>CM039121.1:41754987-42954987 GCA_022036555.1 Microstegium vimineum | reverse complement strand
ACAACAACGGTGCAAGCAAACTTGCTAATTACAAGAACAGGCAGCTGTTATTAACATAGGGAAGTTCCATTAGAGTTAGATCTTGTTAACATACAAGGAAACATAACCTATACTTTTAGAAGAGATTACTCCAGTCTCCAGCTGTGCAACTTACACAACATTGAATGCAACACACAGAAGCTCAAATCCTTGGGGTCTTCAGAAGAGACCCTGGCACTGACGCAAATACATTGAGAGACTCTTTATCCTTTCCCCCTCCATTCTCTTACCCACTATGTGGTCATCTTCCACTTCAGTCAGTGGTCATGGGTTCAGAGATACAGCAGCGGAAGCGTGCTTTGCGCACGTTGCTCACAAGCTCCATCTCAGCACTCTCAAGCATGGAGACAATCTCAGTAAATGGTGGGCGAACTTCAGGATTCGCATCCCAGCAACGAGTCATAATGTGGCTTAGAGAAGGAAGGCAATCTTGAGGGATTACTGGACGAGCACCTTTATTTACAACAGCAAAAGCTGCCTGAACAGCCGTCATGTTGGTGAAGGGAAGCATGCCAGTTATTAGCTCCCACAAGACGATGCCAAAGCTATATACATCAACTTTATGATCATAGGGTCTGTGCTGGATCATTTCCCTGCAAAGAAAATAAAAGGCCAAATCATATACTATACACATGGCATTAAGAAGATACAAATTACATTTCTAGTGAGGCAATGGCAAATTGAACACTTATCTCCAATTTCTTATAGAAACCAAAAACAAATTAGAGCATGTATACAAAAATGAAACATCTTTTTTCAGTTATTTTTCTTATATCGGTATAGTCGCCGCTCACCCTCTTCCCCACTGTGGACAAAATAAATCCAAGTAATCAACCTCAGCAATAGTTCAGTAAAAAAAATTGGAACTGGGCACAATACTCCAGTAGTTCCACCATATTAATACCTTTAGAGTTAGTCTATATACTGTTTTGGGCATAAGTATGCAACTCAGTCCCATTAACATGATTTGACTTATTGAATATGCAACAATATATTGCTAATCTCATGAAAAGCCTGGACAGCGATGCATAATGGAACCCTCAATAATACAGTTAAGTAATAATCGAAAAGACTGCTATGCGGCATATACAGTTGAGTACTTGAATCTTCAGTAATTATGTATGTAAAAGTTGGAAGGGCGGCCCTGGTGCAAGCGGTAGAGCTTTACCGCCTGTGACCAAGAGGTCCAGGGTTCGAGCCCCAGCCTCTGCACATTTGTGCGGGAAAGGCTGCGGGCTATTTCCCTTCCCCAGACCCCGCAGTGCGGGAGCCTACGGCACTGGGTACGCCCTTTTTTTTTATGTATGTAAAAGTTGGATGTACAACCAGTAAGACTATCAGTGTCTGAAAATTTTGAATACCTGCACTTACTATACTGACCTACAGTACTGTTTTAGAGTGAAGGCCTGATAACTTGTGAGCTATGCAAATTGTGTTTCAAAATAAAGCACTCCCTCCGTCCCTAAATAACTGTCGCCGTTGGTGTGCGTGGCACAAGTTTGACTCGATTTATAGAAAATGCATGCAACATTTGTATTTCCAAATAAATTTATTAAAAACTAGATTCAAAGATCTTTCCAATGATAGTTATTATGTACCATAAATATTAATATTTTTTAATATATATTTAGTCAAAATTGTTTCTCGGAAACGAAAACGACAGATATTTAGGGAGGGAGTAAATGCCAGGAATTACAGATGCAGAGATACAAAGAAATTTTGCACTAGAACCATCTTCAGTAAGGGGAAACTATAACTTACGGTGCCATCCATCGGTAGGTTCCTGTCTCTGGTGTCATCCCTTCAGTTTTCACTTCGATACGAGCAACTCCAAAGTCAGCAATCTTAATGGATTTGTCTGCTGAAATAAGAAGGTTATCTGACTTCAGATCTCTGTGAATAAATCCCAATGCATGAACATATGCCATTCCCCGGGCTACATCCAACGCCTGTTTCACAGCCAACCGCAAAGGCACTGACTTGTTCTGCCTTCTCGCCAGGAATTGCCGGACTGAGCCACCTTTTGCATACTCTGTAATAATACACCACACGATTGATTTCCTGCATGCCCCTATGAACCGTACAATATTTTGGTGACTCAGCCTAGACAACATCATAACTTCCTGTACAAATTGCTGCTCCATCAAATGGCTCTTTCTGGATCATTCTCAGGCTTCTCCAGCAGCTTAATGGCAACATCTTCTCCATTATATGTTCCCCGGTACAGCTTCCCGAAGGCTCCTTGGGCAAAAGGATCCCCATGTCCAACCTTCCCAGATCAATGGTCCACTGCTCATAGCTGCTCAGTATCTCTGTAGGATGATTTGGGTCCATCAAAACCCGGGCCAATGCATCCTCATTTAGCGTGTGTGCAGCCACACGGTTGGGGCGGAAGACACTACTGCCGACTGAATAGCTTGCAGTCGGAGCATCACGGAGGCCTGGGTGCTTCAGTATGACTGTGCGGGACTCATTGGAGCCCACACTGCTGTTGTCCACTGACATGGCAACAGAACCACCAGCGCAATTGGTCAGGTTGAAGCCGTCGGCGCTGTCTACAGACATGTGAGAGCCCTCCCCAAACTTTTGGTAATATGGCATGTTGTAGAAGCCACTGATCTCATTGTCTTGCATCCCCTTGCCACCACCTCCACCTATCATACCATGAAACCTCGCCCCCTCGGCCATCTCCCAGGATCCAATCCTAACCAGGGTTCCAAAAAGCGGTACTAAGCGCAGGCTTCAGCGCGCTGAAGCGCTAAGCGGACAGGTAACGCTTCGCTTTGGGGCATAAGCGCTCCCAAAGCAGCCCGACCGCCTTGCTGGAGCAGCGGCTGCTGGCTCCAGCCTTGGCGAGAGGCGGGAAGGGAGCCGCTGACGCTGCCGCCGAGCCTGGGACTGCCCCGCGGTCCAGTCGCTACCAACGAATCTCCGCAAAACGCGCTGAGAGAGCGGCGAGAGATGGAGGAGCTGAAAAAAGTAGATCTCACCGGCTCCTTCTCCCTTCTCACGCGGGATGGACGCCGCTGCCCCTGGATCCACGCGCTGCGGCTCTTCCTCCCTCCTCACGCGTGTAGCCGGCGACGGAGAAGCCCGGCGGACAGGAACGACGGAGGGAGGCGGGGCGGCGATGAGAGGCGAGACGGCGCGGGAGGTAGGGCGGGAGGGGCGGAGCGGAGGCGGCGGGTGCGCGCCGTCGCTCGGCAGCGCGACGGGAGGTTTGGGGCGGTGGTGGTAGTCCGAGCGGGGGTGGTGGGACGGCGGAGAAGAAAAGAGTTCGTGCTGCGCCGCGGAATCCCCCGGCCTCCCCAGAGCCCAGAGCGATGGGCCTGTAAAGGAAAGATAAAAAGAAAAAAAAAAAGTGCATTATATACATTTCAGTCTCTGGAACGTTTTACCAAAAACAACAATGACTTCATTTCTAAAGGTACTCCTTCCGAGCAGACAGACGCCCCACTGACAGATGCCCCAGTGTTTTTCTCTCATAAAAAAACAGTCACAGCCAGCTTATTAGTCACCAAAACAACCAAGCGAACAGGCCATAGTTTGAGATTTTTTTTAGCCTAAGTCCTTCCAACATAGTTAGAGATTTTTTAGCCAAAACTCTCCCAAATAGATCCGAAGAAATGACGATGATCTGTGTATTTTCATTGGAGCAGTGAAAATATTAGGTAACGTTTAGCCCTAACACTAACCAAAAGGTAAACTAAGATGAGTGCTTAAGTAAATCAAACTAAGCTATGTCCTTAGCATACACACTAGGAAAAAAGTCCTTAGGATTAGCGGAAATGTAACTTAGATAGTACATCACACTAACACAAAACCAAGTCTAAACATATTTCAAGGACACTGGCTCAAAGATGGCAATGGAAGTAAATGGAAGAAATGAAAGAGTTAGACAAGAGACAATCCGATTTTTTCCATGGTGTCATGTAGTTGACACACCCCTAATCTAATAGCCACTAAGAGTTAATCTCATTTAAATTATCAAGATTTAAGTTTCATTAGAAGTAACCTCAACAAAGGCTAGGAGCTATCAACAACAACTATATTAAAAAACTCACCTACTATCCCTCCTCCAAGCCATATTAATTTATGATAACAAAAGAACCAAGCAAAAGGTAAAGAACTACCAGATGCTACACAAAATCCCAATTTTTTTGATGATTCGTTCTTTTCTATGAAGGCGAGATCGGTAAACGGGATTTGAGAGTAGGGAAAAGGGGATGAACAAAGTGAAAAATTGGAGATGGGAACAAAGGATGAGAAATTGCCGCGCGTCTCTTTCATATAGTGCTTCATGTGCTAGTTTCTTGTGTTAGCAATTTTTTTTGCATTATCCACAAGGAAAAAAGATTTGTTTAAATTATAGAAAACAACTAATGCAGAACTTAGAAGGTAACTATTTTTATTCTATAGTAATATAAAAAGAAAAGAAAAAGAGGTTGCAACTTTTGCTAGATTAAGTTTTTTTTTCCATGAATCACATAATACAAACATAAGACATACACACATTTTGTTTTTATTAATTTTCCTAAACGGTAAATCTCGCATAAATACTATAATCTGAACATGCAAGACTAGCTCGAGTTTGGTTGAATATATGCTCGAGCAACTAAACCCAAGCTCCTTTTCCTCCCATGCTTTTGATAGTCGTTGTGTCATCTCAAAGCCGCGTCTCTCTCTAGCACTGTTCATAGTCAAGTCGGGGTAGTCGGCCGACTAGTCAACAAATCGTTCATCTGTCACGTTCACAGGATCCCAGGCCAGTCTGGCAGTCTCTGTCAAGGTTCCGGTCCAGTTTAGCAGCGACGCTAGGCAGGCAGCAGCACGTTGGGTTTTCTTTTCCTTTTTGTGTGACGAGGGCAGCACGTTGTTTGCTGCTGCTAGGCTGGACTGGACGCTGCGACACGCGACCGCGACGCCGTCGTGGACCGTGTCTGAAGTGTCGATCCAACTTTGTTCGGCCAGTTGGCACCGCCGGCCCTGCCGGGAAAAACGTTCCACGGCCACCGCGTCGGTAGCAAGGCCCAAGGCCTCTGTCCGGCACTGCTGGCCCAAACGCCTCGGCCCGCCCAAGGCCTCTCGTCTCGGCTCCCGGCTCCACGACAGCGCACAGTGCGAACACTCACTCGGCCTCGAGCTCCCTCGACGGCGACGCCGCGCCGTGCCCACTGCCCAGCCCCATGGATCCCGCCGCTGCGGACCACCGTGTGTCGTCCAGGCGCTCCGGCGAACTGCAGCACCTTCCCGCCGCCCCTGGTCCAGGCGCTCTCGGCGCACCACTCCCCGGGCCTGGCCAAGACAAACCCGCCTCCCTCCCCGGCGGGCTCCAAACGCCGCCCCGCGGCTCCCCCGCCCGGCCCGGTCGCGGAGCCCCCGAGCCCGCGCCGCACCCGCTCGGGCGGCGCGCCGGAGTGGACGGCAGCCGAGACGCTCGCGCTCGTCGCCGAGGTCGCGGCCGTGGACGACGGCTGGTCCCGCTCCGTCTCCGCGTTCCAGAAGTGGGCCATGGTCGCCGAGAACCTCGCCGCCTCCGAGGCCTTCGCGTCGGGGAACGGGACCCGGCGTGGGCGTGGGAGTGGGAGTGGGAGCAAGAGGACTGCTGGGGAGTGCCGCCGCCGCTGGGAGGCGCTGGCGGCGGAGTACGGGGCCGTGCGTCGCTGGGAGGTGCGCACCGGCGGAACGTACTGGGAGATGGGCCCGGCGGCGCGGAGGAAGGCCGGCCTTCCTGCGGAGTTCGACGCCGAGGTTTATGGGGCCATGGACGCGCTCATACGGGTCGAGGAGGCGCTGCTTGCCGATGCTGCTGGCGGTGCCGCGGGTGGGGAGGAGGTGGAGGGCTTGGTTGGCGGCGGTGCAGGTGTCGGCGTCGAGGTGCGTGAGCTGGACGGCGGTGACTCTGGTGAGGCTGAGGCTGGAAAAGAGCAGGTGCAGGAGGATGCATCAGCGGGAGAGGAGGAGAAGGTTCAGGAAGAGGAGGAGGAGGTTCAGGAGGAGGAGGAGGTTGAGGAAGAGGAGGAGGAGGAGGTGGAGGAGGAGGAGGAACAAGACGTCGATGAGGATGGGGAAGAAATGCAGGAGTATGGAGGCAATGCTGATGCTTCAAATGACTTGGGTATGTGCATATCATCCGCATTTCGCTTTTGATTGTGCTGATTCAGTTGTCATGTGCTTATGATCGTGATAGCTTGCTTCTGCTTACTAAAGATGTACGTAGTCTGGTTATGAAGCTTATGTCAAGTCTGCAATGTTGTGTCATTACATGGATGCAACTGTGCAAGTAGGAGGATTTATAACAGAAAAAATTGTGGAGATTCAGCAAGTCATTTGATATGCAGTGATTAGCCTACTATAGTTTTGGTTCTATGGGATTCATCAGTGACATTTGAGGTCAGTCAAATATGCCAATACCGATGTTGGGACCTCTGGCAACGTATTTCTGTTGTACTGGTTATTGGGGAAATAAGGCTCATGCTCATTCCTTGCTCATGACCCATTGCATTGCCCAATTACAATATCTTTTCCTGTTTTTTCATGTCCACAACTCAGTGGCCAGTGCGGGGTATCATAGCTTCATTGGTCTGTTATAGTTTGTCATGTAAGCAAAATAGCTAGGGAAACTAGGTAATTGTTGACAAACCATGAAAACAAGCCACAAAAGTTTTTCAAAATTGTCAAGACTCAAGACATTATCAGATGTAGGAGGCATGTCAGATCTGTCCAACCTCATTGGCAGGAGACCAAAACTTACCACCTTTTTTTAAAAAAAAAGAAAAAGAGAGAAAGATTTCAACTTTCAGCTTCACTAGATTGGCTCTCTCTAATGTATTTTAGATCCTACACGTCATTTAATCCCTTGTTACTGTCTTGTCGTTGTGGTCATTAAAATCATGAAGCAGTTTTCTGCAGTCAGCTTTTGATTCAGTGCCATGGTGAGGTGACTCCTGACTGAAAACAATCGATTAAGAACGATTTATGGATTGTAAAGTTGCGTTGGGAAGTTTTTTTGTATCTTTAAGTCCTAAAATTGTTCGTATAAAGTTTAAACTGTCTAAAATTTGAAGAATCTGCTTAAAGCCTCTTGTCATGTATTTTTTGGAAACTTTTGGCACAAGGATATCTCCATGAATAGTATCAATTAGCCAATGTCTGTAGTGAATGTGCATTGATCGTCAGGTAACACAATATTGCGTTGTTTGATAATATGCACTATCATGCTAGACAGATAGTTTTCTTTACAAACTCATTCATGTATATGCTGCAATGAGCCAACAACACAATACAAGTTCCCTATAGTTCCAGGTTCCAACTCTGATCCATAGCTTGTACTACCAGCCTGTATTCTTGTTCCTTTTCTCTCGTCATATTTTTTGCTGCTGCCTTACTTTCTTCACGATGTATTTGTGTAGAAGAGCACGAGACGGGGACAAGTACTGAGCCTGAGAAAAGCCAAAACATTGCATGGGAGCTGGCAAACAAGTTACACGAGAACGCGCAGCACATCCACACCATACTGAACGAAGAGGCTGCCCAAGACGGTGGCCAGAACCATGCTCTTGCTGCTTTGCAGCTGCCTGAAGCAATGGAGGCTACCCGCCAAAAAGCCGATGAGCTGATCAAGTCCCTTGGCGGGCTTGTCAGTTACCTGAACCAATTCACGGAGCTGGTCAAGGAAACTGGGTTCGAGAACATCGCCGGTATGACCTGATGCCACGAGACGCAGGCTTCCTTCATTGGATTAGATCATGCTGCTTAACGTTTTAGCGCTGTAGTTTCTATGTGCCCCTTCATCCTTGTAGATATGGGGGGCTCTGTATGACGATCGATCGCCCAGCCCCGGGTGGTGTAGGGTTCGTAGCAGACACTGTTAGGTGACCTGATAACGCTGCTGTTCTTGATTAGTGAGATCAGATGTTCACATCTGTTTGGCGTTCCTTTCAGTTCTGTCCCTGAACATCCCTGATGGTGAGAGATCAGATGCCTTATTTTGGTAGCAGTAGCAGATGTTCTTAGATGCATCACATATTTTTTTGCACAATTCCTATCTGTCAGTCGCCTGTTTTCTTTAATCCATTCAGGCGACGTCGTGCCATCACTCACTGGTGCGTTCCGTTTCGTAATGACGTGGTGCTTGAAAAGCAGGTGCACGGTCACAGCAACGTACGGCACGCAGACGCTGTTGGGGCTTGTTTGGATGGAAGCCTGGACTACTTGCCTGGAAAATCAATAGAATCTGCTGGTCAGACAAGTTGGAAGATGATTCGTTTGGTTGGAAGGTTGTGCCTGAAAAGGTATAAAAGATGTAATATCATAATTAAAAGCTAATAAAACACATACTATCATGTCTAATAAAAATATAATATATGTTGTTTAAATAATACATGATGATAAATAAATAAATAACATAAAATGAACAGTGATATAAATGAAAAGAGAAATAACCGTTTAATGTGTTTGAATATGAAATATTCTAGCCGTAACACAGTACGCCTTTTATTAGTAGCGGTAACGGTTTCAAGCAACATTTTAAAAATAGTATAATAGCTTTCCAAATAGTAACTGTTAAAATAGTATTCCTTCAATTAATTAATAGTAAAACATCATTTGATTGCAGGCCAGGCAAAGGAGTTCCAGGCAAGCAAATTTGGTCGCCTGGACTTTGAAGCGCTGCCTGGTACAGGCAATGTTTCAGGGCTGCATCCAAACACCATCCAGGCAGCTTCCAGAAACCTTGCCTCCCAGGCAAAAGAGACCCAGGGTCTCAACCAAACACGCTCTTGCAGCGCGCGCGTGCACTCACGTACATGCTGAAGCTAACATGTGATGGATGGAGCACATACGAGGCAACTGAGGCGGATCTGCCTGTAAATGATTAACATGCTGAGTACTACTGGTAGGCTAGTACCTGCTTGATTGTTTTGTTAATTGTTTCTACTGTGTCATAATGTATCAAATTTCTGTAGATTGTTAATTGTCTTTGTGCCAACATAGATCGAATGTTGTCAGGTTTATAGTTTTTTATCTAGCGGATTTTTTTTTTAATACCGCACATGGAAATTACAGAATATGGCCACAGAAATTGCGATGATCTAAAACTACAATTCTAATATAAATCATGTGCAATAATCGTCGCCTGAAAGAACTTAAAATTCAGGCACCTGAATTTTAGCAACTCCTATCTCTTTGTCGTCATGTTTATTTGACTTATCAGCCATCGAAATAGTGTTTTTCTCTCACAACAACATCAGCTAGCTTAAACGATCAGCCGAATAAGACGCATGAACGGACCTTGCCTGGCCAAGGCTAAAAACCTGCTCTCGCATCCAACTTCCAGCCACGAATGACACAGAAAACCGGCCGCAGCAACAGACACAACAGACGCTGCTGTTTGTGTCTGCCGTCTCTTGGATCTCCCGCCTATTCTTAGGCTCTCCTCTACCTCCCTCCCCCCACACGGCGTCGCGACCCATCACCGCATTTCCTCCCCGCCACCTCCTCTCTCCCCTCCATTCTCTTCACCCCCATGCACACGCGGGACGTGTAGCTTCGCCCTCGCCTCCTCCCACGACGACGCGCGCGGGGCGTGCGTGCGTGCATGCGGCGAGCGGTCACAGCCACTCCGGCAAGGCGACCACCACCGCCGCGCGCGTGAAAAAAACACCGTCTCGTCTCGGCGTCGGACGGCACGCTCGGCGCCGCCCGCGCGCGTGCCCATGGCGCGGCCGCGGCCGCACGGTGGCCACATCGCCTTCGTCTTGGTCTTCGCCGTCCTCCTGTCGCCGTCCACAGAGGGCGTCCAGGAGGGCGACGTGCTGATCGCGTTCCGGGACACGCTACGCGGGCCGGACGGCGCGCCACCGGGGCCACTGCGGAACTGGGGCACACCGGGCCCATGCCGTGGCAACTCCTCCTCCTGGTACGGCGTGTCGTGCCACGGCAACGGCTCCGTGCAGGGCCTGCAGCTGGAGCGGCTAGGCCTGTCGGGGAGCGCCCCCGACCTGGCCTTCCTCGCCGTGCTCCCGGGCCTGCGCGCGCTCAGCCTCTCCGACAACGCGCTCACCGGCGCCTTCCCCAACGTGTCCGCGCTCGCCGTGCTCAAGATGCTCTACCTGTCGCGGAACCGCCTGTCGGGCGCCATACCTGAGGGCACGTTCCACCCCATGCGTGGCCTCCGCAAGCTCCACCTCTCCTCCAACGAGTTCTCTGGCCCTGTCCCGGCCTCCATCACCTCGCCGCGATTGCTGGAGCTCTCGCTCGCCAATAACCGCTTCGATGGCCCGTTGCCCGACTTCTCCCAGCCCGAACTCAGGTTCGTCGACGTCTCCAACAACAACCTGTCCGGTCCCATTCCGGCAGGCCTCAGCCGCTTCAATGCCAGCATGTTCTCAGGTAGGTGGTATCCATATCGATCCATCCACCCGTCGATTTCTTTGTTCCCGGCGAATGAAATCCTCTCGATGTATATATATCGATATGTGTTGCTGATGAACGAACGACGACGATCTGCATGCAATGCGATGCAGGGAACAAGCTCCTGTGCGGCAAACCACTGGAGGTGGAATGCGACAGCACGGGGTCGCCGCGCACCGGCATGTCGACGATGATGAAGATCGCCATCGCGCTGATCATCCTGGGCGTGCTGCTCTGCGTGACGGGCATCGCGTCGGGCGCGCTCGGCCGCCGGCAGAGAAGAAGGCCGAGGCGCGCGGGCGCGGAGAGGCTGGGCAGCGGCGACCAGACGCCCTCCAACCCGAAGCTCAACACGGCGCCGGCCGTCAACATCGAGAACGCGGCCAGCACCAGCCAGCCGCGCGCTGCTGCTGCTGCCGGAGCGGCCGGGGGCGCCGCTGCTGCGGCGGGGAAGCGCCCGCGCCGCGACGATCACGGGCGGCTGGTGTTCATCCAGGAGGGCCGCACCCGGTTCGAGATCGAGGACCTGCTCCGGGCGTCCGCCGAGGTGCTGGGCAGCGGCAACTTCGGGTCGTCGTATAAGGCCACGCTCTGCGAGGGCCCCGCCGTTGTGGTCAAGCGGTTCAAGGACATGAACGGCGTCGGGCGGGAGGACTTCTCGGAGCACATGCGCCGTCTTGGCCGCCTCGCTCACCCTAACCTCCTCCCACTTGTCGCTTACCTCTACAAGAAGGAGGAGAAGCTCCTCGTCACCGATTACATCGTCAATGGCAGCCTCGCCCAGCTCCTCCATGGTATGTTATGTTATGTACAACAACAAATTCCTTTCTTTCTTTCTTTGCATAAAATACATACAACAAGAACTTGAAATGAAATGAACGAATAGATTTGATGACGATCTTGATTCAGGTAACAAAGGGTCGCTCTTGGACTGGGGGAAGCGTCTGCGGATCATCAAGGGAGCGGCGAGGGGGCTGGCGCACCTGTACGACGAGCTGCCGATGCTGACGGTGCCGCACGGGCACCTCAAGTCGTCGAACGTGCTGCTGGACGGCGCGTTCGAGGCGGTGCTGTCGGACTACGCGCTGGTGCCGGTGGTGACGGCGCAGATCGCGGGGCAGGTGATGGTGGCGTACAAGGCGCCCGAGTGCACGGCGCCGCAAGGGAAGCCGTCCAAGAAGAGCGACGTGTGGAGCCTGGGCATCCTCATCCTCGAGATACTCACGGGCAAGTTCCCGGCGAACTACCTCCGGCAAGGGCGGCAGGGCAACGCCGACCTCGCTGGGTGGGTGCAGTCGGTCGTCACGGAGGAGCGCACCGGCGAGGTGTTCGACAAGGACATCACCGGGGCCAGGGGATTCGAGTCCGACATGGTCAAGCTGCTCCAGGTCGGTCTGGCTTGCTGCGACGCCGACGTCGACCGGCGGTGGGACCTCAAGACGGTCATCGCGCGCATCGACGAGATCCGGGAGCCCGACGCCGCTGCCTCCGACTCGTCGTCGTCGTCCTAGGCATGTACTTGACCAAGCAAAAATCCCACTGATCGATCAGCAAGAGTTGTCGTCTCGTCGTGCGTGCATGCCTGCCTGAGGTTCTTCCCCCTCCGAGACGACGAGGCCGGATTTACAAACGTGGATGAATGAATCGTCGGTTGCTTATTTGGTTCCACAATATCAATCAACTAAAGAAAGTTGGATGCGTTGGTCGGCTGATCGATTTGATTTGATGAGCAAATGCGTTTGAGACCGATGGGATAAACCATGCAAGGTAATACGTACGGTTTCTGATATGTTCATGGGGGATTTTCGATCGTGTAAATTGGTTTAGCTTAATTAATCTGTCAAGGAAAAGAGGTGTGCTAGTGTAGTAATGTGTAAGGTGCTTTAAATTCGTCTGTCTTGTAATTGCGTTTAATTCGTACGAATCCTTACCTTTCATACTCAAATTAAAATCATGTTAGAATATATACATACTAGCGTGTACTCCGTAGACGTTTCTTGAATAATTTCCCAGGCATTGTTTTTTTTTTTACTTTACTTGCCATAAAAAACATTTACATGCTCTGTACTCCCTCTCCTCCTAAATATCTGTCATTTTTGTTTTTCAAAAAATAAATTTTAAGAAATATTTATATTTATGGTACATAATTGATATCACTAAATGAATATTTGAATCTAGTTTTTTAATAAATTTATTTGGAGATACAAATGTTGCACATATTTTCTATAAATCGAGTCAAACTTAATAACACGCAAATCATACAAAACATTTAGGGACTGAGGGATACTTGGTTTTGTTTTCTTATTAACATGTGGAAACTTCCTTCATACACTTGCATTTTATTTTATGAAAAAATAGGGTGGTTTTCATGAAGTTCTATACCCAGATTACAAGCTGAATGTAAATCCATCATATGTTGACAGTAACTAGCCGGCCTTTCTTTCTAGGAAGAAACAGAACGGACCGACAGTGGAGTAAATCCATCCATAAGAGTCCATACTCCGGGCAGCACGATTTGTGGAAACAGAAGAAATAAAAGGCATCATTAGCACAAATCGTTTTAGCAATGACACATCTAGTTTACCGTAAGGGAATCATTAGCACCGTCTGGCATCTTCATCTTGTTCGGTATTAGCAATGGCACATTTTGTTTACCGTAACAGTAAAAAAAAACCATGCATGAGCGAACAACGAGCATCTTGTTTGTTACAAATATATACACTGATTTTATTTAAATTGCAAAGTTTGGCATGGCTCGCTTGAGCCACCGAGGCTGCAGCACTCAGTTCAGGTCCACTTCAGCTTCAGTTCTCTGACTCATCAGTGTCGCTCCTGTCAGGTTCTGCTTCCTCTCCATGAGCGGCGGGCTCTTGAACACCAGGCTGTTTGGCTGCACGAGCTACTGGAGGTTTCTTACGATCACCACCTTCTTCACCTCCTATCACACTGGCGTTCTGATCTATTGATAGTCAAGGAAAAATGCACATTTACACAGAATTTACAAAACAAAAATCGGTGAAACAAACTTACAGACTGAGAATCCTTCAACCAACAAACCAAATGCATGTTGATCTATGTTATAAGCAACCAATCCATAAGCATAACTAGTGTTTAAGTGTAGCTTTCAAAACATCTATCTGAAACCACTATACTGATAAGATTCAAAGAAACACATCATTACCCTTACCCTTGTCATAGAGGGAGGGAACTCCAATACTCCATGTAGACAAACCATTTGTCGACTAACTTTAGTAGCCAAATAATACTGAGAAACCTAAGACCTTATAAATAGTAAAAAGAGTACTATATACCACTTCTTCCAGCTGCTAGAATACAACACATGCTAGCATTTAGCAAGTGAAAGGAGAATAAAAGGATACTGACAGATACTCCATGCATGATATTGATAAGATGCTTCTCAACTTGATTAACCAGCTCTGCCTGCAAAATTGTGCAAGGAAGAATCAGTGTTCCACCTAAGGGCTTGATTGGATGCCCATGTATTCACCTCAATCCATATGTGTAGGGGTGGGTTAATGTAAAATTAAGTTTAAATTCCACACCAACCCAATCGAACACACATGGATTGAGCTAGATACATGGGCATCCAAGCAAGGCCTCAAAGTGTTTCGATGAACATCAACTTGGGTAACAGAGCTAGAGGGAAATTAGTTTTAATACATTCAAGTTTGGTTCTCTGCGGAAACGACGTCTGCGTGCATCCCTCATTGGAGGAGTAAGAGCAACTCCAAGAGAATGGCTAAATTTGGATGTGGAAATTGGCTAGCTAAAATAATTTAGCTTATCAAAATGAAAAGGTTCCCCAACAGCTTGTCTAAAGCCGGCTCTTTATTTATTGAACCTGCCGCCACGTCGGCTTGGATTAAACTTAAGCGACGACATCACTTTAAAAGCATATTATCAAGCACCTCGTGGCCATGGACAGCGACAGCTCGGCTTGCTGTTGGTGTTGAACCACGTTTAACAGAGTCAGCGCTGCACTTCATCACTTCTCTCTCCGCAAGGCATTCACCTCTCCGCACAGCAGCAGCAGCAGCAGCAACACCCCCTCCTCTACATTCACCTTCTGACCAGTCAGATTTCTTGGTGCTCAAGAGTCAAGAACCTCCTCCTCATGAGAAAAGGCACGGGCACAAGCAGATCAACAATGCTCCCTTTTTGTAATCCAGGCGGGCGGCAGCATGCCAGATGTTCCACGATAATCTGACCGAGTGAGCTGTGATGTGTGATGTGAGGGACTTCCCTTCCTACTTTTGTGAGAGCGGCGTCCAGAGGTGCACGAATTATCATCGGCGTTGGCCGTCGCCCGTCGGCAAGGGCGTGATATGCAGGAAGGCCACGCCACACTGGTGCGGAAGAGGACGTCGCCGCACGTGGGAAGGAGCCGTCGAGAGCACGGAAACTGCGATAGCGAGCGATGCTGGCTATCCAAATATCGCAAGCGAAATTCTCGGGATGACGAGTGACTAGATTTGCAGAGCAGTTTGGCTAATCTGTTGGAAACGTTTTTTATTGTATAATAGTCATATTTAGCTTTACAAAACAAATTAGACCATCTCTTGGAGATGCTCTAAGCCCATGCTTGTATTCAACGTCAGGGGAGCGACCAATTATCTCGGGTAACGGGTTTGGATACGATCCAATTGCATCTGACGTCGGCAAAACAAGTATGCGGAGCGGGTATGATCGGAACTGTACGTGAATATTATTTACTATCACAGGAGCGAATGGCCGGATAAATGACTCGTATTTACGAGCCAATTGCATCTGAGTATGCCCATAAATATCCTAAGACACATATAGTATGAGCCAATACTAATATGAACTAATACTTTCACTATAAGAGTATGAACAAATACTAGGATAAATTGCAGAGCTACACACATTTGTATAATATTACTTTAGAAAAGAGTCTAGTCACATATATATGGATTTATATGTATCTCCGTACGAGGGGAGGAGGATGTACATATACTCTGTATTTCAAGTACTTCATGCAGACATATATATAAGTGTATACATTTACATTAATGTATGCATATTAGATACTTATGAAGCAATACTACTGTAATCTAAAAAAAATTATCTAGTAATACAACAATATTAAAAGAAGTATCAGGCAATACTTTAATCTAAAAAAGCTTCTAAAGAAACTTATAGATCTGAAAACTATCAAGTATTGTTTGGATCTCATCATCTAGAAAAAAATAATGCAGCATAGTTGTCGCCGCAATCCCTCATCACGCTGTGGACCAGTCTAGCTTCACGGTCGTTTTAATGATAGCTTCCAGTTCTGGTGTATATATGGATACACTAATCGGAGAGTGGTGCAGAGATCGGCCGGGCAATGTCTTAATGTACCACGAAGGGAATGAAACACAACAAATTCAGCGTCACCATCAGATCGGACGCATTGTACCTGTGGAAAGAAAAAAAAATAGTATGAGATCAAATTAGATTACTTAAAAAAATGCAGATCAACCGAGCTTTGATAAGTCTGCTTCACTATATTGATCCGTACATCTGAAGTCAAAGTTAAACCTGTAATTACTTTGCTAGTATCCACAGATACTATAATCCGCCAACTTATCAGTAAATACTCTTGCCTAAAAAATGTATGCTATGCAACTCTATGGGAAAGAAAAATGTATCTTGTATCCTCTAGTCTAATAATGTATCTAGTAATACTTCCAGCTGAAAAATAAAGAGAAAAGTAGAATGATAACAAACCTTTGAATGTTAAAAGGTACCAAGTGATACTATAGTCTAAACAGAGTATCAGATGATACTCATAAGAAAAAAAACAAGAAACAAGTGTGCTGATATACCTGTTGATCTGTTGACCTGCTGCTGAATACCAGCATATAAGATATAGATCTACATCCGTATAATGGAAATAACCACAACCCATTCCAATCCACATAACATCTCCTATGCGTGCTTATGTGAAAAAAAATCATGAGATGCTACTACAATCTTAAAATGTCTTATATGTTTAAAGGTAAGGTATTACGTGATACTACAATATGAAAAGTATCAAATGATACTATAGTATATTATAGAAAGTATCACATAGTACTATGATATAAAAAACATATCTATATCAGAAAGGTATACGAACATACTCTTTTCTAAAACAATTTCCAGTGATGATTTAATCCATTGGCAGATATGATTAACATGCAGTGGTAGGCTACGCCTCACGTACAGATCAACGATGACACAATGTCAATGTGATTTCCCCCACTCCTCCCCATCCCAAATCCCAAATCAACAAATTTTTCATCCCAATCTCAAATTCCCTATTCTCCCATCCATACTGACTACGAATATTCATCGTTGTCACACCACAGCCACACAACTGGGCAACGTTTGGGTTCTGGACCATTCAGAAAGCAGGGGAAGGATATAGCTCACTGAAGCAGAGTTCTTCCAAGAACCACAGGCAGAGGCGGCTAGCGAGACCCGCCGACGAAGGCGGCGCACACAGCCAACGCAAGCTGTTCGGCAGAGACGGGCGCGTGTGGGATCTCGGGCGTCGGGGATGATGCAGGCAACCGGATCTTGGTGGCCGCAGCCATTGGGGCGTCGTTCGCGCGGTCAGGCGCCTTCAGCGCCGGATAGACCGCGCAGCCATGTCAGGAGATGGGGAGCCGCTCAGATGGAAGATGGAGTGGTCGCCGCCACCGCTAAAACTTGGGAGGGAGCCGCCGATTGACCTGCGAGATCCATACCGCTAGTGGGCGCCACCTGATCTGCCATTGATGCGAGGAGGAGGGAGGAAGAAGGCCTTGTCGGTGCGAGGACGATGCAAGTGACTCTAGATCTTGAGCGGCGGGGCGACGACGTGGAGCACTCGGCAGGGGGCAAGAGCTTGGACTGTGACGTTCGTAGCCCGATCGACAGGGGCGGAGCTTGGTAGGGGGTGACGGCCCGGTCGACGGAGGAAGCGCTGGCAGCTCGGGCCCCGGAAGGTCGAGGGGAGGAAGGAAAGATGAGACGGCGGCGGCGGCTTCTAGGAGTCGGGAGGGCCTCCGGCTATATAGATGGAGGCCGCGACATCTAACGGGTAGGCATATGTGCTACGAAACCCGCTAAGAAAAACACAGGTACGGGGGAATTCTGTCAACGTGGAATGTCGTTATCGTCCCCGTTAGCTACGTCCGCGCGCGGGACGGGTGAGGCGCTCGGCGGACGTATATTATTAGGTAGGAGTACACGAGAGTAAAAAGGAATTTCTCTATATAGGACTATATTATATATATATTATATATATATATTGCATACACATTGTCCACATGTAGATCCTTCATCTCAAATTATAAAACATTTTAAAAATCTTAGAGTTAAAACATCTCAAGTTTGATCAATAATTATAAAAAAAAACTATAAAGATTTATAATATCAAATAGACATACTACGAAAATATAATTGATAACGAATCTAATGATACTTAGTTGACGTATGGTGACAAAACATTTAGGAAGAGAGGGTAGTTGGTTTTGTTTTTTTATTATCTGCTCCGTACCCATGTGGAAACTTCTTTCATACACTTGCATCTTATCTTATTTTATGAAAAAATCGGGTGGCTTTCATGAAGTTCTATACATAGATTACAAGCTGAATGTAAATCCATTATATGTTGACAGTAACTAATATGTGGGAGAGAATATTTTGAGCTGAGTTCCATTCCCTTTATTGATGTTCATTTTCTTCCATGTATGTTATCATTTCGTTCTAAATTATAAGATATTTTCTATCTTCTTTAGATACATGCTCCCTCCATCCTAAATTATAATTTATTTTAGTTTTTTTAGAGAGTCAAAGCATCTATAGTTTGATCAGAATTGTAGAAAGGGTTACAAAAATTTATGATATATATACTATAAAATATAATTAACAAATAATATAATGATATACTTATTTAATATCATGTTATTATTTTATTATATAAATTTGGTTGGAATTAAGACGCTGACTCTTTAAAAAAGTTAGAATGTATTGTAATTTAGAGCATCTTATAATTTAGAACGTAATAAAGAGTGTTTTTTTTATGAAGAAAAGGGGGGAAGAGAAGAGATAATTTGAAAATAAAAAGTGTGGGAAAGAAAATTTTCAACAGCCACGATATAGCTAGAGATGAGGGATTGTAGTGGTTACCATTGCAGGGTTATCCGTGAACCGTGATTGTCGAATTCAAATGGTTTATGGCACTCTACGAGGCCGAGCCCAACGCGTCGAAGCGTTGGAAGCGCTCTTCCGGGCAGCACGATTTGTGTAAACAGAAGAAATAAAAGGCATGATTAGCACAAACCGTTAGCAATGACACATCTAGTTTACCGTAAGGGCATCATTAGCACCGTCTGGCATCTTCATCTTGTGCGGCATTAGCAATGGCACATTTTGTTTACCGTAACAGTAAAAAAAAACATGCATGAGCGAACAACGAGCATCTTGTTTGTTACAAATATATACACTGATTTTATTTAAATTGCAAAGTTTGGCATGGCTCGCCTGGACCACCGAGGCTGCAGCACTCAGTTCAGGTCCACTTCAGCTTCAGTTCTCTGACTCATCGGTGTCGCTCCTGTCAGGTTCTGCTTCCTCTCCATGAGCGGCGGGCTCTTGAACACCAGGCTGTTTGGCTGCACGAGCTACTGGAGGTTTCTTACGATCACCACCTTCTTCACCTCCTATCACACTGGCGTTCTGATCTATTGATAGTCAAGGAAAAATGCACATTAACCCCCCCCCCCCCCCGGTGAAACAAACTTACAGGCTGAGAATCCTTCAACCAACAAGCCAAATGCATATTGATCTATGTTATAGGCAACAAATCCATAAGCATAACTAGTGTTTAAGTGTAGCTTTCAAAACATCTATCTGAAACCGCTATACTGACAAGATTCAAAGAAACACATCATTACCCTTGTCATAGAGGGAGTGACTTCCAATACTCCATGTAGACAAACCATTTGTCGACTAACTTTAGTAGACAAATAATACTGAGAAAACCTAAGACCTTATAAATAGTAAAAAGAGTACTATATACCACTTTTTCCAGCTGCTAGAATACAACACGTGCTAGCATTTAGCAAGTGAAAGGAGAATAAAAGGATACTGACAGATACTCCATGCATGATATTGATAAGATGCTTCTCAACTTGATTAACCAGCTCTGCCTGCGAAATTGTGCAAGGACGAATCAGGGTTCCACCTAAGGGCTTGATTGGATGCCCATGTATTCACCTCAATCCATATGTGTTGAGGTGGGTTGATGTAAAATTAAGTTTAAATTCCACACCAACCCAATCGAACACACATGGATTGAGCTAGATACATGGGCATCCAAGCAAGGCCTCAAAGTGTTTCTATGAACATCAACTTGGGTAACAGAGCTAGAGGGCAATTAGTTTTAATACATTCAAGTCTGGTTCTCTGCGGAAACGACGCCTGCGTGCATCCCTCATTGGAGGAGTAAGCCCATGCTTGTATTCAACTCCTTCTGGAGCAGGATCATTTTCTTCTCTTACCATAATCATCTGTTTCAGTTTGTTTTCCAGCGGATGATTTGAAGATATGAAATTTAATAAATAGATGCCATAAAGGGATACAGTAAACTTGCACTTTTACCTGACCAACATCAGCAGTTTTAATTAGTACAGAATCATCATATGTTTTGTACGACTCCACCACAGCAGGTAGATCCAAGAGAGATGCAGGAAAGCTCTCGTTACCGATCATAAATGTACCATTTCTTCCGTCCTCTGTAGGAAGAATGTCTCATCAACCCACAAGGTGACAAAAGTTCCAAATTTCAATTATTAATATATCTGGTGTAACCTAGTTCAAGCTGTATGCTCAAAATTAAGAGGTGCCACAGTGTTTCACAGTCACTAGAGGGGAGGAGAATGTACTAAATAACCACCAATGCACATAGCGGATGTCATATCCAATGAATCATATCTTCTATGTCTCAGCTCTCAAGCTAAAAGTTTATAATAAGGACTTCACATGCCCACCATGAAACAACTTTGACTCTTTGGAGTCATATACTTAATGCTCTTCAGTTATTTCTGAGACTACCAATAGCAATCTAATTATTTCATGATTTCATCTGGATCAGAGATTGTGCAGCATGAAGCATATGTGAGCCAAGTAATGCTCCCAAACATTAATCTTCTGTGGCCCTGTTCGTTTGATCGTTTCGGTGGCTGACGTCGTTTTTGGCTGTTTTTTTGTGAGAGAAAAACATTGTTTCGGTGGCTGATAAGTCAAGCGAACAGGATGACAATTAACAAAAGCATGAAGCACAACATTTGCATTCCTAAATTTTAATTATTCACCATTAAATTATTACATCCGCTGCTAAATGTTGACCATCTCATCCGATAGTAAATATATCTTCCATATGTGACTAACATCAAGGCTTATCTAAAGGTAAATGAATCAGATTGCAGAAACTGCTGCCTTGAACCAGAATACAAGCTGACTGTCGATTATGAAACAGCCATATTATTCTGATCGATTAAAAACTATACATACTTCAGCTCTTTAAGGCATTTCCAAATAAACAATCTCCTAAATGCACAAGCAAGCTGATCCATGCTAAGTCAATAATCCTAACACCAATTGAATAATACACTAACAGTCCAAAATCACACATAAACCTATCACCACAAAATCTGAAGCAAGAACAACAACCATACTAATAACCTCAGTCACCTAACAGGACAGGCAAAACACAATGTAGTGTGTGATCTCTGGCCTCTAATTTGTTTAACAGTGTTACCTATTCCAACTATTGCGAAGAACAGAACAGTTAGTCGTGCTAAGAATTCTAAGCGCAGGACCCTGGCATGCCCACGCCGAACTCCCACGAGCTGTGGCAATCTGGACAAGAGAGCCATCAACCTACCACCGATCACCACCAGAGAGCCTCACTCATTCAGGGCGCCTTGGATGCCCCCACCCCACCTGACCTGACTTCCGCATTCCGTTCAAACAGCCTACGGACACGTAATCCCCAAAGCAGCGAATTCATGATTCCGCGGTTTAATACTAATCAGGAATTAGCCCAGTATACGCTAGGTTTTCGAAGACGGGTAGCAGGATTCGAGGGCGAGAGACGGGGGAGTTGGGGAACCGAACCTGAGAAGGAGAGGTCCAGGGAGGCCTCGTCGGGGTTGGAGGAGGCAGCGGCGGATTCATTCATGAGGCGCTCGATCCGCTCCGCCACGGACGGCGGCACGCGGAGGACGAACTGCTCCTCCATCGCAGTGCCAAATCCACTGGGACGGTGGAATCGAAGCTTATCTCCAACTCAAGCGAAATAACACTAATCAGGAAGAGCCAGTGGGGAACAAGGAAACTGAAAGCAGAGTAGATCGAGAATGGGAAGGCCGGAAGGCGATAAACTCACCGGTCGCGGGATCCACGCTGTGCCGCCGATTTTGTTCTCCGTCCCTAGTCTCGCAGGCGCCGTGGCGGCTCTTCTCGCGCGGAACGGCAGTCTGGCGGAAAAAGCACTCGCCGGCGTGGCCGATGGCTTCGCGCAGCGCTCGTCGCCGGCGGCCGGCAAGCAACACTGGGACACTGGGCGCGCGCTTGTTGGGCTGGTTGGGCTTGGGCCCTAATGGTTACTGTAACACTGGGGGCCAACCCAAGTGTGATTTCCATTTCCTGCCTTCCTTTCCGGCCGATCGGCCCAATCCTATTTTGTTTGGCCCGTATTTAGACGACTAGAGCCTAGGGCGTGTTTGGAACCCTGTATCTAGGGAGCCAGGCCCGGCGACCAGACTCCGACTAAGCCACAGCTTGGTTGGCTGGGTGCAGGCTGTTGTGTTTGGGTACAGCCCAAACCAGTCAGGTCCAGTAGAGATTGTGTTTGTTGGAGCCTAGCCCAACGCCAACTACAACTAAAATCGGCCACTAGAGCCCCAAAATCGTCATGCAGGAGCCACACGCAATCGAGGCTCGGAAAAACGTTGGAGGCTGTCGTTTCCCCACAATGAGGCCGAGAGGCCAAAAATGCATGCTGGGAGCCCGACTCCAAACCGGCCCAACGACATCTAACACGGAACGTGTTGCAGCCGAGGAACACGAACCACCCTCTGCGCCTCCTCCAAAGACGCCCAGAGTCCTGCATGCTTGCGACCGCGAGCCCACCCGTGCTTGCCGGCTTGCTGCTACGCATGTCGCTTGCTGCTACTTCCAGGCTGCCTGCCTGTGCTAGTGCTAGGCATGCTCCACCTGCGCCTCCTATC
Organism: Microstegium vimineum; assembly: GCA_022036555.1. Taxonomy (NCBI): domain Eukaryota; kingdom Viridiplantae; phylum Streptophyta; class Magnoliopsida; order Poales; family Poaceae; genus Microstegium; species Microstegium vimineum. The sequence goes on along the minus strand of CM039121.1, from coordinate 42,932,248 downwards.
GTCCGACCAATCTGCCTCCCCTAAAACACTACTGACCTCAAAACCCTAGTCGCTACCGACGTGACATGTCTTCTTCTCCGTCTCCGGTAGCTATTGATGTATCTTCTTCTCCGTCTCCAATCGCTGCCACGCGGTCGGTGGTCTGTGGTCTTATTATCCTTCTCGCCTTCAGTTGCGCACGAGATCCGTGGGTCGCTGTAGAGCGTGCGCATGGGCTAGCCTGCATCGTGCCTGGCAACTAGCACAATCTAAGTCTTAGATCTAGTTCGCACGAAAAAAATACATTTAGTTTCCATGATTCTTAGGAGTTTCGTTTGGGTTTTCTTATCTTCTTGAGAGTATCTCCAAAAATCTTTCTAAATCCTAATATCTAAATCATTACTTGGAGAGTCACTTGTATAAAAATCATTTTTTATATTTTTTTTCTCCAACAATTTTCCTATATCTCGTGAGCACTCTAGAAAGTCATCCTCGTCTTCTATTTTGGCTAGCAAAAACTCTAGAATAGAAGATGGTTATATTTGAATAACCATTTAGAGAAGTTGAAAGGTAGTTTCTCACAAAAATTTCTATTCCTAACATATATTTAGGAAGGATATAAAGAGTCTCTGGGTTGCTCTTATTATTCTCACGAATAGTGTCGGGTTTCTACCTAAGCAATTTCTGAAAGTTTTTATTATTTGAAAAGTATGATTATATTGAGGATTCATTGTTGCTAATTTGTTTTCAACCTTGGGGAATACCCAATTATATAGAAGACAACAAACCTCAGCCGTTTTGGGTTGTGTGTGGAGGGTAGGTAGGGCAGGGGAGATCACAAAATGTTAAACACCATGTACTAGTGTGATCGGCAACGGCAAGAAACAAGTGATTAACTAATATTAAAAGTAATTACATAATTCAGTTCATGGTAGGGGCCAGGACATTCTAAAGTGGTACGCATCACTATTGGAAATCTGCTCTTTGCCTAGTGCTAAGGGGTTTGTCAAGTGTTTTTTTTCCAGACACTCGGCAAAATAGCTTCTTCGTTGTGTGTCAAAAAATACTCGGCAAAAAAAAATTTTAAAGCATATTTTGAAGCAGTAACTTAATTCAAATAAAAAAAGTTTTCAACTACAAAGTTGTATAACTCATCAAAATGTATAACATTTGTTTTGGTCATTTCTTCATATGACAAAGTGAAAGTCAATTTGTTCACAAATCTTACATATCTTTCTTGTAGTTCATGAAACTAAAGAGAGATATATAAGATTTGTGAAAAATGTTAAAATTACCATGTCAGATGAATAGATGACCAAAGAACTAAAATAAATTTTATAGATCTTAAAAAGTTATGAAACTTTGTAGTTGGAAACTTTTTGATCTGAAATCATGTTGTTATGCAAATTGTGTTTGAATTTCAAAAAATTAAAAATTGAATTTTCAAACGACCTCAGATGAGAAAACAACCAAAATAAACTTTGTGGATCTCGAAAAGTTATGACAGCTTGTAGTTGGAAACTTTTTTATTTGAAATAATCTTCTCATGTAAAACTACGCTTGAATTTCAAAAAATTTAAATTTGAATTTTTCAAACAACCCTGAATGGAAAAACAACCAAAATAAACTTTGTAGATATCAAAAAATTATGAAACACTTTAGTTGATAATGTTTTTGTTTAAAATCATCTTATCATGCAAAACTATGTTTGAATTTTAAATTTTTGAAATTTAATTTTTGTAAACGATCTCAGATGGAAAAGTTCCTAAACGAAAAGTGTAGATCTAGGAAAGTTATAGAACTTTGTAGTTGACAACTTTTTCATTTGAATTCGTGTAGGGCCTCAAACAAGTAATTTACACTCAGTTTGGTATAATATGTAGGGAACTAAAACTATACTTAGACTTCATGTAATTGTATAGTGCAGTGATTAGAGAAGGTCGATGTGAGGGAGAGGTCGTGAATTTGAATTTTGCGGGTCGCATAGCCATGAAAAATTTTCCCCTATTTTTTCGATTTTTTTTGTTTCATCTATGCCTAGTGTCGGTCACCCGGTAAATGTTTTGTCGAGTGCCTAATAAAAGTCTTTGCCGAGTATATTTGCGGCTTATTTGGGGCTTTGCTGAGTAAACTGGGTTCGAGTATACAAATTTAACATGACAACTTTTTTTTGATCGATTTAACATGATAACTGAGTGGAATACCCTGCAGCATGTTTTTTTTATCAGTGTGCGGTCGATCCACTGGCCGGGACGTCGTTATTGCCTTGGTGGTGCATTGCACGCAGTTCCTATACTGCAAAGTGCAAACCCCAAAGTTAAAGTTGGAGTGAGCTAGCAAATTCATCTTCAGTAGTTGTTTGGATTGGACTCCACGATAAAGTTTAATCCGTGTTACATCGGAGTTACATCAGAGTAATTAACTAGAAAAACTAAATATAAATTAATTATAAACTAATTACACATGAATAGACTAATAAGCGACATAAATCTATTAATTTAATTAATTTATGATTAGCAGTGTCTATTATAGCATCATATTATTAAATTATGGATTAATTAGATTTAATACAATTGTTTCATAAATTAGTTCTAATTTATGTAATTAATTTTATATTTAATCTACGTTTAATATATTAAATAGGTGTCCACGTATCTGATGTTGATGTGACAGGACTAGAATTTGAAATGAACACCCACAACACCACAACGCGCTGGGGACGATCATCCATCATTTCAAATTACAGTGCAATTATATTCCGTCTGGCTTTGCCAGCATTTTATTTTGTTAAATGCTTGCAATATATACAATTCAACCATGGATATGGCGACGTGTTTCAAAATGTGGAATATAATGAATACCATCTCCTATCAACTGTCATTTGACATTTGAAGGACATGCGGCACGCCTGATTGCCATGCCGATGTCAGGTAGCTGTCTAACAAGACGGCACCAAAAGCCTTAGACGGTCTCCAATAAGGCGCAAAATGCGTTCGGCATAGTGTTTTGCCTAGCTAAAACGCGGGTCCAACAGAGCACCCAAACACCGGACCTATTTTGCCTATCAGACGAATCGAAACGCAAATACGGGTCTTCTACTGCAGGCGACGCAAATCGAGAGCTCCGCCAGCCGCGAGCACGGCTCTGCCGGGCGCTGCGAGCGCGAGCTCCGCCGGCGCTGCCGTAGGCGCGAGCTCTGCCGGGCGCGGCTGCGGGCGCGGCTCTGCTAGGTTCGAGCACGAGCTCCGCCGGCGTGGCCGTGGGCGCGATCTCTGCCAGACGCGGCTGCGTGCGTGGCTCTGTTGGGCGAGGCTGCGGGCTCGAGCTCCGCCGGGCGTGGCTCCGCTCGGACGAGGTGGGTCCACGGGCGGGCGTGGACGCCGCTGCCGGAGGGGATGACAGCCGCGAGCCACTCTTTTTTGCGTTCGCTGTTGGAGGTCGTGTGTTTTGGGTCCGCGTTTTTCTGGCTATGCGTGACTCAAATGTTGAAATGTCTTTCGTGTTTGGGTCGGCTCTGGTGGAGATAGCCTTATTATTAGATTAGATGGTGCTGTTCTTTTGGATATTTATTTTAATTTTAATTTTGATTTTCTGGATATTAATAAAATTATTCTAGTGTTTATTCAGTCAAGTACTCAAGTGTAGCATATGTTTATTCCTAAAACTACATATTGTGCCGAAATAATATGAATCGTTTTATAAGCATTGCTGTAAATAAAAGATCAATTATTGGTGGTTCCATCTTCCAGTATCTAGTTGCTGCCTTTATTCGACCACCAACCGAACTGACACGCTGCGTATCGGCATATAGGCAGGCTCTGGCAAGTGGATTTTTATAAAGTGTACAACTAAAATATATACTACTGTAGTTAAATTTGATATTTGGTGATAAGTAAACAAATATAATATAAATCGCTGCGTCAGCAAGTTGTTATTGTAAGGCGGGAGGAGCACAGTGCACCGTCACTTTATTTGTTCGCGATTCGACCTTTCGTGCCCATAGACAAACGCACACAGTTCCTGTCGAGGTCATGTACCGTGTCTAGTCGACAGGGGAAAAAGAAGGTTGTCCTTCTTGGTTAGCTCACAGTGACCTGCGTCACAGGAAACCTTCCTGAACCGTAGACCTTCAACAGTATTGGGCATGCACGATATGGGCGTATATTAATTTGTTAGGTGTGCCGGCCACGAGGAGCTCGTGACAGACGACGACGACGCTAGATGATTTTTAAAAGAGTTCTTATTATAAAAACAGTGTCCAATTCTATTCTCTTTTTTTTTTAAGAAAACATGGACACTATACTAATATTGTTTGTTCTAGTAGCATTTAAATATTAAAAGGATAATCCTAACTCAGACACTATGAGACAGTTTTCCATATATTTTTTAAAATTATATTAGATATTACACAAGCAAATTTAATGTAGTTGAGCTAGTTGAGTTTTTTATGGTGAAACCTACCAACGAAGGGTTTAAGTTTTCGACTATTATTTTTCTAAATTTATTTTAGAATCAACAACGATAATACTCATAAGTGGTAAGGATTGTATTTGTACTACAAAAATAAAGTATATATATATATTCCCAATCGATAATTTCTTCGAAATAGAATTTTGTCCAGTCATGTTCCTTCTATCCCCTATCATCCACTTATCACATATTTTCCTATCTTGATGTTTATGTAGACATAGCTTATTGTATAAGAAATATTTTCCTTTATTCTAATGTCACATTATGATTTTGCTCAATTGACTATAATTAATTATTGGTCATGGAAACTATCCTAGTTTCTAGATTAACTCAGTTTGTAGTAATCCAGCTTCACTAGTAGAAAAATGCTCTTTATAGTCCCGGTTGGGAATGGACTTTAGTCAACCGGGACTAAGAATAATCCGGCTTAAAAAAATAATTCCTCGCACCACTGCGCCTCGTGAGAATGAAATCCAAGACCTCAAACATAGTGTCACACATGCAGCTTACCACTCCACCTACACAACACATCTAACAATGAATGGGACGTTTTACTTTTGAACCAACTCAGCAAGAGACATTTAGTCCCGGTTCGTAACACCAACTGGGACTAAAGGAGACCCTAAAGAGCCTCACCTGCAAAAGGCTGATACACTAACCGTTGAGCAAGGTTTCTTTAGTCTCGACCATAAAAAATACCGAGACTAAAGCCAAATTTACATTCGGTTCAAAGGTCTGTTCTCTACTAGTGCTTGTAGACTATTTTGAACTATATATTCAACTACTTAGCTTATAAAAAGATAGTATTAGGTGACTCCCTTCAATTATTGCAGTTCATGAAAAAAAAAATAGCTGATCCAAACAGAACCTAAATTCCATCACCAGTACACCCGGGTAATCCTCTAAATGCCACTCTTTCATGTGGCAAAATCCTCGGTTTGCACAGAGTAGAGATTTACTACATCGGCAACATTACAAAAAATATTTTGCAGATAAACAATTGCTGGTTTCGAGTAGTGCATATCTATTGGCATATATCATGATGATGGGACTTGAAGCATTGGGTTCCCGTTGTGGATACAGCTATACTGCCTTTTTTCTCTATGGTTGATCGATGTTGATGATGAATTGATGATAACAGCTGCAAGTGACAGCACGGATTAAAATTTGCCTCTCCATTCTTTTCATGACGATGATCGTGACACGGAAATTGATACCCGTCCACATTGGATCGACCGCAGGAAGATATTATTTCTTAGTCTCTAAGTGCTGCTAGAAAGTTCACCAATCATCTTTTTATCTCAAGAACAAAGAAATACTAGTACAGTAGTGGTGTAGAGTATCAGGAAAAGGAGTGGTCATTTCTTTTGCAACACATAAATAATGTAATTATTAAACGAAAGGTGATTAGGAGATAGAAGCAGAATCTTAATTATTGCGGTAACAAACTTCCTTTTTTCTTTGTTCACTTCATGCTAACAAATCACAAACCAACCATATGCAGCAAGCACTGTACTCTTCATTCCAAGAACATGCAACCAGACGAAAGTTCAGCGGAACGGCCTAAAAGCAAGCTTGGATGTATGCGTGTCTATATGTATATATGTATGTATATATAGTTGAACATGTCAGCAAAGGCTCTATAAACAAACAAGCTATGCATCATAACACTTTCCTGCACTGCACATGGTATCTAGATCCATCTATGCACACAGCCACACAATTCATTCATACAATGACGACACAAATTAAATGGTACATCTATCAGAAAGTCACACATGTGTATATATATACGGAACTAATTTATTACAAGCATTTGGTCGATATATATGCAGAATTATATATGTTCCCTGGCTAACAAGGAGACAACGATCAACTGGTCCAATTTTTAACCTTGCAGTATCTTGAAAAGCTCTCGGAAATACTAAACAAGGACAGGTCCTGATTTCACCACATTAAAAAATTATTACGGAATATTCTGCGATTATGAAGAAATGAGCTACTAGCTCCCACATGCAAAACCCCTACTACTATTACTAATCTTTCACAAAGAAAAAAAACATTTTCTAACTCCCCCACTTCCCCATTATTCTTCTCTTTATAATCCTCTTCCCACCATCACCACCACCGCCTCTCTCTCTCTCTCTCTCCCCTCTAGAGAGAGACCTCAACGATACCACCACCACCACCACCATTAGTGTTCTTGAAAGAGACGGGAGTGGAGAAGAGATGAAGGAGAGATTGAGCATGTAACAGTCTCTTCTCCCATCTCTCTCTCTTTCTCTCTGATCTCCACGAACACTCACAGAGTCACAGGCAAGGATGGTGTGGTCGCATGAGCCGGCAGCGGAGCAGAAGGCGGCGGTGCTGGCCTCGCCATCGCCGCCGACTCGGCAGCGGAGCTCGGTCGCCAAGCTGACGACGGCGTCATCGTCCTTGGCTAACCTCCTCTCAGTCTTCGTCGGGGCGAATAACATCAACTCGCCGCCGCCGAGGCGGAGCTTCGACGAGGGCGGCGGCGTGGGGCTCGGCATCGTCGCGGCCATGAGCCACGCCTGCCTGACCGGTGCCGGCGCCGAGCCGATCGCCATCGGCGCCGCGGCAAGGCGGCGCCCGCGCGAGGACGACGAGAGCTACACCTGCGTCATCACGCACGTGGCCGCCGGCTCTGGCCGCGGCAGCGTCCGGAAGCGGGTCTACTTTGGGTTCGGCGACGGCGGCGGTGGCGGTGGCTGGCTCGTGGAAGCCCACGACGAGGTGCCGGCGCCGGCGCCCGACTTCCTCAGCCGGTGCTTCCTCTGTAACAAGAGGCTTGATGGGCTCGATATCTACATGTACAGGTGTGCACCGTAGCCAGTTCGTTTAATTTCTTACTTGGAGAAGAGTTTTTCTTAGAAACTTTGGAGTAATTTAGCACTCATAAATATGGTGCACTTATTACAACTCATTATTTACTAAAAAAAAACCTTAAAAATCAATCGTGTCTATTGGTCATGTGAATAGCGTGCCACTGACTGCTACATATTTTATATATATATATATATATATATATAATTTTTTCTACATACATAGACTTCGGTACACATCTAAATAAAAAACTGCGCACGGACCGTCCGCATGCAGATCCTCTGCAGACTGTTGCTGAGGTGTGGACGTCCTTTAATTCTCTCTCCTTGCGTGCTGAGGTATGGATGATGTGTCATACACATGTCCACACAATGCTCCGTATAAATGGTACACAACTGGTATGTTTTCACTAAATATAACGTTATGTATCTATATAGTATATTTTTTATATAAAAAAACTCAAACTATTTAGGACATGTATCGAACGGCTCTGTTTACGGTTTTGACGGTTATTTCTGTGGAGAAGCTATTACGTAGTGAACAATAAGGAAATCGAAGCCATTTTTAGCTATAAAGGAGAGCTGCAAAAAGTGTTTACTTGAGAAAGAACCGTGTCAAACAGATCCTTTTACAATATAAAATAGAGAAAATACCACCTTTTAATTATCAATTATTATAGCATGAACTGAAACTACAATAATCAAATACACAGCTAGAGTCGATTAATGATCTTTGTGCTCTTCATCTATAAAAGAACACAATTCTTATATCTCGAGAAATCAAATGCTTTCAAGTTTGACCAAATTTATACCAAATAATACTAAGATTTTTTTTATAATTACAAAAACACACACACATAACGCATCATACCTCTATGAATACGTGTATGCAAACCCTACCTTTATGAGCACCTCTGAAGGACTGAGTTGGCAGATCTCAAGATTCACGAAGTCAAGCAGCTCCGAAGGACTAAACTGATAGATCTCGAGATTCACGAAGTCACCACACATACATCTCGTTGTCGATAGGGACGTCGTCTACTACTAAAAGTATATAACACTATTTATAATACAAAATAAATATCATTTGATTCATCGTGAAATACACTTTCATAATAAATAACCGATCTATCTAGGGACACAAATGTGAATACTATTTAAGGTAAATTTAGTAAAACTTAGACAACTTCATTAACATATATGGACGGCTTTGTTCGATTGAACTACTTGCAGCTTCTTTCAGCTTATTCTCTCTCACAAAATACTATTCAATCAATCGAAATCAACCGTCTTATGTACCAGCCGAACAATTTTTTTTTTTGAACAGAGGGAGCACTGTTAATTGTTCTTTCCCTCTATCAAAGATACTCAAGTCTGGCCTTCGTAGAGGACAAAAGCATAGTTTTATGTTTTGTCTATGTGCTGCAGTAGTATATTAGTATTAGACAGCTACTGCAATACTTCAGGTACAATATGTCAGTACATCAATTGGTATTCATCGGTGCTCCCAAATAACTAGCCTGAGAATTTTTTTTTCATCTACATTAAACCCAAATGAACAAGAATATAGGTATTCATTTAGTGCCACAAAACTCCACTCAATCTACTTTTAAATATCTGAACTATCAAGACTTCATCACACTTCATACTAACAAGCTTCTGAATAGATCGAATTCCTTAAATACTGATGACCTGTTTATTATTCTTGGCCTCGATCAAATTGCAGAGGGGAGAAAGCCTTCTGCAGCTCAGAGTGCCGATGCCAGCAGATCCTAATGGACGACCGCGCTGACAAGTGTGGATCCGAAGCCTTCATCAGGTCCGGCGACTACTCGTACTCGGCGTCGCCGCACTCTACCCCGATGGCCTTCTCACCGAGCGTCGCAGCAGCCTAGTAGATGGACTAGTCGCCCTCAAGCTGCTCCTCTATGAACAAGGAGTCTAGCTAGAAGAGACTAAAGTCTAAGCGGGCCGTTTAAACAACAAAGAGTAATTTATATAATGCTTCTTAATTGTGAAATTAATAAAAGCGAGGAAGACAGTTTTGAGACTATACTTTAACAGCAAGATGTTGAACACTTTAGCGTGCTTGAATTTTATTTGATTTTTTTTATTCTTGTTGAAAGTTATTAGAAGACTTTCAGACACACATAAAGAGCCCGATGTCCGAGATCGCACACGGCGACGAACCAGCAAGCCAGGTTTTGACCCTTGTTTTTGCACTCGGAATATCCACGAACACTTCTCAATAAGACACGTAGGGAGGAACACAACAAGGGTGTTCTAAAATTGGTAAAGCCACTGAAAACGCTGACAAATCTCGTCGAGTGAACTATTGGACAACAAAAGGTTGAAAGAGTTTGAGGTAGGAGAAAGATAGTAGTAGATTGGTTTTTTGGAATGATTGTGTATGATTGACTTAAATAGATGTGATCCTCTAATTAGTCTAATACATATAGACATGATGATCTTATCCTAGTATGAAACCTATTTTACATGACACGACATCAGCAAGTTTCTCATAAGATCAGATGAGGTCCCATAAAATTAGGGATGAAATTAACTTTGACAACTGGAATGGGCTCGGGCTGATTTTTCCAACAGCCTACTACAACCCCACTAAAACCTGTCTAGGCTATTTTCTTTAGACCATACACAGTGCCCAGTACAAACCAGCCTAGGCTGGTTTTTCTAGGACTTTGACTTTTTGTTTATATTTGACGACCGTCCCGATCTCACTTTACTATCAATTTATGCCCTTCTACTTTTAAAGCCAAGCATATGTGAGTTTAAAACATGTGTATATAAACAATAGCAATGCTGTTAAGCCCATTGACTTTTTTTTTCTTCTAAGGACGATATATGTATATCGACCATTGTTTGGACAACACTTAGACTTCGTGCCATACACTTGGGAAATATTTTTTTAAAAATACCTCCAGTTGATTGACCTTGACAGACGATCATCTTGCAGAGTCTTTAGCATATAAGAATTCCAAAATACTACTTTGATCACTTTATATGGACCTTCCCAATTTGGAGACCACTTGATAAACATATTACTCTTCTCCCAAGTGCTAGAACGGTCTTCCACACCAAATCCTTAACTCGGATGATTTTCTTTTAATTAACTTTCTTGTGTGAGCTTGGGCAACACGAGAGCTTTGTCTCTCTCAATATCCTTTAGGGCTTCAATTCTTTTATCAGTCACCTTGTCAATGTTATGAATCATTAGCTCATGATACATGACAGTAAATAAACCATTTTGTTTAGCTAACTTATATATACACACCAAATTCACCTTGTCATGCATTCATATATCAACTCAAAAGGAGTAACTTCAGTAGTACCATGTCTAGATATACGATAAACCCATAAAGCTTCAACCAAAACTTCATGTCATCTTGTAGGACTGTCCAGCTTGATCAAAGTCTTATTGCATAACTCAACCTAGCCATTAGCTTGAGCATAATATAGAGAAGAGTTAAGAAACTTTATCTTATATGATTCTTCAAACTCTCGCACTTCTTTTGACATAAAAGACATTCCTTCATTCGTAGTTAAAGTTTGATGGACACCAAACCTGTGAATAATATGCTTAGTGATGAACTCAATTACTTTCTTGTGTGTCATATACTTCAAAGCTACAAGCTCAGACAACTTTGTAAAATTATTCGTGGCAACCAACACTAAGTGGTGCCCCTTTGAAGCAAGGTCTGACAATGAATAATATAAAGCACTAGATCTCCAAGTTCAAGAATTACAAGAAGCCTTTTGTTCTTCTACTATGCTCCCCTGGATTTGTCGATCGAGCAGGGATCTTGTAAGGAACATAGACTATAAAAAGGCCTAGTGATTTTGGTGGTTGAATAACAACATAGCCTTTAGGACTGACATTGTTTTCTACTATACAAGGTATTTAGTCTTAGGGATGTAAAGATGGACTTGAGCTATGTTAAGGTGAAGATCAAGCAATCAACACCTCAAAGAAAGATGAAAGAGAAGCATTAAAGATCCTAGGAGATAAACAAGAAGATCAAGACATCAAGAAGATGAAGACGTCCGGCCAAAAGGGTGCAAAGAAAGAACACCCAAGTAGCACGAGATTCATAACAACACATTACTATTGTTGATGGAGCTCAGTCACTTCGCCTATAGAAAATAAGTAAATGTGCATTTTGCAGCTGCTTGAATGTTGAATAGAAGCAAGAACATTTAATTAGATATAAAGCACCAAAGCTCCAAGTTCAAAAATTATAGAGAACCTTTGGTTCTTCTACCATGCTCTCTTGGACTTGCCGAGCAAGGATCGCCATAAGGTATGGCATGAGTTTGGTTGGCTTGCTAGTTGTCTCGGTTCTCATGTAGGCAAGGTTTCCAACAACTTTTCACGCTACACACATTAAGGGTATGTTTGGGACAGCTCTACCTCGAAAACTAAATCTAGATCTAGGATTCACCTAGATCCACCGTGGAGCAAATCCACTAGTGAAGCTAGTGGAGTTAGTGGTGTTTGGTATAGCTCTATATTAATCTCTATCTCACTTCCATCTATACCCCACACGCTAGGGGTCAAAATGAAAAAAAAAGCATGGGACTTTCTTCTTCCTCCCAACACTCACACGAGGAGGGGCAGCTCACAGCCAAGGCGCTACGGGTGGCCTTGCGAGGGGGGCGGCGGCCACGGTGAGCCAGCAGCCAGAGAGGTATCAGCTAGGCCGAGACTGTGTAGTCCTCCACTACTACAAAAATAATTTTGCGCAGCTCCCCATTTTTGGGGTCTGTGGCGGGCACACAATTTGCCCGCCACGGTAATTGGGTGGCCGGCCTCTCAGGGCCGGCCGCCCCGGCGCCCGCTGCGGTAAACGATTTACCGAAGTGGGTGGCATAACGCGCCCGCCACGGTAAACGGCTATTAACCGCGGCGGGCGCCCTAAACCGTCCGCTTCAGTAAATCGATTAACCGTGGCAGGCACGTTAAGCCGCCCGCCGCGGTTAATAGTCATTTACCGTGGCGGCCACATTATGTTGCCCGCCACGGTTAATTGTTGGAAATAAATACAGTCGCCGCCCCCCTCTTCTTCCCCACAGGTCTTCCTCTTCTAAATCGTGGAGGGGGAGGTTTTGCCCTAAATTTTAACCAAACCTTTGAATTGAGGTATAGATCTTGGATTTGGAAGAAGAGGACCCAACAAGAGGTACATGGAGGCTCTCTCAACCCTCTTTCCCACAATCTTTGTGCCTCTTGCTAGTTTTAGGATCTAGATCTAGATCTAGAAGCCATGCATGGGACAGAAAGCTTGTTTTTTTGCTTTTGTAATACTTCTTGTTTCTTTCTGTCGCCGCCCCTCTTCTTTCCCACGGGTGTTTTTCTTCCAAATTGTGTGGAGGGGGAGGTTTTGCCATAAATTTGAACCAAATCTTGAATTGAGAGGTTTAGATCTTGGATTTGGAGGAGAGGACCCAAACAAAAGGTACATGGAGGATCTCGCATCCCTCTTTTATTCATCTTTGTGCCTCTACCTAGATCTAGCTAGCCATTTCAATTAATGAAGATTATATAGCAAAAAAACTTGTGTTTTTACTTTTGTATCCTATTTATTTCTTGTGATGTCGTTAACTCAATGGCGATTTGCAGGCATTCAAGTCAATGGATAGGTCTGAATGGATGTACCGGGTGAACAGAGTTAGTGATCCACGATACTTGGATGGATTGAAGAAATTTATTCCCGTGGCGAAAGCCCACCGTGAGAGGTTGAAGCGGACGACAACCATATGTCCATGTTCACACTGTCGGAATCTGAAAGGCTAAGCACGGTGCACACTCATTTGATTATGTATGGTTTTGTCAAGGATTACACCGTCTGGACATTTCACGGTGAAAGAGTTGATGCGAGTGGCGGTGCATCAGGACTGAGCTCGTCGTCAGTGGTGGAGGATAACGGTGGATCTAGACATTTCGGAGCACCTGTCTCATCTTCAGCACCAGCTGACAACATAACGGTGGAGGATATAATTCAGGACATTGACGACGACGACGAGAATGGTGGGGATGGTCACGATGAGACTCTTTTGAATGAACCTGAGGATGTAAATTACTTTGAGGGCTTGCTCCACCAGATCGACGAAGATGACCTTATGTTCGGCAAGTGGTTGGACAATTTCAAGGAGATGAAGCAGGCGGCAGTTGATCCTCTCTATAAAGACGGTGGAAATTGTCCGAAGGAGTGCACAACCCTCCGTTTTAACCTCCAGCTGTTAATGTTGAAGGCTCGGCATGGTTGGTCTGACACTGGCTTCAATGAGTTGTTAAGTCTCCTTGGTACCATGTACCCAACAGATAACAACGTGGCTGCCAATACGTATCGGGCGAAGAAGATGATCCGACCATTGGCGATGAAACTTGTAAAGTTTGATGCATGCCCTAACCACTGCATCCTATATCGGGGCAAGCACGAGAATTCGATCAGTTGACCGAACTATGGCGCGAGTCGATACAAAAGGAATGTCGGTTGTCGTGTGGATGCGGACGACGACGAGGTAGCACCGCGAGGTGGGCCGAAGAAGAAGAAGGGGGCCAAGAAGAGCACTGCAGCTGAGAAGAGGATCTCGGCTCTACAGGATGAGGAAGAAGAGGGCTACACAATGAGGAAAAGTCTTGCGCTATCGGTGTGGTACCTGCTAGTGATCGATCGCTTGCGTGCGCTATTTAGGAACCCAGAGGATGCCAAGCTCATGTCGTGGCATGCATCGGCTGAACGTGTGAAGGATGATGGCAAGCTACGACACACCTCTGATGGGAAGCGGTGGAAGGATTTCGATAACGAACACCCGGAGTTTGGCAAGGAGTCTAAGAACATTAGGTTCGCGCTGAGTACCGACGGGATGAATCCATTTGGTGAGCTTAGCAGCTCCCACAACACTTGGCCAGTCGTCCTCACCATATACAACCTACCTCCACATCTATGTCAGAAGCGCCGATACCTTATGCTGACTATGCTCATTTCTGGACCGGCATAGCCAGGCAACGATATAGACGTGTTTCTAACGCCATTGATGGAGGAGATGAAGATACTATTTGATGTTGGGGTTACTATGGTGAATGTGTCCCGTCAGGAGAAGTTCACCCTAAGAGCCATTATTTTTGTCACCATCACCGATTACCCTAAGTGTGTTTGTGAGAGAGAAGTGAGAATGAACAGGTACTAAGTATGTCTTGTGAGAATTTCGCCGGTTTCATGTGTATATACAATTAAGTGAATGCATATGGATGTCTTGTCTATATATATGTGGATGTCTTGTGTATATATCTGTGGATATGTGGATGTATTGTGTTTATATCTGTGAAATATGGATTGAATTTGAATTTGAATTTGAATTTGAATTTGGATCCTAAAACTGTTGTATCCTGTTTTTTATTTTTTTAAAATTACTGAGGCGGGCATAGTATCAGGCCCGCCACGGTTAATTCATTAACCGCAGCGGGCAGGTTACAACGCCCGCTGCAGTAAATCCATTAACCGCGGCGGGCACGTTACAGTGCCCGCTTCGGTTAATGCTCCATTAACCGTGACCACACCACCGAAGTGGCCCTGTTTGCCCACCGTGGTAAAGCAAAAACGCCCGCCTCGGTTAAGAATTTTGTAGTAGTGCTCGCAACGACGAGCGCGGTTTGCGGCCATGAGGGCGCACCCAGGGGCGGAGCCAGGAAGTTAAATTTCCATATGTTAGGGGGGCAAGAGTGTTAACTTTTTAAATTTTATTTAAAAATTCAAAATTTTCAGTGTAAATTTCACATTCAAAGGGGGGAGGGGGTAGGCCCCTGCCCAACCCCCCTTGTCTCTACCCCTGGGCGCACCCGACCTTGTCGGGCAGGCAGCCACGACGAGCGCGACCGGCCTCGCCGGACAGGCACGGCTCGCGACCATGGCCGGCACGCGATCGAGCGCGGTCAGAGCCAGCAGACCGGGCAGGCCTTGCAGCCACTGAGGTCGGCGGCGTTCACGGGAAGAAAAAAAAAGCTACGATGAAATAATAGAATGAACTGATCATTTTCAAATAACCAGTGCCTGTGGCGTAACTAGTGGCAGTGATGGGTAATTTTCCTCAAATCCACCAAAGGTGAAGCTGATGGAGCACCCTTGAGAAGATCCATCAATTTAATGAATATGAGGTCAGATCCACATATTTGGTGGAGTAGATCCACTAGTAGAGCTGGTGGGACTGGAGGTGTTTGGCAACCTTTTTTAAAATTCGTATCTAAATTTGGTGGATCTGGAGTTGGTGGAGCTGTTCCAAACAGACCTTAAGTTAGCCAGATCTATCTAGCCGGCTCTGGCAGCATGGGGCTTGTGTTATTGCTAGTTGGGCAAAACAAATCTTGCTAGATAACCAAGCGTTCTCTTAAGTAGCCCTATTACTCAACTGGAATCTGCATGCAAGGTAGAAATATGTGGTGCTAATATGCATGGCTATAATAAGTATACGGTACAATTTTTAGGAAGCCTGCATGGGAAGCTCAATGTGTAGTGTATACTTTTTTATTTGTTTATATGAAACGTATGCATCACATAGATTTGAGAATACTGCAGATTTCTTAGCATATATTATATGTATTCACATGGTGGCATATACGTAACCACGTTTGTAGTTCCGTGCATCTCTACTCTTCATATATTCTGTTAAGGGATGAATCTAATACCAAAACACCTTGAAAGAATATATGTATGTGGATGTCCTTACTCCTAGAGAATCCTCCGTAGCCATGCTGTATGCTAGCTAGTACTCATATTGATAGATACTTCCTCCGAATGATAAGATGTTTTATCGTTTGTAGATACATTACTGTCGCTATGTATATGTATCTAAAAAATCAAAATATTTTATAATTTAGAATGAAGCAAGTAATTAAATGATAGACAAATGACTATCCAGAGTGGCGAAACAGGTATGCAAAGCTACAACGCCCGATTGAACTTGGAGGGCTCGGTATTCATAATCTTGAAATCATGGACTGGGCTCTACAGAGATGCATGGCAGTGGTTTAGAAAAACCCAGGCATATCAGTGTATTTAGAGTTGCCTTGACATGCTACACTTTGGATTTTGTAGTCTCTATTGCCATGATATCTCAAGTGGGCAATGGGAACAGCACTTTATTTTGGACAGATCGTTGACTTTATGGGTCTTCTATTGCTGAGTTGGCACCTATAACTGTAGCAAGCGTGTGGCCCTGTCTTAAAAACAAGTGCATTGTAGCTGAAGCCTTGGAGAATAAACACGACCGTGAACTAAACCTCAACCTCAACTTAACATATGGTTGGAGGGCAAGGAGATAAGAAATGCCTGCTCGCCCCAGCCAAACCTTCCTTGCAGCTCCTCACTACTAGTGAGAAGTAAAGCTATAGCTATGTTTGGAGATGCTCCATTAGAAACACATGGTCCAGAACTTCAGATGGTTAACAAGAGAGTTTTTTGACAGAAAGGTTAACAAGAAAGTTGAGACCCTTTTGGAACAAAACACAGGTAGAAAGTCGTTCCCATCAGTCTTTCAAACAAGGTCACTCCTAGATGCAGTGCAAAGGTATGCAACAAGCCAACCCCTCTGCAGAATTTTAAACTAGAATTCAAAACCAAAAAATCAAGACAAAAGGAGGTGGTTGATACTTGATAGTTTCTTCCTTTTTGATCGCAGTGACCAGTGAGGACATGTTGCAGGATGTGGAAGCCCTCGTCACACAAGCCGATCAGCCATCCAGGTCCAACATCTAACATGGATGATCAGACAGAAAAGAATTAGCATTTAATTAATTACCTGGAACATATTATGCCACATGTATATTTTGTGTGGCTTAAGGAAAAGAGAAAGGTAAAAGTTTTAAGGAAAAATCAATCGCTAGTATGTATAGTTACTAAAGGAAACCAAATATCTGCTCTGAATTGGATTGACATAAACAGGAGTTCAAATACCCATTTATAAGACTACATATGTATAGTTACTAAGAGGAAAGTTCATTGATGCTTAATTGAACATATATGCTCTGAAGATGGGAGAGGAAAGAGTTTATTTCATACGAGCCTAAAGATGAGCACATAATGAGGAGACATTTAACATCTTTGAAGTGAGGCTCTGATTCTTCATTGTACAATGGTTACTAGGGTGTAAAGTTCAGCTTGTGAATAGTTTCAGAAATGAAGTTGAGAATAAGTCCCTTACCACTTCACCTTATGATACCTTCTGATAAGCAATCTGAATCTGTGAAGCAGTCAAGATTCTTCACTCACTATGGCCCACATCAGATCACAACAGCTTGTTCATTTTATCGTTTTTTTGCCCAATAGAGAATACATGTGCGAAAACATCATAGGTGCACATTAAGGAGAATATTGTCTCTCTATATAAATGCATGCTCCTCAGTACAGCTCTTCAAGCCAAGGGTGCACAGAAAACATTCTGTTTCAGTGCTTTGATCCATACAAGAACTAAAAAAGATGGTTCATAGTCCCGTATCATTCCTAAGAAAGCTCCAAACTTCCTCTTCATCTTTAGCCACCAAGTTGATTTCTTTTAGCAAAAATGCACAAAAGTCCATCAAATACTCTTGGCAGTTCATCTGTCAAAATAATCCACTCTTCATCCAAGTCACTTATTTTACCTTGATTTCATTTGCCGGATATGCAGCTCTCAAGATCCTCAAACCACGAGATAAACAAAATACTCTGAAAGACATAGACTTGTTTTTTACTTCTGTATCTGCATCAACTGTCTCAAGCATGGCTACTGTTGAAATGGAGGATTTCTCAAGCACTCAGCTCTGCATATTGACTATTTTAATGCTGATCGGTGGAGAGGTATTCACTTCAATGCTTGATCTTTATTTCTTGCGGGCTAAATCTGTTACAAAAGGGTCTTCTAACAGAAAGGGCTACTCAGTTTATGTTGATATCAAATCTATTACTTCTGCAATGTCTGTTCCCAACAATAGCCAAGAGACCAATATAATAATGCCACAGTCTGAACTCCACTTGCAAGAAAGAAATCAAGTTGAGCACAAGACAATTGAATCTTTAGGTTATGCCATGCTGGTCTATCTTCTAGTGTCAAATTTAGGCAGCTCCCTTGTTATCTACCTTTACCTTATATCGGTACCAGATGCGCAAGGAGTTCTGAAGAGAAAGGGTATTGGATTTGTCACTTTCTCTGTATTTACAGCCGTCTCCTCAGTGGCAAACTGTGGCTTCACTCCAGTAAACGAGAACATGGTCATATTTCAGAAGAGATCCATTCTCCTATTGATAATTATTCCTCAGATACTAGCTGGAAATACATTATTTGCCCCATGCTTGAGATTCCTAGTGTGGTCACTTAAGAAGGTAACTGGACAAGAAGAATATTGTTTCATTCTTCAGCACCAGGAGACCATTGGATATAAGCATCTTATGAGTAGCAAGGAGTGTGTTTATTTGATGTCAACTGTTTTCAGCTTCATAATTACACAAACCATACTATTTTGCTCTCTAGAATGGAGCTCAGAGGCTTTACTGGAAATGAACAGCTATGAGAAGATAATATGTGCTCTCTTCCAGTCTATCAATGCAAGGCATGCTGGCGAATATGTAGTCGATCTGTCAAGCCTTTCTTCCGCAATCCTAGTCTTGTACACTGTAATGATGTAAGTCTCTTCACTACTCTCACTCCACCAAAAGAGTCTTAAGATTTTTTAGAATGAAAATAGTCATAATTAAAAAAAAATCCATGGATTGATTACCTCTACCAGAAAAATATTTAGTACAAATGACAGGCTTTGGAGGAGGCATCATCCTTGCTTTGCTTGCGTATGCAACCAACATAGCAAAGTTGTGAATTTGTGATTCTTACTGACTATGTTCACAGATTACAAAACAAACAATATTTGTATTTAACTGAAACATATTATCCCATGACTCGTATAGTGATAATATAGTATGAATGTAACCTATCTGCATATGGACACACCAGATAGCAAATACTAGCATTATTCAGAGACATTAAATTATTGTTGTCATGAATACTTTTTTTTGCGAGGACTGTTACGGTGAATACTTATTATCATTTTCCCCACCAACTCTCTGTAGGTATCTCCCTGGTGAGACGTCATTTTTACCCAAAGATGATGAGCAGTGTTCTAGAACTGAGATAAAAGACAAAAGGAAAAGACTATTAGAGAACTGGATCTTCTCCCAGCTGTCTTATTTAGCTATCTTTGTAATGCTAATTTGCATTACTGAGAGGGAAGCAATGATCACTGATCCGCTCAATTTCAATGTATTCAGCATATTGTTCGAAGTTGTCAGGCAAGTCTCTGAAATCAAATGTAGTAGTATTCAGACTGCGCTCATGAAAACCATCACTAACTTATGGTTCTGATGACAAATTGTTGCATGCAGCGCATACGGGAACGTGGGTTTCTCTGTTGGTTACAGCTGCAAGAGGCTACTGAATCATGATGTCTACTGCAACGATGCTTCGTATGGATTTGTTGGGAAATGGAGTGGCAAGGGGAAACTAATTCTGATTATCGTCATGGTTTTTGGGAGGCTTAAAGCGTTCAATATGAAAGGAGGAAGAGCTTGGAGGCTTAGATAGTCTCAATCGCTGAATGCTTTAAGCCTCCAAGCTCCCCTCCTCCTCCTGTAATTTGATTGACACCACTCCATGTTATGTGGTGACTGGTGAGCCAGGTATACATAAAACAGTGACCTTAGCATAGCATAATAAAGATGGCATGTGCTTTTCAGCAATGCCTCTCTGCCTTCCCCAAATGCTATTC
The DNA here is from genome assembly GCA_022036555.1 of Microstegium vimineum. Lineage (NCBI taxonomy): Eukaryota > Viridiplantae > Streptophyta > Magnoliopsida > Poales > Poaceae > Microstegium > Microstegium vimineum. The sequence continues at coordinate 42,912,145 of CM039121.1, read as the reverse complement.
CACCTTCCTGGTGTAGTAGTAGTACGAATGTCAATATCCAAGACAATAACACTACAACAAGAGACGTATGCTAAACATCTGGAGTAGATTGATGCAGATCGATGAATATATTCTGTCTCCATGGTCCATGGCTCAGGCCAGTTGATACGTTCTCCACTCAAAACATATTACCATGGTTGTCAATTACGATGCTCAAGCATCACAGTACATTTTCCGGGAACGGGGAGAATAGAGGAGAAACAATTTCTGTGAATATATGGGAAAAATCGACGACTATCTCAATTATCAAAACAACAAGCACCGTTTAGTGTGTCAGGCAACATACGCACTAAGATTAGATAAGCTAGATCAATGTGAACGATTAGCTCCCGCGCAGAAAACCTAGGTAGCGAATTCCGGTCCCAGCAATCATAGAAACGATCGAGATGATTAGATGCTACTCAAACCAAACGAGTTCACGGAGCTTACCACATACATTTCGCGAGGCGGACGCCGCGGAGAACTCGCCTGCTAAGGCGAGCGCTTCGAGGAAGTCGGCAGCGTCGTGCACGAGGCGACAGTGCGCTGGGGGCGTGGGGGGTGGACTGGGGGTGGTGGTCGGGACGCCGGATGGGGCGGACGCCGGCGAGTCGTCGCCGCGTCCTGAAGCGAAGAAGGATTTTTTTTTTTAGGGAGGAAAAGCGATTTTTTTTTCTTTTGGAATTGAGTGGAACGCCGCCCGTACTGCTTGGTTTGCTTGGGCTGATGGGCTTTTCCACTCACAAGCGATGGGCTTTTCCTTCATTCTGGCCCGCTCTGTGCCATCCCCTCGCTCTCCCTGTCTGTCTGCCAACCTGCCATTGGCAATCCGGGTTCCGAACTTCCGGTTCATCAGGCTCCTGCAGGTTTCTGAAAAAGATACTACTACAGCACTGCAGAAGCTCGCGAGGAACAGCACGTACTGTGCGAGATCGGCAGAGAATCTGGAATGTTTCCGTCGCAAACCGAGCCACACACAATGGTACTGTACATTCGCACCGCATGACAAGAGTTCCAAACCAAGGACTGGCAAACCGTAAAGCCGCCGGCGCGTGCTCGTGCCACCCATCCCTGCTAGCCGAGTTGGATCCGGTCTCCTGCGTACAGTCATTGCCACGCATGGCCGCCGTGGTGCAGGACATGAGAGAAACTTAGCGAATAAACAAAGGGAGTTCCGCCGTTCCGGTGAGGTTTTAGTGGGGCGTGCGTCGCGGGCGCGGGCGCAGGTGAAGGAGACAGCGCGCGCAAGCGGACAACCGCCGCCAACTCGGCCAAGTGCGTCACCTGACTCGGACGTCCCCCTCCCGTCGCAGGGGCCACGGCCCGTGCCGTCGGATCCTCTGCGCCCGCCCGCCTTCACAGCCGCGCGCACACAGGACGTGCGAGGTGCGACACTGCGGGCGTGCGGCGGCGGCCACTGGAGCCGCAACACGTGTGCGCCGCAGGAGGAGGCCCTCGCGCCGCGCCGCCGCAGAGGATCGCGATACGCTGACGCGGACAGGGCTTTCCGTCTCCTTTCCGTGGGGGGTGGCTGGCAGTGGCAGGCCACGCGCGCGCCGGTCCCCTCGGCTCGGCGGCCCACCGACGCGTCGTCTCTGGGCCCACGGGCCGGTGGGACGAGCGGTGCGAGGTCCGGTAGCGAGCGGGAGGGTGACGGACGCCGACGTGTTGGCCGCTGCCCTGCGTCCCCGGCCGGCCCGGGCCGGGGAGGTCGGTGCGGATCCGAATCAGCTGCCATTACTGGCAGCAGCGAGTTGCCCAAAATGCCCTTGCGGCGGGGACGCTGCTTCTGGTTCCCGCTGCCCGCTGGTGGCCTTGCTGGTGCTGGGGTGGGAAGCGGTTTTGCGCTCTGGGGACGGCGGCGTCGTCCTCCTCGTGCGGTCGTCTTGGACACGTCAGCCGTTGGGAATTGGGATGGGCCCCCTGGCGACGCGAGCCCGCGAAAGGCATGTGCCCGGAAATGCCCCCGCCATATCTTTGATTCCCCTTCTAAAGATGCCTTTCGTGTCTCACGCCCAGCTTAGGATACAGTTCTTGAAAATATATTTTTATACTTTTTTAAAATATTATTTTAACTTTAGAACAACTCTATAAAAAACTTCCGATCTATGTTTAGAAGCCATCTCATAAATATTTTATTCATAAATCTTTTGAGCTATGTCTAATTTCTAATCTCATAAGTACAGTTTATCGTACCTTTTCTTGTTCAAAAAGCTTTGCGAGAACTATTTGGGTGAAGCTAGAGAAAATTAGAGAGGGTGCCTTTCTTATAGATGTAAAAATTTAATCTGCAGCTATGGTGAAAATCTATTCCTAATAGTGTTTTTTCAAAATTTTGTGGGTGCCTAGGCACCCACAACCATCAACGTAGCTTCTCCCTGCTATCATATATTGAATTTTGAAAGCCACGTAACCTCTATATTAGAGAAAGATGAACAATGATTTATAGAGTACATAGAAGCCTAACTTTTTTTTATTTGATTTTCTACGTGCATTTTGTTATAAAGAGTTTATCTTAGTGAATCGTTGACCTTTAGCAAAAAAAAAACTTTATTTCATTGGTTGGTTAGTAACCAAAGCACAAACTCTCTTTAGTTTGTCCTCTAAAATTTTCTTGGTGCAAGCTCTTCACCCTGAAAGCTAATACATGCACATTCTCAGTAAGGATTTGTTTCGAACGTATGAATTTTAGAGAAATTACGTAGAAATTTCACAGGAATTAATTTATTTTTATATAAAAAAACATAGGAACAAAAAAAAAATTCCGTATTCCAAAGGGCCTAAAGGCTTTGGCACAAATAATATGGAGCTCAATGCGCTACCAAGTAGTTCCTTCTTTTTAGAGTTCAAGGGCAAGGTTAGCCTGGCCTTATATTTAGCATAAAAGACCAACAGTTAAACTGTTTATAGCATACGAGTTAAAGCAGTTCCTTCTTATCGAGACACCTATCAATCTCTCGCTCGTTTTGTACCCCGGCAGAGCGGCTCGCGCCTTTTTTTTTTTCTCCTATAAAATTCGCAAACGCAACCAGCACGGACCACACTACCGCCCGTACGGCGACATGACGGTCGACGGCGCCGCGGAGGGCAACTCGTAGATATCTCGCGAAAGCAGTCCCGGAAGATACAGCAATCTGCTTTCCACGCCGGACTCCGTTGCAGGCGGCCACCTTTCCTCCCTCCTTCCCTCTCCTAGTCTCCTTTCGCTTCCGATCACCAAAAAGACCTTTCTTTTCGTCGCCCTCGGTGCTCTGCTTCGCTGCGTCGCCCGTCTCTAAAAGCCTTGTGGGTTTGTGGACGCCGACGCGGCCGCAGCAGCAGCCACGAGAGTAGAAGCGCCGAGAGAGAGAGAGAGAGAGAGAGAGAGAGAGAGAGAGGTGTCCGTCGCTGCCTGCCGAGAGACGGATGAAGAAGTGCCCATCGGAGCTGGAGCTGGAGGCCTTCCTCCGCGGCCGGGAGGACGCGGCGGCGGCGGCCGAGCAGAAGCCTGTGCACGACGTCGCTGCGCTGGCGCCGTTCGGCGCCAGTGGCGTGTTCCCCCCAAGCGATCTGTCCGCCTTCAGCTTCGCTGATTCGGTGAGTAGAAAGCAGAGTAACTTCGACGCTGCGTGAATTAATGTGTGGAGTGGAGACATAACATAAGAGGAATATGTATTTCTCTGGGTTTTTTGTCATAATAAAGTGTTTCTTCAGATCTCTTTTTTTCTAATATGTAGTGTTATTAGAAATTCCAGCGCTCTGTGCCATGTGGATGAGATCTTGTTAATTTAGGAAGATTTTTTTCCACTGATGTACCTCGTGCCACCAACTGATTTTGGCTTACTTCTGTTTTGTTATTAGTAACATACTAACATGGTTCACGTTCTTCATAACAATTTTGAATGGTATGATCACAATTGTATCTTGAACCCTAAGCATGTTGAAGCAAATCAGGAGTCTTCTCCTAAATGCATAATTTCCTTCAAAACACCTCATAACTATCAAGCCAAGGTTCTAAGAGTACTTGGTTCTGAATTCCACATGACAATTAAGCAAGACCTGACCACAAAAAAAGATCCTATAGCTAGGTACTACTGTATTTTACATTGTTGTGGACCTTGATTAAGTTTGCTTTTATTTTGTCCACAAAAAAAGACACTTCATTAAGTTTGCTTTTATTTTGTCCAAGCAGAACACTCTCAATGGAAGCATTCATAATCACATATGGTCCCATAACCACAACGTGAGGCATCCTGCAGTCTCCACGACAATCGAGTCGCAGTCGTCAATCTGTGGTATATACTGCTGCACATGGTCATTTTCAGTCTACTGCTTTGTTAACGACAGCAATAATAAGTAGTTCAAAGCAAGAAAATCATTGAACTGTGCACAGTACCTTTTGTGCTACAATTTAAAACATAAAGCCTGATTGCAGCTAATTAGACAACTTCGAGTTTTGACAATTGATTGATTAAATAGGTAGATTTAGGTCATTTGATGATATGCACCGGTGACAGAATTCAATGTTGCAATTGCAACAGACAAATTGGGCTTAAATAATTGTAAGGAATAATATTAAGTTATTTCATCAGTGTTCTGGCTAGCTCATGCCAAAAATTCAATCATTGGCAGCAGCAGCAAGTCCAACATCAGCTACCAACCCATATCTGAAAGAGAGCCAAACTTTCGGTGGCACAAGTGGTTCAGACTCCGATAGTGAATCGCTGCTGGATATCGAGGGTGGTCCATGCGAACAAAGCACAAAACCACAGGACGTGAAGAGAATGCGACGGTACACCAAGAACATGAACAATGTTTTCTTCAGCATTTTCCTAATTCACTACTACTTAACATTCTATAGTCATATCAACAAAGCAGAAGTTAGGATCGGAATCTTTTATCGTCTCAACTGAATGTTGAGCAAAAATGCTAACATAGGAGACAAAATGCTTGCCTCAAATCGCAGGATGGTGTCAAACCGTGAGTCGGCTCGGCGGTCGAGGAAGAGGAAGCAAGCCCACTTGGCTGACCTTGAGACACAGGTAACCACTACTATGTTGTTTTAGTTTCACTCCTATGTTTCAGCCCTTTCAGGTGCTTGATAGTCAACATGTAATTTTGTCATTGTTCTCATGTGAGTTGTCCTTTTAACTGTACTAGTTGTTTGTCTAACATTGTTACCTGGAAATTCAGGCACCTGAAATGTAGCAACTCTTTTTAGTTTTTATAGTGCTGGACTGCTGGCACAAATGTTAAGATTTGTCCTTTTAACTGTACTACTAGCTTATTTGGACCGAAACCAGAGCATGATTGTGGTAGGTTTCTCCAGCTTCATTCCATTTCCGACTTACATACAAGCTACCTCCTTTCCTTGGAAACAGGTTGACCAGCTGCGGGGCGAAAATGCATCGCTGTTTGAGCAGCTGACAGACTCCAGCCAGCAATTCACAACCGCAGTGACGGACAACAGGATCCTGAAATCAGATGTGGAGGCCCTCAGAGTCAAGGTGATCGATCACCGCTCATATTGCTCATTAGTATATTGCAGGTGAAACCCACCCGTGGTGATCTGATCATCCCGTTCACCTCCTCTGAAATCGTTTCGTCTCCGCCGCCGTGCGTTTGCCTTGTTGCAGGTGAAGCTGGCGGAGGACATGGTGGCCCGTGGTGCGCTGTCGTGCGGGCTAGGCAGCCTTGGTCTGTCGCCAGTGCTGAACCCACGGCAAGCATGCCGTGGCCCCGACGTGCTTTCCGGCCTGGACTTCCCCGGCGACGACGCCTGCTTCACGGCAGGGCTGTCCCCGACGGAACAGCTCCACAACTCGCCGCTGCAGAGCATCGCCAGCCTCGAGAGCCTCGAGAACCGGATGGCTAGCGAGGTGACGAGCTGCGGCGGCCCCGGCGTCGATGTCTGGTCGTGGGATCACCCCAACGGTGGGCTCTCCAAGTGAGGAAGCTGAAGCGTGGGATTCGCACGCCGATGGCAATGGCAACTATCCTACTACTGTATGCGTATCGATATGTGTGGCGCTATCAACTGCCATTTCTTTCTGTGTTAGCTGCTGGAGTGGTGAACTGAACGGACTTGAGTTTTTCAGAGTCCCTCGTCTGTCTCCGTCGGTATATTGCCTAGTTCCTTCTGTAATAGAACTCACTAGCTAAACTTATAGCACTACTATATGTATGCTGAGAGAATTAACTCGAAGCGTAATTATGCTATCATATTATGTCATTATTACATGTTTCTAATCTGATGGATTATCTTGTTGCCTTTGGCATGTCTTGCAAGTCACAACTGCAGGCAGGCTTCAGTTATTATCGATTGATTCCTCGTCGACGCCGGCGATCTTGCGCTGTCGTTCCCTGGCTCCCATCTCCATCTCGAGCTGCAGCTCGTGGTACCCGAAGACGGCCAAGCCGGCGGCCTCAGCGATGGCTCCTAGCGCGGCGGCGAGCGCGACACAGACCTTCTTCTTCCCCTCTTCCTCATTGAACCACTCCTCACCCCCGCCGCCGCGCTGCCGTTTCGCGGCCGACACGACGGCGGCCGCCTCCGCCACAGCCGCGTCCACGGCCCTGGTCGCCGGGTCCACGTCCACGGACTCGACCGCGCGCGCCCACGCCACGATCAGGCGCGGCATCGCCTCGCCGTCGTCGACGCAGCTCCGCGCCCAACCCCAGAGCGCGGCCGCGTACGCGCGCTGCGACTCGGCCCACGCTTCCAGCGCCGCGCGCCACCCGCGGAGCTCCGACCCGACTGCGCCCGGGGCCAGCGGTGGTGGGCCCCTGCTGGTACCTCCTCCTTCGCCTACTGGGTCGGGCCGAGCGGCTAAGGCCGCGGCGGCCGACGACGTGAGTAGCAAGATCGAGTCGTCGGCTGTGCGCTTCATCACCCTGTGCGCGTCCGCGATCACTCTCCACATCCTCGACAACCTGATCGAGCAACCAACAAAAGGAATTCCGCCATGATTCCCGCTAGTCGGCGAGTACCATAATAAGCTGCACGAACAAAAGCACGTACCCTCGGACGAGCTGCATGAGCTGCGGCAGGAGCTCGTCGTCGCGCACGGCGGTGATCCTCCTGGACACGGCGTCGACTGAGGTGAGGGAGATGTCCAGCTTGGTCCGGAGGTCCCTGACGGCGGCCCTCGTCTTCTCGATGGCGAACGCCTCGGCGCCATTGGCGTCCTGGCTCCTCAGCAGCGCGCACTTCTTCTCGTAGGCCAGCCGGACTCGCTCCCCTGCCCTGACCTCCTCGTACAGCCTCTTCTCCCACTCGTAGAGCCGGTCAAGGCTCTCCTTGTGGCTCTGGAACAGCTCGAACGGCTCCGGCGGCACCTCGGGGACGCCCTGCTCCTCGCCGTCGTCGTCCCTTGGAACAGGTGGTTGAACTGTCTAGAAGAGAGCAACGGTGACGATTTGCAAAGGGAATCGCAATGGAGAAGAGATAGAGCGTGACGTCACGTACCTCTCCGCTGGTAAGGGACAACTCGAGCAGCACGGAGACCTCTTTGGCAGTGTCAAGAATCTTCATGAAATGGCCCTGGATGTCCCCCATGGCCTCCCCCATGCTCGTCGGCGGCCGGTCGACGTACACGGTGAAGCCGGGTGTACCATGCTGCTCGACCTCTGCACTTGCCAGAACTCTCAGCTCGTTCTTCACATGATCCACCTTTTTCTCCACCTTCTGATCCCTCGACGGCGGCGGCGGCGGCGGCACCACCGGTGCTGCTGCTGCATGTTCACCCTTCTCCTCTACTTCCTCTGCTTCGCCATCACCTTCTCCGCCGCCGTCGTCGTCACTCTCTTCCTCCAGCTCCGGTATCTGTTCATCTTCTCGACGATCGTCTTTCACCTCCTCGACGCCGTAATTTGGATGGTCGTCGATTAGTGAAGAGAAAGGGTCCCAGAAAAGGTCCCATCTCGGCGGCTGCGGCGATACCGGTGCGCCGCCATTCATCGGATCAACGGATGAAGGACGCCGGAAGAACGGGTCATCATCCGTTCCGAAGAATCGATCGATCGTGGCGGCCTCAAGGGCTTCATCAGGCGGTTCCCATTGCTCCACCACCGGATGCACCGGAGCCCCCGCCGCCGGCCTCAGGCAGTTGATGACGACGAGAACCTTGTCGGGCGAGCCCGGGTGGTGCACGTACGAGGACGACTCATGCAGCCGGTGGAGGTGCTCGTCCTCGGCGAAGTAGTATAAGAGTGCCATGGAGACGCGGCGGAGCGACTGGACGTAGGCGACGTGGGAGGACGCCAGCAGGTCTCGCTGCGCGATCGCCTTCTTCACGAAGCTCTTCCGGTCGTGGCAGGTCTTCACGGCTGCCTCCTCGTCCAGCTTTTTCGACGAGGAGCAGCCCATTGCAGCTGCGCCTGCTGATGATGCTCCTCCGTTTCCTGAGTCGGATGCGAGGAGGAACTGGGAGTAGCAATGGTGGCCGGTTTCCTTTTCGTATCAGATGCATGTGGATTGGGTATTGTTGGGCCATTGGGATTTGGGACTTGGGAGAAGGTCGAGATTCTTAGTTTGTGCTGGGTCATGAAGAAACGAACATTTCTTGGGCGAGGTAACAGAAAGTGCTTGCTTATCGAGAACTCTTTTCTGGCTTGTGGGCTACGAACAATCGAAAGAGTGGAAGTCACGGTAAAGTTAAATTTGCCCCTAAGGGCACATGCCCTCAGGATGTGAACCGTTAGATTCGCTTCGAGATTCGTGCACAGTAGAAGAGAGACAATAAAAAAATATCCTTATCCTGTTGTGTACAAATCTTAAAGCGAGTCTAACGGTCCACACCTAAGGGCATGTGCCCTCAAATGCAAAAAAACGCGTTCGTCAAATCACTATCAGATTCTGAACTTCAGTGACGAGGTGAGCTCACAGGTCACAAGCTGGTTCTTTCACTGAATTTCACTGATGGGAAGAACCCTAAATGTTTCTTTTGGAGAGAGAGAAAAAAACTCCTGAAAAGAGGTAGGGTCAAATTTAACCGTGAAATTAGAAAATTGTAGTTTTAGATTAATTTGATAGGGGGCAATACATTGTTGATGTCACGAGGCGACCGACCCTTGCTCATGTGGAATTTGGTCTTTGTCTAAAAGGAAATATTGGCCATATGATGCTCTGAGACTCTCAGGTATTGGAATTTGTTCGGTTTACCGTTACATCTGGTCAGTATGGAATAGCATGCAGCTTATAAAAAAAATCAGAATTTAATGTCATGAACGGATTATTTTTTGTTTAGAATATTACCTACGGCAACTCAAGTAGCTTGGTGTACTCCGCATTTGCCAAGGTGCGTATAAATTGTGTGTATATGCAAAGATGATTCACCTAAAATTCAGGAATATTTGCCACATCACCACACGGTTTTTATTTGCCTTACCAAAAACTGGCACTAGAATTACTCTCTCTAGCCTAAATTATAAATCATTCCAAAAACTATTGACTGGCAAAAGTGAGCTAAATGGAGATGTGGGGAAAGTGGAAGACAAGCTTTTCCATTTGAACCCTTTCATTCTTGTTCAATTATGCAGTCAAGATTCCTTGTTTATAGTAGGAAATCAAATGAAGTTTTATAACATTTTTTTTGTGATTAAACTTTCCAATAGCTTGGATATGTAAATAAAAACATAAGGATGTTGACGAAATATACGCAAAGAAAGCATCCTAAAATCTCGTTATTCCTAGAAAAACGTAACTATGATATACATGTCAGTTAAAGTGTTTTAAATTTAAGTATGTTTCTAGTAAATAGTATTCACATTTAAGACTCCAAATTAATTTATAAAAATATATTTTGTAATTAACCTAATAATATTGATACTTATGGTGGAGATGCCCGCTTGCTGAAGTGCTTGAGTAGCCAAAGGTTCTCCCTTAGCAAAGAGAGATTGGACTACACCCCCAAGAAGGGCAAGACGACCTTTGTAACTCTGAAGCCCAGCTTTGTGAGGGGCAATAGTCATGTTTACACTAGTTGCAAACAAGTGGGGCATGTAGAACAATATTGTATACTTAATATGAGCAAGATCAGGTTCTCAAATGCTTCATCCATTCTATTTGATTCTTGTTATATGATTGCCAAGGGTGTGAAAGGCACAATAGCTAAGTGCATAGGTTCACCCAATGAGAGATCAAAGAAGAAAGTTACATATGTACCTAAGTCATTAATCACTAACTTTGGAGGACCCACTAGTCCTTTTCTAACATCTTTTGACAAACCAACTAGAAATTTAATGTATGTCAGATGTTTTAAGTAACGTGTTGGGGTATATTATACATTAGATGTCAGAGCCAAAATAGTGTATTCAGGGTATCATTTCACAATCAAGAGATTTGTTACATCATAAGTAGGATCCAACCCATAAATATTTTTTCAAAATATAAGCTCTACTAAGGTAAATTATGAAAATATCTCCTTTTACCTCTAGTATATAAAGAAAAGAGGGAGAGTTGGATAATGACCTAGTACTTATTCATTTGCACTCTTTCAATTGCTCTCACTCTCATCTCTCATTTATTTAGTCCAAGACTAAATGTATTCAATTTCTGTTATAACAAAACGTTTAAGCACGCATATAAACGCTTAAACATGCTTAAGCTCTAAGCGATAGATCACCGCTCGCTTAACGCTTAATATTCACAACAACTAGAAACGTCGGCATTAATTTTCTTCGGTTCAAATGGTTGGCTGTCGTAGAGACATGTCGGATATTTTTAGTCAAAAACTTTTACCTGTTCCATTTGCCGTGTGTGCGGTTGTGGTTTTGTACTTCAGCCAAACTTTGTGTCGAGTTGTGAAGTATGTTTTTTTGCCTGATTCTATCCTCGGATGTATGAAGCTGAATTCTATTTGTCTACGTGTTTTAGGTTTGACAAAAACTTCGAAAAGAAAGTTGGCATCAAGGATAAGTAGTGTAAGAAGTTCTTGCTGGCCGCAGAGGGATGTGACGAAGAAGGCAGACGAGAGGCGTGGGTCGTGTTATGAAGAGATCCTGCAGAAGAAGGTTGCCCGCCGCCGCTGCGCTGATCGGCGACCCGTCTCCGCCTGCCCCGGCCCTCGCCCATGACGCGCCTACTCCGGCGACCTGGTGGGACTGCTCTGCAATGGCTCTAGTGGCCCTTCCGGCTCCAACTGCGTGAATTTCTCCTCTTGAGTTCTGATGAGTAACACTTCTGTTTGTCTAGCGATGAGTGATGAGTATTTCTCCTCTCGAGTTCTGATGAGTAACACTTCTGTTTGCCTAGCGATGAGTGATGAGTATATTGTCATTTCTCCTAGCGAATTCTGATGAGTAACACTTGTTTGCGTACCTATGAGACGATGAGTGATGTCCTCAGTGAACTTTGATGTTTTACAATTTAGATATCAATCTCTTATATGAACTTTGATATTTTGCAATTTAAATATCAATCTCTTACATATGCAGTATGTAATATACCTTTTTTTGGCGGTGTGCAGCGTTATTTACTCCAATCTAAATTCTAACATATTTTAACTTTTCTAAATATATAACAATATACTTCAATAATATACATTCGCCCTCTTGGCTAAGCTAATCGAAACAGTGTTTTTCTCTCACTGAAAAACAGCCAAATACGATATCAGCCGACTTATCAGCCACTAAAACGATCAAACGAACAGGGCAATTATGTTTAAGTGCACAACAAAATCAATGTATTTGGAACGTTGTCTATAAATCCAATAGCCTGTTTGTAGAATAATGAATGTATACTTCATGCACAAAAGATTAAACCTCAATAGCTTAACGAACGATCACATATTCTTCTTCAAACTACCAAGTTTATTCTTACTCCCTCCATATCCTAATTGTCTAATTAGATGACATTTTGGATAAGTTTTGAGTCAAACATTAAAAATAACTTTTAAGTTGATGGGATTCTAAGGGCCTGTTTGGTATAGTTTACAACAGCTTTGCAAAGCTGGTGTGAACTGTGTTTTTTTGCCAAACACCTCTTGTCGGGTACGAAGGTAAGGGGTACACTAAACCCTTCGATAAGTTAATGCTAAACATAGCAACTATTTTTAAGGCAGGGACCAGCCCACTACTCAGTAAGGCACGGCCCATCGCTCGAGAGCCCCCTCTACACTAGCTGTGGCGACAAGCCACGGGCCGGCCCACCTCGACGTCGAATGACGGACCGAAGGGGCGAGCGAACGACCCCCCGGCTCCCACCTCGACGCCGAATGACGGACCGAGGGGGCGAGCGAACGACCCCCCGGCTCCTACCTCGACGAAAAATGACGGACCGAGGGGGCGAGCGAACGACCCCCCGGCTCCTACCTCGACGACGAACGACGGACCAGGGGTCGAACGGACAACCCCCGGACGAGAGGCTCGATTAACCCAACTGCCCAGGCATGGGTTAAAGTGAACCCACCTAACAACATGGGTGCCCGCGTCCGCTGTCAAATCCGCCAACTCCCCGTCAAGTCCCCGATTCCTGTCAACTGTGCCGCCACTGTCGCCACTAACGCGAGTACGGACTCCAGCAGTACCCCTCAGAAAGTGAACAGTGCGACCCTCGACAACGACTTCGGGAACGCGACAGAGCCACGCAGGGCTCGACCCCTCCCTCGACCGGGGGGCTCGACCCCTCTCTCCGACAACTCCGGTATGGGGCCTGTCCAATCCGCCCCGTCTCGCTTCAGCCGTGGAAGTCGTGCCCGTCTGCGGACGCTGTGCCGCGGCGACTTCTACTGCCACCACGACCGGGGACACCCGAATGACGGAAAGAGAAGGACGGGAAGGCCATGCCGCCACAGTACTCAACGTCTCTCCGCCAACGCTGTGCCTCGGATGCGCTGCCCATACTTCCACAGTTAGGACCCTATACCCTTGGACCTCCCCTTGGTCTATAAAAGGGGATGCCGAGGTAGAATAAGGGGATCTTCTTTTTTGGACGGCCAGAGCCTGAAACCTCCGGGACCTCAGTTCAGACTCTGACACTCCACGCACACACACCGCCACTCGATCGAACCCCCGGGTGGCAAACTCCGTGTAACACAGCTTGTACCCCCTGTACGAGCACGTTTTGGGTGCGAGATAATACAAGTCATCCTCCCCCGCTGGACGTAGGACCTTCTTTGCCCGAACTAGGATAAACCTTGTGTCCATCTTGCATCACGTCTGAGAGAGGGAGCACGCGATATACAAATTTACTCGTTGGTGGTCTTGACCCTCGGGTCATAACACCGACACCTCTTTTTAAAACAGCTTTATCCATGAAACTATTTTTCTTCCCCTCTCACAAAGAAAAACAATTTTGCAAAGTGGGGTGAAGCTGAAAATAGTAGCTTATCATAGTTTTCTCCCCTCTTTCTCTCTCATATCCATGCATAAAGTTGTTGGTGAAGCTGTTTTGCCAAACACTTTTTCCAAAATAGCTTAGCTTCACCTAGAAAGTTGCTCATGAAGCTATTTTCCAAAAAAAACAGCTTCACTAGTAAAGCTGAGCTGTACCAAACGAGCCTTAAATGTAAAAAATATATAAATATATATGTCTTAAAAATATTTTTATAAAAATATACATATATCATTATCCTATAAATATTTTTATAAAAATAAGAAATTAAAATTATGTTTGAAGACCGTATCGCTGTTCGAAATATCATCAAATTAGGATAGGAAAGGAGTATATAATACCTTTAAACATGTCCCACGTTGTGTGTCCGCATCGGTTGCTTGCTCCAGCTACAACACAAAACGGTACTCTATATATAAAAAAAACACAAAACGGTACTAGTGCTATGATCCGATCGTGCAACAAGTTCACAGCACACATCTCGTGGCAACACGATACTCCCAACTCCATCCATAAAAAACAAAGTGAAATAATAAAAAAATAAAAACCGATGACGACATCTATTTAAGGCTGAATCTGCCTTGCCTGCGTGGCCCTCCTCCCCATCGCGTCCTCTCCTCTGCCCCTCCCCGACCAGATCGCGACGAGACGCCGCGCGATCCGACCCAGGCCGACGCCGACGACCCCTATCGCCGCCGGCGGCCATGGCGTACGGCGACCGGGTCACCACCTTCGAGGACTCCGAGAAGGAGAGCGAGTACGGCTATGTCCGCAAGGTCCGCGCCGCCTCCTCCCCGGCTCCCCCTCCCTCTCCTCCCGCTCGCATTGCTTGCGCCTAGATCCCGCTGCTCGATTTCGCGCGATCTCAAGTTGGCGCAGGCTGTTGGGGACCGGTCGGCTCCAGGGAACCTGAGAGCGTTCGTCGCTGTGTGGTTCCAACACAGGCTGCACGGTACAGTGGCTGAGTCGTCGCCGTCTGGCGTGCTCGGATCGAGCTGAATTGCTATCAGATTTGGTTTCCTGCGGGTTCTCGGTTTGGGATTTGGGTGCTGTTGACGGTTAGTGTTGTAGTGTTGTGGATCTCTCGGGGCGTGACTGTCCTTGTCCAGGTGGTGCTGGGATCTAGCCAGCATTGGTGGGGGTGGCTTGGACGCTTGGTCCAGTAGACGCTTGGTCCGGTAGTTTGGAGATTTGTGGAGTGGTATTTTGATTGATGCTGTGCTATTGTTTGATCCAATGTCTTGATTTGACTACCTCGATGCTTGAGAATTACCATGTGATAAGTTCAGTTAGTGAAAGATGTGCATAAGTTTGCATTTTTTTTTGTAGAAGCTAGATTCATAGCTTCTAATGCCACAATGCAGTTACTTGTACCTTTGATTCCCCATCTGTCTAGAAGAGATGACATCTTCTGCTGATGTTCTGCACTACCGTTATATATATAACAATTCTCATTTTGTTCATGACGTATTGATTAACCTTGATGCTGGGTTATTGTAGGTCTCTGGACCTGTGGTTGTTGCTGATGGAATGGGCGGTGCTGCCATGTATGAACTTGTTCGTGTCGGGCATGATAACCTCATCGGCGAAATTATCCGTCTTGAGGGCGATTCAGCTACAATCCAAGGTATGCAACATGGCAGATCATCTATAATATTATTCACCCTTGAGAAGTTCCTAGATATGGTAGTAACCTTGCAAGCGCTGCCATTTGTGTGTTACAGTTTATGAGGAAACAGCTGGACTGATGGTTAATGACCCTGTTTTGAGAACAAGAAAGGTGCGTTTGAGTTGTCTTTTAATCTCACTATATCTTTTAATGTTGCTTTCCTATCCTTTAATGTGCAATGGCTATTACCATGCAGCCTCTTTCAGTTGAATTGGGACCTGGAATTCTTGGAAACATTTTTGATGGTATCCAGGTGCGCTGAACATGACATGGCTCATTTTTGTGGTCATTTACTTTTGTTCTATTGTGCTTACCCCTCTTCTATTATGTTTGCAGCGCCCTCTAAAAACCATTGCTATTAAGTCAGGAGATGTGTATATTCCTCGTGGTGTTTCAGTTCCTGCCCTTGACAAAGATGTATTGTGGGAATTTCAGCCAAAGAAGCTAGGTAATGACTTAATGTAGTACCTGCATTATCCGAATGGTCTTGCATGATGTTTTCGTTATCTCTAGGTTGTCTGTGAACTTGGATGGTATCTAAATAGTTTTTTCTTGTGTTATATTTCCAGGTGTTGGAGATGTCATCACAGGCGGAGATCTATATGCTGTAAGTTCATGTCATTCATTCTGAAGACTAGCTGCCTGTGATATGTAGATGCATACATCCTAATGATTGCTGACTGTGTTACAGACTGTTTTTGAGAACACATTGATGCAACACCACGTTGCTCTTCCGCCCGGTTCTATGGGGAAAGTAAGTTACATTGCACCAGCTGGTCAGTACAGCCTGCAGGTAGGTTGATGTTATTGCCTTATACTAAGCCTTATTGATTCGGTGTCTTCTACCTCTGAGCTTTAATCTCAATCCTTTCTATTGCTTTTTTATGCAGGACACAGTGCTAGAATTGGAATTTCAGGGCATAAAAAAGAATTTTACCATGCTTCAGGTAAAAAAAAACAAAACAAATTCTCTTATGCAGAAGATCAAATTTCGTAAGATTGAACCATCCGTTTAATATGCTTATAATTCATTTCCTTGCAGACATGGCCTGTGCGTTCACCAAGGCCTGTTGCGTCAAAGCTTGCTGCAGATACACCTCTTCTGACAGGGCAGGTTTGTCTATAAGTTGCCTTGAGCTTGGTTAGTTGGTTGTCTATAATTAGCAATGCTTGTTAAAAACTTGAAATTGCCAAGCATTTTCAGATGATGTTTCCCTTTACCTTTATTGTACTCTGTTACATCTTGAAGTCTTGTATGCTTTCAAATGGTTGCAGCGTGTACTGGATGCGCTATTCCCTTCAGTTCTGGGAGGCACTTGTGCTATTCCAGGAGCGTTTGGTTGTGGTAAAACTGTCATTAGTCAGGCACTTTCCAAGGTGATTTCCCCTCACCCTTTACTACTGCCCCTTCTGTTGTAGATGGACATATTTTTTTTTCTCTTTTATTATTGTCTTGAGGGTCTCATCTGTAAACTTTGCCTAATGTTATCTGCAGTACTCCAATTCTGAAGCTGTGGTTTATGTGGGCTGTGGTGAACGAGGAAATGAGATGGCTGAGGTTCTCATGGACTTCCCCCAGTTGACTATGACATTGCCTGATGGCCGTGAGGAGTCAGTCATGAAGAGAACAACGCTGGTGGCTAACACATCAAACATGCCTGTCGCTGCTCGTGAAGCCTCCATCTATACAGGTAAAACCCTGTTGCCTTGATATTTACCTTTAGTCATGTAGCCACAGATATCAAATCTAATACTCTTTAGTGCTGTGGTAGGAAACATATCAATATCAGAAATATCAACCTATTCATGTATTACCAAAATTGAAATATTACATGGTTAGGACTAGCAGAGTCGATGATATGTGCGCCTCTGTCAGCTGTAGCTCTGCTTGCTGTTCAGTGCGGAGTTTCTGTTAACAATCATATTGTACCTTCTTTTCCCTCAGGAATTACAATTGCTGAGTATTTCCGTGATATGGGCTACAACGTCAGTATGATGGCTGATTCCACCTCCCGATGGGCTGAGGCATTGCGTGAGATCTCAGGGCGTTTGGTACGTTACTCTTCTTCTGTCCTCAAATTGGTGTCTTTTAAAATAATAAGTAAATAACATATAACAGGTTATAGAAAATTATATATATATATATATATATATATATATATATATATATATATATATAGTCTCTGGTTCATTAGGTGTAATGCCAGCATAATCTTTTAGTGATGTTGGATTTTCTCTCATTGCATCTTACTCCCCTCATTTCAAATTAGAAGACATTTTAGCTTTTCTAGAAGATATACATAGCTTTTGCTACACACTATATGTACAATATGTCTAATCTAAGAAAGCCAAAACATCTTATAATTTGCATTTGTCATTTACCTATGATTTTTGCCCCTACCTGAATCTGCTGTCACAATTTGGTATGATGTTCCATTTATGGTACCACCATTTGGCCACACGCTAAGATTGACCCATAAACTTATATTTAGGAACATTACCACATATATAATTTCAAATGCAAATACTATGCTATTAATTTGTGAATTATAAGCTTAGATAGTGGTACGGATGATTAAGAGAAATGAATGACTTGGATGGGCCAACATTAAGTTGCAAACAGGCCTACAGTGTAAAACAGTTTGATCTCTGAGATAATATGAGATACTTTGAACTTCTGTTTTGTTGTGTTGATCATTTTTCACATTCTGTCTCTGACTTAACAGCTAATGGTGCATTTTTTTTGGCCCAGGCTGAAATGCCTGCTGATAGTGGTTACCCAGCTTACTTGGCTGCACGTTTGGCATCCTTTTATGAACGTGCTGGTAAGGTGAAATGCCTGGGAAGCCCAGACAGGACTGGCAGTGTCACAATTGTTGGAGCCGTCTCTCCTCCTGGTGGTGATTTTTCAGATCCTGTTACGTCCGCAACCCTCAGTATTGTTCAGGTAACAAGGCTGCCAAATAACTTAAAATACTTCAGTCCTCCGATGATTGGTCCAGCCTGATTTACACTGTTTGTTGTTTCAATATATTGTTAAATCATGTGCTGCTCATTTTTGCAGGTCTTCTGGGGTTTAGATAAAAAGCTTGCCCAAAGGAAGCATTTCCCATCTGTGAACTGGCTCATTTCCTATTCGAAATACTCCAAGGTTATTTCCTGACTGGTGTAAAACTTGTTTTGCTCACATCTATTATCTATTTGTCTCTAAAAGTTTCATGCAAAATATGGAGCACAAGGAAAGAAATATAAAGGTTGTTGAAATTGTCTACATTGTTTTGTTAAGTGGCAAGGGTGCTACACTATTGATTTATTTACCATAATGCTTAGTGTGTTTGTTGTCTTCTTTCTCTCCACTCTCCAGTGATCTTCATTTGTTTGTTGTGATCTTCTCCACTGATGACGTTACGTGACCGTACCACTTTCTGTCTTGCAGGCCCTTGAGTCCTTTTATGAGAAGTTTGATCCAGATTTCATTGATATTAGGACAAAAGCACGTGAGGTGTTGCAGAGGGAGGACGATCTAAATGAAATTGTGCAGGTAGATTTTGCTCATCATTTTTTCATTTACTTGCACAAAATACCATGATGTTTCAACCTTTTTTTCCTTTATTATGTGCCTTGGCACGTTCTGTCATGCAGCATGCTAATGACTACGTAAAATTTTATCACTAGCACAACGTTGTCTTGATTGTAACTTCCTTGTGTTCAGCTTGTTGGTAAAGATGCGCTGGCAGAATCTGATAAGATTACGCTGGAGACAGCAAAGCTTCTGAGAGAAGATTATTTGGCACAAAATGCGTTTACCCCGTGAGTCCCCTAGTTATTTCAACACATTTTTCTGCTCATTTTTCTCCATTTTATTTTTTAATAATTTTTCTGTTTAATATAGATACGATAAGTTCTGTCCGTTCTACAAATCCGTTTGGATGATGCGAAACATTATTCACTTCAACTCATTGGCAAATCAAGTAAGCTCTCAAGTGACAATTGAGTAAATGGTTTCTTCCCTGATTGTTCTGCAATGATATTGGAATGTTTTCTTCCTGATTATCGTAAACTAATATTGCTCCACCTTCTGCTATCCTTGAATTGTCAAGATTTTCAATGATAAATAAATTCCATCTGTGTGCAAGAATATTAGTCTTTGAAATGAGCTGAACTAATAAATAGCTTGTTAAGACAGTATTCATGGTTTAAGAATAATTTATATGCCTGTATTGTTTGTAGGCTGTGGAGCGGGCAGCTGGTATTGACGGCCAAAAGATAACATACAGTGTCATAAAACATCGCTTGGGCGATCTATTTTATCGTCTAGTGTAAGTATTCTTAACTTATTTTGAACACTAATTTTGGTGGCACCATCACTAATGATCCTTATATGTACAATTACAGATCTCAAAAGTTTGAGGATCCTGCCGAAGGCGAAGATGCTTTGGTTGCCAAATTTAAGAAACTGTATGATGACCTTACCACTGGGTTCCGCAATCTAGAAGATGAGGCACGGTAAACTATTGTAGATTTTGTGTAAACAATAAGGACAGCCAAATGTTTTATAAGATACGGAGGTTGTAGATTGAGATCATGTATGAGAATTTTCCCCACTGCTTCTCCATCTCTTTGCCACCACTGTTTTAGTCATCAGTGCCCGATGGGCACCTTGTTTATTTCGATGTATCATTTATTGCTATCATTGTAATAAGCGATGGGCATGCTTGTAGTTGAATAAGTACAGTGTCCATTTATTCAAACATCAGTACCTTGTTTATTTTTGTTTGTCGTAAACCTATGTTCGCCTTGTTCATCAACACTACTTCAGCATTACTCCAGAGAAATGAATAGGGCCACCTTTTTGGATTTGTTCGTGCTGACCTTGGCTGTGTGGTGGTTGTAGAAGACAATGGTTTTGTTTATGTATTACTTTTCAGTGAATGAACATGTTTTTCTTTAGTATTCAGCAGAAGCTAAATTTTAGCAAAAGAAACAGGGCACATACGAGTAAATGAACCTATTCTGAGTGCTTAATCAGAGTGGGTTTATTTTTCCTCGTTGGGTCAAGACCTGCCGCAGCTAAGGTGTCTTAGCCAGTATGGTCTGTCTTGAACACTCCTCCCTCTCTCGTACTGGTACCGGTTTTCTAATCGTGTTTTGGAAACTACCTTTAATAGGCCTAATGATTGGCCATTTTTAATACGTGTACGGGACATGTTCGACCTGTTGTGGCGTGGTGTTATTTGAATCGACAGGTTGTTGTTGGACTACATGTGCACTTGTGCAGGCTTTCCGCGAGAATGCCCCCTCCCTCTTGGAGTCTTGGGTCAGAGAGAGAGGGCGCCTCAATTGGCATTTGCTTCATTGTAATTACATTCCTTGAATCATTCTTTTTATATGCGAAGACCCATGTCTGGAATCGCCATTTGTTTGCACCTCTTATACCATTTCCATTTTTTGACAAAATACTCAAAAGGCATAAAGTTAATGCTTGGACTCGACCAAGCATGTAAATTCTATTGCCTAATTGAATGCGACAAAGCTAATTCCTTAGATTTCTATATTGATGTCAACATTAGTGGAGGGGGTGCACGATGTAGTTTATGTGTACTTCGTTCTAACGTTCATGGTAAGGTGTTGTCTATAAAAAAAAAACCGCTCCCTCTCTACTAAATTATAAGTCATTAAAATTACTTAGAGTAAAAAATCTCAATTTGAATTAAATTTATATAATAAAATAATTAGTATTTATGATACCAAAATTATAGAGATAATTTAAAGATTCATAACATTATATTTTCTTCCGATCCACACGTACTCTTAAGTTACTACGAGCGATTGTATGACGTCAAAATCCTACAATTAAATAAAAAAACATGTAAACCTTACCATAATCCACCGTGGGGGCTCTAGGTTTGTTGTAACGTCTTACCAAAATGGTGGAATCATGGTCATTTAAAACTGTGGCGCTTACAATTTTTCTCCAATTTGCACGCTACTCTCATGGTACCACAGAGGATTGTGATGAAAGTGGAAAATCAAAGACTAGACGTCCAAACGCATAATTATCTCTTCATTTTAATATAAGCCATCTCAAAATTGGAGATTAAAGTCTCAGTTGACTAATAGCAATTATACATTGATGCTAACCAAACTTTCTTTCATATATATTATGTATACATTTGATGTCATGAAACTTATAATTCTTATAATCTTGATAATTAGTTGTCTCAGATTCTTGATGTTATATTAGATGAGAGATATCTCTACAAAATCTACAAGAGCATTCGACTTTTTAATTATAAAATATATCATGTTTAGATGAAAACCGTGATGCCAAAAGATCAATTAAAATAAATAGGGTGTTCGGCTGTTGTTTCTTTCTAGTGATTTCTGCTACTGATAAGACGATCGATTTGTTTTGTTGTGAGAGTGACAATAAACCAGTTAATAAGTTTAAAGAACAAGACTATATTACATTTTTCATTAATCTTGCTTTTTGGTCTAATATACTTGCTACTCTCGAGCCACAACGAACGACCATGATAAAAGTGCAATTCAAAAGTCTAACAACCCGATAAAAAAGTAAAAACCGTGTGCAACCCACCCGTGTGGGGCTAGCCATACGCCCATAACGCCTTAACAGAATACTTAAATCCACTGCGCCGTTAATTAATCCCACTGCTTAAATCCCTCTCCTTCCTCTCCCCTTCCCCTCCAGGCCTCCACTACCACCACCTCTACCTCGTCTCCCACCACCGCCTCGCGCGAGCCCTAGCCCGATCTTGCCGGCGGCGGGCACCAGATCCCGCCGCCCGTTGCGCCAGACGCGCCGGATTCACCGCTCCTCGCGCTGCAGCACGCCCGGGCCAGGGTAAGTTTCCCACGCCGGTTGAGCTCGACCAGGCCTCCTGCTGCCCTCCTCGCATTGGGCTGGGGTGCTCCGGGACGGTTTCGTCCTGCAGAGGCTCATGCTTGCTCCTGTGTGTCCTGGTCGTGGCGTTTCGGTTTTCGCGTGAATTATCGAGGTGATTTCGGCTTTGAGCGTTTGATTTGGTTCGTTTGGGGTGGTCATGCCTGGGTTTGGATTCGGAACGCGGAGCATGTTGCTGTGTGGCAGCGTTGGGATGTAGCTAGGAGTTGACTTTTGGGTGCCAACTGTTTGTACTCGTCCACCGTCTATGGTGGGTATGGTAATTTGTGCAGGGGGATCGCCAACTGCTTTTGTTGTTCTGAGTGATGGGACAGCAAAACGATTTGGAACTATTGGTTGTGGCCGTCCGAATCGTGTTAAACCTTACTCTATGTAGGCACAGGGCCAAACAGATCTCGTAGGTTGTAGTAGAGGGGTGATGTGCTATAGGCTTGTAATATTGCATTTTGCACATTTTGCTTGCTGTTTTTTATAGTGGCGTGACTTGGAGCTTTCTCAGTTCATGGATTAACGCAGTGGGTACCTTGCATTGCAGAAAAAGAGGCAACTCTGGGGGCACATCGTACTTCACCTTGGTTACAGGTTACTGCGTGGCATGTAGTATTGTATTATTGGTGGAGGCTGTCACCACAAGGCATATGTTGTGATTTGTCAATGGGAGGAGATGAAACAGGCGTGGGGGCGGAGCAGCAAGGACATGACAGCCATGCCCCCTCCGCGCCACCGAGGCGCTGCTAAGAAGCCCATGTGGATCATAGTGCTATTGTCATTGGTTTGTGTTCCCTTATGGGGGCCTATGTCTACCCACCACGGCGCTACTCCGCATGCTACTTCTTTGCTTCGAGTGTCTGTACTCCGTTCAAGGATTGGCTACCCACTGTTGCTCGGGAGCGAACTGATGAAGAGATAGTTTCATCAGTGGTTATTAGGGATCTTCTTTCGATGCCTCTGGCTGTGTCAAAAAATCCAAAGATTGCCTTTATGTTCTTGACACCAGGTTCTTTGCCTTTTGAGAAGTTGTGGGAGAAATTTCTTACAGGTGTGGTTCTTAATATACATCATCTAATTGAGTTAATAAGAGAGTTGTATAATGTCTGCTGTACCGTCACCATTTTGTAATATTTTATTTAGTTTGCTCAAAACTCTTTGCACAGGGTCATGATGGGCGCTATTCCATATATATCCATGCATCTCGTGAAAAACCTGTACATTCTAGCTCTCTGTTTGTTGGGCGTGAAATTCACAGTGAAAAGGTACTCCCTCACACCCCTTTTCAAGTGCTTTAGTTTGCTTTATCTGTAAACATGTAATCATGTCCTTGACGTTCTTGTGATTGTTGAGGAAGAAGAAAATGAGGGGCATTTTTCTGTTCTTTTGGCGTGCGAATCTTGTAAGCTGGTAACCCCAGCCGTAGCTTTTGTGTGAGTTTAAACATTGTTTGTACTGTTAATATGCTTCTATAAAAGCAGGGTTTACCTCTGCTAAAAAAAGAAAAGAAAATGGAGCATAAATTTTTTCTTCATATTGCCCTTTTAGTGGACAATTAGAACAAAATAGATCGACCATTTTTGTCGCCAGAAACTTAAATAGAGTGTATCTGTCTAAGGCTGCCATTGTGTATGACATGGATAAGATTAAGCAGAAGGAGGACATGATGAGTCTCTAGATTCAATTCCATGTGATTCAACAATGTCTATTTAAAGTAGAGCATAGTTATGCTAAGTTGCTAGCTATATAACAGATATCAACCAGACAGTTTGCTGATCTTGAATCAGGGTAGCTATCAGAGGTCCTAGGAAAAAGAGTGGTTTTATGCTGCCAATCTTAGCGGCCAAGTTTCTCAGCCTGACACCTATAGAGTACTTTATTTTTAATGTCTGTACTATAAGAGTTTTTCTTACACGCTTTATGAAGCTACAATGGAATTTAAATGAAACAATGGAGTTAGGACTATTAGTTGTTAAGGCACTGGGAGTTAACAACGGTGAGACAGGGGAAGATTGGATGGTATAACACTGAGAGTAGAGGAAAAGAAAGGCCAATATATGAGGGGAAACTGAAATGATCTAAAAGCTGCTGGGTTAGTTTTCAAGGGCTATAAGTGAGATTACTTTTGCATTGAATGAACTTAAATATGGGTAAGCTTTTAATCTAGCTTCAGCTTTTGTTGTAGGCTTTGTGGAATGCATTGAACCCTTGCCATTTCATTTACATGTTGCTTTCTTTTCTCTAAGGGGCCGTTTGGATCCCTTCATTTGGTGGAATTGAAATATACTTTAATAAATTAAGCTATTTGGCTTGGAATTTGACATGCCACGACTTTCCAAAGTTCACATTTAAGCCTATTTCAAATTCATAGGGTGAGAGATGGAAATTGATTCTATAAATCATCATTCCATATTTCTATTTGCAACTTATAAAATGTTGTTCAAACTCCCTCTCCTACGATAGAAATACAACAAAATAAGTATGTCTCTCATATAGTGAACAATAATATGCAATTATAATCCATATACAATGATATTAGCTTAATTAATATGTCTCTAAATTATGATTATTAAAATGAATTCAATTCCAAGGATCCAAACGGGACCTATACATTATTCTATTATTCTTTTTCTGCAAGTTTGCTTCTTTGGAATGTAACACTTAAATGTCACTGAACTGCAGGTAGTATGGGGGAGGATTTCGATGGTTGATGCAGAGAAGAGGCTGTTAGCAAATGCATTGGAAGATGTTGATAATCAATTTTTTGTCTTGCTTTCTGACAGGTTCTAAATGATTTTGCAGGCACAAGAGCTCTTTTCTCAATTCTTTTGCTAGTAATTTAATAAGGGTTTAATAAACCTTTTTTCTTGTATGACAGCTGTGTTCCACTACATACATTTGATTACATATATAATTATCTGATGGGAACCAATGTCAGCTTCATTGATTGGTAAGATTGCTACAACTTATACCTCGATTCTTATGTCAACAAGAATACATGTATATTTGAAAGCTACTGAAACTTCTGCTTATTTGAAAGACTAGGCATCTATTTCAAATTCACTTGAAGTCCTATTTTGTGATAAAATTTATGAATTTTAGTTAGGAATACTTCTATGTTTTATCGTGCACACTGTTTTTCAGGGACAATGGTATTCTTAGCAATTTAGCATATATGTTACTAAAGGGGAATGCATGCATGATATAATAATGCAAGTCTAGATAAGATACGCCTTTTGTTCTAAAGAGTAAATCAATGAGTTATCCCAGTTTTATCTAACTTCATTAACTGGAATGAAAATAAGTTCACATGTTTATTCTGATCTTGTCCTTGTTATCAGCTTCCTTGATCCTGGCCCACATGGAACTGGAAGGTATTCGATGGAAATGCTTCCTGAAATAGAACAGAGGGACTTCAGGAAGGGTGCCCAGGTGCATTTTTAATAGAATGATGATTGGTGCTTCAAAGTATTCATAATTTTGCCATATTATAATCGCTGTATTATAATCAGGATATGGTAGTTCGTATTGATGTGTAATCACATTTTTTTCATGCTTTTGTTGAATAATGTTTTGTGGTTGCTGTAGTGGTTTGCTATAACACGAAGGCATGCTTTACTGATTCTGGCAGACAACCTTTACTACAATAAGTTCAAGCTGTACTGCAAGGTATGTTCCCTCAGATAGGTATTCTTTAATTAAATGAAACTGGATGCAAATTATGCATTCAATGTTTGCTTATAGTGCTTGGTGATTACTATGTTTTGTATGTTAACTGCAAAATGAAGTCGACAACAGAGCTATGACATCTTTTAGATCTGCAGTTTAGACATATCATCATGGAACTTCAGTATTGTAGTTTATAGGTGGCCTAAAGTTAGGAAAATTGGGGAAAAAAACTTCTGTCCTGTGGTTCTAACTGCTTCTGGCAATAAGGCTAGTAAGTTAAAAGGGGAATATGCTTTGAGCATCCCTTTTCAGTTATTGTGTTAGTGTGCAGCTACAGCAGACAGGCTTGATTAATAACTGACAGAGCTGAGTATGTTACATCTCATACCAATTGTCACATGACAGGCTACCAGCATCATGTTCATGCTACATATATTTGTTACCACAACCAGTGATCATGGGTGTAACCATATTAGGACAATTCATTATATCTTAAAACTTGGTTTTAGCTAAGCAATGTCTTTGTTTTTGTTATTTGCAGCCAGCAGAGGGACGAAACTGTATTGCTGATGAGCATTATTTGCCAACCCTCTTCAATGTTAGTAATTCTTTTCAATTGTTATTGCCTTTCCCCCCCTCGACTCCTTGCTTTCCTTTTTTAGTATAGCTGTGCTTTAATCTTCAGATGGTCGATCCTGGTGGAATAGCTAACTGGTCGGTGACTTATGTTGATTGGTCTGAGGGAAAATGGCATCCAAGGTCATATAGAGCTGCAGATGTTACCTATCAACTCTTAAAGAACTTAACGGTATGCCTTTATCTTGCTAAATGGAAAAAGTACGTTCCCACTTGCCCTCAACTCATTGTGTTTCATACTGATTTGTTTGCTCTACTTTATGCAGTCTGTCAATGAGAATTTCCACATTACAAGTGATGAGAAGGTAACCATATCAGTTCCTCCTTATCTCTCAAGCACAACATAGGAATTTTTTATTACCTCTTTACTAGGATTTGGTGACGATTGCTGTGTTACTGTAGTTATTCAAGAACAAATGATATTTGATGTTTTCATGTGCCTTGCACTCAAGGTGACAACCTTTGTTTTTGGATAGTTAATATAAGGCCAATGTGGCCTGTTTGAAAGCAAATGCACGTGATTACTTTTTTTATGGTGCATTAAGATACTTGAGTCTCCTTTAAAAATGATACTTCATTTAATTGGTATACAGAAGAATATCCCACTCAAATAATTCAGCAGATTTTAAACTTGTAAAGTACTTATGCGGAAGAATATCCTACTCAAATAATTCAGCAGATTTTAAACTTGAAAAAGTACTGTATTGTAGCATCTTTATGGAATGTTGATGTATTGCTTTTTCTTCATTGCAGAAAGTTGTGACAGGGACCTCATGTATGTGGAATGGAACAAAAAGACCATGCTACCTTTTTGCTAGAAAGTTTTATCCAGAATCTCTGAACAACCTGCTGAAGCTATTCTCCAGTTACACATCGACTTGAGTGATTTTTTTTTTTGGCATTCGGCCTAGGAGATTCCCCTAGGATTTCTTTTTTTTTCTGCTTCATGTAAATTGTGACATTGATACTTAGTGGCTTTAACACAGAGTTACAGATACAGGGCCAGTGATGAGTGATGTAATTCTGAGTCCCCTGGTAGGGCTGAGGTGCTGTTTGTTTAGTATTGACGCTGCCCTCTCTGTCATTCGTGGTGCCCTGTATCACTATGTTTCTGTTAGCCCTTCACTTCCTTTTCTCTCCTCTCTCATTCTTAGATCCCTAGCTCCCATATCCTGAGTAACAGGGGTTTTGTCAGTTCTTACTGTTATTATAAGATTAATTCTTTTTGTAGACACGAAGAGATTATGAAATCAGTTACACTTTATAGTTTAACCTGGTCCTGTTGTGAGTTCCAGTGACAGATTTACTCTTCTGATGAGTATGGCAGCATGGTTTCATTATACACTGACGAAACTTCTAGTTCCTTAAAAAATATATTCAGCATAGAACTGGTACTAATAATGATATTATATTTCAAGATTTGGATATTGCAAAAGAAAGTTAATATACAACACCTCCACTCAGAGAAGAAACTCGTGCTGTACAGGTTTGCTGCTCTACTCAATTGAATGATCAGAAGTAGCTACCAGTTCAGAGAAAAACTGAGTTGCTCTGTTTTCCAGGAGCACCTATTGGGGCAAGGCCGCTGAAAGGATCACCAAACGGGTTTGAAGCTCCAGATGGAGGCACAGAGTACTGATACTGGCGGTGGTACATGTTTGGTGTTGGCATTGCCGACATCTGTTGATGCTGCTGAAAATACTGCTGCTGATGCTGTGGTTGGAAATACTGCTGTTGCTGAGGCTGGAAATACTGCTGCGCCTGGTAGTACTGCTGTTGGTTTTGAGTCATCAGTGCCAACTGCACATTAGCCGGCGGTGCGTAGCTGCTGGACATGGCGAACGGATCGTTGGCATTGGCGTCGAAAGGGTTGGCTGCTCCTAGGCTACCGGTGTAGGTCACGCTGGCGATCTGCTGCCTCCTTGCCTCGTCTTCGTAGAGGCTGTCAAGTAACAGCTTGTCAAAGCCTCCAGCCTGTTGATCAGGTGAAATTTTGTCTGTAAGTGATTGTCTCTGGGTTGCTCTGAATTTGCCCCCAAGGTGGATATCTGAAAAGCAGCTTATAGAGCAAGGATTGTGCATACCAAGTTGGTCTCAGCTGCTCGGCTTATTTGGGTGCTTGGAGCAGTGACCAGTGCCAGCTCCCACCCAGACGAATTGACATCAAACATACTTTGAGATGCTGACGCCTTGTGGTCACCTACAAGCAAAACCAGAAAAACTATTGGTACTTCCTTCTCATTTCATCACTTAATAGAAGCAATGCAGATCAAGTATTATTTGAAAGTTTGGTATTAAATTGTCAATAACAGTACTGTAAAATTGTGATATACGATACCTGGTGCTACAATAGCAAGTGCCAATGCATTGCTTTCTTCGAGTTCTGCCACCAAAGGATTCACCTCTGCATCCAGGTTCTGCACACAGGCAGACCCAAAAACATAAAGCGACTCAGATAAACATACACTAGAGTTTTTCTAAGTAGAAATGGATTCAGGTAAAGGACTGAAGAATACTAGTAGATCTCCAGTTGTTTGCTGTGGGTGGGGTTCTGGATCAGGCACATGTTCAGGTTCTGGTTCTTGTTCAGGTTCTTCTTTCTCCTGTTCCATTGGATTTTCGGGTTCCTCGGGAGCTTCTTGATCATAGGTCAGTAGCTTCGGCTCCTCGCTCTCCTGCTTTAGTAGCATCAAGAGTTACAAAACAGAGCAGATCTAGTACTTGTTTCTCAAAAGGAGATGCACTCACCTCGCTCTTGATGGAGGGTCGGGGTGCTTCTCTGATGTACTCTTCCATTGTCGCAAGAAACGATGCGGGTGGCTGCAGAACAGTCGTAATGAACGCATATTAAAACTCTCAACTTTTAAGCTTAAAGCCTCCTACAACAGCTCTAAAGCCTAAACCAAGATGGCAAGATGTAGAGACAAAATAACTAACCTGCCTAAGAGTAGGAAACTGGAATGTCCTGGCAAGCTCAAGTTGTTTGCAGAATTCATAGAACTCAGCAAGGTTTTCTGCCTGTGAATGAAGTTGATAAATGATAAGTCAAAACTATTTTCTTCCGATAATTATTTGGTAAACTTGGCATGCTAAGATCCTTCAGTATCACAAAAACACGGATACAAAAATTGACACACCTGCAGGCCAGCTCGTTTGTAAATTGCCAGAGCATTGATCGCATCATACTTTGGCATATCGAAGAACTGGACCAGACCGGCCGGAGTAAGAAATTATGATTGTTATGATTCAGCCACAAAGAAACCATGATTCATGTGGTAGAGTTGCTACTTTACCATATCAACGAGATTGATGATGCCATCATTAATTGAACAGTAGATCTTGAAGCTCTCCTTCAGAACCTAAAGAATGAAAGAGCTGAATAAGAGGCCTAGTAGAACAAATAAAAAAAATTGCAAGAGGGGAATAATTTGTAAAAAATAAGATGTTTGCAGTTGCAGCTTACCAGGGCTAGTGCATACTGAATAAGGTAATTTGAACAGGCAGCACCTTCAGGCTGGAATTGACAACAAGGATGTAACTAGTGAACACCAGACATTCAACAAGGTTAAAAAAAAACTTAAGAAAGCTTAGCAGTACAGGTTTGGCGTGTCGGACCTGGACACCTACAACCCTGAAAAGCAGCTGCTGCAGTGCAGGCAACTGCTCCAAAAGGTCTGGGCTGGGTAGAGTCCTGGTTTTACTATGTGCCTGTATTTGTCAGGATTACAAAACATGTGCACAATCAAAAGACAGTCTCTATATCATCAAAATGTTGTGCAGAAATTTCAGAAGATAAAAAGATTTACCTTGCTAGCCTGGGGATATCTCATGAGACGCTCAGTTTCGATGTCGTATTTGAGAACCCTAAAGCACTCGAGCCGTTCCTCCAGGAAGAATGCATAGGTGCGAACCCATGCGGAACAATCCCAAGCTGACAAAAATTAAGGATGGATGAATTGATTCATCATTCATAGTTCACAGGGAAGGAACATTAGAGAAATTCCCAGCAGGATGTACAAGAACTCACCTGATTGGCTAGAGTCATCCTTGAAATTGGCTATATGCAAAATGTTCGCCCTGGATGAGTAGGCCAGGAACTCTTCCTTGAATGTGGGATCACCCTCTCTGAGAAGCCTATGTACCACTATCAATGTCTTGAGCGCAACCTATAATGCAAACATCAAATATGCGTTTATTAAAGCCACCGAACGAAGAGGATGAATCATCAGTAGGTAAGTGGCAACGAGGAACAGCACGCACTATCCAGTTCTTTGTCTTGGACAATCTCCTTGACAATGCATATATGCAGTACGAGACGTCTGCGCGAGGACAATTTGCTGAGGTTGCCAAGAATATTTCTGCGTCGCAAGGCGAAAATCAGAATGCCACAGAAATTGGGAAGGTCCAATGTAGAAACAAGGGGAAGGAGGAACAGGATGACTGCTCACTTCTGACGTGCCGTTCCTTGGGAGGGCATTCGACATGGTTGGTTGCCTTCACAATTGCAATATCCAATTCCTTTTCTCAGGCAAAACAGAGAGCATCAGACAGACAGACAGTTGGTTGGGAATTCAGAATCCCCACAGAAAATCGGATTGGCATCGATCGCCATGGCTCACCTTGAATTCGCTGTTGACCTTAGCGAGGCCAACCTTGGTGGAGTCCTTGAGGGCGCCGTAGGCCTTGCGCCACGACCCCATCAGGTCGTGATCACCCAACCCACTATGCGCCCTCTTCGTCCCCTCTCGCCTCGCCTCCTCTTCCCTCCCTTCTTCCAATCGGTAATGCCACCTCGCCGCCACCCCCTGCTGCTTCCCCCCATACCCTGCCCGCCTCCCCACCGCACACCTCCCACGCTAATTTTAGCCTGCGGTCGGTGGAGGTGCTCCAGCAGAGGGAGAAAGAGAGGCAGATGCGTTGCCGCCATTTGTATCTGCTCGGACCGGTATGCGCGGGAGGGAGGAGGACGAAGACGCCCTCCTGCCTGGTGGGCCTCACGTGCACCTCATGGCCCAAAGAAGCCCATACCCCGCAACTGGACGAGTCAACACAGGCCCTGCTAGGCCCGGCCCAACAAATTCCCGAACAAATTCCCCTTCCCCTTTCCTCCGCAGCCCCACCCACCCACGCCGACGAGCAAACCCTAGCGAGCGAGAGCCGGAGACGAGAGGAGATCAGCCATGGCGTTCCGTGCCCTGTACAACGAGATCCGGGGCATGAAGGTCCGCGAGGTGCCGGCTTACCTGAAGCCGCGCTTGACCTGGGAAAACGTCAAGAAGAGCGCCGACCAGGCCGTCGACCGCTACATCGAGAAGTACATCGACACGAGCTCGCCGGACCCGCTCTACCACGTCTGCTTCGGAGGGATGGCCTTCTCCTACCTCGTCAATCTGCCCTGGGAGCGTGCCCACCTCGCCCACCTCGAGGAGATGGAGAAGACCGGCGGGAAGCACTAGATCTGCTGTCCTGTCCCTCGCCGGCAGCGCCGGAGGTGAGTCTGCGGATCCCTGTCTCTCCTTTCCCACGAGGATCCGATCCGGTTGTGGCTGGCGCACCGCGGATCGCTCCGATCATCCGACCGGCTTGCTCTCGACTAATTTGCATCTGGATGAACGAGTTCAGTCCTTGTACATTCGGCAGGCGGTAGGCCTTAGTGCTTAGTGCGGAGCACTGTTGGCTATTGATCGGTGTGTTCGTTGTGATTAGTAATTGCCTATAGCGACTAGTTTTAGCGATGGTTTTTTTTGTTTGTGTTTGTGCACAGCTAATTGAAATGTGGAATGGGATAGTGCAATTTTTCCTAGAAATTTTAATGTATCCTTCACACCTCTTCTGCTTGCAAGGGGTGCGTTGATTTAGTTGATGATGAATGCAAGCAAAATTAAATGGGGTGTTCATGGATTGCGTCTTTCAAAAATATTCATGGATTGCATCTACCCACTGGCTTGCAATCACATTTTTTTATTGATAGCACTGTTGTCACTTTGTTTAGCTGTTCAGGAACTCAGCGTGTGACTGACATATCACAACGCAGCAATGAATTCCTGCTTAACACATCTGTCTCCTTAATTCACTTCAAATGTGTGCTACTCGTCTTGTTTGATCACACTGTCGTCATTTTGCTTATCTATATTGTGTGTAGCTGTTCATGAACTCAGCCATGTGTCTGCCATATCACAGCGCAGCAATGAATTCCTGCCTTAACAGATTTGTCTCCTTAATTCATTTCAAATGCATGCTACTGTCTCGTTGAGTGTAAAAGTTTGAGTGAACGTCCAGAGATATGTGAAATGGTTAGATAGCGAATTGGTTTGCTGCCTTGTTGAACAAGCCTTATGAAGACTTACTATTTTCAGCAAGTTGATTCCATTATTTTTGTTTCACTCCCAACAAATGTACCATTGGCCTGTAGGCTGTCTCTGGAAGTGAGAATAAATCTGTTTATAACCAAATGGCCTTTTTTTTTTGAACTCGAGCTTTGTGTTATAGGGTATGAAAGCTTGGTGTGGCGCTTTGTATAAGGGACCTGCCCGTTATGTATGTGAATATCATTGTTCCATTCTGAGAAGGATGGTCTCATAACGTTGGCATTGACATCAACGAAATGGATTAAAAGTGGTTGCGAAATGCTGCCCATTCTGTATGTGAATATCTTTGTTCCATTCTGATAGGGATGGTCTCGCAACTATGACATTGACATCAACAAAATGGATTAGAAGTGTTTGCCTAATGTGACTTCGGAAGGACTTCTCACCCATTTGTCTGCGTCATCTGTGCCTGTTACTGTTAGGATGTTACTGACCACTTGGGAGTAAAGGGTGTTGATCGATCTAAAGGTTGTTCTACCTTCCAATTGAAGACCACTATGTGACACCTGTTCTTTCAATTTGTTTCAGGACTGGTGACTTTCCTGGGGTCCATTCAGGCTGATGGCTTCTATTTTTTTTCTGGTGATGAGCTACTGGAGTCATGTTAATTTGATCGTTTATTTTGTACCCAGACAGCAAGAAACTGTCCAGCTTATTGTTATGTTCCTCAGCAACTTGTCATAAGCAACTTCAAACTAAGAAGTGCATGCATTGTGATTAAAAACGTTTTCAGTAATTGAGCACGAGTCTCTCTCTCTCTCTCTCTCGGCTCAGACTCTAGTCATGTTTTGCTGCATAGCTGGAACATCGTGATGTTATTCGTCGTTGTATACATCTTTTGCGTTCACTAATTGAAACCAATGTATATGAACGTTTTGGTTTGTACGTGATCTGTTAACCCAAATGAGCAGTTCATATACTTGTGATCAGCTTGTTGACCCAAATGTACGTGTCCTGGAGACGACCGAAGTGTACATTATCAACAGCTTGTCAACAAGGAGAGATACGGCCACTGCGCTACCTAACTGGAATGGCGTCGGGTCAAGGGTTCTGGCGAAAGCACCCTTGGATTATTAGCGGGTTTGCAGCTAGCCATTAAGCTATTGATCTTGCGGACATAGCAGACTTATCACTTACCCCGCAACACGTACACTACGTATCTCTCTGCATCCACACCTGCTGAGCGCTGAACTTACGATGACAAAAACAAGAACCGGAACGGGAGCCACGCCCCAACTGCAAGAATTTAAGATTTCCAAAGATGCAAGAACAGTATCTCTATTGTCCTGATACCCACCCCACTGGAAGCATAGTATACATTCCAAAGATGACCAAATGTTTCTGCTGTTTGTAAGAATCTTTTAGTTTTAAGTACGTACTATTCATAAAACATCACATTAAAAGTTGGGGGTATAAGTAGAAAACGAAAAGCTGGGCAACACAAGTGTTGAGTCAATATTGACTGATCATTGAGCTATTTGTTCTGCATCGTGTTTACAAAGTCCGTAACAGTTACAACAAAATTTTGCAACAAAAATCCACACATTTCATTCAACAGATCCCATACAGGTATCCTGAGTTTTTCTTACATGCTCACCAACCATATTTTGCTTGAGTTTCTGCTTTCGTAAGAATGCCTTTAGAACGCCTCTCCGCAAGCTCCATCTCCTTAGACTTCATGTCGAAGTACAGAGAACCAATCTGGTGTTTCCTTTTATGCAACTTTGATGGCTTCCCTTTCGCTGAAGGGGCAGGCTGTTCACAAGGTAGAAATCTTGGGTAAGGACCATAACAACAATGATGCATTTATAAAGTACATTTTCTTCATGCAAAAGGATGGATTGAATGGACCAATGGTGAACAGGAATATTTTGAACTGTCCCATAGTCATTCAGCAAAACAAGCATACTGCTGTACTACTTGGGAATGCTGGATATGCAAAAATATGGTTCCCATTGGAAAACTACTATATGGGATCCTATAGGACCTGGGGGAGTACATGAATATTTTCCTGACTACACGGTACTGAAACAGTGGAACCATCGGGTCTGACCTTCTAGCTAGAGTACTTCAGTTCATAAGTGAATTTATTGTTCAGGCAACCAAGCCAATTCTTTTTGTCACAAAGGCTAACCTCTGTCCATTGACCAATTAAAAGAAAGTCAAACATCAACTCATAGCCTGTTCTTATTTCAAGAGTATGTATGGCCTAAACCTAGTTTGGCTTGGTGCATCAACAATTCTCCATGTACCCAAATCCCACTGGAGGGAAAACATATCAAAGTGTTAGCTGGAGAAACATATCCTTCATTACATGCAGGCAGACCTACAACTACAAGACATCAATGCTACACCCCTTGAGAGTTGTATCGTAAAATCGTAATCCACAAAGCAAGGGTGGATTCCAGATACTTAAACCTTGCTCCAAAATTTGTGCAAATCCGTTTAAGGGGTGTAGCATCAAAACATCACCCCTTTCAGTTTAACTTTATTTTATGGCTATTTAACTTGAGAACTGTCAATCAAACCATTGACAATATGACTTCACAGCCTAACATAGATTTTTGGTAGTCAGCATTTTAATTGCTTCATGATAAATCAAAATTACAATGAAAATAGAATTAGTGTGGCATATGTACCTATTTTTCAAGAATCATTGCTTAGTATCATACCCATTATTATTTCTGCACAAATACTATTGTGTGATTGTGTCATTAATCACTGAGCCACAGTATCTGATACTGGCTCACGACTAACATGAGTAGATTTAGTTTCAAGTGTTCTAGCAATCTGAGCATATAGAGCAAATAATCTAGCTTTGTCATCCCACTTCTATCTACTGGATTTGGTACTAAGCAACTGAAAGACAAGCAGATAATAAGCTAATAAAGCATAAAGGTGCTCGACAGAAGTAGAATGAAGCTAGCAAAGAGTGATGAGTCTGTACCTGATAACTAGGACCGAATGCCAACCCTGTGAGCTTGGACTTATCTCTGGTGGCAGTATCGGTTCTTGCACAGGTGGCAACGTCGTTGCTGCTACCTCATGACCATAGCCTCCGGTATAATCTACTCCATATGGCACTGCTGGAACATGGTCGTATCCACTGCCATGCTCCCCTCCGTGTGAATGAACATACTCTCCACTTTGCCCTCCTCTATATGCGGCATACTGTGTTCCATCAGCATAATTGGCATACTGTGTTCCATCTGCATAATTTGCACTGGCGCTAGGATCCCAGCCATAGTTCGCACCATATTGAGCATAGTAGTTTGGATCCCATGCGTAGGCTTCATAACCACTAGTGCTCCCAGCTCCAGCATCATGGCCTTGCTGCTCTTCACCAGCTGCAGCATTAAAACTCTGCTGCTCTCCGAGCTCCTCCACCAGCTCTGGCGCAGGCACGTCATCCTCACTGCCGCTACCCTCCGAATCGTCGTCATCGGAGGCGCCACTGTAGGGCCTTTCCGGGGCTCCTGTGTTGGCAACCGAGCTTGAAGGCACGGCGGCGCCGAGGTTTGGCTTCTCCAGCGCAGCCGTATCGATAGCCGACCTCCTGGCTCCGGCGCCAGAGCCGGCGCCGAGCCCGAGCGAGTGCTTCGGCGGCGGGAGGAACGAGGACACGGGCCCCGAGCCAGCAGACACGGGCGGCAAGCGCGCCTGGTTGTTGCTGGCGCGGCGCTTCTTGGCGTCGTCCTCGTCGTCGTCGGAGCTGTCGCCTGTGGGCTGCCGGATCGGCTGCGGGCGGTACTGGACGACGCGCTTAGGGTTTCCTCCGGAAGACTTGGGCGCCGGGACGGAGGAGAAGGTGGTGGTGAGGGCGGATTTGGGCGCCGAGAGAGAGGAGAAGAGCGGCGCGGGGGTGGATTTGGGCGCCGGGAGGGAGGACAAGAGCGGGGCTGCGGCGGACTTGGGCTGCGGGAGCGAGGAGAAGAGTCAGCCTGCGCCGCCACCGGAGGAGGCGGCGGGGGAAGGGGAAGGGGAAGGGGCAGGGGCAGGGGCAGGGGCAAGGGGGGCCTCGTCGGCGTCTTCGTCGGAAGAGGCGTAGCTGGCGAGGAGAGAGTCCATGGCGAGGCTGGGGTGGCGGCTTCGGTCGCCAGGGAAGAAAAGGTAAGGGGCGACCCACTAGGACACGGTGAGAGATATGTAAAGCACAGGCAACACAGGGAAAAAGGAGGTGAGAGGGTGGCCAGTGAGCTTTGCCCATGACCTCACCACCCCCAACCCTGGCGAGCTCCACAGTGCAAGCGGGTGGTCACATCAAAGGAAGAGGAGGAAAATGGGAGGCTTCCAGCCAGCTTCGGTCCCGTCGACGAGCTTAAGCCCCGCAATCGAGCTGTGATCGACGAGATCCAACTGAGTGACTGAGTGGCTGTTGGCGACATCCATCAATGGGTCGCGATGGCGAGCCAGACCCAGTGGCGCGTGTGCGATGATAAGTTGGCGTGGACGTATGACATCCTGCATCGCTCGCCATCGATTGAATGGAGGAGATAAGAAGATGGAAAGAGACAAGAAAAGGAAGAAGAAAAGATAAAAAAAACTAATAAATGGACTCCATCTACTAGTGGATGATCCCACCTTTGATGTCCTTAGACTAAATAGAAAATATGTCGATCCCATCTCTCAACCAAACACATATTGAAACCATCCACCGTCGTTGTCCCATCCTCAAAACTAGAGATGGGGCCATCGCACCTCGTCTTGACTCGAAAACACTATCAGGACTGGCCATGCTTTGCTTTGGCTTGGAATGGTATGTGGTGGTTATGGATTGGGATTTAGAAAGGAATTTGATTGCACCCATTTTTTCTTGTATAAAAACAACTTTAAACAATATAGAAAATGAGGCCCAAACATGCTACGTGGGCTGACGATGCACGCTAACGGGCCACATAAAAGAACTTGAAATCTGGGCCGCCGAGGTTGGCGTGGAGCGGTGGAGCCTGGAGGCCGAAGTGGGGAAGCGCGTGCGGAACTGCCGGACTACTGGACAGAGCGAGCGAAGCGGTCACACCCCGCTGGCCGTCTGCCGCACGCTCGCGCACGGGACTCGGTCGGCCAGGCCGATGGCGAGTCGTCCACGCGTTCTCGAGTCGTGTCGTGTGGCTCCCGGGCCGGCAGCGCCTTCGGGTTAGGGCTGGGGGAGTCCCCGCCCACCGGTGCACTAGACGAGACCACCGGTGGCGTTCTCAGAAGGATCGGATACGATACGAGAGCACTGGCCGTTCCTGCTGCCCTCCCTGCGGTCTGCTCCGCTACCGCCACCGCTGCCGTAGGTTTTACACGAGGCCGTGCGTGCGTGTACCGGTTCAACGGTGCCCCAGTAGATATATAGTAATATCAAATTCGAAGGTCCACGAAGCAACCACTACTACTACTACCTCCAAACGAGCGGCCAGGGGATGAGAAGAAGGCTGGACGGTCGGCGAGGTGAGAACCCCTCCTGGATGGATGAAAGACGACAGCGACCTTTTCTTTTGTCCCCTTAAAAAATCATGGTTGAGTTGAGGAAGCTCCAGAAGACCTTCTTGCCGCCGAAGCTAGCACACACGGTCCACATGTGGTTTAGCTTAGCAACAACGTTGACGTGTACGTACTTCGCAATTAGCAAGAGAAAATATCCAGCCAATGCCCTGGGCCTGGGCCCCACCGCAGCATCATCCCAGACCACATGAGTGTGTGATCAAATCAAATCGGCTTGCTTTTCTTAATCGGACGAGACGAGAGGCAGCCCACCACACGATCTCTCTCGCAATCCTATTAATTATCTTCTGTTATTATATAATAATGAGAATAATTAGGGAGGAAAAGAACAAACAAACGTCGCCCACATGTTGTGTTGCTGTTACAATTTTCTCTCAAGCCTGGTACGAGTATCTCGGAGTCGGAGGTCCCCGTCGGCACTGCTCTGCTTCGTTTCGGCTCGGCTCGGTACAGTGCAGGTGCAGCGGCAGCGACGGACTGGATCAGAAACGAAATGGAATTCATCAGGAGCACTCGGCCCATCCCTCCTCGTGGTCCTGCTCCTCCGCGTCCGCGGTGGGTGTGGGGCCGGCGGCGGCCGGGCGACTCGCGGCGCGCGCCATCCACGACGCGACGGTGAGCACCAGCCTGGCGGGCACGTGCGCGGCGGCCTCCAGCTGGCGGAGCAGCGCGGCGTCCCCTCCTCCATTGCCGCGGCACCCGGGGGCGACCTCGGACCAGAGCGCGGCGGCCATGGCGACGCGGAGCGGGACGCGGGCAGCGGGCACGCCCCGGCCTAGCGCGCGGAGCGAGGCGGCCGCCGTCGTGGCGCGACGGCGCGCGGGACCCGCCGCGAACCCCATCCGCTTGGCCCACCCCTCCAACACCGCCTCCGCGCGCGGCCGCCGCACCGGAGCCCTCCCCGCCGCCGGCGCCGCGGCCGACTCCGCGGAGTCGGCCGTGGACATGCAGGAGCTGCTGCTGGACGCGGACGACGCCCCGGCGGAGTCGGCGGCGGCCGGGCAGCGTGGTAGGCGGCGCCTCAGGTGCCTTGACGCCAGGAAGTTGGCTCCGTGCACCTTGGCGTCACAGCGGAGGCAGAGGAACGCCGAGTCCGCGGCGCAGTGCACGGCCGCCGCGCCCCCGCAGAGCTCGCACCGCGTGCCGGCGCCGGTGCCGCGCTTCCTGCCCGCCGCCGCCGCGGAGTCACCAGCAACACCCATTCCCGGAGATGCCTTCCCGCTTCCTGTCTGCCTGTCTGCCTCGTCCTAGTCGCGCAAGCAAACAAGCAAGCAAGACCTCCGCGCGCGGAGCGGAACTGGTGGTGTTGAGTGGCTGATGAATGGATCGCCTCGCTCCCTCCCTCTCTCCAGGTCTCGGGAGCACCGGACGCCACGCGGCCGGCTTATATACAAGTCTCCGCGGAGGCGTTTGGGCCTTCGGCGAAACCGGCCGGCGCAAGTGGCAGGCGAGTCGGCGCAGGGGGGTGAAAACCGTGGGCGCAAGCCGCAAGCGCGCGGGCGGGCGGAGGCTTCGGCTTCGGCCGGGAAGCAGCAGGTTTGTTTGGGCGTGCGTTTCCAGGCTTTGGGGCTGCGCGGCGTATGGCCGGCATTTAAAGGGGCCCCGCCCGCGCCCGAGCCACCGGCTGGTAGTGGCCGATGGCTACTGACCGTGGGCTGGTTGGTCGTGCTCAGTCTCCGGCCACGGGCCACCCACCACACATGTGGTGTGGAGGAGTACTCGTACTAGCGAGCAAAGGAGTCGCGCGATTGGATTGGACTGGACTTTTCCCACCCTCAGCTGACTCTCTCTTGGCAATTCGCATCGTTGGTGGTGTGGTGGAGAGGGACCTACTGTACTGGGAAAAAGAATGTGGCAGCGGCAGGTGCGGTTGATTCTTCTTCTATTTCTGGGCGTGTTGGGTCTCTCTGTGGTCTCGGTTTGGGGACGTGCAGGTCGTCCTCACCCACCGGCCGAGCCCGTGCGCGGTACGATATTTCAGCGAATCAACGGACGGAAAAGGTTCCGTTTCGAATCGTACTGTACCTGCAGAGATTTTTTCTTTTCTTTTTCCCCTACAGTACTATTTATTGTTTTACTACTGTCGTATAGAGTAATTCGTATCCATATTTACAAGTGCGGGCAGTAAACCGAATATATGTATATATGCTAATAATCACCATTAAGCTCCCATTGCATACATACAAACTCTAAAGTCCGTCTACACTACATGTGCTTCGAAAGCTTGTTAATGTGCTCGTAGATAATTAACCACGCACGTGGCCAAATACCACGCTGCCTGCAGCTTCCATTCCATCTCTAGCTTATCCTTCGATTGCATTGTTGAGAGAAGAAGAAATATTGCCACTTGCGATCCGCTCTGTAGCTTAATTATCCTAACCGGCACTAGCTCATCGATCAGGTGTACTTTTCACATGGCACTTGGAAGTACAGTATTATACTCGGAGGAGTATAATATCAATATATTCTGTTACTCTGTGTGGCCTCTTGCTGGGTTTGAAGTGACGTGTGGAATATAAGCGGCAACGATTTGAAGGATGGGAGATGAAACAAACCATTGTTATTTATATACTTAACGTGTGGCGGCGTGGTCAGGTGGTGGTGAGGGATGGGAGCAGAGGCAAAATGGCTAGACGAACAGGAGCTGGCCGTTGGTTACGCAGCGATCGTAGAGCGATCCCTGCCCACAAAACCTCGTCCGTCTCGAAGGCCCCCATCCATCCCCCACGCCAGCCGCGGCCCCCCACCCTGTTCTGGAAGGCCGGCCAGCTGGGACCCCCCGTCCTTTTTCGGTTTCTAAAACCTATCCCGTCCCGTTTGGGGAATCAATCTCCTTCAATTCCGATCGCCTGAATTATTGCTTACAAAACATTATCTGCCTTGAGATCATGATGATGATGATGCGCGCGCGCTTGCCTCCATCCATCCATCATGCTAGCTAATCTCTAATCTCCTTTTTTTTATATATTTAGATAGATAATAGGTAATCTCTAATCTCCGTCTGGTAAAGATCGTACTTTTCGGCCTGACATGACTGGATTTATTAATCTAGGTAATCGTCTCTTTCCATTTGAGGATGCGATCGATCGATCGACTCATCGACTTGCAGAACTTGCACAGGTGCGCGGCAATGTTCAGAGCTTAATTTTCTCCATGGTTAGCAATTTATCTTGGGCCTGTTTGATACAGCTCGCTTCATTAGTGAAGCTGATTTTTTAGAAAATAGCTTCATGAGCAAAGGGCGTGCGTGTGTGCTAGGCACGGCGCATGGGGTCGGCCGTGTTGGCCCCGTCTCTGGCCATTTCTCAAATAAATCAGGGCGTGTTTCGTTGATGACCACGACATGTCATGCCACCTTTTTTTTCTAGGATCTGTTTAGTTCGCTTCACAGTACTGGTTCGCTCCACAACTATGACATGTCATTTTTTTAACAGCCTGTGACAAACTATGGCATCAACTAAACAGACACCAAATAAACTTGTAATTGTGGACTATATAGCACTATTTTAATCTCGAGCTAATCACCGCAGTGACCGATGCAGCAGCTAACCATATTTGATTTGTTTAATCACCACAGTTAAGTGCACTAGCGGTCACTAAACTTACGCTGTTGTATCATCTCGGTCTCTAAACTTGCAAATCAACCATTGAGTTCCTCAAACTTGTTCAATTATGTCATTCCGGTCCCTAAACTTAATTTCAAGTTTCATCTTGGTCCAAAGAGGATGATCTAAATATTTAATATAAAAAATAATTCATAAGTCATATAAACTCGAATGAGGATAAACTTTATATCAAAATTGTAGCTCTCGACGTGTTCTATAACTCCATAGTTGAAATTTTTTCTATTTAAAGTCATTTAGTGTTTGAAAACTTAATTTTAAATTTTAAATTTCAAAATCTATAAACTTACAATAATATTTTGAGTCCTAAACAGTAAAAAAATCAACTACAAAGTTGTACATCACGTCAAGAGCTATAATTTTAATATAAAGTCTGTCTTCATTTGAATTTATATAAAAAAAACTTATAATTATTTTTTGAAATCTAGTTTTTAGAACATTTTGTTTGGACTAAGGTGACATTTAAAACTAAATTTAGAGTTCGGGACGATACAACTGAACAAGTTTGGGGACCTAAACGATCGATTTACAAGTTTAGGGATCGGGATGACAAAAGAAAGTTTAGAGACCAGGATGACACAGATATAAACAAGTTTAAGAACCAAAATGATTGATTTGTGAGTTTAGGGACCGGAATGACACGAGAACAAGTTTAGAGACCACCAATGCACTTACTTTACTCTTTAATTATCCCATTAGCAATTGCCCAGTCAAGATATAGATATTCAGCAAGATAGTGTGTGGCGTGGTCATTGGGCATACACAGGATAGTGTGCCGCATGCAGGTCTTACTATTTTGCACAAAAACTAATAACATGCCGTGGTTCAGTGAAAGACTCGATCGTCTCTGCGTGTAAACTAGTTTAGTGCACCAACCAACTACTTTCCCTGTACGAATATATACTCCCTCCCGTAAAATGCTGGAGTACTGGCGTTTCCATTCCAAGAGCTTGGATCGATTGGACCTTGATGAGATACCA
This sequence comes from Microstegium vimineum, assembly GCA_022036555.1. Classification (NCBI taxonomy): domain Eukaryota; kingdom Viridiplantae; phylum Streptophyta; class Magnoliopsida; order Poales; family Poaceae; genus Microstegium; species Microstegium vimineum. Next base: position 42,869,470 of record CM039121.1, on the reverse strand, counting down.
CCCGTACGTACGTATCGTGGTTTGGTTGGGACACGTCGTCGATCAGAAGGCAGACTAAACAGCGTCTAACTATTCCCGTAGATTCTCTAGAAAAAAAAATCTCTTAGTACTGTCTTTGCTTTAACGATATGCATATCTGGGAGCTAAGCTAGCCAAGTAATCGTTGCTGCTGCCACTGGCTCGGCCGTCTCTACGTACGACTACTCTTGGTCCGCGATGCCAGGGAGAGCCCCATAGCCTGCCGTGCCGCCCGCGTGATCGGTGGTCATCCCGGCGCCAACGCGTGGTGGCAGCGCGATCCACCACCCATCCTACGTCCGGCGCCGAGAGCGGCAACTAACTCGTGGGGCCGCGCGGCAAGTGGGACGACTGGCTATGGATGGACCTGCGTCAGGCCGCGCGCGCTTGTGGTGATCCGGGATTCCGCTTCCCACCCGCCCGCCGCCAGAAATATCTCCCGGTCCCGGTCCCGGCCCCGCGCCCCGCGGTCAGTCGGTGTCGGCCTCCTGGCCCGGGCGGCTAGGTGAGCGCCGAACGAGCCATCGAGGCATTGGTGGATCCTCGTCCGGTAAGGCGGCACGCGCCACGTCCGTTGCCTGGTGGGATGTCTGGCTCTGGCTTGGGCACGAGCGTGTGTGTGTGGACGGGTGACAGCCAGGTGAGGTCCGGCGGCTCCGGGCCCGGAAGGAAATGGAGGCGATGCACCTGCAACTATTCCCTGTGCAATCTCCTCCACCTGTTCGTCTGACACCGCACAGCGGGTCGTTGTTGGGTACGGGATACCCGGGAACGTGTGGAGGGCGTGGCACTCTGTTCACGCGCACGTGCATGAGTGCTCAGTGGAAATGTCCATTGTGCCCTCCTTATCTCGGTTACTGTAGTCGGCTACTACAGATCGCACTGCGTACAAAGTATTCTGTTCCCAGGGTTTCTTTTGCTTTCTTTCGACAAGCCCATTTGCTCGCCTCATCTCCCTCCTCATTCCCTTTGCTTTGTGCAGATTGGAAACAAACCTTCTGTTGAAAGATGTATCGGTCCCGTTTGGAACGTGAGAACTTTTGTCTTTTCCTATATGTTTTCTATGAAAATGAATTGACTCCTATGAATTTTTGTGTAGTTTTTGTGAAATTTCTACATTTTAAATAGACCCTCATCTGGGAACCGAAACTTCAAAGTTACATATATATTTCCTCATGTAGTCATGTTGCACCTGCATACCGAAATTAACACTGTATAGTGCAAACATGTAACAAGATGGAGTGCAAACATGAGCAAGATCCACAAGATGCAGTGCATGTCCTTTCGGTCTTGTGGATGCAGTGCTAGTTTGAATGACTAAGCCATGCACCTGCACACTGTACCATTGTATATATTACTAGTTTTTTTTAAAAAAAATCTTCGACTCCGGTTCCCATCAGACCGAAAGGACATGCACGTTTTGTAGATGTACAAGTCAGCGCACGTATTGGTTGCTATATATTCTTGCGTGTGCCAGATACATCTGCATACACGGATCAACCAGCCGGCTAAGCTCATGGAAAGAAAAAAAAAATCTCAGTGCAGGTGGAGGTGCAGCGGCACGTGGCAAGTTGCTAGGAGTTGATCTCAAGGTCAAGGAGGGGGCCCAACCGACCAGGAAACCCAAAACTGGCCACGAGAGACTGGAAAGAAGTGCAAGTTTTTCATATCCCTGTCTCGAAACCGATTCAATGTACTACTGTTCACCACAGCAGCGATATGTGTCATGTGGATCAGCGGATGCTTGCAGTGAAAAGGCAAGGCGACAACAGGAGCCCCCCACTTGTGGAACAATGGGGTGACGGATATGTCGGTCTGTGCGTGTGTGGCTCCAGAGGGTCGCTTGCCGTTCCACGTAACTTTCGGCATGGAACTTGCTGTGCTTACCGTATCGGCAATAACCTATCGTCATGAACAGAGAGGCTGGGAGTAAGCTCGACGGCACAGCTGAAAGTGGTTCCTGCCGTCCTGCAATATCACAACCCAAGATGCGGCAGGATCAGGATTCCACCATTTGGCGAGAACTAAGTGGTGGTCTACAAAGATACCTTGTGACAGCAAAAGTTAGCTAGACACTGATTACAAATGCCCAAGCAACGAACTAATATCTCCGACAAATGAAAATTTCATTGCCATGTGCTTTTACTGTAAATTTAGCAACCAAACAGCTCTAACTTACATTCCCCTATCCTGAAGAAAGAGTTATACAAGTAACCAATCAGTGCTTGTAATCAGAAATGCATATGATCACAATTGTTCCTCGAATGTACTCGGGACATTGGTCGCGTTGGGTGGCTTTAGTAGGAGTACTTCGCTGATTCGCTGATGGGGAACTGTTCAATGTATCCTGATTCAGCCCAATACCAACCACGGGATGATGTGAGAGCTGTGGACCAGCTTATCTAAATCAGGAGGGCCTCGGGGCCACGTCAGGCATCCTGATAAAAAATATGGACCACTAGAGACATAATAATGCCTACTAGATAACATTAATATATTATACCACGATTCTATTTTCCTGGCTGAGATTCAGAGGGATTAGGCACTTCCGCACTTGGCAGTGGCTCCGCCAGAGAACTCTCGCTAGCCTCACAAAATATATTTTTTTGGACACCATAGCCTCACAAAATGTTAGTGCATTCCACATTTACACTATATGCCCATTTGCGACCATCCTCATGGCATGATAAACTGCTCTCTATAAACAGCTGCAGTTCGCAACTCTTTGTGCCCAACCGGCAACTAGCCATTCATGTGGCCAAACAGATGGCCTCATGTCATTGTCCTCACAGACTTTACGATTCTCGTGGTTTTGTAGTGCACAGATCGATTCAAATTGTGTTCAAAGTTCAAACAAGTCATTTTACTAAAAGGTGGTCCGTCTCAAGCAGCGATGTCTTGGGTTTCATTACTCACGCCTCCACAAGTCCACAGTAAACAAAACAAAAAAAAGGTTTGGTCGTCAAACATTTCCCGTCCAAAAGACGGGAAGCAGGGCAACGCTTTCACAGTTTTGAGATATAACTTTTTTGTTTTTCTAAAAGGGAAAAGGTGCTCTACTATTATATATCATCAAGCATATACACCACCAAACATTTCCCCCAACAAGATAGGAAGCAGGGCAAACTTTCGCAGTTTTGTGATATACAAAGCTTTTGCTCTGCTAAAAAAACAAGATGATATACTGTCAGTTCAACCAAGCATACAAAAATGTAAGCCAAAATATACTCCTGGGGCACTAGAATCGACTTTGCTGTTAGCAGTGTAAGCTGGGAAGAAAAAAGAAGAAAGCAGCCAAAAGTGTTGAACAGCCCGAAATCCAGAATCTGAAAGTACATGCTACAAGGCACCATGACAGATCAAACTTAAAATCAACTAAAGGGTGCCATCTATCAATTAAGAACAGATCAATACAAAAGTTTATTTAATCCCAATCAGCATAGTTCAACATTGTCCTAATTTATTCTAGGTCTTGAAGAAATCACAAGAACAAAAGACAGGAAACCAGCACACAATGCATACCTAGCAGAGGTGCTTTCATTTCAAGGATGAGAATCTTCATGTACAGGACCGCAGAAGACACCAGGTCAATGCCATGATTATGTACATGTCAAGTGGGAAGGTCGCTTTGCCTCTGAAAAGAATCTCAATAACAGTAGATTTCTAAGATTGACAAACCATATGAAGTTAGCAAGCCAGTTTTTTCCACGGAGAAACATGAGTCTCAAGACATGCTAAAAGCATTATATTTAACATAACTAAGCTATATAATGTAAGAAAGTAATAAAAATAAGAGTTAGTTACAGGAAATACTGCCTACAGGTGAAGTTATCATGTCTAGAGAAGCACAGGAATCTGCTCACCAACAATGAGAAGCCATATCTCACTGGTTTTGCTATACTACCACAGTACCACTACATCTTTCCAGAAGTAAATGAGGCTCCAAAATGGCATGTACACTAGCCGCAATCTCGTTTCTCGTCCAATATAAATGCTGATAGAGTGCCCCTGGCACTACGGTAAGGATGTAGGATTCTTCAATGGCCACACGACTGACAAGCTCTACTGTTCCTCCTTTATTTGTCACTCTGATATACCTCACCCATGCCACTAGCACCTACAATCCTAGCCAGGTCTTGGACGATTTGAGACATTGCTGACCTGAATTCTGGTTCCTTCTGCATAATAGATTTGAGAGATCAGTAGCGTGAACCTTGAACGCATATTGGTATTTTTTAGAAAAGAGTGCCAGCCAAGAATGCAATAGCAAATAGAAAAACAAAAATTTCACCTCAAAATGATGGAAATTTTTAAAAGAACTACATACATAGACATACAATAGATATGTCTGAAATCTTGGACTTCCAGCAGGGGAGGAGAGAAGCAGACACTCAACTTGCCGGAAAGGCAGGTTAGCACAGACTCTATACTTGTGCTGATAAGCTGTTGTAAACCAACATCTATTTCTACAGCACAATCAACAACAACAACAACAACAACAACAACATAGCCTGTTAGTCCCAAGCAAGTTGGGGTAGGCTAGAATTGAAACCCAACAAGATACCCAAGTCATGGTTCCGGCACTTCGATAGCTTCTTTCCAGGCAATCCTATCCAAACATAGATCTCTAGATATATCCCAAGCTTTTAAATCCCTTTTCACCGCCTCCGCCCATGTCAACTTCGGCCTTCCTCTACCTCTCCTTGTATTATTAGCTTGGCTTGGAACTCCACAACGCACTGGTGCATCCGGCAGTCTCCTCTGGACATGGCCAAACCATCTCAACCGATGTTGAACAAGCTTTTCTTCGATTGGTGCTACCCCTAGGCGATCACGTATATCATCATTCCGAACTCGGTCCATTCTTGTGTGACCACAAATCCAACGCAACATGCGCATTTCTGCAACACTCATTTGTTGAACATGTCGAGCCTTTGTAGGCCAACATTCGGCTCCATACAACATTGCCGGTCTAATAGCCGTCATATAGAACTTGCCTTTTAGCTTTTGGGGTACCCTCTTGTCACATAGAACGCCAGAAGCTTGTCTCCACTTGATCCACCCTGCTTTGGTTCTATGGCTAACGTCTACATCAAAATCTTTTTTTTTTCTCAAACACGCAGGAGAGCCGAGTATCATTATATCAAGAAGAAAATAGGGGTAAGAACCCTTACAACACCACACACACCTCCAACACAATCAAAATCAAACTTGTATACTACTTGCTGTCAGAGAGAGATCTAGTCTTATTGTCTAAGAAAACAGAGCAAACCAAGAAAACAGAGCAAACCAACCTACTATATGTTGGCAGCTAACTGAAACAAACAAAAGCTAATAATGCTATATGATTAAAGTATCAACATTCAACACAAGGTTATAACATGAAAGACATGACATTCATATATGATTAATTCTAATATGAGTAAACTCCTGCAAGTTAACCAGAATGTTTTATGGATGTTCTCTAACTGTAGAGAGATAGGGCATAAACAATTTTGCATGGAAACCTGAGCATGTAAGCTTAAGAAGCTTAGAATTACCCGAATACACTGGCTGATGATGTCTGCAAAACGTGACAACAGTATCACGGAAAACTCTCCTCGGATAGAAGGATCAACCATCTTTGACAGGGACTCCATGTCATGAAGCTGAGAATCAGCCCATCTAACAAGATGTTGTTCAGCACGTGGAAGAGAGCTGCATATTCCAACATAAAGAGGCAGCGAAAATGAGTTTTTAGGAGAAAAGTGATTCAAATAATCGCAAAAGACTCTTGTTTAACATGCATATTACAATGGATCTCTGACCTGTCATATGGCTTACGACCAGTAAGAAGTTCTAGCATCACCACACCAAAACTATATACGTCGCTTCGATGAGTAAAAGGCTCAGATTCATGGATCTCAGGTGCTTCATAATTGAGTAGAGCTCGCATACGACCTGATAGCTGTGATAAAAGGGAACATTATTATAAGGAGTTTTACGTTCATACTCCCAAAGAAGTAAAGAAGACAGTACTAATGATAACCAAGTAATCTAGGTAAATCAATATCCAATTATTTTTCCAACAGATCATGTCATAATATAGTTAAGATGTGGCAAAGGCTATCCAAGCTTGGAAGGAAATCATTTGATGAGACCTGATAGAATCATGGTTGGGAGCTGCTAGCTATACATGCATCAGTATTCTCAATGTTTGGATGCTCTCTGTGCATTTCCGTGCACCATGAAGGTGTTATGCTCTATGACCTATGAGTTCAGTTCTTTCAGCCACAATTTTGTATTATTGATTACGACAAAGCTGAATAGAAGAGGTTACCTGTGTAACAGAACCAGACGCCATCAATTCTGCCAGCCCACATTCAGCAACACGTACTGAGCCTCTATTGTCGAGGAGCACGTTGGCTGGTTCAAAATTCTGGTGTACTACAGGAGGTTCACAGGTGTCATGAAGATACCTGAAAGAAAAGTGTGAATAGTAAATATAAACATAGTGATGGCATCTCTTGAAAAGCTAAGTTTAATACAAACTTATAACACACATCTAAGTTGAATACAGCTTACTCTAAGGCTTTTGCTGCATGAAGAGCAATCTGGAGGCGAGCATTCCAGGATAATGGTTCATCTAGATCCTCCCCTTCATGTAGTAGATCATGTAATGTTTTTCTGCTGAAGTGGTTATACACGAGTAATCGCTGTTCATACTCAGCACAGTATCCAACTAATTCAAGAATGTTAGGGTGTCTAATATCTGATATACGAGCAACCAACTCTAGAAAGTCATCTACTTGTATTCTTCCATTAGCATTATCAAACTTCATAACTTCCAGTAACTGCATAGAATAAAAGAAGATTCAGCATAAATCACTCGCTAAGAACAAGAAGAAATACTTGATACATACTTTGCCATCAGGAAGTTCTGCCAGATACACTTTCCCCAATCTACTCTCCCTTATCAAATTTTGCTCTTGAAAACTATTTGTATATTGCTGAAGTGAAGCCACAGAAAAGGATGTTGCAGATGTCGAGCGGCCGGTCCTTGGCGGGGTGCTAACTCTTTTTTCCGAACGTACAATGGGATTTACAGTTACTTTTTCAACTGGAGGTGGTGATGGCGGTCGTGGAGGTGGCGATGTTGGGGGCGGTGGTGGTGGAGGCGGAGGAGGTGGAGGTGGTGGAGGCGCTGCAGCAAAGATCTCTGATTCTGTTCGCTCCAAATTAATTACATGCTCTTTTCTCTTTTCAGGAGGCTTCTCAAGAGCAACTGCCAACAGTTAATGATTAGTATACACATCTATACTTGAAACAGCATTATAGTAACAAAAGAATTGATTGGTGAGATTTGAAATCATATATACCTGGTACAGCTAAATTTATTTCACGGGGGTTCTTTCTTTCAGGAACCTCAGATGAACCTGTTAGTGAAACTTGAAAACCATGTATCATGATATGAAAACAACAGAAGAAAACAAATAAATACATTGCAGAATGATCAATGAAAGTTCACCTTTTTTGGCTTCATGTTTAGACTGCACCGAACCTTGCTTGCTTTTTGGCTCCTCAATCCTCTGATGCACCCTACCTAACTGAGTCGTGGAATATTCACGTCTAGACTGTCTTTCTTGATACTTGGACAGGCAAAAGATTACCAACAGCACTAGAACTACGAATAGCACAATAGCAAGAAAACATATCCAACAGTTCTGAGGGTTGAAGACTTGTTCTTCTTGGATGATGGAGAGTTGCTATTTCGAGCAGTAGATCCACTAGAAGAGTTTGATGCTGCACTAGATGGTGGAGGAGATTCTGAAGGGGATGAAGAGGACGATGGTGTTTGTGTTGGTGTAGAGCCTGTAGGTGTTGAAGAGGGTGAGGTAGAGGGAGCTATGCTGGTATTAAAAGGATTCCCATCATTTCTGTAGGCAAAAGAAGTTAATGAGTTATATGTAACTGGTCCAATCATCAAAGTGTTGAAGGATAGGACAGAATATAGAGAGAGAAAAAACAGGACTAATTGGGCTGCACCAAGAAGTTTGTAATCTGTAAAGGAAAAGTATCTCACTTGAAGTTTGGTATATTCAGCAGCTTTGGAGGAACTGGACCAGAAAACATATTATTCTCAACATTTCTGTTTAGAGGTACATAAATTGTCAGAAAGAGGTACTAATATTGCATGCATGACAGAACATTTAGGATAATAAATTATTTGGAGTGTGAATTTAACATTAGTTGGATTTAGACTAGAAAACAATTGCATGCCCATGCGTCATGTGAAAACAATTGGATGTCAGTATATAATTCATGCAACAGGCTCCTGTTTGTTGTAGAAATCTGGTAGGCAAGAAACAAAACTTAGGTATCCACTTTCCTGGGAAATAGCTGGACCCAGAAGCAGAACTGCTCAATTATATTAAAAAGCCTAGACCAACCTGAACTGCTCAATTATATTAAAAAGTGTTTAACACTGGATTTTAGCACGCTTAGGAGAATAACAGGTGGGCCAGTGCGTAATAAGAATTCAGAGGCAAGCATTCGAGATGTTCGGCAGTATATGTGCAATCGGCTAGTTTCCTGAGGATCGGCAAATATCCATGCGGTCGACTAATTTATAAAGATTCGTCAAGTGATCGTGCGGTCGGCTATTCTAGAGTGGCGATCTTCCGTTGAGAAAAGCAACTAAAGCAGCAAGTAGGAGTCGAATCGGGCAACCGACATTGCGACGATTAAGGAAATAAAGATTTCAGAGAGAAAGCTAATGAAAGTGTCACCTTTATTTTGTTCATGTTTTGGGATTTGCACCGAAACCTTGCCATTGTTTTCAGCATCTCAATACCCGGCACCCTGACCAACTCGAGTCTGTGTATTCAGTCTTGAGAGTTATTCTGATACGTGGACAGGCAAAAGTTCCAACGCATCTAGAACTGCGTATAGCACAATAGCATGTTTGTATCATATCGCGCAGATCTGAGGGTCAGAAGACTTGTTTTTCTTCGTAATACTGCGGAGTTGTTTTCGAATGATCATAAAAGTGTTATGCGCTCTTAGATGTGGCAAGTTTCTAAGGGGTTTCATAAGATATCGGTGTTTGCTGTTTGGTAAGCCTGTAGATATTGAAGATCACGGTTAGGAGCTATCTGGATTAAAAGGTTCCCACTTCTTGTTAGCTTATATAGATAGTTAATGAGTTTATTTACGTGTCCATCATCAAATGTTTGAAGGATAGACGAATATGAATCTAGATATGTTACAGGCTATTTGCTGCACCAAGAAGTTTGTAACGTAAGGTATCTGCAGCGTGAAGTTTGGATATTCACAGTTTGGAGTGTTACCTTGGACCAGAACATATGTATTCCAGCATGTTTTCTTTAATACATAATTCAAACATGATGTTGTATGCTTATTCCCATGCATGACAGCATTCGGTAATCATTATTTAGTGTGATTTAACTTAATTGGATTTAACTAAAACTATTGCATGCTCATGCGTCATGTGAACACACATTGGAATGTCCAGTTTTATAATCTAATGCCAGCTGCCTTGTTGTTTAGTCAAACAGGCTAGGCTGAACACCGTATCATGATATCACGCTTTCCTGGGTGTGGACCAGAACAGAACGCTCAATTTATTTTAAAAAGCCTAGACCAACCTAGGAGGAATGGATGTCATTTTAATTAATTAATTAATAAGAAGAAAATAGGCACCCAAATTTGCCTCGATGAGGACTTCAACTTGGGTAGTCTGGGCATACATCCCACACCCTTGAGGCCTTGACCAACTGAGCTAGGTCAGCTTCCTGTCAGTTATATTAGCAAAGGCCAAAGGGCTCCGCAAAAAACAGTGAAATAACTTACTTTGTCAATGTTTTTTTCCTTTTCCAATGAGAAAAACTATGCTAAATGTGCATTTACAACTAACATTATTCTGTTGAAACCTATATCATCTGAGCCTGAAAGCCTTAGAGAGCACCAAAAGGCTATGACCTTTGCCGAGGAAATTCAAAGTGGTTTCGCTAATACAACAGAGTTGCTACATTGCAAGAGAGCTAATTTAAGTCGCTTATCATCATAACCTGTAGTTTAGGTTTAAGCAGCAGACTATTACTTGGAGCAGGCATTACAGTAGGTAAGTGACCAAATAATTGCAGATGTTCTGCTCAATTTGTAGATTAGGATGAATAAATGAACAAGTTAATTGACAACAGAGAAGAGGGTGTGGACATACAAATCTTTGATGGGGAGATCCTGCAAGACATTAAGGGTTCCAGATAGTTTGTTATCTTGCATGTGCCTGTGCAATAGAAGTATCATGAAAGAGTAAGTACATGGTAAGAGGGTAAAAATAAAAGAAAACAGTTGTAGAATTACAATGTAGTAAGTGACGTCAAGCTTCCCAATGAAGGTGGTAATGGACCACTGAAGTTGTTGGAATAAATATCCCTGTGAACAAAGGTCAGGTGTCATCAAGCAGTTTGCATGAAGGGAGGGAAGGGGGAGCGAGGGAGAGAGAACATACAGATTTACAAGTCCTGTGAGGGAATCAAATGCATCTGGTAGTTTCCATCTAGATGGTTATCATTCAGTGACCTGGTAAAAGAGGATCTTGACTCTTGAGTCAATTAATTGGTGGGAGTAGAAAACAGTAATGTATGTCCTGCCATTTAAGAGGAAAAAGGAATTACATGGCTGTTAGACTATGGAGTTTTGATAATGACATTGGAATGCTTCCAGTTAGTTGGTTATCTGAGAGAAACCTGCAGTAGCAAGGACAAAATATCCCATCATCTAACCAGAACTAAAGAAAATTTCAAGAGTAAGGATAACGCATACAGATTCTGCAGTGTAACAGGTAGATCTTCCGGTATGGTTCCACCGATATTGTTGTTGCTAAGATTTCTGCAATGACAAGAAGCAAACAATCACAAAGATTGATGAGATACGAGTACAAATAACTTATACCAGTATATAAAGCATCCTCTGTTCACCTGTTTAAACAGTACAATAGAATTGGTACAGCCATTACCATTGGCAAAGAAAATGTGAAGATCATGCCCTTACATTTCAGTTATTGAAGTGAAGCCCCCCAGGCTGCCTAGCTGTCCTCCCAAATTTGCAGCATTGAAAACTCTGCAAACAATGAGTTGATAAAAGCACAAAAAAAAAGTCTTACTGGCAAAAGGTGTGACATATAGAATAACTGGCATACATTGAGGTTATACTTGAGCCGGTACATGTGACACCCTGCCAGTTCTCACCACAGGGATCTCCACCACTAGCAGACCATCCAGGCAGCTTTGGTGATCCAAGTGCAACATAAAGTCCATTTATAGCAGAAACTGCATGTGAAAGTAAAGCAATGAGCCAGTGACAAGCATGTTTTCAAATTGTGATATGGACTCTAGTGCCTGGCACCGACTAGGTGATTAATTGTGACTAGGCATCGACTAGTCGTATTAGTTTGGGGCTCGTCGACAGTCGTCCAGGACAGCTTAAATAAGGCACTTAGCATAGCGTATTAGCATCTAGCAATTGGTATCCAGGCAGCATAACAGGCAGCCAACCATACATGCAAGTGCTAAACAAGAGTGCTTAATTGTTGCACATTAAGTGCTTAATAACCTAACAAGTTCTTAAATCTGAAAATTCATGATGGTAACTAATACTAAAAGAAACTATGAAAGACATCTTGTCAATCGTTGTCATCAAAAGCCCAGTTTGCAGCACATGCAGCACATCAGCATTCAACCATCCAAAGCAGTATCTAATTGGAAAGCCCCTCCTCTTCAATCCTGGCTCCAGATTCATCCTCCCTTTCTTCATCTTCATCTTCCTGAGTTAGAAAAGTGGGATCATGTCCGCCACCAAGACGCGCATCCTCCTCGCTGTTTTCATCATCTTAATTGGTATTTTCACTTCCAGCAACCATTGACCTCGGATCGCTTCCTTGCATAAGTGCAGTGAGAATTGTGCACTTTTAGGCCGACTAGAATCACCAGAAGCCCTGTTTTCCTACTGGGATCATCACCTGAGTAGCCCTAGGAAAATACAACCTCTGAGATTCTGAGATGCACCTAAAGCTTCATTGGTTCACGTTTGCTTGATTCAGCTGGCGACAGGTCAAAACCAGAGGATCCGGTATGTAACTAGTATATATAGGTGGTGGTATGAGCCTTGAACGCTACCAGGCTAACCTACAGAAACCCAAGTTGCTTTCTACAGGCTGATCGTTCGATTACAAAGCACCAACTAGTCTTTACTAGTTGATGATTAGTCATCTGATCGAGCAACTAGCGACTAGGGGAACTAATGAATCGCCTCACTTAATCGATGTCCAGGAACCGATTTGTCGATTAATTAATCGGGCGATTTGAAAACACTGATGACAACGCATTATAAACACAACAAATGCCTAAGTATGCAACCATACTTAATCAAGCAATCTACATGTATACCAAAGGGAATTATTTGTTAACGGTATCAATTACTTCAAACAAAATTCAGAACTGTATAAACCATGTATGGAGCACACTGTCATGAACTAACCCTTTTTAGTCATTTACATTTTGTATTAACTCTCTGCCGCTATAGACCTCTGTCTGAAACAGGTGCTGAGCACATTGCCAGTGAAAGCAGACATTCTAGTCTTTTGACATTCAGCAGAAACCCATGTCTCTGCCACTCTGAGCTCAGCCTGTGTTCCCCACTTACCAACTCCTGAGACTGTAAGCTCAAGTGCTCCACGAAGATCAAAATTCCCAATGTACCACAGGTAACCATAAAAAAAATCATACTACATCTATTTGCCCTTGACTATTTTCAACAGGCACTGAATCTCTAGAAAGCAGTCGTGCTCCTCCCCCCTTGCTATCCACGGATGACGATAATAAATTGATGACACAGGAAGCCGATGCCACCAAATCCCTCCAGGACCATAAACATCGCTCTCAATCCCCAGACCGAAGAAAAGCACATGCCAATTCCAGCATATCATCCATCACTACTCTTTGGTTGCTTCCACAGGCATGCGCGCACGAATTCAACGGCGCCATCAACCCCGCCGGGTACGAAACCAGTACGCCGTGAACCCGCGCTACCGAAACGGGTTAATCAAGCAGGGCAAGCCAAATCAATCCGCATTTCTCAGCGCCCACCCACCCATACAGCACCAAAACAAAACCCACCGATTTCTCGTGTCATCAGTACGCATCTCAATTCCGTCACCCTCGGCGACAGTGAACTCCAATCCTCACCGCGCAAACAGCAAAACCCAACCAGACAAACATTGAAGCGAGCACGACGAACCAGTCGGCAGCCCGTGCAGTGCAGGCAGCTGGTGCTTTTGCCAACTACTACCAACAGCCAAGTTACCATCAAGCGGAGGAAACGAGACGAGAGGGGAGCAGAGCAGAGGAGGGCGCATTACCGTCGCCGGCGTCGGTGGCCGCGCGCGCGCGCCGCGGCAATGCGGCAGCGGCGATCAGCAGAAGGGCGAGGACCGGCGCCGCCACGGGGCGGACGCGCCGGCCGCCCCCCGCCGCCCCCATCGCACGGTCGCCGGTCGGGGGTTGGGTTCTCGGACGACCAGCTAGCAGCGCTGGCAGAACCACCTCCGCGCACGGAGCAGCACGGACGCACCAGAACGCCGCGGCGGCGGCGATCGCGGATACCGAGGCGGCTTGCGTAGATCTAGAGAGAGAGGGTGGATTCTCTGAGGTTTGCTTTCCCGGAGCACGATTCCCCCTCTGCGCTCCTCCTCTGCCCCGTCTGTTTTTGTTGGCTTCTAGTAGAATCTAGCTGTAAGGAGTGGAGAGATAGATAGAGATAGAGGGAGAGACTGGGAGTGGCGACGAAGTGAGAGAAAGGCAGCAGCCGAAGAGAGAGAGAGAGAGGAGAGGGAGGGGAGCGTGGGGGAGCAAGCAAGCAACGCTGCAACGGGCGTGAAAAGGTGGAGAGAGAAAGAGTGGGTACTGTGTGGGAGTGCTGCTGAGTGCTGACTGGTGAGGTGAGCGGCGATGAAAGAAAGAAGGGGAGGAGGGAAAAGAAAAGGAAAAGGGGTTGGGATTTGTGGGGAAAAGCCCGCGGAGAAAAGGAGGAGACTTCTGGGTTTCTGGGTCATCGTTGTCATTTTTATTCCCGCGGCACATTGAATGGAACGGGGGGCCAGCCGGGCAGGGGAGCGGGCCCTGCTGACGTGGAGGTCGGATGAATCCGTTTGGAGTTTGGCACTGTTTCCGTGCGGATCATATGCTTCTTTGAGCTTATCAGTATATCAATCATGTTATGTATTTTTTTATAATAAAATAGTATGAAACAGCTTACCGCAGAACAGGCTTATCTTAGAACACCTCGAAAAGCTTTACTAAATTTCACTCTCTAAATTACTATTTGAAAAGTTATTTATATAAAAAATCATTTTGTATATTTGTTCACTTTTCAACAGTCACATTTTACATATGACTATATTTTTATCATTTAGATAAGTTGTTGGATGATAATTTTTTACTAAAATCTCTATTTTTATCATTTAGGAAAATATGGAGAGCCTCTTGAAGACGCTCGTGGTATTTTTTTTTTCACATGAAGATTTTTATTTTGAGGACAGATCAATCATATGAAAGGCAAGGGGGTAATAATCATGGGGGCAAAGTTGCACCCTTCGACTACGAGTGCAAAAGGCAGAAAAGCCACCGGCCCTGTGATGGCGGCAGGCAGCGCCTGGCGGCCAACGAGCACCAACAAGGGTGCTTCACTTTTTGGACCCGCCTCTCTGTCGCCGTCGCCCCTCTCCCGACTTTGCTCGCGTTGCCGCCGTGGGATTCCGTGTGCTCTCTCATGCATGTACAGTACAAACGAAGTGCTCGGTGAAGTCCAAGCCACGGCCCTTGCCAGCAGTCACACGAACAGCACTATAGCAGGGTCACTGGTTCACCGAAACAGGACTGTACAAGCGCATAGTAGAGAAATAAGACAATGCAGGTACTGTACGCGTTTGGTAATTTATATACTTGTACGTTGGCACGTTACATTTACAGCGCCTAGAAAATTTAAGTAATATATACTGGACCACCTTCCCTTAAAATATTTTGTTATATTAAGGGGTGTTTGAGACGGCTTCACTCTCATTTTTGCTGCTCTACTCTTATTTTTGCTGCTCCGCTCCACCAACTCTACTATGGAGCAACTCCAACATAGAGTTTGTGGAACATAGGTATTGTTTGGCGCAGCTCTAGCTCCATAAATGTGTTATTTTTATACAAATAGTCTATTATGGCTTTGATTGAAATTATACTTGATATTTTCCAAGAAAAATATAAAATAAATGATAGAAAGTTAAACAAAGATAGTCAAGATGATTAGGATATCATGCACAAACATATTGAGTGGCGACGTTCCTACAGTAGTCTAGTGCGACTCCATGCAGTGTAACGAATTGTGAAGCACTTGCGTGTACAAATCGAAGCTTGACACGGCTAGAACTGACGTTCAGGTGGCGAGATGAGCCGAACGTCGTGGCCTTGACGTGTGCGTATAGGGAGAAAAGGAGTCCAACAGATGTTAAGGAACACATGATTAATGAGTGGTAAAATGGGTAATTATTCCTCAACTTCACGTGAAAGTATATAACTCTAAAAACTGAAGTAGGTGTTCTAGAAAAAACGTGGAGTTGACCCTCGGCTCCACCCTTTTTGGGGAGCAGAGTTTTTAGAGCCAAGAGTGTTTGACAACACGGAGCTCGAGCAGAGCTAAAAAAACGGAAGCGGAGCAGTCCCAAACACCCTCTAAGGCTTCTCAACGGTACGAACTAGCACTAGCTCTAAACTAATAAAAATAGAAGAGAGAAAGAATGCAGCAACCAAATTTGAACATTGTGTTGTGAGCAAAAAATACATCTTGAGAGTTAATCTCCTGTCTTTTGCACTAGACAACATTAAAAAATTACAGATAGCTCCAAGGTAAACCCTTTGAGACGCCCTTGTACCAGTGGCACACTTAGAATTTATAGGAAGCACAAAAATAAATCTCCATCATAAATACAAAGCAATATAGATGCATCTGCAACCAAGTAAAATCATGACAAGACGTAAGTTAGCGAATAGTGTATTTTAAGAGCATTTTTTAGTAACTCACCAATACTTCATCCCCAATAGTATTGGTGATCATCAATTAATATTTTTTTAGATTATTGAAAGTGCATCTAGCCCTTTAGTAGGTTTTGGTGAATTGAGTGACAACATAATTAAAGGTCTAACGAGTTTGCTAAGTTTATCAAAGGTTCAACAAGAAAACAAAACTTGATGGTATTCCACACAGTGTTGAAATAAAGGTCAAATTGTATATTGTTGTATTGGAAGTTTACGGGAATAATCTAGTTCAAGCAAAAAACAACAATGCAAATGGAATCAATGAAATGGCCTCTATGTTATGGGATATCATAGCATCATGTGAAAGCAAGCATGTTTGGAAAATGGGAAATGGTAGTCTTGGATTGGTCTCTATATTGGCTTGCTTTGCATAAACAAGAAGAGTTGGATAGTGGACTAGTGTTGATCAAGGATTGAATAATGAATCAATAATGCATTAGTGAGAAAACACCAAGCAAAGGTCAAATGACAAAAGAGACAATGTATATTGGATATAAGATGGTCTCTACTTTAGTTTGCTTGTATGGACAAAGATTTAGAAAATCACTTTGCATTAATATGATCAAGCTAGAAGTATGAAGATAGAGATTGCAGTGATTGATTGGAGTGTCAAGTCAAAATAAGGAAGATCTAAGGAATTGTGAATTGGCTTGACCATATTTATGTGGAGTCTCATATATCAAAGCTTGATTGATCTCAACATTCATATCTATAAGATATTCAAGCAAGGATCACAATATTGAAGAAATGGTTTTCAATCGGTGCTTAATATGATATGACTTGAGTATGGCTTGATAGGGTGAAGATAGCAAGGAAAGGACTTCGAGGTACTAAGCAAAGGTGAAGGTCAAGGAGACCGAGGTACTATGGCTAAGGTGAAGAAGAGAGTACTTACATTGAGTCGAAGTACTAATCAAGTTACGAGGAGTCATATTGAAAGGACCTGATTAGCCTAGAGGGGGGGTGAATAGGCATGTCTAAAATTCAACTCGACACTTGCTGTCAGTCACAGACCAGCACTGTCGGGCTTAGGGCCGGCACTGCCGGGGTGGCCGGCACTGCAGGGCTAAGAGCAGCAGTTCTGGTCACCTGAACAGATTTCAACACAATTCAAAATGTAAAGCTTGAATGGAAATTGTGCTTGAATAGAAACCTTCCTAGAGGTGAAGAGAACCTCTAGCACCACCTGAAAGTGGTAGCAACACACCCACCAAGTAGATCGGGTCCAAACCCTAGAAATCACCTTGCAAACAAGATATATCGAAATATAGAGATAAACACAAGGGGACACAAGATTTGACCGTGGTTCAGCTCGCCACCAAGGCTTGCCTACATCCACGTTGTTGAAGTGCGCCACACAAGGCTCAAGCTCACCACACAAGGTTAGCTCTTTCCTCAGTCTCAAGTCAAGGGAATGAACCCTTAAGATGAGAGAAGTGTATTAGCAATAGTTGGGTGATACAAACTTCCCTAGGCTGCCACACGAAGGAGGCAAGCTCAAGGGCAACCTCTAGCCGGCTAGGAGCAAAGCTCCAAGAGTAAAGAACTCAAACCACCGGTCACCACGCAAACCAAATGCTTGTTGGAGTGAAGATCCGAGGGAGAAGCTTCTTCTCAAAGTTTGGAGGCTCAATCTCTCAAAGAATGATTGGAAACCAATGGAGGAGAGTGGATGAGCACCAAGGGAGAAGGGAGAGCAAGAAAGAGCTTCTCTGTTCTGTTTTTGCGAAGTCTGAGAATTGAAATGACAGAACTAGTCGTTAGGAGGAAGTGAGGAGGTGTTTAAGTACCCCTCACTGTCAACGGGCAGAACAAGTCGCGGCAGTGCCGGCACTGCCGGCCAAAGAGCCCGGCACTGCCGGCCTGGGCAGAACAGCAAAGGAATGATCTTCAGTAAGCTGGCTGATTTGCCCACTTTGTATATGGAGGTGTGAAGTATATAGATAGATGTTGCATTTGGTTCACTTGTTGGCATGCGTGTTGAGTCCCTCTTAATAGTACGACATACCTAACTCAATTTCAAAGTATAAAAGAATTTAAACTCCTTTGAGCTTGTTGCCATGCACTTTTGTAATTGGAGGGGTTCACCAACCTGTTCATCAACCTCCTTAAGTTTAACCTGCTTATCATACTTGTAAAGTCTCATTAGTTCTCTAATTATGTTGTCATGTCACCAAAACCCACTTAAGGCTTGATTGCACTTTCACATATTATGTTGAGGATCAAATTATTAGTGAAAGTGACTTGAAGCATGGACTGAACTCATATGTGTTGGAAAGATTCAAGTCACAAGCTCTAAGGTTTGTTTGCTCAAAGATATGAGATAAGGATGATTGCAAACACATGCTCAAGATATTATATGAATGAGGACAATACATTCAATGGTGCAGCCCCAAATTATCAAAGGATACGGTGACCAACTCAAAGGCGTTTAAATTATTTGATATTTTGAATTTGAGTTTAGGAAATGTCATACTACAAAGGGGGATGCAATGTGCATGCTTAAATGTGCAACCAAGTGCTCAAATTCCACCAAACATCCTCTCATACCTTGCCTAGACTCCCTGCAAAACAATTTTTCATTCGGAGCATTTTTGGGCAAAGCGGCAGTGCTGCTCCCCAGAGCGGCAGTGCTGGGGGTCCAGCAGTGCCGAGCCTTAGAGCAGCAGTGCGGGGACTTAAAGTTACCGTTGCACAACAAAGAGTACTTATTTCCCCTTCCTGTTGCCCCCAACGGTCATCTCGACCATTCCCTTCTCCAGTGCTCACAGCAATAGCTCTCTCCCTCTCTCTAACTCCATTGGAGCCCCTCAAGATTCTCCTTTGATTCCTCTCCAATCCTTTGAGAGATTGAGCCTCCAAACTTCATTAGAGAGCAGCCCAAACTGTTCTTCAATGCCTATAACACTTGGTTCGCGTTCAAGCCGGTGGATTGCATTCGTTACTCTTGGAGCTTGCTCCTAGCCGGCTAGAGCGTCGCCCGTGGAGCTTACCAACTTGTGTGTGTAAAGTCTAGATATGGCTAGAGGGGGTGAATAGCATATTAAAAATTCTACAACAACACTTAAGCAAACTTGTTAGAATAAAACACGGCTTAAGCAAGTTCGCACTAGCACTACTAGGGGTGGCAAGCCACCTACCACAATTCTAGTTTCTAGCAAGATAAAACCTATGTCACACACAAGAGCTAGATAACTAGTGCTACTAGACTAAGCTACACAGGCTAATCTAGAATCTCTACTTTGCAAGAATGTAGGAATGTAAGTGCAAAGCTAGAGTTAGGAAGTTTATACCGACGTGGAGAGGAGACCAATATGTAGCCAATCAATCACAATAGAAATCCTCGGAGAGAGACAATGAGACACAAGATTTTTTTCTTCGAGGTTCACTTGTTTGCCAACAAGCTAGTCCCCGTTGTAGCGATACACCTACTTGGAGGTCCACGCGCTAATTGGCATCACACACCAAACCCGTCACCGGATGCCGTAAAACCAACACAAGATAGGGATCCACAAGCTACGAGCAATCCACTAGAGATACCTTTTGTGAACTCCCGCGGGGAAGGTTCAAGAACCCCTCACAATCCACCGATCGGAGTTGGAGACAAACACGTTCCTCCGCTCAACGATCCTCATCGCACCAAGCCGTCTAGGAGGTGGCAACCTCCAAAAATAACAAGAGCTCCGCGATGACGACGATCACCAAGTGCCACTAGTATGCAATCAAAGAGCGATGCACTTGGATTCACTCAATCTCTCATGAAATTATCAAGAGTATCAAAGAGATGAGTGGTGGAGGCTCTCACAAATGAGCACTAGTGTGTGAGTGATGAAAATGTGCAAGAGAGTGCCCCTTGGGCCGGCCAAACCACCTTATATAGCCCACACTCAAACACTAGCCGTTTTGCCCCTGAAAAACAATTTTTGCGCCCACTCCGGACGCTAGCAACAGTGGAGGTCCGGACCTTAGATAGCGTCCGGATGCTCCACACAGCACAGAAACCTCCTCTGTTTCACCACTCCGGACGCAACCTCCGGACGCACGCAACGCGCCGTCCGGACCATCGGTCGCGCATCCGGTCTCCCTTCCGTTTGAAACGGCTTCTTCCCGCTCTCACCAGAGCCTGCCACGCGTCTCCGGACGCTCCCAGCTATCCGGTCCGGACTCCATGAAAGGATCAAGATGCCCAAGAGGGGGGGTGAATTGGGCTCTTTTTAATTTCTAAACAAGAATTAAACCTATAAAGAGCCAATTAACCCCCTAGTGCCTACCGCTAGTGTGTCCTAGCTAGAAAGCGGTAGCAAGACAATAGAAAGCGAAAACTTCCTACACAATTCTAGTATGAATTGAAAGACAAGTGCGGAAAGTAGTGCGATAAGAAAGAGCTAGGGAAAGAGATGCTTGACACGGCGATGTTTTGCCGAGGTATTGAGGAGTCGACACTCCCCCTTAGTCCTCGTTGGAGCACCTCGCAAGGTATAGCTCCCCCTCAATCCCGCGCAATGGATGAGTGCTCTCTACGGGCTGATTCTTCGCCACTCCGGCTCGGTGAATCGCCCACAACCGATCACAACGTCGATGAAGAAGAGCCGCCGACAATCTTCCGGCGATCACCTTCCTCCAAGCACCACCAGACTGTCTAGGTGATGTCTATCACCAAGAGTAACAAGCTTCGATCTTCGCTTGACTCACTCAAGCTTCACAACTAGAGGATGCACACTTGAACTCTTGGATGAACTAGAGGAGAGGATGGATGGATTCGCGAATCACTCTCTCACTCTAGGGCTCTTGCTCTCTTCCCAACCTTCTCAACAAACTCAGCAACTCAAATGAGCAAAGGCAAGGTGGGAGAGAAGTGTGAGAGGCTATAAATAGTCCCTCAGAAAACTGCCTCGGGCTGACAACTTAAGTTGGCGATGGACGCTTCGTCGACCAGGCGACGGACGCTCCGTCGCATGCCCCAACGGCTAGTTCTGTTCATAGTTTGGGCGACGGACGCTCCGACGCCTAGGCGACAAACACTCCGACGCCCTGCCCAACGGCTAGTTCTGACACGCTTTTCCCAGCGACGGACTCTCTGTCACAGGGGCGACGGACGCTCATCTCAGCGTCCGACGCAACACTCTGGCTCGGGCTGAAAAACACCCTCTCTGGAAGGTCGACGGACGCTCTCCAAGCGTCCGACGCCTGACCGACGGACAGCGTCCGTCGGACCCTGAAAAACTTAGCCAGAAAACATCTCCACTGGAAGGTCGACGGACGCTGTGGACTCAACCACCCAGCGTCCGACACGACGGACAGCGTCCGACGCCTCCGTCAGGAGCGTCCGTCGCCCAGAAAACAGTTCTATCAACTTCGTTTTTCGTCGCGATGAATATGGAAGTTGTTCTAGGCTATCTTACGGTCAACGTAGGCTTGCTTAGAGCTATGGAAGACAAGTGTGCACCACACCTAGTTCATGAAGCTTTCCTAAGTCAAGCTACTAGTCTCAACCCCTCTTAATAGTACGGACAAAGATAAAAAGAGAAGCCCTATCTATTTCTAAGTGTCCTTCATCACCTTATGGCACTTAGCCTATCATTCTAGGGTCTTCATCATGTCTCCTTGAAATCCGAAACGATATCCATCTTGGGGGCTAAGTGATGACCATTAATGCCCATTCTTGTTGATCACTATGGCTAAGCTACACATAGCCTCTGCAAAACACACGTTAGCCATAATAATCTCTAATTGTCGTTAATCACCGAAACCAACTAGGGCAATGATTCTTCACTCCACAACAGCACCGTCCGGACCCCAGCAGAGAGGTTCCAGAGAGCGCAAAACACTCCGGACGCTGTCCGGATCCTCCGGTCCGGACACGCACTAGCGTCCAGACTCCTGCGCACAGAACTGCCAAGCTAGGGTGTGTGTCCGGACGCACACCAATGGTCCGGACACACCCAAACCCTAGCGTCCGGACTATCGTCCGGACCCCTTCTGCTGCCCAAACACTTCTCTAACTTCCTCCAACTCTTTCCCAAGCTTCCAAGGGCTAACACTAAGTGATCTCAACACTTGTGCACGTGTGTTAGCTTTTAGTTCACATTTTACTTGGAATTAGTTGGTTGTTTCACTAGTTCAAAAGATTTTAAAGCAATGCATATGAACCTAGTGGCACATGATAACCGCAATCAAACACGAGAGCTCCCTCTTTGATAGTATGGCTATCTATCCTAAATGTGATCACACCCTCTATGGTGTCTTGATCACCAAACCGAAAATGGTTCTTATATCACCTTTGCCTTGACACCATTTTCTTTTCAATTCACCTTTGCCTTGAAACCTTTTCTTTCTCCTCCACCATGCTAGAGCTTATGCAATTCACACCTTGATCCATCTTGCTCCATCACATGGCATGTACCAACCTATCTCATGATTCACACTTAGAGATTCAAGGTTAGTACTTAGGTAGGTTTCATCAATTACTTAAAACCAAACACATGGGGACTCTCAGCGTGACAGCCCCAGGAGGTTTGTAATCATCTCATTGCAGCTAAGAAATCACCCCTCACCTCAAGAGTTCACTCTCTTGATTTGAGAACGAGGGAAAGGCAAGCCTTGTGTGGCGAGCCTAAGCCTTGTGTGGCGAACCTCAACAACGTGGACTTAGGCCAGCCTTGGTGGCGCGATGAACCACGGGATAAATCTTGTGTCCCTTGTATTTGTGTTATTTGCTTTACTTGCATTTGTCCTCAAGGTGATTTCTAGGGTTTGGTGTCGATCTACTTGGTGGTGCAGCTCCTACCTTTTCTAAGAGGTTCTACAGGTTCTATACTATCCTAGGAAGGTTTCCATTTAAGTAGAATTTCGATTTGCTGGTTAGATTTTGAACTATATACTTATCTGTTTCACTGACCAGCACTGCCGGGCTGAGAGCAGCAGTGCCGGGCAGAGCAGCAGTGCCGGGCTTTAGAGCGGCACTGCCGCGCCTGTAACCTGATAAGTTCTGCAAATAATTTTTAAACAGGCCTATTCACCCTCCTCTAGTCCCGCTGGGCGACATCAATGTCGTTTCAATTATTAAAGGAAATGCTCCAACACACCATCAACAATCTTCCCAGTAAGGGACATACTTGTCATATCACAATTTATCTATTATTCCTCCTTTTCCCCCTTTATTTTCTCTTTATGACAACACTGGATCCATATTTTGTCTCTCCTAAGCTCGGTCCCGACAACCGCCATCGTTGTGCCTAGCTCCAACCATGGCTTCTCAAGTGGAGGCAGAGACCATGGCTCGCGCGGATCACCCCCTGGCTGTGACAGTGCTCGCACGGAGGCAATGACCATGGCGCACGCCTCCTAGTCACGACAGTTGCAATAACACACTGCCGATGGCGACTTGGACGGAGGCAACTCTGTTTACAACAGCTCGACCGATAGCCTAGATGGAGCAACAAAGACGCATCATGATGTGGAGAGAAGAAGAAGAGGTAGTTATTGCGAGACCCACTCTATTAAGGGAAATCCAACTCTCACTTTAGTTTTAGGGGAAAAGAGGAGTTTTTTTCCCACCAAAGATATAGGAGGGTTATTAGGCTACTGTTGGAGCATGAAAATAATCCAATGTTTCTTAATATGATAGTTTTATTTATGGTGATCAAAGGTCTTATAGGGAACTATTGGAGATGCTCTGACCAAGTCAGAGAAGAAAAAATTATCAAGGAACAAGGCGACATGTATTCAATGCAGGCATGTTAAATGTTATCAAATAACAAGTCAACACTCCACTAGCGTCCTAAAAAGAGTAATTTTATATTTGATTCAAGTCAAATGTACTTAATTTGCCATATTGGACTATACAAAATAGTGCGGTCTATAAAAAAATAGTATCAATATTTATATCTCTAAATACATTTGCTATAAAAATATGCCATGACTAATGTAATAATAATAATGACTCACATAAATGATAAGCACTTTAATCATGGAGGAAAAGCCAAATATAATAGCTTTCGGTGATTATTATCTCATATACTATATATTGTTATTTGCCAAAAAAAATCAATATCATCACACAAACACTTTGAATAGAAGTCTATTGATGCAGTACAGGTTTGATGTCCTAAACTTGTACGTATTTGATTTGAATAGCTGTTGGACAATATTTGTATAGGTTGTCGATATAAAACATGATTATCAGGTATCATAAATGTCATTTTTTGTATAGGTAAAATTGTTTGACGAAAGGCAGAGTATTGCCAATTTTTCCCGAGGAGTTCCTCTTGGAGTGAGAAAAAAAAAGTGTAAGGAAGGAAGCGAATTGTCCTGGCGTGCGTCCAACGGCCAGAGATTACTTTCGTCGGGCATCCTGTCTCGTCAGTCGTCAGGCAGCACAGCAGAATGTGCGGCGGGAGACGTTGGTGTGAAAGCAGCGGCGGCAGAACGGCCAACGGCGTCACCTTCTCCTTCACGTCACGTGGCCCTGGTCCTCTCCCGCAACGCAACGCAACGCAACGCAACGCAAGCAGCCAAGTAGGCGCACCTGAGGCGAGGGGCACACCAGTCGTTCAGTCTGGTCTCTGACGTGATTTGCGAGAAGAAAAACACCCAGGCCAATCATTTTTTTTTTTTACGAACTCGGCTGAAATTTCCTCGTCAACCAAACCTAACTTTTACCATTCGTCCATTGGTTGTGGTTAGATTGTGAGAAGTGGTAAAAATTTTTTGCAAAAATTTTTTGGGTTTAAAATGTAAAACGTAAATTTTTTTTGCACCTCTGTTTAGATACAGTGAAATATTTTATAAAATGTAGGGGAAAGAAAGGTCTGACACGTGCAACGATACAAAATATTTTAGTTTTTGATATGTTGAGTGTTAAATACAAAATATTTTGCGGGACTACTTTTTATAAAATTTGGCATCCATATTTAGTTCCATTTTACAAAAAAATAGCCTAAAATGTAAAAAAAAATTGCAAAATGGAGTAACTAAACACGGCGTTCTCTGGAAATCAAGTGTCAGATGTACCAAAGCAGCATCATTTCAAAAAAAAAAAGCAGCATGGTGTAATAATCCATGGCAGCAGGTCGCCACGTCGGCAAGGTTTGGCTTGGCCGTCAAGCTTGAAGCTAGCACTTGCCGCTGTCAAGCCTAGGAAAAGAAAACCCTAATAATAAGACAGCGGCTCGACAGAGACGCATCCATATCCATGCCACGTCGCCATCTCCTCCTACAGAAAAATGCAGCTCAAAGCCTCTGCCTAGCCTACAAGCCTCGCTCGGCTCCTAATTGCATCTTGCAAGCTTTAGAATGGGACAAGTAATTAGCAGCTGATTCTTGTCTCGACGTGGGGCCCGCCCGGCCATGGGCGCGGCGCATGCATCATCAAGCCGCCACACCACACGTACGCGTGATAGGTGACTTTTGTTAGGTCAGGCGGGGCGATCGGTCGAGGTCCACGTGCGATTATGAATGATGACAAGACGTGTCACATCACGTCTGCTTCTCCCAGAGCAAGTATTAGCTATTGATGTGGTTGATTAGCATAGCAGCACTGATTTGTGAAGTGACATAGGAGTTCATGGTAGTGTTACCATGATTGGGTGTTATCCATGACCTCAGTCACAGGATTGAAATACTGTTACTCCTAGCTAGCTAGTGACTCTGACTCAGGGCGTCCGCAACGGTAATAGCTAGTGCTACTACTAGCTACATAGTTAGTTGATGTGGAGGTGAGAGACAATAAAAGAAACTAATATATAGTACTGAACTCACATACTTTTTTCACATAGTCTTGGGTTACGTGAAATAGATAGGTTATTTACTGGTAGCTAGTGACTACTCTCTCCTATTTTTTTTATTAGTACGTCACATCTAGCTAGCTAAATTGCTAACCATTGCGCCCTCAGGATTGCATTTGTTGCTGGCTTGGTAAACGGCCTACTCCCTCGGTTCCTCCATTCAAAAAAAAGAAGATCGTTATAGAATGTTTATAGTTCAAACTTTTTCAACTTCAACTAGGTTTATAAAAAATAGATACAACATTTATATCTCTAAATAAATTTATTATAAAAATATATTCAACGACCTATCTAATGATGCCAAGGTTTTGTTTAGATGCCTTCAAAATTCTAAAACTTTACAAGATTCTCGTCACATCGAATCTTTAGACGCATGCATGAATTATTAAATATAGATAAAAAAACAACTAATTGCACAATTTACATATAATTTTTTAGATGAATTTTTTAAACCTAGTTACTCTATGGTTGGATAATAATTATCAAATATAAACAGAAGTGCTATAGTATCATTTTTCTAAAAAAAATACATTGTAAACAAGACCTAATTATAGTGATATGTTATAAATATTTATATTTTTTTATATATAGTTAGTTAAAGTTAAAAAAATTTGATTTCTCCAAAATTTAAGAATGATTTTTATTTAAGGACAGAGTAAGTATTTAACTGATAATTTCTACGAATAATAAGTTGATTAGTATTTTATTGCAAAAAAAATGTTGTACCATAATCGATAAATATGTAACCACGAGTTAAACGCGGAACTCCTATTGTGCGGTACTTCCTCCGTCCCTAAATAGATGTCATTCTCGCTTCCCGAAAAATCAACGTTTTCAAAATGCCGATAATTATGTATTAAAATATGTAAATAATTATTTTAAGTAATTAGTATCATCGGATAGATCTTTAGGTCTAGTTTTTTAACAAATTTATTTGGATATATAAATATTACATGTATTTTCTACAAACTTAGTTAAAGTCGAGAAAGTTTGACCGGAATATAGACGAGTTTTTTTTAAACGATGAATACTCCTATTGGGAAAAGTGACGGAAATGGGGTGGGCCCAGAAAAGAAATCATTCCTGACAGATTCCATCAGACGGACACGATCACATCACATGGGCCCTCCTCGCTCGTCTCTGCTTTGCTCCAAGAAAACCCCTTGTGGAATTGATTGACGCAGGGCAGCTGCAATGTCCTTGTGCGCCGGTGGTCCAAACTCCAAAGCATACGGGCAAGGCGCCATTTTCATCCGTCACGACTCTGGACTCTCGAGGACTGCAGGCAAAGAAGCAAAGAACTTGCACCGTTGCTAGTACTTAGAGCAAGTACATTACTATACGTCAGCGATCTCGTACCCCGTCTCATGCAACGTCACGTAGGATTTTTTTTCTTACGTGGAGGAAAGAAAAATGTGAGAGAGAAAGAGGTCGTTGTTTCGCGAAACAACCACCTCATGAGTTAAGATTTAGAACTATGAGACAACTATTACATCATTGTATGAATTGTTGCTGTCATATACCTCACAAGCATAAATTAAGAAATCATGAGTTACTACAAGACAACTTAAAAAATCAATATGTAATCTGTTAAGTTATCTTAAATTATGTGATATTATACGAGACGACTTATAAGACAACATCAATATACTTGCCTTTACGATGGGAATGGGACTCCGGAGGACTGCATCTGCATGTAAGAAGCAAAGAAAATTGTTTTTCGATGAACGTCTGGTTTTGCCTCTGGAGCCGGTAATGGTGGAGCCACTTTATTACAGATCTCAAGCCAGCACCAACATCAACGACCGGCCGCAAATAGACTTCCCCCGAAGTCGCCTTCCAAAAAAAACTTTGAGTCGACTCGAATTCTATAAGCCCGGCGCCTCATTCTGTGGTGTCCTGTGGGTTTCGTGGGCTGCCTCATTCTATTGGCCCGGCGCATAACGATATCAATGACGACTAGGCCATGACCCAAAAGTTGCCAAACGAGGACTTTGTTCTCCGGCTGCTTGCCACACTGTTGGGCCTCAAGCCCAACATCTCGTGACGCGAGGCCCAACTACAGCCAGCACCCACCAACCGCAGCTCGCTGGCAGCCGGCTATAAGAACGGTGGTCGACAAACCCTAACCGAATCCCACTTGCTCCTTTACCTTCATCAGTTCAGCCGCCGGCTGCTGCCGCTTCGTCGTCGCAGAATTTCTTCCCCTTATTCTTATATCGTTCGATACCCTCTCTTTCAGATTTCGTACCTCCGATGAAATTTCTTGCTCTGCTCTGTTTCAGATCTAGTATCAGGTCCTGAAGAAAATCTGTTGCCTTTCCGGATTTGTTCATTTGATGGAATTTGCCTTTGTTTCTCGGTATGGTGTGCTAGATGCGAAGATTTATGTCTTTCTGTTTTGTTTTGTTTTTCTCACGCACAGTTGGAATCAAATCAGAGAGATCCGGGCTCTATATTATGAGTCAACAGCAGGCGCCGTTCAATGGCGTCCTGACTGCCGCATGGAGCCCAGAGTGACGCCCTAGCCAGGAGAAGATTGTTTGGAGATTCATCTTCTTTTAGTTCCAAGCCACAATACCTGGCCACATCTCGATGCAAACTCACCCAAGACTGTTGCTTTACCTCTATTATTAGTTTCGTTTTGCTGTCATATATTTGCTTCGTTTTTTGTTCTGCTGGATTTGGTGCTGGGACGGCATAATTAGACGAACGGGTGCCCTCCGGTTCTCCATGGAGGTGTTTGCCCTTTGCAAGGTGCCCAGAGAGACGCCTATACACGATTGGATGGGGCGTCATGTTCTGCCCTCATCCAAATTTCATGCGGCCACATTATGTGTTGATTGTATGGATTCGGTTTTGTTTCTATGTTTCCCCATTTTTCATTTCTATTTTTTTGGGTGGTTTCTCCGTTTTTGTTTTTGTTTTGCAACTAAAATAGTTGCTTTTGTGAAAACGAAATGGTAACTGATATTCACATCTGTTGAACGGCGAAAGCTGTTCAAGACTTTGGATATATCATTCTGAAAAACTGATCTGCACCGTTCCTATTTGTTTTATTGGCAAAACACAAATTAATACTAAGGAAGCTGAAATAGTGTGTTTTTCAATCAACTAAAACAGTGAAAACAATGAAAACAGCTTATCTGGCAGTAATAATGATATATTATGTGTTTTCCAATCAACTAAAACAGTGAAACAACGAAATGAATATATGTAACTTATAAGGTATAATTTGGAATAGAGAAGTGGTAATACACAGTGAAAACTTCATTAGTCATTTGGAAATTTGGAATGAAGAGAGGGTATTTGATATATAACACTGAAACATCTCTCATAATGGAGGATCCTAATGGCATATCATAGTTGTATTAGTTCAGTTGGCGCAAAATGTCTCATGATACAAGCTGTAACCCGGGCTTAATAAGGGCAACGAGACATCGTAGTAATAAAGCTTGTTTGTTTAGCTTCTCAGCTGGCATATTGTTTTTCTCTTGCAACAAAAGAGCCAAAAACAGGCTGTTAAGTTGGCTCATGGTTTCCTAAGGTCTAAACCATTATTTCTTCACAGTTGGAACGTCGAGATCTTATTCTTATAGAATGATTTAAGGAACCTGGCAAAAACGACAGTAATTCACAAGTAGCATTGTACGTATATCAGTGGAACTGTGGAACATGGTCACACTAACACAACAAACAACCTTCCAGCCGGCCAAACCGCAAGGGAGGACAACTATGGCTGCATTTATCTGTACACATCCACCAGCTCATTCTACAGTTTTCAAATAGAGGACACAGAAAGATGTAAAACAAGGGTGTCTACAGAGTAGATGAAAACCAGCGAGGCAGCGACACCACTTCATAACCAGCAGATGGCATACTCCTTCAGATCGGTGGGATGTTCGAAAAAGAGAAGCCCTTGTAACCTCTGTAAGCATAGTAGGCGATTCTTGTGTAGTAGAACCCAGGGATGAACATTACAATGCCCAACATCATGAAGAAAATTCCTGATACAACATAAAGGGGCATAAGTTCAGGTAAAGGGAGTGACCAGTTCATGCATAAGCGCACCATTTCGTGTGAATCAGTACTTGATTAAAGTAAACTGGCAAACTGCTATATGAAAGGGTTCACATTGCATCAGTACTTGAAAGGTGAATCAACATCCATGCAAATTATTAAGCTTGTGCATGCAAATCACAACTTATTCTTGTTACCAGCCTACCACAACTTGTTCTTATATAGCTATATACTCAGTAAGCAGATACATGATTTCTATTGCCTCTAAATTAAATTTCACACTCATGCATTCATATGAAACTACTCCTAAAACCAGTCCCGCAACTTCTGAGGCACTCAAATGCACTTAGTACTGTGATGGCTTGCTGATACTCTTAAATTTCAGGTAGGCTCCTGCTCGTCTGATGATACAATCAAATTTACAAACTCATGGAGTATGTAGATAAAAACCTGCATTGCATTTCTTATTGTAGCATAGGATGGTTCGCCCGATTGGCAACCCGTCAACTAAGCATCCTACCAAAATAAATCGCAACCCCAAACGTAAGCAAAGCATCGCACCCAAATCGAAGCTCGCTGCCATCCAAATAAATACGTGATTAGGGAAGTAACTAGATCGCTAGTACCGTATCTCTTTGTGTGACACACAGCTACATTTTATTACTTGCGTCGCACCCCGGAACACCATTAACAGGCGGTGAATTCCTGAAACCCTACGCACTTAAATCAAACTTTTCAGCTAAAATTCCCCAGAGATCTGGTAAAAAAACCCGTGCTAATTCCAAGAGGCGCGCGGAGGAAGGGAACTCGAGCTGCTCGCATCGAGACGAGAGAAGAGGTACAGGTAAAGGCAGAGGCAGAGGCAGCGAAAGGGCAAGCGGCAGACTCGGACTCACCGTGCGCGAGGTCCCCTCCGACGCGGTTGACGGCCATTAGCAGGCCACCGATGGCGCCGAGCGCCCCGAAGGCGAGCAGCGCGGCGGCGAAGGCGATCTCCTTGACGGGCGCCCCGCGCGGGCCCCCGATGGCGCCGCCGACGAGGTCGTCCTCGTCGGAAATGGAGAAGGCGTGGTCCACGTACGCCATGCCTGGCGCCAACCCAAACCCTAGGCGCGGTGACGGGTGAGAAGGTTCCCGACCTTTGCTGTTAGATTTGGGGTTGGGGGCGGGTCGCGGGTGGGGTGAGAAATGAACGGGAAGAGGAGGACGCGAAGGAAGGGCTGCGACTTTTTTCTTGTTTTTTTTTTCTGGGGGTGACGAGAAGAAGAGGAAGAGGTCATTCACCATTCTCGAGCCTCGAGTGGGTCGCTTTACGCTACGCAATTCCGCGGCTGCGGCTCGCGGGTTTGTTGGGTTTGGTGGACGCGCACCGCGCCCGAGCGTTTTCCTCGGTCAACCTCGGCTGAGTCGCAGCGACGGGCGAGCCATCCTGGGCTGATTGGGCAGCACAGGGTTGGCTTTGAAGGCTTGTCCAAACTTAAAAGGAAACGAAAGGCCGACTTGTGATGGACTTGTTGGGCCAAGAGGTAGAAGGCCTGTTGGGTTGGACGAGCATTTGGTTCATTTGTTTCTGGGCCCCATTTAGCCCATCTTCAGGATGTCCTCTCCAGTGCCACCTTTCCTCCTCCTCTTTCTCTCCAGGCCCATGTGAGATTGGGAGGAGAGAGAGAGAACTCTGATAAGTGACCATTAGGCGTGTGCTTGAGTGTGTGTCTCCATGTCCTCACATTTTTAAGGTTTTGTTATATCTAAATATAAGTATATGACCATCAAATCTAACCGCTGTTTTTTCAAAGACACAACATTCTCAGTTCTCAAAAGGTTTGTCAGAGATACTAAAACACGTTTGTTGTGCTATCAACATTAAGATTTTGTTGTGATATTTTAAAAAGAGTGTCATTCTAACTAAGGATAACTTAGTAAGGAGGATAAAGAATGGTAACAATTTTTGTTTCTTCTGTAGCAAACATATAGCTCACCACAGCATGCCAGAATGTTTTTATTGGCAGAGGCTATGGCTGCCTGGTGAGCTATTTGATCACAAGAAACTAATTTGTGTTTAACAATGCCAGCTCAAAAACTTTTTTTTACATGTATTGTTTAAGGAATGGTTATGGGTTCTATTATAATGCATCGAGGAACTATCATTCGGTATACCGTTGCCCAGCTATCACCGCGAGTTTGGTTTGAGGACAATATAGGATGAGACGATGATTCAATTTCAACCCTGGTTTTTTTTACAATGGGATGGTCTTGTCTCAAATTTTGACACCATTCATGGAACCCACATGTGAGCATAACATTCTCACTTCTTTATGTACATACAAAAGCACTTTCTACCTCAAAGAGCCACTGTTGTCCCTCATCTCACATTGTCCTCACCCCTCCCCCATGCGTTGTAGGTCCCTTATATGAGCTGCCATGTCGCTCACTAGAGAGCTCATGCCATGAAGAGGAGCCCCTATCTTGTGATAGCATAGGGAGGAGCATGACTTCCAGATAACTAGTTGTCCAAGCAACATAGCCAACCTATAGGGCCTCGCCAGCCAAAACTATGCTACTAAATATCACACCTTGTTTCCTCTTGGCTTGCTTGACGACATACAAGAGACAAATGAGGACACCATCCAAAAAGGATGCACCCGTCAACTCAATTTAGTTATAGGGACTAGGATGTCTTGAATCCGAGGGACCTTCGCTTACCAATTCCCCCTAAACAAGTAGCACTAAAATTGGGATCAACCCATCCTATCACGGTCATCCTACCAACGAAACACAATTAAGGTCGCTAGGTTTTTCGCCTTCCATGAATGACCTTTTATTTTTCACATTAGCTATTCACTACTACACAAAGAGTCTTTAGTCCCCAGTTGGGAAGGGGCTTTAGTCCCACATTAGCTATTCACTACTACACAAAGAGCCTTTAGTCCCGGTTGGAAAGGGGCTTTAGTCCCAAGTTTTTGGGACTAAAGATATTACACCACAACTGCGCCCCACAAGATTCGAACCCGAGACCTCATGCACTGCCTCACGCGTACCTGACCACCCCATCTACTCAACACATCTATCAATAAATTAGACTCTTCACTTTTGAACCCACACATCGAGGGACCTTTAGTCTCGGTTGGGAACACCAACCGGGTTGGAAACACCAACCGGGACTAAAGGGTCGGGTTGGTATTACTAACCGGGACTAAATGTTTTAGACCTTTAGTCCTGGTTGGTAACACCAACCGAGACTAAAGGAGACTCTTTAGTCCAGAACACAAAATTTTCCGAGACTAAAGTTTATTTTGGACATCGACCAAAGACTTGTATTTTAGTAGTGATTGATGTTACACTCAGTGTCTCGAATCAACTATACTTTATAATAATTATAGATTAATACATTCTCTTTGATGATAAGGTGATGTCTAAAGCTGGAATTATATCTAAAAAACACGCATCTTGTGAACCCACTCAAATCACAAAGACGATGTGCACGCAATGTTGGTTCAAAGGAGGAAGGGAAAAAAGACGGGCATGCTGCATGCAAAGAAAGCACCTTCAGTTAGCTTAGGCGGTTAGGCCGGTTTGCGCCATGATGGGCAGCCATTAATTGTTGACTCCCACTACACACTGATGAGCTCAACTGCTCAAGTGCATCCTACATGCATGTCCTAACACTGCCATATGGAGTAGAGTTATAGGAACTTCAATTCTAAAGAACACACACTTTGCATCTTCCACACGCCTCATGCGCCATTAGCTTTGAGGGCAAAATTCAGGTGCACAGTAGCTAGTAACTGACACCTCTTTTCGGTAAAGAGGTAAAAGGCAGCATCATGGCATTATTGGTGCTAAGAAGTGGGGAAAGGCATAATTAAAAGTGAGCAATTAATTTTGTGGGCAAGAAGGAAAAGAGGTAATCGGTAAAAAAAAATGGACAATGGCCCCGGCCCCAAAAGGGAAATGCCTTTTACTTATTACCACCCGAGGCGTAAATGTTTCGCAATAGTATATTCGCATATGCAATGGTGGGGGACATACGTGCATGCGTACACAAGTTTCTGTCCAGTATCAATATATGTCCTTGATGTTGGCCCTAGCTTGTACAAATAAATAATATACAGTACTCCATATACTGTATATACATATACATATAAACAAATATATATGTATCTCCACATATCTGTGTGTGCCCGGCCCCACTCGTCAATTTGCACGCCGGAAGGTACGGTGCAAAACCTCGAGATGAACCTCAAGACGAACAAGGAAGGAACATCCTTTTTATCACGTTGCTGCACTGGTCATTATGCTTGTCGATCCATGGATGTCACTCCCATTCATGGCCATGGCCCCCATGGACAGTCACTTTCACCTGCAGGGGAGCCATATGCACTGTCGCTCTCTGTCAGAGTGCCATCAGGACAGGAAAACTCTACGAGTACCCATAACCATATGCATTCCATCTCACACACACACACAAAAAATATGCATACCAAATTTCTATTTCTACCAAACATATGCATACCATTGGGATTTTTCTGTAAAAATTGAGTTTGTTTGTAGAAGACAAACCATCCTACTTTTTTACTGCCATTTTTTATATGTATAAGAAACCGTATTACTTTTTATAAAAATAAAAATAAGAAACAAAAAATCCTACCCGTGTCGCCTCCAAACAGTGGAGCTGTAAAACAACATTATGTTTAGGATTCTAAGTTCAAACTTTAAATTGAAAATGGAGTAAAATACATCAACTATCCCTAAATTTAGAAGACAGTGCCATCTGGTATATAAACTTCTATTTTTTTATTTTTAGGTCTCTAAACTTGTTCTGAGTCTAAGCACATGTCCAAATGGCCAGGTTTCGAGCTGCTCTATATGTCGACATGGCATGTTGATTGAACATTGACATGGATTGGACATATTTGGCCTAGTACCTGAACATATATGATAGTGCCATCTAGTTTCCAAACTTGCTAACAATAGGGCCAACCAGGTACCTAAACTTGCATTGTCATGTCGTATGTGTTCTTACCTTCCGAATTAGTTGCAGATCTAGGCTCAACTGGTACCTTTTCATTTACAGTAAACTTCTTGTGTGGTTGTTGACTATACTCTATTGAGTTATCCATGTCGCCAAAAACCTAAGAGACTAATCCCTTTAGTGTTGGAGTAATGGGAATGACGCCACCTCGGATCAGCCAACGACTTTCTCGTCTTTGTCTCTAACATCAACGTCGCCACCATGAGGTTGAGATGGTGGCCATACATCTACGAGATCCACTAAACTAATCATGTGCATCAACAATTGCTCTAAGTAGGCACATGTCTTCTTCACTCGTAGGTTCAATGGACACCTCATCTATTGACGGAGGTAGTACCAGAGAATTCATTGATTTTAGGTGTCCTAATTATGAACTTGTGAACCTATGTTTAAACCATAACTTCTACTCATATGTACATGGCATGGTCATCCCTTTCTTTCATATCCTTCCCTGCCCTCTCCTATATATGCCACTGCCATCACTCACTCTTACATCGTCGTAGCGCAGACATGAGCACCAACAATAGCGAGAGCACCTCTCTGAGCAAGAGTGAGTGGTGGCAGTGGCATAGGAGAGAATGGGGGACAAGATGAGAGAGAGATAGATAGGAACAACATGTTGACACACACGTCAGTGCATAGCAGTAAATACGTAGATGGTTTATTACAAACAATTATAATTTATATCTTGTGTGACTTAATAATTAGTAAAAATTTTGAAATTCTGGATCTACAATTTTAGATAGTAGGAACCTAGATGGCACTACCACGAAAGTCGTCAGCGTTGAACCAACATATACTGCTTAGAGCAAGTATAATAGCAGGCTGCAAGCCGGCTAAATAGTGACGTGGAGGAGAGAAAAGAAGAGAGAGAAGTAAAGCGGGCTGTAAGCTTACAGCCAGCCCGTGAGAGTGACAGGTGGACCCAATATTAATGCTGAT
Source organism: Microstegium vimineum (assembly GCA_022036555.1). Lineage (NCBI taxonomy): Eukaryota > Viridiplantae > Streptophyta > Magnoliopsida > Poales > Poaceae > Microstegium > Microstegium vimineum. The sequence goes on along the minus strand of CM039121.1, from coordinate 42,833,534 downwards.
GACTTAACTATTATATGGGTGGGCTGAGAGCAGGCTACAAGAAAATCTTACAACCAGCAACTGGCTGTATTATTAGTCTTGCTCTTATAGAGCGGGTTAAAACCATGTGGACCGATGCTAAGACCTGAAATAAGTTTTGGGATGCATAAATTAAAAAAGACTAGAAAAATTGGAACCTGAATGCCACAGGTTCTTGAGTTGTTATTTCAGGTCTGTACTCAACTTCAATTCAGTTGAAATTCTACATCTGTGTTTTTTATTTTACCGCAATCTTTTCTTGTTTTTTGTTTTTTTGTTTTTACAAATTGAAGACATATACATACAGTGGTCTTTCACAAGCAACCAACGCTGAACTTTCTGCCAGATCGATGCTTTTTCCAGAAAATACAGCAGCACCAGGAGCAGCACTAGCAGTTGGGGCGAGACAGAATCATTCAGTGGCCAGCAGTGGGCCAAAGGTATTCAGATCTGAGCGAGTGGCATTAACCGCCTTTTTTCTCCAGATCTATTCTCCTGCCGCCGGCCTCTGTGAATTGCCCTGCTCATGCATGCATCCCCTTTTAGGTATCAAAAGGACCAAGGCAAGAGGACACCCTTTGGAAGCCTGTCAGGCTTCTTTCCTCTCCAGGCTCCAGCCAGCAGCCATTGCCTGCAAATTGTTCCTTGCTTTGCCCCCGATCTAGTACTCTCTCTCACACACACACACTGCTGATTACTTCTAGTCCGTAGTATGCTTTATTGACTTGGACTAATTAATCAGACTTCGAACTTATTAAAGAGAAAAGTAAGAGTCAAATAATCTGACAACTTCTTTCAAAAAAATTAATATGACAACACAAAACATAAAAGAATTCAGTTGATCGGTTGATCTCAAAATGCCCTTTTGCCTTAGATCAAGAAAACGAAATTACCTATCACTTGCAACAAGCTAATTAGGCCATTCTCAATGGAAAGTCATGGAAAGTTTCATGACGTTATTTCTAAGACTGTCATGTCATACAAAATGAAATAAAACTCGGATGAAACACCCACTCTCAGTGGAGAGTTTCATTCTATAGTTTCATAGACGACATTTAACTACATGACTCATAGAGAGTTGATATTCGTGTCAAGAGAGTATCATCCCCATGACACTCATTTCTTCTCTCTCTTCTTAAATACACTGTCATGTCATCAAAAGTATCTATGTGACAACATGTTTAATACGAATGAAACTCAATTGACACCCCTATTGAGACTGACCTTATAACCACAGTCACAGGTACGGTGTCACATTCCGCGTCCCGAGAACGGGGTACAATTTTGTCCCTGTAGTGTTAAATCACCCTTAGATAGCATACGATGCTCCCCGATCCACGTTTCTCGATCTACCGATCCGGGAACTTTTGTGATTGTGATTATAACTCAAGGCTGAAGAACCATGTCGCATAGGCCATACACTCGGAGTTATCATCTTCTCACAGCAAAACATGCATGAATTCACCTAATCACGCAACGGTAACTAAATATGAGAGCCAACACACAAAAAGATCACATTTATATATGTTTCTCATCAAGTCCATTGTTTTCATCTCATATTATGAACTTTGCTGAACTACTAGTAGTAAGGGGTCTGGAGTTGGGGTTCAATAACTTCAGCAATAATACATATACAATTTTGGTCATTCAAACCCCCAACTTAAACTAAATTAAACTGAAGTAAGCTAATTAAGCTGGAGTTTAGCTGCATGCATGCATGATAAACTAACCTAACCTTAGGCGACATGCATGCTGTGGGGTCATCGCTTCACAGCTCTCCTGGCGAGCCTGCATGGGGACACAGGCTGGGGGCATGTCTCATCTGGAAAACGCAGACGCCACCCAGAGTGCGCTTCTTCTTCTGGCTGCTGATGCATGGTCGATGCTGGACGGCTCATCGGAGGTGGAGACACGGGTTGCAGGCCTCCAATATATGCATTATCTGTGATCAGGCGGTTGAAACTATTGATCATATAATTTTGGGGTGTGTCTTCAGTAGGCAGATGTGGTGCAGCTGCTTAGCGTGGGTCGGCCTGCAATCTTTCATTACCCCGAGGGAAGAACCGGTAATTCAGTGGTGGGTACTCTCTGTTCTTTCTGATCAGCTGGTTGCTGTGGAAAGAGAGGAACACCAGAACTTTTGGCAACCCGGCTTCGTCAACGCAGCAGCTTGCTGTGTCCATCCGTGATGAAGTAACGGCCTGGTGCTCTGCGGTTTCAACAGCTTCGCGTGCTCTGGCATCAGTTTAGTTGGGTCGAGTTGTAGGCTGAGCTTGTGGTCTGTGCTTGCTTGGGGCCGTCGCGGCGCCTCTGTTGTCTCTCTTTTAGTTGTGTAGGATCTGGTAACCTGGGTTACCGTTCGTTCTAAGCTGTACTTGTCAAACTCTCTTTCTGCTTAATGCAATACGCGCCTAGGCGTGTTCTAGAAAAAAGCTATAGCCAGCAGCCATGGCGCCATGGACGCGACCTCGAAGCATCGATTTGCATGCATGCATCACATGCTACGACCAAGGAAGCACCGTCTCAGCCCACGACGTGCACGCGGATCTTCTTGCTTGCCGTCGCCGTCGGGCACGGCGCGGAGGCGGGGCGGGCAACGAACACCGCGGCAAGGACGTCGTGCGAGACGGCGATGAACCACCGCACGGACGCGGGGGGGCTGCGCGGTGCTGCTGCACAGCTGCACCCTCGGTGATGCGCCGTCGTCGTCGGCTGCTGCTGCTTCCTCTTGGCCGGCCTCGGCTTCCTCGGCGCTGGCGGGCAGGTCGACGGCGCCCGCAGCACGCTAGCCGCGGACTTGGGCGTGGCGCAGCCGTCGGCGGCGGCATCATTGTCGTCGTCCACGCCTCCGCCAACCGGCCTCAGCGTTGGCGGCGCTGCCGCCGTCCGGATCAGCGGCAGATGGTGACTGGGCAGCAGCTCCAACTCGAGGCCCATATGATATCTATATATAAAAATTAATGAACCAACCAAGAGGAAATAATGATCGGATCGGAGGTGTGGAGCTGGAGCAGTAGTGATCGATCGAGTAAGTGAGATGGCAACAATGGCGGCGGTGCGTGGAGGAGGCGGAGGTGGAGGCAAGGAAGAAGCACGGTAGGGTTGCGCGAGTGGCGCTTAAGTAGAGGAGAGAACAGGGGCTGGCCGGGGAGCAGGCGTGGAGGGCAGGAGGGATGGGATGGCAGTGATTATGGCGGCGATCGAGGAGTGAGAAGGAGGAAGCGGCAGTGGAGGCAGTAAAGGAGAAAAGGGGAGCAGAATTATATGGGAGGAGGAAGCCTGCCTGCACCCTGTGTTGATGCCAAAGCTAGGCGTCTCGAGAGAGAGAATCTGTGATCGATCGATGCGAATAATGAATGATTGTGAGAGGAATATAATGCATCAAATAAATAAAAGCAGGGGTGGATAATAAACTCACTGAGCTCAAATCCTACGCGGTAGAAGTAGAAAACGACTGCTGCTCCTCCTGTGCCTTGTGTACTCGCGATGGCCCCCCGTTCGATCTATCGCCTATTTGAAATTGAAACTCTCGTTCAGGTTCTATACACGAGAATATAGCTGTTTGAATGGACTAGTACTAGTTGTTACTTATGGCTGTGTTTAGTTCACCCGAAATTTCTAAATTTTGACACTATGCAAAATGAAGATTCTCTGTCATATCAAACTTGCGGTATATGCATGGAGTACTAAATATAGACGAAATCAAAAACTAATTGCACAGTTTACTTTAACTTTGCAAGACGAATCTTTTAAACCTAATTAGTCCATGATTAGACACTAATTGTCAAATACAAACGAAAAGTGCTACAAGATTTTTTTCACCTCATTTTCTTCGTCTAATCACAACCTATATATATGGCTAAAAACAAGGTCTATATATAACTATGACCCTCTTTGGTATAGATTCTGTCGGATTCAGCTTCACCTGACACCAACCTACAAAAACACTATGTGATACCTATTCATAAGATCTATTTTTCTCTCTCATCTTTCTTACTCTCACTGACACACGTCACACTAGAGCTGCGAGAGCTGAAAATGTTGGCTTCTCTGGTTCCGGGCTTCCGGCTAGCTCTCTGAGAGGAGAGCGAGGAAAGAGAAATTTTAGCTCCTATGAATACTACTGCTACAGTAAAATAGCTGTGGGAGCCGGAGCTAGTAAGATCCATACCAAACGGTCCTATATTGGTTTTGTTCTAGACGAACAAAGGGTTAGTGTTAGAGGCTTCCATGGTACAACCTCCATCCCTAAAAAAATGTAATTGTAGGAATCGTGCTGATCCAGATTGTTCATGTTTGACCAACTTTATACTCTCTCTATTCCAAATCATAAGGCATTCTAAGAATTTGAAAAGTCAAAGCATCTCAAGTTTGACCAAAATTATAGAAAAAAATATAAAGATTATATATATATATATATTATACAAATATAATTGATGAAGAATCTAATGATATTTAGTTGATATCATAAATATTATTATATTATCGTATAAGTTGGTCAAACTTGAGATGCTTTGACTATTCAAGAATCTCAGAATGTCTTATAATTTAGGATGAAGGGAGTATTAAGTACTATTAACATTTATGTCTCTAAATATTTTTTTTATAAAAATAAATTCTATAACTAATCTAATGATTCTAATTTTCTATCACGAATCTTAGTATTTTTTTATATAAATTTAGTGAAAGTTTAAACTTTTTGACTTTTAAAAAAGAGAGAATTATATTTTTTTGGACGAAAGTAATAGAAATTACAGAGTGCACATACTCCCTCCGTATCCTAATTAGATGATGTTTTGGACAGCTACATGGTCTCCCAAACACAACTTTGACCTCTTATTTTTATAAAAATAGTTATGGAATAATGATATATGTATACTTTTGTGAAAGTATTTTTTAAGACAAATCTATTCATATAATTTTCATATTTAGAATTTCAACAACTTAAAAGTTATTGATGATTTATATTCTCAATGTTTGACTCAAAGTTTGTCCAAAATATTATCTAATTAGGATATGGAGGGAGTATAGAAGATGGGAAGAGTTTAAAGCACCCAAAATTGACCAAAGTAAATCCCCTCCACACCGCTGCGCCTGCGCGGCTGGCGGATGCCCTGTGCCCTCTCACCATGGACCAGCGCAGGCCGACACATTGAATGGCATCTGGCAGCACGCAATGCAAGCTGCCACGTTTTCGGCGGTGGCCCATGCAATGCATATCCAGCCGACGACGGCCGTTGTTGTTGACGACACATTCGGCATATAGTACGTGCAGGCCAGCCAGCAGCCCAGCACGTGTCTCGCTCTCTAGTCTGCGTGCGTTGCGCACTGCACGTACGTATAGAACCGGCCGTCGCCTCTGCGATCTACAACGCGCCGACGCCCGACGTACGACACACTGTTCCTGACGGTACTAATTTAAGCGGACGAGGCGAGTGAATGTGCACGCAGACGCAGACTCAGCATCATCGGCTTCGGGCCGTACCTGAATTCCTGCCGGCAGACTGGTTGTAGCAGCTCGTGCGCGCGCGTCGCTACCCTCACGACAAGCCACCACCAGCGGCGTGCACGTGCATGCGCGCAGGCATGTGCCGAATCCAATGAACAAGGGAGGGAGAGGGTGTGTGTTACACCTGAATTTTTTCCCCAATCCATCTATTTTTTTCGTTCTCCTCATCAAAGGGCTATTCGTTTTGCTGAAATTTACCTTATACCGATTTGTTGTAAGGACCAAACATTGTTCGTTCACTAGAAAAAAAAAATTGTGAAGTAGTACCACACTTGTATGTCAGGTCACTGCGCCGTCGTCATTAGCTCCTGATCTAGGCATGTGTAAATATTTGAAAAATTGCACTTGTGCGATATCGCGCCACTACGATTAATTCTTCCAAATTTTGGCTGCATGCCGTGCGCACACTTGATGCGGCGACGACCCTGCAGGGGAACAAGATAGTAGATCGAGCTGCTGCCACACGTACGTATACAGTGCCATGAACGAACGGCACTATATATATTGTCTTGCATTGCAGCTACCATTGGTCCATGCATACATGCTCGTCTCGTACGTCGTCTGACGCCCCTTCATCAATTCTTCTGTCCTTGTGCCGACTGTGCGTGTGGAGTACAGACAGCAGCGTTTATCATTTTTTGTTGGGACCAGATGAACATCCACTGAACCGAGCAGAGCAACAAACAGCTATAGCAAGCGATATTGTTCCTGCTTGGGCCTAGTTTTAACCATTCGTAGCGCGGGCTAGTACGTGGTGGCAAACGCGTACGACCATTCCCACCAATTTACATGCTCTTGCGGAAAAGGAGAAAATTACTTAGGGTACGTTTGGTTTGAGGATAAGGGTGGATGGGATACGGCCATCCATTAATTTCGAGATATGGATATCCATGTTGTCTGATTGGTTGTATGGATAGGACGAACTATTTTTCTATTTGATTAGACGGATGAGATTAGATGGATAAGAATACTTGACTAATTATATCTATTATTTAAAAATAACAACAACTAATTATACACTAATAAATATCTATAAACATTAATCTTGTCATTATAATCACTAATTAAATATAAAATAAGTTAATTAGCATTATACTAGTCTAATTGTCACACAAAACATGCGCTAGGTGTGGTAGCAGAACGCCAGAACCTCATCAAAGTCCCGTCACAGTGTTGACACTAGTATATATGACTAATTATTCTTTTAATGGTGTAGCACCAGCCAACATCGAGATATAAAATTCAAACATTTCTTCTCAAAATTTGACGGCTTATTGTTTCTCCTCCTGTGAGCACGCCAAACATTTCTTGTCAAAATTTGACGGCTTAAGATTTGGCGAACACGTACGCGTGTCCATTTGACTATTTGAGCACGCCAAGAATGTCTACTTTTGTGGTTCATCCGAAAAACAAACCTTTCCATTCACGTTCAAACTAAATGTGATATATATATTGCTATTGCAGAAGCACTGCCTCCATTCCTTTGTGACTCTGTGTCTCTGTCAGCTGCTCCAACAGCCTCTGATGCGTGCATACCTGCATGGTTCGTTCTCTTCTTCCAGCACCTGCAGTCTGCAGGCGGCAACTAGCTCTCCATGAATCATGATGATGGTGGCAGCATGCATTATATTATTGAGAGCTCTTTCGCCAGGTGCGAGAATGTCCGTACAGAGGTGGGGGCACACCGGCACACACGGCAGAAAAACAGCATCCGGTGTGTTGCATGCGGGATCCAAGGCCCCATTGATCTTGTTAATTATAGTATTTAGCAGTAGTACTGTACTCCATTTCAGTGAGTTCACCAAGGTTAGACGCAGTAGGATCCTCTGCTAAGTCGGTATCTAGCTAATGTCCCTTTTCGCTGTTCACACTAGCTCCGTCCACTGCTCCACTAATGAAAGGCCGCCATGCGTCTCGTCCAGGGAAAGCAAGCATCATGATTCCCTCGGGGGAAGCATAGATGGCCACCATGTGCCCTACTTATTGGCTCTGCGACATGCTTAGGCACGTCCCCCTAAACAAATCGAGAGGCAATTTGCACGCAATGCATGCCTTGCCTTGTTACTTTTGCAAAAGGTCGCATTTGATATTTGGACCCCTTCACCTTTAAGTGATACCCTTTAGAAATAAGTAAAATTTTTGCATACATTGAGCTGATTCGGAAAGAAACATGTGAGAATTTACAGAGAACTTGCAGCATACCAAGAGGATACAAAATAAGGACTCGTCCACGACTATCAACAAAAACTCACGGACGATTCAAGCTAGCTGAAGGAGACATGCACGGGAAAAACAAATCATACCACCACTGGAGTTCTAACCTAGAGTTAAAACACAGCCTCTTGGGAATATGGATGGCCGTACCTTGTGCGTACTACAAATCATAGCATCATGCAAAATCGTGACCCGTTTGTGTTACATGAATCATGGCCACCATCAAAATTTGTTGATCTAGGGCACCATAAGTACTTTTTTTTAATAAAAAACCACAAATAATATGACATAATAATCGCAATACAGATCAATTTTCTGAAATACAACTATGGCATACCAAAGGCAGCTCTAACAAAATCAGCCAATTAATATTACGAAATTCAAATCCTTCGACCGCACCCCAGTAGCAAATCCGATATCAAGAAAAAACTGTTTACAGCGACTTCCCCAAAGGATTCTGATACCGACTGCACAGCAATGAACCGCTGGAGGTACTGAACTTCGTTAGGCTACAATAAGCATTTTGTTTACAGTGACTTCAAATTCTAGATCACGAGTCAGCGAGGATGCACCTCCCCGATTAGAATTCATAGCCAGGGAACAAGGTAGCATGGTTAGAAGAAGTCAGCACCCAAAATTAGACAACACCATCTATGTGCACCAACACTATATTTCAGCATCCGATAATTTCGAAAACTTGCCCAAGCACAGCTTCACACCTGCAATCTTGCTATTCTGTCATCCTGATCCTGTTGTGCTGCACTCCCGCCACCTGCACATTAAGAGGCCCAAAGAAGGTTACATATTTATTAAGTATAAATAATGGCCGTTCGAATAAAAAAGGAACATAAGATGCAAACTGCAGCTGATGCAGATGCACTACAGTTCCAATATCTAACCAAAAAAAAAGAGAGTAGGTGAGGTCCTTACTTTTAGGCAAACACCTTACGATGAGATCCTTCAATTGAGTCCTCGGAACTGGAATGAATTTTCCAACAAAAGCCAAGGGCCAACTGCATGACCAGGCAATAGTTAATTAAAACCAAGCTACAGTCAATCCTCTAGGACACCTATCAGAAATTAAATCTCATCTGTTTTAAATTCAAACTGCTAGCAGACAAATAATTAGACAACCGAATAATCAAAGAAAGTTGTATTATATGAAACTAAAATGCCAGAAGCACCACTGCCGAGTTAGATGATCGAAGGCTGCGGCTACGGATCAGTACAGCAATGCTGTTGCGTGAAAAGAGGAAAGAGAAAAATGTAGTGGACTCCAGAGGAGGAAGGATGGATGTTGCCCAAAAGTTAAGAAGGCTATTAGATCTCTCAATCAAATTATTTAAGAAAGAATAGTTTATCTCTACAAAACAATTAAGGTTCTCAAAGTGGAAAAAGTATCTTACCTTAAAAAAGCAATAACTACAGAAACAAGCCAAAGCTTCCAGTTGAGTCTCACTGTCGACGTAAATTTCCCAAGGAACTCAATAATTATCACCTGACATAAAATAGGCATGTCAGCTAGTGTTATTAAAATTCTGAATTTATTGCTAAAACTATCTAAAGCCCTTTCATACCTGCATCACAATAGTTATGCTCACTACTCCCAAGAAAAGATGATTTCTTGAAACTCCAGAAAAGATGTTCAGTTCTTCTGGTTTACGAGAATTGACCTCATTAAACACCTATTGGGAAATGTGAAGACAAGGATTCAAGGTTCGTCAATTCCCAGAATAGTTTACACACACATATGCTAGCGGCTACTAACATATCCCTTGCTTCAAATGAAGAAAATTTAAGAATAAAATAGAAATCAGTTGTCCAAAAATTTGTTACCTGACACAAGACAAATGTGTTGAATATAAGTGTATTTTTCACTTTACTGGAGTGATCCAGTGTGTCATGAGTCAAATGCAAAAGATCCCGACCCCTAAAGTTGAGAGTCAGAAGAACAGCAACTTGAAAGACAGCCTGTGGTTACATAAACATTAATATTTAACAAAAAGTAGTTCAGTCACAGTTTAAAGTTAGGCAACATCTGGCAGGACCTCAATACCTGAATAAACAAGTTTCTCCACATGATATTAGTCACAAGTGGTTCTCTGCATCCAATGCACAAGAATGTTAGCCATTTAAGCATATACAACAAACAATTATGAAAAAAATGCAATGGATCCTTTAGTTTTAAATTAATCTGAAATGCAAAGAATATGCTATTTCTTGGGTGGTTCCTTCACCAGGAAATTACATTTTTAATGCAGGCACAATGTAGCTTTAAGAAATGTGCCGGTTAAATGGTGATGCTCAGTAAAAGGTTACACAGACCCTGATGAACCAGTAACAAGTAATAAAAAAAATTGACAAATAAGTACTAACAATAAACACATCATCAAAAAAACTGAACCAACCTAGGTGTAGCTAGGTGGCATTGTAAATAAGAAGAAATAGTCACCCAAATTTGAGTCAAAGATGCCTTGTGTTAAGGTATAATAGTCAAGGGTATCTGTGTAATCTTCTAGTCTAGGGTTACCCTCTTGTGTCTCCCATGTATATATATAGTCCCTATTGGGACTGAATATTATTATCCAGTTGAGTCTCTCTTTATTCATAACATAACCTAGGTAGCAAGGGTGTACATCCACAACTAACATAAATAATAAATAAACATATAATAGCCACTACATTCTACTATCTACTTCATTAAAAAAAGAGGCATTTGGTAAGGCAGCTGGCAGGACCTTCAAAATTGAACTTTGGCAACTAGCTTCTTTCACATGTAATACTCCCTCAAGTTATAAAACTTTTAAAAACTTGACATTTTGGACAGAGCACAATCTTCAATATCTTTGAACAATATTTTCTACTGAAATATATATGTGTAAACTTTAATAATTTTATCAGGTTATGTTAGTTACACAAAATTGACTGAACATTATCCAAGATATCTATGTTTGTGACCATAGGGAACAATTAATTGTAATAACATGAGTATTAATCATTTTTACAGCTTGGTACAAACTTTCATAGGTCAATGATTTTATTTGTCTTATGAATCAATCAGCACCATTCTGTGTAACTTCACCTAATGTAGGACCAAATAAAGTACTAATCTTGACATGTGCAGGCACCTTACAAACTGATTGAAGTAGGAGTATTTAACAATCCTTTATTAGGAGAAGAGAGCTTTGCAACAAAACCATTATAAAGGGCGTACCCAGTGCCGTAGGCTCCCGCACTGCGGGGTCTAGGGAAGGGAAATAGCCCGCAGCCTTTCCCGCACAAATGTGCAGAGGCTGGGGCTCGAACCCTGGACCTCTTGGTCACAGGCGGTAAAGCTCTACCGCTTGCAACAAAACCATTATATTTAAGCAAAATTGTCTCAATAACACTATGCACTATCCATGAACAGGTTTGCAAGCATGCCACCTCTACATACCCAGGTTGCTATTTTAGCACTCCATACTTCAAGTTTTTATCTTTGCTAGCACTCCATAAAGACGGTCCTTCCTCCCCTCCTCATTTACCATGGCGGAGCCCTCCCTTGCCCTATCTTGTGGATGTGTACAAGGTGTTGAGCCTCAACATGGGACACTCCCTGTGGATGTGGTCATGGTGCAATGTGTCCATGAACGCAGCACATGACTAACACAAACCATGGAGCCACGGGACGTAATGCAGCCCATGGCAGCAAGCAGTAGACAGGTAGAGCAACACCACTTTGCATGAGCTAGAGCTCACCGCTAGGGGACCCCAAGAATGCAGATTCGACAACGGACATGCCCTCCCAGAGCACATGAAATCAGCATAAGCTTGGCCTGAAACCAGCACACTCCCTCTTTGCTGACAAATCTGGAAGGATGAGGCAATGAGTTTGGAGGAGCATACGATGTGTGGTGAACTGGTGACCAGAGGGGAGGTAGATGGAAGGTTGAAGGCAGAGAGAGGTGATAAGGAACTGGGGATAACTGTGGAGATGGAGGAAATAGAGGTGAAGCGCTGTATCCAATCTGAGCCATTATATTCAATTGTGTGCATGATGCTATGATGGGGGGAAAAAGAAGGAAGTAATTAAGGAGTGCTAAAATAGCAAACTAGGTTTGAAGAGTGGTATGCTAGAAAACCAGATTGTGGAGAGTGCTTTTGCAACAATATTGTTACCATGTTATTGTAGGTCGATTACTGAAAATTTTGAAACATAAATGACTAACTACTAACTGAGTAAAAGATGGTATTTGCAGAAGAATAAAGTGCAGAGGCAGATTTTGTGTTAGATCTGTTTGTTTGGTTGCCTGCATTAGTTTACATCCAAGACTGCAGTGCAGCTTTTCCATGTTTTGGTTGGCTGCAGAGGCCCCTAATGCAGGCTTGCATTGTATTCAACAATTCATAACAGGACCAATGCTACATTAGCTAGTACGCGAGAATTGGTCATATTAGGCAATGCATGCAGCTTCACAAGCTGATGAGGTCCAAAGAAATAGAATCTTCTCACCTCCACCACCTATACTAGAACATGGAGGTGACCACACGCAATGCAACATGGCAAGTGCAGAGGACAACCAAGCTCCAACATATTGCATATATTTATGGTGGATTGGGTTATGCTGCATAAGGCCTAATGCAGAGCCTAGTGGAGGCAACCAATCACACCCATAATGATTCAAAAGGAAAAGACTTCTAACCTCCGTCCAACAGGTGGCCGCCTCATAAGTTGATCTGTTGGTGGTTCAGTAGCCAAAGCAAGAGCACCAAGTGTGTCCATGATGAGATTAACCCAGAGAAGCTGTATAAGAAACAAAAGGAAGCTAATATTTGTTGGTGCCCAACTTTCAAATAAAAGCAATTCACAAAAAAAAAAACAAAAAAAAAAAAGCTTAATACTTTAACTATGCTTTGTTCATTAACAACTTGGTTTGGTCCGTGGCAAGTTGGCAATATTATTTTCACAGTACTCATCATTGGCATTTATTTGTAAGCCATGGGCTTTATAGTGCATGACTGAGGAGTTCACACTAACACACAGGAAGATGATCTACATTTTTTTGGAGACATGTGGGGAGTGGAATCTTCCTAAATCCATTTACAGAGCCTATTTTTTTTGGTTCAATAACCTTTGACCCTTGGCAGCAGTTTTGGTCTTCCCAAATGAAAGTTGTTTTTATTGATGGCGATTAGAGATAAGTGCTGGACTGCAGACCGGTCATCCCAAAGACGACTCCCCATCCTGAGCAATGCATTATTTGTGACCAAGAGGAGACAGTGCAGCATATCCTCACTAATTGTGTTTTTGCTAGGCAATTTTGGTATAATTTGCTATCCCCTCATGGGCTTAAGCACACAGAACCTAGAAGGAACGAGAAGAGCTTCACTGATTGGTGGAGACAAGCAAACAAAAAAGATGTGAATACCCAAAGAAAAGGTTTTAATAGTATGGTGATGCTAGGAGCATGGAACTTAGAGGCTTCACAAGGTTTTGACGTTGTGACTCCTTCCCTAGCAAGGGTACAGCATTCCTTCAAAGAGGAATTGAGTCCATGGTAGATTCGCTGGTGCTCGAAAACTTCAGGATATATTTTTTGGTCGTGGAGAGATGCTAGTGTAAGTGTCTAGAAAGGCCAGTTCCTTGTAAAAAGGGTTTGAGTGTTGTGTGTATGTTTTTTCCTTGCAACCTTCTCTTGTCTCATAGGTGAGGCATAGAATTTGCCTTGTATGGGATTTCATCCCCTTCCTTTCTCTGTATATAATATAAATATACACAACTCTACTGTGTGTTAAGAAAAAAACACGTTACTCAAAAGAAAAGATGCCATTCTAGGGATGAAAACGATCAGAAACGATCAATAGAAGGCCAAATCACTTTCATTTTCAATTTTTTTTTTCTTGAAAATGAAATCGATACGATATTGTCGAAAACGAATACGGCACTGGTATTTCGGTAGATTCGGAAACGATACAGTCAATTGGAAAACACAGCGATAACGGTCGAAATTGATGAGAACAATAAACACGCCAAACCACCTATGAAGAAAATGTGGAGTTGCAGCCAGAGGTAGAGGACACACATTTATGGCAGTTCTCTTCCACCGGCTTGTACTCGGCAAAGTCAGCATATGAAGCTCTCTTCACAGGCTCGACACAATTCAACCCGTGGGAGCGTATTTGGAAAAGTTGGGCGCCTAACAAATGCAAATTCTTCATGTGGACAGTGGCATACAAGAAATGTTGGACGGCTGATCGTCTAGCAATAAAAGGCCTCCCACATCCTGAAGTGTGTCCACTTTGTGACCAAGCCGATGAAACACTTGACCACTTATTGATTTCTTGTGTTTTTTCTCGGCAAGTCTGGTTCGCCATCTTGCACAGTTTTGGCTTACAGAACCTTGCACCACAAACAGAGGAGACGAGGTTTGAAGATTGGTGGGAAAAAATAAGCAAAAGGGTGTCAGGTCAAGGGAAGAAGGGTTTAAACTCTATTGTTATCTTAGGAGCTTGGACCCTGTGGAATCATCGGAATCGCTGTGTCTTTGATGGAATCAACCCAAGTCTACAAACCTCCATCTCAACCTTTAGGGAGGAGTTACTACAGTGGCCTCTTGCTGGGGCTCGAGGGGTTTCTTTTCTCCTTGCCCAAGCACCAGCAGCATCTTAATTTAGGTTTTTTCTGTGTTCCTGGTCAAGTCTTTAGCAAATGTAAGTTAACTTGTTAGTTTGTTTAGCTCTGTATTTGGGTGGGTTACAGCCCCTTATCTCTGTAACATCTTGGGGCTCTTTACCCCTGTTTTCTTCTTAATATATTGACGCGCACCTCTCCTGCGCGTTCGAGAAAAAAAAAAGAGCCATATAACTTAACATATCTCACATGACAATAATAAAAGCCACAATTGACAAGACCACAAGCTAAATCACACATTTCACACCAATCTTAGTCTCAAATAGTGATAAACCACGCAAGAGCATAACAAGTCTTTTTTTGCTTTCATTTCTGTTTATTTTTACCGTTATCATTTTCATTTTTTCAATTACCGCTGCCGTTTCCGTTTAGGTTTGAAAATCGGAAAAACTCAAAAACGATTTTCGAAAATCAAAGATTATCATTTTCATTTTCATAACATTTGTGCATATATCTTTAATGGCTTAGCTTTGGATTACATTTATCTGTAACTAATTCCCATTTACATATAAAGCACTTGATTCACCTAGTAAAAGAATAATAAAATAATAGCAGGATTTGGTTCAGGTTAGTAGCACAAAGTGGGGAGCAACAAGACAAGTGTATAATGCTTACAACCACATGTTGCAGCATGCTACATTGCAACCATTTAAAATAATTCAAGAAACTGCAAGTTGGGAAAATGAGGTGTGGCAAGAGTAAGTTGTCACTTGGTATTCAGACACCGGTAGCAGCTAAAAACTTTAAATGTCAATATAACCACACTAAATATCTTATTTTAGTACAGCCATAATTATTTAAACATACTACAGATGTTTATACAAACCTGAACAGCATTTAGAGGAACATTTCCTGAGGAAACAGCAGCAACAACATTGATGACAAGAGCTGCAACATTTACGGTAAGCTGGAACTGAATAAACTTTTGGATATTCGCATAAACAGAACGACCCCAGCGAACCACCTAGAATAAAAAAAAATGAAGAACATATAAGACAACGCTGCATTATCAAGATTGCTAGGTTCTAAAAATATGCCAAACCTTCACAACAGAAGAAAAATTGTCATCCAGAATAATTATGTCTGAGCTCTCTTTAGCTACTTCTGTTCCTTGGATGCCCATAGAAAGACCAATATCTGCCTGATAAATGGGAGTAATGATAAGATTGAGAAGGAGAAGAAAGAAACCTCAATGTTATTAGTACCGTATTACTACCTCTGTCCTGAAAAGAATGCAACTATGGTATGCGTGCCAGTTAAGGTGTTTCACGTTTGACTAGGTTTCTAATAAATAGTATTCATATTTATGGTTCCAAATTAATTTATCATGAAAATACATTTCGTAATTGATCAAACTTGGTATACTAAATCATGGTACTGTTTCAAAATTGCATTCTTTTGGTGACTGAGGTAGTACCAAATACTGTGTCATATAACCACAAGCATGGCGGATTCTTGTATTCATTTAAAATATGAACTCCCAAATTGAATGTACCTCGTGTAATGCAGGAGCATCATTGGTTCCATCACCAGTAACGGCTACAACATGGCCTATTTTCTTAAGAGCTTTTACGAGGAGAAGTTTGTCGTTAGGAGAAGATCGCGCCATCACCTGCAATGTATTGTTGACAGATCGTTAGTCCCCGTAGAACAGTCAACAGCAAGAGCACATAATGAACAATATAAAGTGTTATCCACGGACCAAACATGGAACACCTATCCATTTACAAGATGAAATAAAGAGTCAAAAACTGCCTCGACAAAACCAGCTAGCAAGCTAGAAGAAACCAAAAAAGGTGAACATTTTGTATCTTTCTGGTTTGTGGAACACAGATTCAGTTGTTTCAAAATTTCATATTTTTATCTAGCATTAACAGTAGTGCATGATATGTTGTAAATGACAAAACATAAGGATATCACAAGTTAAGAAAAGGGACATTAGCAGTCATAATAGAGGAACAGTAGCAACCACAAGAACCAAGCTTAGCAATGACACAAACACCACACCACGCTCAAATATCCTTGACTCAATCAACCCAAACTAAATTATGGCTCCATCCCAAATTATAGGTCGTTTTAACTTTTCTAGGTACATAGCTTTTGTTATGTCTACAGAAAAGCCAAAATGATGGAGTATAAATACATAATATTAATATATACATAACTGTAAACGCCAAGATAGCTGATCCCCATTAAACTATGCAACATGATATCAAACATATAAACAATAGGTCCATAGTCCTTTTTTCTCGATCAAAACAGGCAAAGGTAAGGTAAAAGTAAGACAGCATGCACACAATTTTTCAGGATGATTAATTGGGCAAATACCCTAAAATACATATTAATCGTCACATTAATAAACTAGGAATGCAACCCTAGTTCATATACATATTTTTCAAGCACAAATGAGTTCAACTTACAGAAATCTTGTCGGCGACATTCTCCCTTTCTGTATCATCGTAAGCACGGAAAACTCTTCCCTCTATTATAGCTTGTGCAGATGCCTCTGAGTCATTGAGTATTCCACACTCAAGTGCTATTGCTTTAGCTGTCTTCAGATTATCTCCAGTTACCATTCGTACCTATTTATTTATAAGGAATTTAGAAACCACAGAAGCCAAAACTTTTGGAAAAGTTACCATGGCCAACATTGAAGTGCATTACAACCACTAAATACAAATAATGAAATAAACAGCTTTTGTATCTAGAGATAAAAGAAAATTACCCATGGAAGGAGATCCACTTTATACCAAGTACCCATGTTAGAAATTCACTCACTTTACCACTTTGAATTGCATCTCAAAACAGAAAAATTATCAAACAACATACTGAGCTAACCAGTAAAAGAATACAAATTCATGAAAACTTCACGAAAGCTGGTTTTCTAACATGGGTAGTAATATTTAATAATGAAATATTATGCAAGAAACCTCAGCACACTTATTTCACAGACAGATATGTAGCTTGTATTATTTCAAACAATCCTCAAAGTTTGCTTAGGCATGAACGCAACACAAATGCACACCTTAACACCAGCCTTTTTGCACAGTTCAACAGCGTCCCTTACTTCAGGGCGACAAGGATCCTGCAAATAAACAAGGGAAACTCAGCAACAAGCAAGGACCCACAAGAGCTAGAACAAGCAATATAATTCAACACTTGCAATTGCAAGTTGCAAGTTCATGAGCATATACCTTTATCCCTACAATTCCAATAAGAGTCAAGTCATTATCTGGCAATTGCCAGTTGATTCTTTGCTCCTCACTTGGAACGTCCTTCAGATCAAGATTTTGATAAGCAAAAGCAATACATCGAAGACTTTGCTCAGCCATATCTTCTATAAGTTTCTTGAGTTGATTAGCCTGAAAGATCGATGTGGAAATGAGAAATGTCAAAATACATCTTCTATTCTCAAATCTGCAATTATAGCTTTCCAGTGTCATTCCCAAGATGATTTTCTATCATGTTTTCCTTACATTTCCCACAAATATACGTGTAACATTTGAGTTTGCAGCCTTTGATGCATATATTTGACCAATAGTTTCTACTAGAATATATTCTTAAAGTCCTACAAATTTATAAGATTTGCAAATATTTTTCAATAAATTTCTACACATGTAATATAATTTGCATCTTGCATGTTTTCAAACAAAACAATTTTTAAGTTATTGGTGCTTCTAGTTTTTAAGGTTTAACTAAGTTTGGTCCTAAACAACATGTTTTTATGACAGGAGATTAGTTTTTTAAGGTTTAACTAAAATTTTGTCCCAAATGACATGTTTTTATGACTGCATGGAACACTATGGAATAGCTTAAAGACCATCCCAAGAACAATAATTAACCTGACAAAGGCTCTGCATGATGCTATAGTTTTCTATATGTGTGCATTGCTTGTTGTCCTTCTACAGGATACCAGAATGAAATCTATTTAGGAATGGAGGAGGCAAGTGGGTAAACCTGAAGGGGGCAGTGTTTCTACCTTATCAGGTTTCATTACATGTGTTGAGCCATCCACATCGAGCCAACTTGTGCATAAGGCAAGAACAATTTCAGCAGCTCCTTTCCAGTGTACATGAACATCCGAATCTCTCTGAAAATGGCACAAGATCAAGATTACTGCTCCCTTCATTCACTGGAATTAAGTGCCACTGGAATGCTTTGGGTCAACATATTTCAAATTTGAACAATAGTACATTTGGGGTACTAGACCTTCAATATGAAAACGATGAGTTCATTTGTCTCAAGAATACTTAACAGTGTCATATTATTAAGCACGGACAAATGACAACGGATGGTTGAGAAGAGACGAGCAATCTCAATATATAAGATACAACAATTTATCCTAAAGTAAAACTTGGAACTCAATCAACATACAGAAACAGAGCTAGAGATAAAAGAGTAAATTTCAGAATATTTCATCATTTTAAGTTATATGTATTATGTAGATTTGTATTTAGCAAAGTCTCTCAAAATACTTCATCCACATAGAAAGCTGGCATCAGTCATTTCAACAACTAGGACACCAGAAAGCAGGAATAATCTTATAGTAAACCAGAGCTCAAGCAAACAATAAAGACAAAGTGAAAAAGAAAATGCAGATGGAATTACCGCAACCACTGCAACCCCAGCGCGCTTTTTATCAGAGTTGAAGGGAGAGACATGAATTATAGAAGATCGTGATCTCTCCTCCACAAATTTCATATGAAGCTATGAGGTACCAGCAGAGTAAGGAAAAAATGTAGTTATCAGATATTAAATTAAATTTTAACAATGTCACCAGAAATAGAAGTAATTTTTAATTGCTAATAAACTTACATCAAGACCCCAATATAGGATAGCCTTTTCTGTTGGTGAACCAGTTACCTCGACGCTAAAATCCTGATAAGCCACAATTTAGGACATTATAGAAGGGATACAAATACGCAAATATGATATTTTATATCAGAAGATATAGACCACTCTATGTAGCATCAATGATAATAGAAGCAGTAAAGAAATTGGCATACCCAGAGACAACTTGAATTCGCTAAGAATTTAGATATGCCAAACGTAGAAGACAAGAACACAAAATCATCCCAGAATAACCATTTCAACAGTTTCCACAGTAATCAAACTGAAAATTTAAAAAACTTAAGCTCAGCCACCCAACAAGGATGGACCCCTCAAGTCGCCAGGCATATTTGTTAATTAGAGATTTTGATTAAACTAATTTGGTGGGCAAAGCCTTTTGCTGCATCACCAGTCATTTCCTTAAAAATGGATACAAGGATCTCTCTTATACGGACATGAACCGACTCCCAAGTCCTACGTAGTCTATCTCCAGTCCACTTTACTAAGCCACATATCTCTTACTTCCCAAATAAATATATTTTTTTCATGAACACACAGGATAGCTGTATATCATTATATTAAGAAGAAAAAGGTCTGTAACCCATACACCAAACAACCAGACACACCAACGAAAAAACCACATGCTCACCTGTAAAATTAAAACTTCCCCAAATAAATAGATAGAAACCCAATTAACTGGTCATTAATCTAGGAGCTATTCATTTAGATTTTTTTTTTCTCAAACGTGGGAGAAAAACTAAATGAGGACAAAAATCCTTCCCACCTACACACCCAGAAACACCCATTGGAAAAAAATGGTTTTTGTGCAGTGTTCGAGCGACAGCGCCACAAAATCAACAACCCAAGTTAAAAGCTGAATACAAAGTAGTTGCAACTGTCTTACAAATTTATTTCATAAAGAACTATCTGAATTTACCTTTGTAGTCTAAATGCAGTAAACGTAGTTGTGTGATGAGAAGACAACATTACCTGTGCCTCAAACACACTGCCTGAGGTATTCTGTGCAATTCCTTCAAGTAGAAGTGAGACTACAGTAGGTGACAGTTTATCAACATTAGCAGGAGGTTGCAGCTTTACTTCACCGACAATCGATTGCACAACAGTCATCTTGGACAACAAAAAGTTCAGGGTCAAATAATCACAAAACCAGAGGCAAGTTACTACATAGTACCAACTAATAAAGAATAAGTACAAGGCCCATTTCAAAACAAAAACAACTAACCTGGTTCAATGTTAATGTACCAGTCTTGTCACTACAAATAGTTGTAGCTGAACCCATTGTTTCACATGCAGAAAGTCTCCGCACCTGAAATTGACATGTTTAGGAACATGTGATAACTGGAAGAATACACATAAAGCAATCTCAAGAAATATGTACCAGTGCTTTGTCGACCATCATTTTTTGCATGGAATAAGCCAGACTGTTGAAATGGGAAAAGGTCATTGAGAAATTAAAATAAAATGGAATATTAAAGAAAACGCCAGAATATATCGGCTCACGTTAGTGTGACAGCCAGCGGTAAGCCCTCAGGTACAGCGACAACAACAATAGTTACCTAGATGATTCAGCAGTATAAGATTTAATAAAAAAAATAAGTCTACAATGTACTAAAAACAGCCACTACATACCGCAACAGTTAGTATCTTTATTGAACCAAATATTGCAGATTTCACACTCGTGTGCCTCTTAACAAACTGAACAGTGCCATCTGAATTTGTAGTATGCCCTGTAAAATATCTGGAAGCAAAGAAAAAAAATTATAATTTGACATAGATACAACGGATTTACAGCAGAACAAAATCTGCAGTATGTTGTCATTTAGAGCCCTATAGGATAACACTATGGGGGAACACGAAAAGGTAAATAATAAGTCTTATGCTGTTTGTCTGGCTCTCACATATAGATCAGCTCATATTGAGTCATAGCAATATGCTTTGTAGTGCTTTAGCAGTTCCAGAATACTAAAAGGACAAAAAATTAGTGTTTGTTCAACTGCAGTGTTATTACCTGAGCTATTCAAATTTTAATCGTCAAGACTTCCAAATATTATTATTACCTTGCAAAGAGGACTACGAGGACCATAGCAGCAACAGAAAGCCCAACGATACCTATGAATGTTGCTACGCCATTCAACCGCACCTTAAAGAGAAATGATGAACCCATGAAGTACACCATAAAATGTAAGCAAGGCTTCAGAGTATCAAAGCACAATGCACAATTCTTGATCAAATCATCAGTGAAAGATAAAAGGGTGAAACCTGCAGAGGAGTTTCTTCATTGTTATCTTCTGAAATGCTGGCCATTAATAAACCCCATTCGGTGTTAAGGCCAACTGCTGTTACCTGCAAAGAACTGGAAACGTTCGTATACACAAAACATCCATGCCTCATTGCAAAGCCTATTAATAAGGACATTTCTTAAGGGTGTCACAAACTAACTTGGACTATTAATTACTCTAGCTGAAAGTGTAATCTTTGTACAAGCAATAATTAAAAATCCATATACACACAAATGAAGAACAGATACGGAATGGGTGTATTTTGCTTTCACATCGGAAGTTGATGATGGGGGATCACAACAGATAAGACGGGGGTGTTAGTATATTGGTAGTTAGGATTGTAATCCGATATTGCCATATGTATACAGGCAAGGCAACTTGCTCCCCGAATCAAAAGTCTATGTACTTTACTTATACTGCCTGAGAGGCTCAATACGATCTATCCCACGCATAATACCCTATCTACAACACGTTCAGGTGGAACCCTCACCTATCAAGAGTCAAGACTAGTGTTTTGGGCAGAGTTAAGCTTAAGGCTTTGTTTGGTTGTGGACTCTGATGGGCCTGGAACTGGAGGAGCGTCGGCTCAAGGTTATACTGAGATGGGCCAAATCCACGGTGCAACAGTTTTAAACCCCTAAAACAATGAAACTAGTGTTCTAACCTTTACGCATGAGCACCTTACTATGGATTTCATTGGCGATTATGCACCATGAATCCAATGGAAGGCTATTTTGTCCACATCAGCGAAGAGGCCTAGCAGTCTATTCCCTAAGAAGTTAGAATTGGACTGCATGCGTAAGCAAAAAGTAGGTCATTAAATCATCGGAAATTTGGCAACCATGATTGCAGGGTGCAAGAAAGGCGCTAGGAGAAAGACTGAAGGACTAGATGCAGATGGCCAAGCAGGGAAAGCAGAGCTAAAGTAATGAATCGGCAAGGGAGAAGCTGAGCCAAGCGGAAGTTCAAGTTCAGGTAGGAATTGGCATGCTTAAGGGAAATGTATGGAAACAGTAGTGACCTAGTAGTGTGGGAGGCCTGTCAAGGGAGGAGGTGGGAGGGGACGAAAATAAATAAATGGGATACCAGTGTCACCAAGAACGTGGTACAGGTACGATGCCACATTCATTATCAGGGGAACAAGGGAACAATTTCGTCTCAGCCTTGGCAAAACCTTTCTTAAATACTGTTCCATGTTCCTCAACAGCTGCTGTTTTTGAAGTAACTCATCCGAATGTCCAGGTTCTTCAAATGGTAGAGGAATGCCATTTGTGGTGTTTGGCCAGTGCTTTTGCTCTTCAGGAGCTTATCCTGAGGTCGCTTGCTCCAAGCCCTTAGTGGCCTAGTATGGCAAGGAGGTCATGATCGAGCTTTTATTTTTGCAGTGGTGCAAATTTCTTTTTAGCTATGGATTAGTGTAAGTAGGGTGTGTTGGGAAGGTTTGCTCTAGCCCTCACATTTGTAAGATTTCTTTAATGAAATGACACACAGCTCTCCTACGTTGTTCGGAAAAAAAAACGTCCGTTGACCCAATCAACCTGGGAACTTGGTGACTACAGATATAGCCTTATAGGATAGCCCTTTGTAATTGCAAGTTGTTAAGGTATAATAGTCAAGGGTGTTAGTCCTTAACACAAGTGAACCACTGGAAATATTCTATGGAGTCCTTAACACAAGTGAACCACTGGAAATATTCTATGGAGTGGGTAAACATACACTTACACAATACAAATGAGCCTAGCCTCTTTTTCTTCAAGAACATGTAGTTTTCAGAACAAAACAGAAAAATAAGCAAGAAGTATGGAGGCAAAATAAAATCACTCACCAACATGGTACCATAACCATCAGCAACTTTGCATCCAGCCATTAAAAAGGGTGACTTCTGATCCTTCATAACCTAACATAAGAAGCATTGTTTAGTGTGTTTGCTAACTATGGGGAAACTGATTCTAGGTAGAGTGTAATAAACTGCAAAATGTGGCTTACAATTTTGCTTTCCCCAGTCATGCTGGACTCATCGATGGCAAGAGAATGACCTCTGATTACAACACCATCAGCTGGGACCTAAAAATGTCATTTCGATACGATTATAATGTCAGGAACACAAACATTAGCCATAGCCCAAAAATCAAAGCAAAATATATTTGCTTCCTACCTGATCACCGATTTTTAAAGCCACAATATCACCAACTACAATATCAAATATTGATACTTGAATCCTTCTACCACCCCTAATAACCTGAACAACACAGCATGATGAAAATAAATTAGAGTGCTACAATCTATTAACCCAAACTTGTATGGTAGTTAAATTTCACAAACCTCCACTTGTATGTTTTGTTTCTCCTCGTTAAGGTGTTGGAACTGCAGCGATTGCTTGTAGTCACTAACAGCTACCACAATAAGAGAAGAAAATAGTTAGGGGTGGAACATATATTCTCAATGGAAAAATGTTTAGCAAAGGCGGAAAACAGGCACTAAAAAAGTATACAGCAACCTGGAAGCATATTAGTAAGGATTCAATCCTGCACACTACAAACATACTCCCTCTGTCCCTAAATATATACAACTTTGACTAAATATATATTAATATTTATGGTACATAATTAGTAATCATCGGAAAATATATTTGAATCTAGTTTTTTAATAAATTTATTTGGAGATAAAAATGTTGCACGTATTTTCTACAAATCCAGTCAAACTTGTGGCACGCACTGGCGACACTTATTTAGGGACGGAGGGAGTATTACTGAAAGTAAGGATAAAAACAAATCTGGATTCTGCCTCCCAAAATTACAGCATTTACTCAGAAAGTTCAAGAATAAGTGAACCCATGATTTGCACCATCCTATTATATTCTGTTGCTTAGAGCATTAATGAATACATAGATTAGAGGGTCAAAAACAAGCATCATACCAGTAACGATTATCACAAGAAAGACCGCAAATGCAATACTAGTGCCATCATACCAGCCTTCTTTGATACCCTGGTGATGGTGAAACCCTTGGAGTTAGAACTAATAAACAAAACATATGTTTAGAAGCATAACTGTATAGGTAAAGTGCTCAACTAAAACATTGTTTCTGAAAGCTTATATAGCAGACTTCAAATTCATAAGCAGATAAGCATAAGAACAGGAAAAAAAACATAGGATAGACTAAAGGAGTTGACCTCAGTTGCAATGCCCAGTACTAGAGAAATTACTGCAGCTATGATAAGGATAACTAGGGTCATGTCCTGGCAGGCCTCCCAAAGAAAAACCTGTAGAAACAGAACCACACCCACCAAAAGAAAAACTGTTAAAGAAATAGCTTTAATAGTGTAATCACAGTTACATTGGGTAAGGAAGCTTGCCCAAAAGCTCCTTCCTTTCTTGCGAGGATATCTGTTAGGCCCAAAAGCATTTTCCCTGCATGACAAATCTGCCTCATCGCCATGAATTCCCTTCTCTAAGTTGGTTTTCAGTAAATTTGCAAGCCCTTTGACCTAATTTTCAAAGAAGACAGGCATGCCTTAATTGGCTGTCCATAAATTGGAGACTCAAATCTACTTTCAAAGATAATGATACATGCCCCTCCATATTCTTGCAGAGCAGAATAATTATGATCCCTAGTCATCACTGTCAGCTGCTCCTCTCCAATTCCAAACCCACGTGAGAGAATTTCTGCAAAAAAAAGAACAATAATGAAGTATTAAAAAAGTAGTGTTGCCATTTTTGCACAGCTATAGATAAATATGCCGTTAGGTCCTCAACTTAGTAGCAACCAATCCTTGACGAAGATGTTGCTCATGGGGACAAATGTCACTGATAATTACAACTAATATATTGACACTTGTACACTCTGTGAAACCTAAAACTAAAAGACAACCATTATAAAAAAATGGTTACCTGGTAATTCTGTGTCATGATTCTGCTTTTCCCCAGCCTCTTTGAAAAGTAAAGCAGCCTGATTACATTCAAACTCAAATCCATCAAACGAAAAAGGTCCAGCATTGTATAAAAATGCATTCCAGGAACATAGGATAGAATGAATACCCGTATGACTTGGGCATGGGCCCTTATCTTCCTCCTTACTTGTTCCTTCTCCTCCTCCTTTTTTAGGTCAAGGGTGTATCTGAATCGTCGAGAAGCATTGAGGACAAGTGCAGCTTGCTGCCAAAGGAAAAGAACACAATAAGAATGTGTAAAAATTAGTGAACAGATAAAAACAGTTATGGCTGCATGTGCAGTAGCACTAGTTGAAGTAATTATTGGAAATGTCAGAACAAGCATGTCTGAAGCACAGGAAACCATTCATGAACTATTAAGAATTTTGTTTCCCTCAATTGTTGTTTGTTAAAAATAAGAAGGTACACCCTCTTCTCTTAAAAACAAGGGTGTTTCAATGTGTTCTTTGTTATTAAAATCTGGACAGTCCAGCTATTGCACAAACAATCTAAAATGGCCATATGACCATGTTGGAGTATATGTAGTCAGGCCCATGAGGCCCATGTATGCTACTACTATATAGCTACCCGGTTAGCCCATTAATCTAATCAGACTATTCAGCATGGTATCAAGCTAGGGTTAGCTTTTCCTCTCTCCCTCCTCCCTCCCCAGCCGCCAGGCTCCAGGCGCCGCTGCCACCATGGCCGGCGACCTTCCTCCCGCCGGCGACCTTCCTCCTCCTCCTCCCACGTACTTCCATGTCTTCCCTACCCTTCCTGCCCCCTCCAGTTGGGCCCAGATCGCCGGGCGGGCCGACCCTGGGCGGCTCGGCTACCAGCTCGCGACCCTGAGCGCCGGCGGCGACCGTCCCCAGGCTGGCGCGACCTCCCTCCTCGCCGAGGCGGCCGCGGACGGGGCCGACGGGGACGCGGTGGACCCGCCAGACCCCCTGCTCGCCGCGCCGGCGACCGGCACCACCTCCCGCGCGGCCACCGACCCCCAGATGGGCGCCCTCCTGAGCGGCGCGCCCTCTGTCCTGACCGCCGCCGACATGGGGGGCCCATCTCCATCAGCGCCGAAGCCTATGCAGCCTACGCCGCGGCTGCTGCTGCGGGGGGCCTCGGGATGCCTCCAGCGGTGGCCGTGGGGGCCCTTCCAGCACCCCTGCCCCTTCCAGCACCCCTGCGTCGACCGGAATGGTGGCTGGGACCTCTTCCTTCCCTGCCCCGCCACCCCTCATGTACCAGCCGCTCCTCTCCGTGCCCCCGGCGGACTCCAGCCTCGTTGCGATGCTCATCGCTGCCCGGGCCGCCGCTGCGGAAGGGCAGACCCGCCTGCGGGCAACTGCCAAGGCTTGGGCCCGCGAGCGTGACGCCGTCGATGCTCTCACTCGCCAGATCGCTGCGGCAGAGCAGCGCCTCGCCCACCCGGTGTACCACAACTCCAGCGGCACCGCCTCCTCTTCCTGGACTGCACCCCGACCGGTGGCTCTCTGGCACGACTCGGCCAATCCACAGGTCGCCCAGCTGCACTACCAGGCCGGCGCTGTCCAGAACATCCGGAACCTGGTCCCCGTCGTCCTCGACCCCGACTCGGCTTCTTACGCCCGCTGGAGGGACCTGGTGCTCCTCATCCTTCGTCGCTACGCCCTCGACGACCACGTCCTCGTCGATGCTCCGCCAGCGGCTCGGACTGCGGCCTGGCTCCGCCTCGATAGTATCGTCCTGTCTTCGATCCTCGGGACCGTCTCCCTCGACCACCACGACCTCGTCCACGGCGATCCTACGAGCACCGCCCGTGGTGCCTGGCTGGCCCTTGAGGGTCAGATCTTGGGCAATGCTAAGGCCCGGGCCCTGCGACTCGACACGGCCTTCCGCACTTTCGTCCAGGGGGACCTCTCCGTCAACGACTACTGTCGGAAGATGAAGACGATGGCCGACGCCCTTGGTGACCTCGGTTGGGCCGTGGAGGACCGGACCTTGGTCCTCAACGTCCTTCGCGGCCTCAGTGAGCGCTACGGCCATCTCCGCATGTGGATCACCCGCCAGAAGCCCTTCCCCTCCTTCCTGCAGGTCTGTGACGACCTTTGCCTAGAGGAGATCACTCAAGGCACCCAGCCTGGGTCTCTTGCGGCTACGGGGTCCTCGTCCTCCTCGACTGCTCTCGCCACCACTCCAGCACCCCGGTCTGCCACCGCACCTCCGTCGTCCCTTCTGGATCCTCCTCCTCCCGGGCCGAGCGGGGGTGGGGGGGGGTCGTGGTGGTCGCCGTCGACGTGGGGGTGGGCGTAGTGCGGGTCAAACCCGTGCGGCTCCTACGCCCACTCCGTCGCAGCCACGGAGTGTTGCCTGGACTGGGCGCATCTCCATGTGTCCCTTCCCGGCGACCGGGGTTGAGCCTCGCCCTCCGGCAGCCATGCTCGCCAGGGTCCCGTTTGCCCCGCCTGCGGCTTCGTGGACTCCTCCCGGGGTCTTGCCCGGGCCGGCCGGTTGGGACCCGGCGGCCTTGGCCTGTTCTGCCGGTTGGGACCAGACGGCCTTAGCCCGCTCCTTCGGCACCCTGGCCCTCACTCCTCCAGTCGGTCAGGACTGGGTTGCGGACTCCAGGGCCACCTACCACACCACTTCCGACCCCGGTATACTCTCCTCTGTCCACCCCCCGTCTTCCTCCCATCCTTCGTCCATCATGGTGGTGAATGGTTCGTGTCTTCCTGTCACCTTCGTGGGTGCCGCTCACACTCACGGACCTTTTCGTCTTCCGGATGTCCTAGTTGCTCCCTCCATGGTTCACAACCTTCTTTCCATTCGTCGTTTTACAGCTGACAATTCTTGTTCTGTTGAGTTTGACTCTTCTGGTCTTACTGTGAAGGATTTGGCTTCCCGGCGTCCTCTTCTCCGATGTGATAGCGCGGGACCCCTTTACACTCTTCGGTTTCCGGCTTCCACCACTTCCGCTTCGTCCTCCGAGTTGTCAGCTGCCTTCGCCACTACTTCCTCCTCCACTACATGGCATCGACGTCTTGGGCATCCGGGTCATGCTATTTTGACACAGCTTAGCAGTCGATCCGACATACCGTGTACTCGCTCCCACAATGAGCACCTGTGTCATGTTTGCCAGTTGGGTCGTCATGTTCGTCTTCCTTTTCCTACCTCTTCTTCGCATGCGACCCAGATTTTTGATCTTGTACATTGTGATCTATGAACATCTCCTGTCACGAGCATTTCTGGTTATAAGTACTACCTTGTCGTGGTTAATGATTTCTCGCATTATTCGTGGACCTTTCCTTTGCGAGTCAAGTCGGATGCTTTCTCCACGCTCCTCCACTTTTTCTCTTGGGTGTCTACTCAGTTCGGTCTCACCATCAAGGTCGTCCAGTGTGACAATGGGCGTGAGTTCGATAACCACACTTCTCGTGTCTTCTTCCTCTCTCACGGTATGCAGCTCCGCATGTCGTGCCCCTACACCTCCTCCCAGAATGGCAAGGCTGAGTGCATGATTCGTACCACGAACGACACCATGCGCACCCTTCTCTTCCAGGCTTCGCTTCTTGCTCGTTTCTGGGCGAAGAGTCTCCACACCTCCACTTACCTTCTTAACTGTCTACTTTCTGTTGCCTGTCGGGCTCCCACTCCACACCACGCTCTCTTCGGTACCCCTCCTCGCTACGACCACCTTCCTGTCTTCGGGTGTGCCTGTTACCCTAACACCGCTGCCACCGCTCCACACAAGCTGGCACCTCGTTCGACTCAGTGTGTCTTCCTCGGGTACTCCCCTGATCACAAGGGGTACCGTTGCTTCGATCTCACCTCTCGTCGGGTCCTCATCTCTCGTCACGTGTTTGACGAGTCTACCTTCCCTTTCTCCACCACCTCACCACCCACCACCACCTCCCACCTGGACCTCTTCTCCTTGTTTCCCACTGACACGGTGGACCAGCCACCTTTGCTGTTATTTCCTGCAGGTACTACTCCTCCGTGCCAGCCGTTGTGCCCGGCCACCGACTTGACACTCTCCGGCCCCTCGACGGGTCCGGACGCTGGCCAGACCCCTTCTGGTGCTTGCCCTGCGCCCGACGCGGGGCCATCGGCTGCAGGGCCGTCTGTTTCGGGGCCCGCTCCCTCGACGGTTCCACCACCGCCTGCGCGGTTCGGGCATGTCTACCAGCGTCACCCGCGGCCGCCTCCGGTACACCCGGAGCCGGCCGCCCCAACGCCGTCCCCGCCTCGGTCTCCACCGGGGGTTTCTTCTCCACCAGCGACGCCTACACCGCCGCCCCTGCCGCCTCCGGCTGCACCCGACGGCGTGTACCACCCGCCTCTCCTACACCGCCACCCGCGTCATGTTCGCCCCATGGTGACGCGGTGCGCGGCCGGTTCCTTACCGCCCCGGGCTCTTGCGGCGATACTCGGTCAGCAGCAGGTCTCTCCGGTACCCTCCTCCGCCCGTGACGCCCTGTCGGACCCTCACTGGCGTCACGCGATGGAAGAGGAGTACGCGGCCCTCCTCGCCAACCAGACCTGGGATCTGGTGCCTCGTCCACCAGGCTCCAATGTCGTCACGGGCAAGTGGATCTGGACACACAAGAGGCGAGTTGATGGTACCCTCGAGCGGTACAAAGCTCGGTGGGTTCTTCGGGGTTTCACTCAGCGCCCTGGAGTTGACTACGATGAGACTTTCAATCCAGTGGTGAAGCCAGCTACCGTCCGCACGGTTGTGTCCCTAGCTCTCTCTCGCTCTTGGCTCGTGCATCAGTTGTACGTCAAGAATGATTTTCTCCATGGTACTCTAACTGAGACGGTCTACTGTAGTCAGCCGGCGGGGTTCGTTGACTCTTCTCGCCCTGATATGGTCTGCCGGCTCAACAAGTCTCTCTACGGCCTCAAGCAGGCGCCTCGGGCGTGGTACTCTCGGTTTGCGGCTTTCTTGCTGACACTTGGTTTTGTGGAGGCCAAGTCAGACACGTCTCTGTTCATCTATCGCCATGGTGATGAGACTGCCTACCTGCTGCTCTATGTTGATGACATTGTGTTGACTGCCTCGAGTCCGTCCCTCCTCCAACGGATCATCACCTCGCTCCAGCAGGAGTTTGCTATGAAGGATCTGGGTGTGCTACATCACTTTCTTGGTATTACAGTTGAGCCTCGTCCCACCAGACTCCTCCTTCACCAGCGTCAGTACACTCGAGACATCTTGGAGCGAGCTGGGATGACTGACTGCAAGTCCTGCTCCACTCCGGTCGACACTCAGGCCAAGATGTCAGAGGCCGAGGGCACCCCCGTGACTGACCCCACCGCTTACCGGAGTCTTGCCGGTGCTCTTCAGTACCTCACCTTCACCAGGCCCGACATCACCTATGCAGTCCAGCAGATCTGTCTCCACATGCATGATCCTCGAGAGCCGCACCTCACCGCTCTCAAGCGGCTCCTCCGCTACCTCCGCGGCACTGTCGACTACGGTCTTCTACTCCACCGGTCCTCCTCCACCGAGCTCATGGTCTACACTGACGCCGACTGGGCCGAGTGTCCCGACACTCGGCGCTCCACTTCCGGCTACGCCGTCTTCTTAGGCGGCAATCTGGTGTCCTGGTCGTCCAAGCGCCAACCGGTGGTCTCCCGCTCCAGTGCCGAGGCGGAGTACCGCGCTGTGGCCAACGGCGTGGCCGAGGCCTCTTGGCTCCGCCAGCTTCTTGCCGAGCTCCACAGTCCCCTCTCCCGGAGCACGCTTGTCTACTGCGACAACGTCAGTGCGGTCTACCTCTCCACCAACCCTGTGCAGCACCAACGGACCAAGCATGTGGAGATCGACCTCCACTTTGTTCGTGATCAGGTCACCATCGGCGATGTTAGGGTCCTCCACGTCCCGACCACCTCGCAGTTTGCCGACATTTTCACCAAGGGCCTCCCGTCCTCCACCTTCTCCGAGTTTCGCTCCAGCCTCAACATCAGCAGTGGCTAGTTGCGTCTGTGGGGGGGCTCTTGTGTTGTGTGCTCTTGTTTTCTTTCTTGTCCAGTCTGCAACTCTGCTGCGCCGGTAGTTGAGACTGCAGGAGGGTGTTGGAGTATATGTAGTCAGGCCCATGTATGCTACTACTATATAGCTACCCTTCTAGGGTTAGCCCATTAATCTAATCAGACTATTCAGCAGACCACAAGCAAACAATATCAATATAACATAGTTTCATAATATTATAATTGAGTTAAATGCACCGGGGACCCTCGAACTTATAAGCATGTGTCACGTTAGCCGTGAACTTTGAAAATGCATTTTTAGCCCCCCTAAGAGCATCTCCAACAACTCCTTAAAACAACTTGTTATCCTTATAAATTTGACAAAATCACAAAATTCCCTCTCCAACAACTCCTCAAACCAACTTGCTATTTTTCCCAAGTTGCTATTCATGGCCTCCGCGCGCCTATATTTATCAAGTTGCTATCCAACTTGTTATCCTTATAAATTTGGCAAAATCAAAAAATTCCCTCTCCAACAACTCCTCAAACCAACTTGTTATTTTTCTCAAGTTGCTATTCCCAAGTTTGACAAGTTGGAATAGCAAATTGTTGAAGAGAGGGGGTTTTCCACTTGCCAAATAATTTAGCAACTTGTCAAACCATAAAATTTAGCAAGTCAATTTTTCCAAGTTGTTGGAGATGCTCTAACCTTGTTAAGTGGTACACATAGGCCACTGAAGTTTGAAAATGCATTTCTTCCCCTCTAAACTTGTTAAGTGGTACACCACAGACATTTTTTGTTGATATGGCGTTACTACGTGGCAAAAAAAATATGAACCAAACCCCCTAAAACCCAATTTGCGTAGCTGTCATCGGCGCGGGAGCCACCTCCGACAGAGGTGCTCGTCGTCAAGAAGGGCAACAAGGGGAGCATCAGCGGTAGGAGGGTGAGGTGGCCATGGTGTGTTGCAGAAAGCACGATCCTGGCTGTAGGCGATGCTTCTACGCGTGGCTCCAATCGTGCTATGGACCATAGCCAGTTGCGGCTCCGCGCGAGCTCTACGACCGGAGCCATGTGTGGAGGCATATTTTTTCGCCACATAACAACGCCACGTTAGCAAAAAATTGTCTGTGTGGCAAGTATGAGCATTTTCAAAGTTCAGGGGCTCGTGTGTACCACTTAACAAGTTTATGGGCTAGAAATGCATTTTCAAAGTTGAGAGGCGTGCGAATTTTACTCTTTATCTTAGTATTAACAAGAAGCAATGTTGTATTTTCTTCAGGTATCAAGTCCACCACGTGGTGGAGCGTGACCACTAATTAAGGGAGGGGGGGCAAATTACCATTACAAATTTATCAGCAACAGGAGATGTTACATTAGTGAGGAAGTAGTATACTTATAGTACAATTTGTAATGACGGAATCATTACAAATTTAGTCTCATATATAGAAAATAAAATTTAATGCCAATATAGGAGGGCATCTCAGGCCAAACTAGAGAGCAAAAAGGATTAGAAAATTCATCAATCACACACGTTAAGATTTGGGTTGGGTGATGAAGTGAATTGGAATGGAGCAGTTAAGGTTTACAACATTCAATGGTACTAACAATAGTCCTAAACCGAATGAATACCTTAACATATGCTTCGCTAAACCAGATATTAACGCATACATTAATTCTTCTAATAATTCTAATAATAGCCAAAATTCCGCATCAGACCAGAACTTATATTTGGTAACAATGCAGACAAAAGTAAACCACATTACCGATAATTACAGAAAGCGGCTAACAACAAAGCAAGCACTGAAGCCAGCGTAGCAGAGGTCACAGCACGGCGAATTCAAAATAGTGGCCCGGGAATGGGGGTGAGGTATACTCACCCTCCAGCGCCGCAGCCGCTCGACGGGGGCGCGCTTGGCGGGGATGTCGAATGGGTCAGCGTCGGGACCACGCACGTCGATGCCGAGCACGTCAGCGCAGTCGTCGTCGTCGATCTCGTCGCGGCGGCGCTGGTACCGCCCGGGCGACGCCTCGGGCGCCTGTCCCCCGGCCATCGCCGCGCCGGTTCCTCAGGAGAGATGACACCGCACCCCTCCCCCGATCTGCAGCCACATTCCACGCAAGCACATAGTCAGCAAACCAACGAATTCCGAGAACCCCCAGCAACGAACGCGACCGTCCGTCCGCGCGCGGCGAGCGGGCAGTAAAGCAGCCACCTCGGGGCGGGCGGGCGCGCGCGCGGTGACAGCTACAGCGCTCCGGCGACGCAGCGGGTCGCCGTGGCGTGGCGGGAAGGCGAGTGGGCGGGAGGGGAGGTGGGGTAGTGGGCGGGAGAAGGCGTGCGGCGGAGGGAAAGAAGCGGGGCGGGGGACCAAATCGAGCGCTTGTCTCGCTCGCTTTCCCGTTTCCGCGTTGCTTCCTCGCTCGTTCCCCCCCCCCCCCCCCCCCCCCCCCCTGCTTTTTTCCCGCTTCACGCTCCCCGGATCCTCGCTCGCTTCCTCTTTTCCTTTTGCTGCTGCTGCTGCGCTTTAAACGCGCTCGAGGTTGCGGCAGGGGCGGGGTGGGGGTGACGGATCGGTTTCCTTTCGACGGTTTCGGCGGGCGCGGGCGCCGGGAGAGAGACGCGACGAGACGAGAAAGGAAGCCCGGCGAGGGAGACGGGGGGGCACGCGCAGGAACCACGCCGCTGGCGCTGCTGGGACTTGGGAGGGAACGGAAGGGTGGCGACTGTGGGAGCTTTTGGTGGGAGACGCATGAGTCCAGCAGTCACGTCGCAGTCGTGGGTGACGTCACGCTTTTGGTGGGAGACGCATGAGTCCAGCAGTCACGTCGCAGTCGTGGGTGACGTCACATCACCGGCCTTCCCCTCCCTGTTGGCGCACGAGCCCAACGGAACCACTAGCGTGGAGTACGTGTTGACTCGCACGCGTTCGCGCATGGTGCGGCGTGGAACGGACGCTGTTTGTTGCTGTGTGGTGCGTGGCGTGGGCGGTTTGGACGGACTGGACAGTGGAGGCTGCATGTCACGCCTCTTGCATGGCCTCGCTTGATGGTGATATAAAGGCCATGCATGTGTTTGTTTTTGCCAGGCTGATAGTCCAATTTTTTTTAAAAAAAAAAGGAAAGAAAAGAAACAGTTGCCCTTTTTCTTTTTTTTTCATCTTCTGATCTGATGGCATCATGTGGCTAACCAAACCGAGCTTTGCCGGTTGTTGTTATGCTGTTTTAAGTATCTTTGTGTCTTGATAAGAGAGCTACTGATTGGATTAAGAAAATAGATTGGACGACAATGACCTCTAACGGGTCGAGTAATCGTGCAAGTGGTGAACTCTAGTGATATCTGCTCCCTTGAATTTAATAAGCTGGGTGGGCAACGGAGTAATAAGCAAATATACATTTATAAATGCACTTGTCTAATTTGTAATTCCTCTTTCCTGACAATAATGCAACTATAATATATGTATTAGTTAAATTGTTTCACAATTGACCAAGTTTCTAATAAGTATTATTCATATTTATCGCTCCAAATTAATTTACTATAAAACTACATTTTATAACTAATCTAATAATAGTTGTTTGATATAAAATATTTATCTTTTTAGTCTATAATTGATCAATAATAAATTATGACACTATTCTAAAATTATATAAAAAAATTAGAGACAGAGGTAGTATTGTTTTATTTTAAGTCTGGACTACAACCATAAATAAGTAAAACACCTTCCCTTGGAAAACCTGTGTTTTAAAATGTTGCATAACATTAGAGCACCTCCAAGAGACTCTGTAAACATACTAGCTAAATTTAGTGATTTAGTTACTATCTAAAATAGATAATACTAGATTACTCTAACAGACTCTGTTAAATGAAGAATTTAGATGGCTAGTGAGGTAGACTATCCAAAGATAGAGAGCGAATGAGGTGAAATGAAGATCTTTTAAATTTGGAGAGCCATTTACAGAGTCTGTTGGAGACATCTTTTCTTTTCATAATAGTCAAATTTACATTCAGAAAACGATTTAGCTAATCTCTTGGAGATGCTCTTAGTCTTTGGACCCTGATTCCTGTCGTAAAAATTGAAGTAAACAAATAAAAATTGGAGACTTAACTCTTTGCACGTGCCCCCCTTGTTCGTACCATAAAATGAAATAGACAAATTCTCTATATTATAGTTTATCTGCAATAGAACACTGGGGGTTCAGTAGTCCAGTCTGACCAGCAAAACTTGTACTTGCCCTGACTGGACAATCATCAACCATCCCAGATCAGCGTTCATCGTGCTTCGACGAGGAGACGCACCGACCCGGCGGCCAGCGAGAAAACTGACCCAAAGTGAATAATTTAATCGAAGAGTGCATAGCTAGTAGCTACAAAGACTAATATAAGGGTCAAGTGATGATTAACCTTGACTGTCAAAGGACAAAGGTTTAAAGGACATGGAGCCGCGAATCTTGAAGCCTACCAAAGTACACAACAGACACACAGAGCGAAATAAATTTCAAAACTGAATTTTCCTTTTCCAAAGAAAATTCTGGAGGATGGCTTGAGTTGTTTTTAAAATGCTCTGATTATCAGTGTTGTAAATAGCGTAGCTGTAACTTTTTGCTCATTGAATTAATTGAAAGTTATACTAAAATGTTGATTAATAATAAATATTAGTAGTGAGATATCTACTATTTTTACGAAACATGGGAATACTCTTTCACTAATTTGTGGAGTCTCTTGATCTAAACAAAATCGTGGACTTTCTCTGTCTCCCTTTTATCTTTTTTGCTCATTGATGAAAATATACTCCTTTCATATAGGAATTAGATGACGTTTTGGAC
Organism: Microstegium vimineum; assembly: GCA_022036555.1. Classification (NCBI taxonomy): domain Eukaryota; kingdom Viridiplantae; phylum Streptophyta; class Magnoliopsida; order Poales; family Poaceae; genus Microstegium; species Microstegium vimineum. Next base: position 42,797,292 of record CM039121.1, on the reverse strand, counting down.
AGCGACACGGTCTCCCAAACACAACTTTAGCCTCTTGTTTGAATAAAAAATATTTATAGAATAATGAGATATGTATATTTTTATGAAAGTATTTTTAAGACAAATCTATTCATATAATTTTTATATTCGCAATCTCAACAACATAAAAGTTATTGATGATTTATATTCTCAATGTTTGACCCAAAATTTATCCAGAACATCATCTAATTCCTATACGGAGAGAGTATATCTACTAAAATGTTGGTTAATACCAGTAGCATAGTGGACGGAATACAGGAAGTCAGGAATAGGAATGGTCTTCCACTAATCTGTGGACTTTCTCTTGATCGTAAAAGAAATCGTGGACTTTCTGTTGGAAACGGCTGAAGCAGTGTATAGTAAGATCCCTTTCAAATACGAGATTTTCTTTAATGTTTTCATGTTTTTTCTATAAATATAAATTATTTCTTGTGAAATTCTTGCACAGTACGCTGCAAGGAGCCCATATATATAAGCAGACCAACTCGGTCCAACCCAAGCCCACAGAGCCTAGCCCGAGTGTCTTCCTGTTGGCCCGGCTACAGTATCGGACAAAAAAAACCTTGGCAGCGGGTCTGAAACAAATCAGGCCCACCACCCCACCCCACCGGACCCAACAACCTTCAGCATGTGATGGCTAAAGCAAAACCCGTCATCTCTTCGTAATCTGAACGCGAACCTTGTAAGTACGGACAACGCCCCAGTCAAAGTGAGAAAGAGGACTACGAAAACACAAGTCTGCGTGCTTTAATTTACTGTGCAATAGTGGACAATGCCTATCCTCTCGGTCAAGCAAGAATCCCTGGTATGCAAAAGCGAACTACGTAAAAAGCGAAATAAAGCAGAACTGAAAAAAAAGAAAAGCGAAGAAACGAATCAAGGCCGGCCGGCCGACCGGCCGGGTCACCCGACACCCGTCGCTACCGGCGCCGGCTTCTGCTGCTGGGTCTGCACGCAGCATGGTGCCGGCGGCCGGCCGGCTGGGAATGGAACGGTTAAATATATTACATATATATACCTTGGCTAGCTAGCTAGCTGCTGCCGTCGCGGCGGCGCCGCCGGCGGATGGAGAAGAAACCGCCTGGTAGCTAGCTGCTCTCGATCTTCTCGTCGGAGTAGCACGCTAAGTTTGCACGGGGACGACGGCCGGACAACAGCTAGCGTTTTAATATATATGGTTTGTGTTGTACTTGTGTCAAGGCAGAGCTTAGCTTGTTTTGCCGGAATGAAGAAGGCCCTCTCTCGATCGTGTGGATTTTGGTTTGTGTAGTGTGAGTGCTACGACGACGACTGGTCTTCTTGAGCTCTAGCTTGCTAGAGTTATAAGGGTGGAGCAGGTGGTTGCTTGACGAGGGGAACACAGTAGCGCCATGGGGGCTGCTGCTCTGCTGGAGCTGTGGCTTTTAGACATTCGTGGTCTCGATCCTGCCTGGACGACGCTCTCGCTGTGGCATCTTCTTATAGAGACACACGGCGAGATACATGTCATGTAGTTACTGGCTCTGGGTACTGGCAGATCTGAGTGTGTTAGTTACACTGGTGTTAGTAGGGTAGTCTTCAGTCTACATCATGTATTCATGTATGTATCTTTTGTTGTATGATACTGTACTAGCTTGTATCGATTCAGTTGGCGGTGATTTGGTGCTAGCTTCGTCTTCGTGTACGATGATGGCGCCTGATGTCGTTCAATGTGGCGGAAGAGGAATCTGTAGGCTCGAGAGATGGAATCCAAGGAGGAATCTTCTCATCGATTTGTCTGGTATATCGGCTAGGATGGCAGGATGCTTTGTTTAATTTGGTGTCACTACTGGATGTGGATTTGGAATTTTGGATGGTCATATACGGATATATGTCGCAACAAGCGCTACGACTGTGTGTGCGATGCTGCTGGGCGGCAGCCCCGGCGGCGCGAAAGTGTAGACGATAGACGAGACCGACACATGAGGCAGATTACTAAATCTCGCTGTTCTAGGTCATCTGCGAAGACCTTATTAGAGAAAGTTCCCAGTAAATTTACCTGTCCATATTCCTCAAAAAGAAATTTACATGTATATCTCTCCATCCTTATTTTAGGGGATAAACCATTGGTGTGTCTAGGATTTTTATGATTTTAGAGAGTTCTGTAAAAAAAAATATATACAAGTTAGTAATAAAACTATTGCCCAATTTGATAAACAATTATAATTTTTGTATGTCATTCAATATATAGGCACTAAATAGCATGTACATCTTAAATTTGAAGACTACGTTGAAAACATCCACAAATTACAATGCAAATATATGCACAAAAGAGACTATGCTCTGCTTATGGTACATACAAATAATTATGAGTCGTTCATTTATTTTGATCGAACGGTTATGATCACCTATTATCTCACAGGAGGTAATATGTGAAATGTATATTTATTTAATTTTTATTTTGTAAAGTAAGATAAACAAGGAAAGTTTCATATATAATAAATATTTTTTCTAGATTTAATTGATGCGCGTGTGATCTAGCAGATATGATATATCTTTTTTATTTGGCAACTTTATACTTGATATATATTATGATTACCATATGATTTTGTATATATGACTTGATATACATGATTTACGCACATATACGCAATTACTGGTACACAAATGTGCTTATATGTACCGTGGTGCCGTATTGCGTGACACAGGTGATTTTCAATTTACATGCGTGATGCTATACAAAACATGTTAGCATGTCTATACATACTCTCTAAAATACCACATAAATATTTTCATATATTTATCATATTAAAAAATTGCTCTCAAGATAGACTATGGAATACAAATATGCATGAAATCAAACTCGAAAAACATTACTTATCCTTATTATAGTTTGACTTTGAATACAAATATGAACATATAATATGAATATAAATTGGCTACTTTTAAATTTAATTCAGATTATCATTTAAATAAATTTGAAATTGCCATGTTAAGATTAAAATATAAACGTAAAAAGTGTTGACAATTGAAACATATTCTCAATGAACATTTCCTTAATTTTTATCTTCATAGAAAAGGAAGGAGGCAAGCCGCCTCTGACTCCTTTACGTGGTCACCATGATTGGGGAACTGACAAGATTTTGTTTCATTTTCCTATGTCCATTAATTAATTAATTTTTCTAAATAATTTAAAAATTCAAGGGTTTAGATTTATTTAAAGTATTACCTTCTAGTAAGTAAAATATGTACCTTAGCATTGTCCGACTATATAATGCCTTTTTAGGATTGAATGAAAGAGTATGAAAGTATATAGGGGTTTTCTATGGACGGATAAGAGCCAACAAACTGCATGCATATTAGCATCTCACCTCGACGTCTCAATTTTGTTTTGCGAGACCCAGTTACAGACCGTAGACCCATATACTACACAAACGTACACTCACACCTATAAATGCACGCACGCAAATCCTATCCTTATGAACACCTCCAAAGAATCGAGTTGGACCGGCAAATTTCGAGATTTACGAAGTCACCACAGACAACAGTCCACACGAATAAGGTTGTGTAGACAAAGCGCACACTCACCCTATAAATGCACGCACGCCCATCATATCCTTATGAACACCTTCGAAGAACCGAGTTGGACCGGCAAATTTCAAGATTGACGAAGTCACCACAGGCAACAGTCCACGCGAACAAGGTTGTGCAGAGTTTGGATAGATTAGATGCAGTGCTGCTTAGACTTTGAGGTTTTTAGTTTAGTTATCTGTATGTTAGAACTTTGTATGTAACTATGTATGCATTTCCTTCTCAATCGATTGAGTAGACTCGTTTTTTTAAGAAACATAAATCATTAGCTTGTTCTTTCAAATGCTAACTCAGTACTGACTATTTTTTTTAAGCATGAGCGTAACTTGAATGGGCAAACCGTGTATACAGGTTGTAAGGCACTCAGAATTGGCCAAAAGAGTTTTTAGGAACTTGGGTGACTTATTCAAAATACGGAATGGCCTTCACAATGTTTCTCTCGTCAATACGGTCTAAAAACATACTCTGTATCCTAATTAGATGACGTTTTAGATAGTAATATGGTCTACAAAAAACAACTTTAATCTCTTATTTTTATAAAAATATTTATGAAATAATGATATATGTATATTTTTATGAAAGTATTTTTCAAGACAAATCTATTCATATAATTTTTACATTTAGAATCTCAACAACTTAAAAGTTATTGATGATTTATATTCCCAATGTTTGATCAAAACTTGTCCAAAACGTCATCGAGTATATAAAATTTAGAGTTCATACCAAGAAATTACGATCTGGATCGGAAAGATTCACCCTGCAGAAATGACTAGATCAGGTTTGTCCGATTTTGAAACCGAAAACTGAAAGCTAGCTAGACTAGATTTAGCCTTGTCCAAGGCAAACTCTAAGAAACATGCTTGATGTGATCGAGATGTGTTTTTTAATGGAATAAAACCTCCTCTATATTAAGGGTATGTTTGATACAGCTTAGAACAACTTCATTAAGCTATTATGAGCTGTTTTTTTTATCAAACACCTCTTTTTAAAACAGCTTCACCTATGAAGCTATTTTTATTCCCCTCTTACAAAGATATGAAGTGGGATGAAGATGAAAATAGTAGTTTATCATAGTTCTCTCCCTCTTTCTCTCTCATATTCATGCATAAAGTTATTGGTGAAGCTGTTTTGTCAAACATTTTTTCTAAAATAGCTCAGCTTCACCTAGAGAGTTACTCATGAAACTATTTTGTTAAAAAACAGCTTCACTAGTTTTTTCTCGATCACGCAAAAGATTTGCGCGTCTTTGTATTAAGATAGAGAAAATGTTCAATACAACACGCCTTAAGAGCGTCCTAAGGGGGTAAATAAGATATACATGAATGCTCAGACTCTCCCTAGTGTACAACAAGCTAAAAAATTACATTGGACCTAAATCAACCCAAATTGCGACGCCGACTAGGAGGTCTATGGCCGGGTTGCCGATCGGCGACGACGCTGCTTGCGGGGGCCCACGTCTTCGTCCGGTGGGAACAACTCATGTAATGCCTGCATATTAGAGTCACCGCTGAACATTTCGTCGTACGCCTCTAAGGCTGACGTCGAGGGAGGCGACATGCCGCTAGTGAGCCCCAAGCGCTTCAAGGCAAGGTACTCACCTCGCTTGGAGACCGGCATATGGGCTATGCTCTGAGCCGCTATCCGCTTGCTTCGTGTGGGCAATGAGGGCGGAGCATACCTGCCGTAGGCTGAATCCATTATGGGCAACTCCAAAAGAGGCGGCTGCCTCGGCTTCTTGATTTGCTCGGTGAAGCGCTTGAGTCGTCTTTCGGCCGATGCCATTGATGGAGTGTGATTGACTGCATTCGTTGCAGCCCGAGCGTCGCACCTCCCAGGTTGGTTGGCTCGGCATTGACCAGCACAGGACTCATGCGCCGGGGCGGTGTGGCTGGCTCCGCGTCTGGGAGGGTGTCACCGGAGCGCGCTTCGACCTCCATGGCACCAGACTGCCTCTGCACAGGCATCGACAAAGGAGGCGGGGGACCAGTCGCTGGGGCTCGTGTGGTGATTTCAATCAAAGCGACAAGCTCCTCCGACATGGGGTCCACCCATGCCGGAGGCCCCTCGCCCGCACACCGATCCAACACCAGCGGACCCGACACGAGGGAGCGGTGTGCAACAGTGGCGTGGTCATTGCAGTTGGTAGGTGCGCCCGTGCTGCCGTCCAACGTCGATGCGCTCCGACGCCGCCAACGTCGTCCTCGGATTCCTTTGGAGCCCCGCGCGGCACCTCGCACGGCCCCAACCGAGCTCGGCTGGCCACCATGGAGCGCCTGCTGGGAGGCCGGTGGGTTGCCACGGTGGACAGAGTGTCGTGGCAAGCCGTTCTTCGCCAACGTGGCCGTGGGAGACCTAGGCCGCTTGCACTCCCTGGCGAGGTGGCCAAAGCCATGGCAGCGCAGACAACGACGTGGCAAGCGGAAAGTCGCAACACAATGTGAGTAGGAGAGGCAGTTGAAGCATTTGCCGTGGAGCTCTGCGGGGATCCTCCGGGCCTGCGGGAGCTGCAGCTGGCGAAGCTCAACCGAGGCGGCCGCAGGGCTTGCCTCCTGCCGTGGGAGGATCTCCCGCCACCCATCAGCGTTGGGGGAGGAGACCCGTCCGCGACGGCCAAGGCGTCGACAGGCAGCGACCCGACCATCCAATGGCCGAGCAGGCAAGCCGTGCACCAGCTGGGGGCGTGGCCGGCTGCGTCTCCTCCGCCTTCGCCTAGGACTGAGACGTTCTACATCCGCTCCGCCATGGCCCCGACCCACGACCGGACGAGTGTGGGCGCGCGACGGGGACGGGCGAAGGACAGCGTCGAGGTAGGTTCTGGGATGGTCGCCGTCGGACTCCTCATCGACGTCGTCCGCCCACCGACGACACTTGGAGCGCCCACCGGCAGAGCAGCCAGAGTAGAAAGGAGCTGCGGTCGGAGAGAGCGAGGACAAGGGCCGGTCCACCGGCGCCATGGTGACCTGAGGCAGATCGGACGACGTCCCAGCCCCCAACGACACACCACCAGTCGGCACGGGCAGCGGTGGCGTGTCAAGGACTAGGGCAGGGGCTGGCGCAACGGCGCTGCAGCTGGAGGAGGAGGCCGCGGGTGACGGGGAGGCTGCCAGCGTGGACGGGAAGGCTCCCGGTGTCGTCGGCGTTGCTGGCAGCGGGGGCTGGACGGAGGGCTTCGACGGCAGGGGCGGGGAGAGCTTTGGAGGCGCTCAAACACCAGATCCCGGAGCGGAGGCGCTGGATCCAGGAGCAGAGGTGTCGGATCTGGCGACGACGGCCTCAGAGCAGCCGGCGACGGCGACGGCGGCGGCGCTCGGAGGTGCTGGCGGCACGGTCGGGCTCCCAACGACGAAACTCGCCGAGGCGTCGGGGCTGAGGAGAGGATGGGAGGTGGAGGGGGAGAAGGATGGCGAGGGTGGGGCGGCGGGCGCCGGCGGCTGGGGAGAGGCCCTCAGGGTTCCCTGGGGTTCCGCTCGGGCTTCTCGCGTCCCGTTCCTCTGCTTTTTGAGTTACAGCTTCACTAGTGAAACAGAGCTATACCAAACGGGCCCTAAAATCTACGATCGGTAAAAAAAACACAGGTCTTATATCTTTTTTTTGCCTTTCCTTTCTCTTTTTACCCTAATCCCTTCTAACCCCCACTTTTGTTGCTCTACATAGGAGAATCTCAAGTGCATCTCTCCCATGGATCATTCGAGGTGTGGATATTTTCATACGGTTGCCTTAGCTAAGTCGACAGACCAACTGTATACGTAGGTTGACTAGGCGAGTAGGCCGACCTTGCCGCTCTGTTTTCGATCCCTGAGCTGTCAATATGATCCTTGGGTGATTGGACCGATTGGACGTACTACCCCCCTCCCCCTCCACCTTTGTGACGAATCTTCACGTCAGCAAAACATAATAAAGAGTGCTAGCTCTATTCTAATACTGTACCGTCCCTATTAATTTCTAATCAAGGGAAATACACTAATCATTAATACGGGTACAAGCACTATTTTGTGTGACTACACAACATGACACATTGCATGTGTCGTGTGTGATATACTAGGAGTGTGAAGCTGGAGCGGCCAGCACTCTGTACATAGACCGTGCTGGCACAAAACATGGCCCTCTCGTCATCTCGTGCTTCAGCCGGCTCCAGGTCATGATTTGAGGAACACGAGGCACGTCGGGTCATGTCGGCATGGCAAGTCTTTACTCTATAATCTAAGCACCGCACATGTCACAGTCACACATTCTTGTTGTGCCGGTTTAAATACAACTCTCAAATTATACGCCAGTTTTCTTGGTCTGCTCATGACAAAAAAAAGCATTTTGTATATAGCATTTTTATGAAAGTTTCAATGATTTGTATTATTCGTTCAAAAATGAGATAAATGGTCGTTTGGATCTTTTTATTTAGAGGAATTGAAATCTACCTTAATAAATTAAACTATTTAGCTTGAAATTTGATATTTCACCACTTTTCAAAGTTCATATTTAAGTCTAATTTTATAGGGTGAGAGATGAAAATTAATTCTATAGATTACTATTCTATATTTCTATATGCAACTTATAACATGTTATTCAAACTCCCTCTCCTACGATAAAAATACAACAAATAAATATGTGTCTCATATAGTGAACAATAATATGCAATTATAATCCATATACAAGCTTAATTAATATGTCTCTAAATTATGATTATTAAAATAAATTTAATTTCAGGATCCAACGGGCCTCTAGCATGATAAAATACTAAAAAATATTGTATCCTAGATGTGGTCACATGTCATTTTGATACCGTATATGTCCACTAACAATCTAAAATACAGGCCGCTAGCCCCCGCCTCATCGTGCCGCAGTTCTAGACACAACACCACACCCTCGTGTCGTGTTCGTGACGTGCTTTGAGTTGTACAACAACATTCTCTTTCCGATCTACGGAGTACCTAATTCGTCGCCTCGTTAGCATCATCAAGGTGCATCAGCGCATGGCCTTCTGCAGTAGTAGTATGTTTCGGGACGGAAGGATCGGAGGTACTACGTGTATTATTATCTTTTTATAAAACAGAATGTCTGTAGTGTACATTTGCATCGCCCGTAGCTAGCTGCTAACGTCCAGCGTCTTGTATGTAACGGTTACAAATAAACCGACACACACGCAAGAGCACCACCACTTGTCACGTCACTACTGTAGTTTGCATACTCATCTGAACTTTCGCGGAAGCTTCGCCTGCATCTGATCCGGACGACGACAGAACGAAGAAAAGCTGCTTCTGCTTGACTTGCGAATTGCGATAGGCGTTGACGACCGCAGCATCATCCCCTACTGCCGACATGGACTGAAACCGCCGCTGCATTGTGGCCCTGGCCGGTCTCGTGCAGTGCAGTCGTCTTGCTCCAAGCGCGAGTGTTATCTTTTGCGACGGGTGCAAACTGCAAACCGGTCAGGCTTTTTAAGTTTATCCTACACAAGTGTGTGAACTACAGTATTCCTCTCCAAACCGTACGTTTCATAATAACTTTATCCTAAATCGCCGCTACAATAAGAATGATCTCACGAGACTAAAACATTTTTTTTAAAAAAGATGTGACTATTTTTGATATAAATAGACAAAATTAATTTGACTTTAATTTATAAGGGTCTGTGCTTGAAGTGGTATCATTCAGGTGGTGTTTGGTTCCACCACGGCAGCATGCTAACGGAAATGGAGCAAATACGGAGGGCAACCGGAAGGGAATTAATAATTGTGTTTCATGTTTGGTTGGCCATCTCGCGTGAGCACGATCTATTACCGTCGACGATCAAGGCGTAAAGGGCTCACCAAACGCTCGGAGTTGTTCCCCTAGCATCCATTTGTATGGTGCATGAAACAAATAAAATATAAAGTAATCTGTTAACGGTAGGACCAGATCATATCGAAAAATCAACCAACCAAACAGCTCCTCAGATGCTCGACAAGAGAAGCCACCGCCATCTCTAGTAGGTGATCCAACGCTGGCCAACGTTGTGGATTATGTTCATAAATTTGTTGTGACATAGACCTGTTTTGGATGATTTAGATGCACTGTTTTATTCAAAGCATTTTCCATTTATCCACATGTCAACACAACATGCAAGCCAAGATGTTTTCCCTCTTTCCTCTAGACTTAGAGATACTGTGTTTGAATAGTGCCACCACATTACCTGCAAGTATTGAGGTATTGGCTATTATTAGCTAATTAATAGAATAGGTTTATGGTCAAAGTTTTAAAGGTTTATCTTGCCAATTTTTGCTGCTTTCAAAGCTTTTTCAGAAACTGGTTATGAGCTATTTATCGTGTGCTTCTGGAAAATTAACAACCCCAATGATTTCCTATGAAAATCATGAAATATTAATTGATTTATTTATTGAATGTTAAGTAATGGATCTTGAAACATGTTCCCATATCATTGTGCATGTACAACTTTCCTTCGTAACATGTTTTTTCTCATAATTAATTAATTAAGAAATTTCATGTTTTAACCAAAACTGTTAAAGGAAATATCTTAGCGTGTGTTACAACTTCTAGAGGGTGATATTATATATACAAGTAAATGCCATAGCCTGTGTGATTTAAAACCTTATTGCAAAATCCATAGTAAATGATATCCTCGGAGCCATTAAGGTAGAGGCGTAGATCAGCAGTGAATGTCACATCAGCCTCAAAGGCAACTTCCAAGCACTTTCCTTGAAAGATCAGATGAGCTCACGATTTCATGAGCGTCTGCATCAGACCACAAGTGCCAGTTTATAATGTAGCGCCAAGATTTATTATCTGTAGTAGCAGGTTAAAAATCTAGAGGTTTAGTCCGTAAACATTAATGAAGAATGGATAAGTATCGATCAGTTCATGAGTAGTAGTACTTAGGGTCTGTTTGGTATAGCTTAACTTCACTAATAAAGCTATTTTATAGAAAATAATTTTTGAGCAACTCTCTAGGTGAAGCTTATCTATTTTGGAAAACAGCTTCACCAACAACTTTATGCATGAATATGAGTGACAAATGAGGGAGAGAGTTAAAATAAACTACTTTTTTCAGCTTCATCCAACTTCATCTCTATGTGAGAGGGGGAGGGGGGACAACTTCATAGATGAAGCTGTTTTAGAAATAGGTGTTTGGCCAAAAAACAACAACTCACAACAGCTTCATTAAATTGTTGTGAGTTGTACCAAACAAGCCCTTAGTAGTAGGTGGCAACAACGGGACAATGCCCAGGGTTTTTGGTCTAAAATTACAGCCTGTTCGTTTCGCTGTTTTCGGTGGTTGATAAGCCGACTCATGTGTTTTTGGCTATTTTTCTGTGAGACAAAAACACTGTTTTGGTGGCTGATAAACCAATGCGAACAAGGCGAACTTAAACTCAAGATACTATTTGGAATATTAGAATTGATATTTAGGATATGCTTTATTTTTTTTTTGGTTACCACGCTATATGCTAGCAATAAGGTGGTATTGGAAAGGTGTTTTGGATTCGATCTATATCAAGCTTGCCTTGGGCCCATTCCGAGCTTTAAACGTCAAGGGTAACCGTATAAGGCCTGTTTAGTATAGCTCATAACAGTTTAATGAGTTGTTATGAGTAGTTTTTTTTATCAAATATCTATTTTCAAAATAGTTTCACCTATGAAGTTATTTTTTTTACCTCTCACAAAGAGATGAAATGAGATGAAGCTGAAAAAATAGCTTATCTCAGTTCTCTCCCTCATTTCTCTGTCATATTCATGCATAAGATTATTTTTTTTTTTGCGAGGATAAGGTTGTTGATAAAGTTGTTTGTTAAATATTTTTTTTAAATAGTTCAACTTCACCTAGACAGAGTTATTTATAAAGTTATTTCTAAAAAAACAACTACAATAAAACTAAGTTATACCAAACGAGCTCTAATTGTACCGTCGGGTTAACCGCTAAACCTGCATAAACACTACAATCCATAAAATAATAAAGCCTATATACGTCCGCGGGCTAGCCCATTTAAAACGTGCAGATCGCAGGATTTGCCGCGGCTTCCGGTCAACCGGGCCGGTTGCGATCGAAGCGGGACTGCCTGCCAATGATGGGCTGCACGAACGCCCGAAGCAACGTGAGAGGTGGGCGGCGGCTTGGCATCTGGTTGGAACTGGGCCGACGTCGCTGAAGCCGCGAGTGAGCGTCGCAGTCAGATGGGCCGAGGTGGCCGCATCCGAATCGGTGGAGCCCGTGCGCGTCCGGGCGGCTGATCGATCCCCGAGCCCGTGCCCCGTGCGCGCAGCCGAGGCCGACGCGCCTCCGTGCACAGAGGCCACCGACAACGAAGCCGATCGCGTCGAGATCGCCGTACCAGATGCCCAGAGCCCCGGCCCCGGCGGCGCGCTATAGTACGTTACGTGGCCACGTACACGTCCGTGGAATTAAAACCCCGGCGCCTTTGATTGCCATCGCCAACGACCGGCCGGCTGGTCCCAACGGACCTCCCATATCCTACTGCTACTCCTACTCCTACTCATCAGTGCCAAGTGTGCAACGCATGCCTGGGCTCGCGATCCGCGGGCACATGCGCGGCCGATCCTACGCGCGGCACGGCCAATCAAGGCCCCCCCGGCCCCGTGTGCCTGCCCGCCGACCTGGCCGGGATCGCATCGCATCAAATCGCCAGCCAACCGCACCCCCGGGCCCCCGGCGGGTACAAGTACAGAGAAGCGCGTGCGTGCGTGCCGTGCGTGCTTGCTTATTTTGCGCGAAACGAAAAGGCGACAGCCGCATTGATCAGGGAGCCGTGCGAGTTAAACGCCCGCCCTGTCACTCTGATCCTGGATCTACTCCTATCTAATCTAACTACTCCTCCGTGTATGTACTCCACAATCTGATGCCCCATTGCTGCTTTCGCGTCGGTGAGAAGCAGGCGAGCAGCGCGAGAGGACGCGCGCGCGCGGTGGTTCTTGCGCCAGCTAACAACATCCTAGCTAAAGCTCGAGGAGGGAGGAGCACGCGCAGCCGTTGGTCGCAGTCGCAGCCACGGCGAGGCTAGGAGCTCCCGCTGCCCAGCGGCCAGCGGAGCCGCCGCGCGGACCAGGCGGCGGCGGCGGGGCGCGCAGGGTCGCCGGGACGCGCGTCATGGCGTGGTGGCGCGCGCGGGTCGTCGCGCCGGCGCGCCGCGCCTGGCTCGCCGTCGTCGCCGCGCGCGTGCGCGGCCGCCGCAAGGGCTGCACTGGTAAGCAGCCTTTTCCCTGCTCGCGCTCGGCGACCTCCTCCTCCTCTAATTCTCTGCTGGTTCAGTTAGTTGGCTGGCAGGACAGTAGCGAGCGCATCTTGGACGCGCATTTCTCGGCCGATCTGAAGCGATCCAACGACCAAAGGAGCAGGAACAGCTCTTGGTTCAGTCGGTTCGCGCCTTGTGTAGTTTTCAGTTTCTACATATGTTTTTTCCGTTCTGATTAGTTCGCCGAACAGTCCGAAATATGACTGTTCTTGATTCATAGGAATTTCCAATGTTTTGCATAAACTCCTAGTATGTAGTACGTGGTATATATATGATCTAGCTAGCGTCTCAGCATTTTGATTCTCACAAGGATTTGATGAACACCAAACACAAACATTCACTGTAGAAGAGGAGACAGGGGCGGAAACTACTACGCCACCTTCGTAGTCTTGTACTCCTAAGCTCCTTTGCATTCAACGGTTTGTTTGGATCCGATACGCATGGGCAAACTTTTTTGTCTTGGGGACCTGGCTTAGCCAATTGGTTTGTGCTGCCATATGGCATTCTCCTCTCTCTCTCTCTCTCTCTCTCTCTCTCTCTCTCTCTTTTTCTTTTTTTTTAATCTTGTGTCCAGCATCCTCTTACACAGCATAAAAGAGGCATATGGCATTCTCCTGTACTGCCGCCCATAGGATCATTTTTTTTAAGAACTTACTTCCTCCACTAATATCTCGTTATAAAACAACGCCCTACGTTCACCAATCCTATCCTTGCCGCTGTTGACGCGTCTTGACACGGTTTACGTAATTACTTTTATAATTAGCTTATATTTAGTTCTTCTAATGAGTACTAGAACACTCTATATGACACCTGCTAGAACACTCTATATGACTAATTCATTCACTCCAAATTAAATCTCTGATTTTCCATGAAAAAGTGACACCATCATGTGGTTGGCATATTGTACGACTGACAAGTAACGATTCCTTCCTCTTATTAATGGGCACGCTGTTGGGCCGCAATGCAGAGCGCGCAGGGATCGTGGACCTTCACAGGGACGTGGAGACCTGCGGGTACCACGACGTGCAGGTGATGTGGGATATGCTGGGCCTGGACACGGCCGGGCCGCCCAGCAGCGCGCCGGAGCGCCGGAAGCGGCCGTCGTCGCCGTTCTGGACCTGGACGCCGTCGTTCTGGCACTTCGGATCCTCCCGCCGCACCGGCGCCACGCCCGCCGCGCGGTGACGACGCGCGCTCGTCGGCACGGCACCGACGCACCACCGATGATGACTAGGCAGTCTCCCTCTCTCTGTCGGTGAAAAGCTCCACTGCTGCGACCTGTGGCTGTGGGAGCCTCTCTATCAGTTTTAATTTGACTAGGAAATGGTGCTGGTGTGTGTGCGTGGCGCACCTTTACTGCGCATTGTAGAGAGAAGAAAAGAAAAACCGTACATAAAAAAAAAACAGCTCTAGTTTCCCACGTGTTATTTTTGCTGTGTGTTGTGTCCTTGTGTTCTGTGGCATGATGACTGGTCGAGGCACAGACGTGGCGACATGTCAGCAAAGTGCCAATGAAGGAGCATTCTTTTTCAGAAGCGGACCGGACGTGACGTGACTGCAAAGTTTGATGTGAGGCACAACACTGTGCCAACACGATCCCCTGGTCTGTACGACTAGCCTTTCGGCAAAACAGCATCGTGATGCGTGAGTTACAGCAACAAACATGCATGGTTGGGAAGTGTCATGCATGACAATTCAAAATAAATGTATCGTCTCAGCTTTTATGATTTTGGTTTGCCACGCCCACGTACACTACGAATTTGGGCACCTAATGATAATAAAAACTACAAATATACCTACATTTGCAACCTAATTGATGTAGAGAGAGAGAACAAAGCATGCCACGATAGAACCAGAGCATCGAAAACAAAGTTGACGCAAAGTCACTCAAAAGCTTACAAAAAAATGGTGCTGAAGCTGAAGCTGTGAAGAAAAGAATTCTTGACCAGCTATGGGATGACCTAAAAACTAAAAAAGTATTATTGGATAATTTATGCTGAACAATTTTTTTTTCAAAACATTCTATAAATCCCAAATCCTAAAAGTAATTATCACAGAAAAAACGAAGCTTTGGTATTTCCACATGAATCTTTGAAAGCACGGGAGTTGTTCCTCAGATCCAAGAATTTGAGATTAAGCACAAAAGATCCATTCGAACAAAGAGGTCACTTTCATGCTTGATTTATCTACAGATTTTTTTTTACATACTCTGCAGAGGACTACAGGACTACAGTCTACAGGAGTATGGAGTATGGAGTATGGAGTATGGACTATGGAATCCGCTCAAATTCGTGCGAGATCGAGGAAAACGAAATCATTGAACAAAACTGGGCCGTGCGAGCACACGCATTTGGGCTGGCCCAGTGGAGGCCCGAGCCGAACAACCAACACCTGAACGCTGCATATCCCCGAAGCCCTAGCCGCCATCTCTCTGTCCATCGCCGTCTCCAGTGCGTGCGCGCTACTACACCACCTGCTCCTCCAGCGGCGGCGCCCCGGGCGAACCCGAAACCCCAACACCATGGCGGGGGGCAAGATCCAGAAGAAGCGCCACGGCGCGGCGGGAGGTGCCGGCGGAGGGGGCGCACGGCTGCAGGGCGGTATCCCGTTCGAGAAGTCCAAGGGGCAGCACATCCTGCGGAACCCGGCGCTGGTGGACTCCATCGTCGCTAAGGCCGGGCTCAAGCCCACCGACACCGTCCTGGAGATCGGGCCGGGCACAGGAAACCTCACCAAGCGCCTCCTTGAGGCTGGGGTCAAGGCCGTCGTCGCCGTCGAGCTCGACCCGCGTATGGTGCTCGAGCTCAACCGGCGGTTCCAGGGGCACCCGCTCTCTTCGCGCCTCAAGGTACTATTCTCTCCCAGTCCCAGCTCCTAGTTCCCTGCTTGTTGAATAAATTAATTGTTTCCCTGAAGTTCACTCTGCGATTGTTGCTTGCAAGTTTTTTCAAGATTTTTTTGCTGTTTCCGATTTTGGTTAAGGTGATGTCTTGTTGACTGCAAATCGAGAGGATTTGTAATGAGCTGAATGGTGTGGTGGTGCCTGAAAACTCAGGTTTACAATCTTCATGTTTGAAGTAGTCGATTGAGAATTTTCTCTCTCCCATTGCGATTCCTGTTCTTGGTAGTACTGTTGGTGAACAGATTATAGTTTTAGGAGCTTAATTTGCGTTACACTATGTGAAGACATTTCGTTCAGTGTCAACCATTGGCACTTGTAGTACATGTACATAAAGAGCCAGTGAGTTAGGTTTGTCAGAATGAGTTTACTGCTGGCTGACACTATGTGAATACATATAATACTATGATGTGTTCAACGGGGATGATGAAATTAACTTTAAGTGCTATGAAAAAAAAACTAGCCTGATATGATGAAGTTTAAGATGGTCAAAGTAGATGGCAGTAGCGTGAATCCTCTGTTAGGGCCAACTGGATTGTGAATGCAGATTGAATAACATCAAGTCATTATATATATTTTTCATCTTGTTTTGCTATCCTTTCCATAGTTATATGAACGCAGTATTGTAATACAATAAGTTGTCTCGTGATGCAGGTTATCCAAGGAGATGTCCTCAAATGTGATCTCCCATACTTTGATATTTGTGTGGCGAACATCCCTTACCAGATCTCATCTCCCCTTACTTTCAAGCTTCTGTCACACCGTCCAATCTTTAGGTGTGCTGTGATTATGTTTCAACGTGAATTTGCCATGAGACTTGTGGCACAGCCAGGAGATAGCCTGTACTGCCGTCTGTCCGTGAATGTGCAGCTCCTGTCACGAGTGTCCCATCTCCTGAAGGTTGGGAGGAACAACTTTAGGCCTCCACCCAAAGTTGATTCATCAGTTGTGCGGATCGAGCCCAGGAAGCCCCTCCCTCCTGTCAGCTTCAAGGAGTGGGATGGGCTTGTGAGGATTTGTTTCAACCGAAAGAACAAGACCCTGGGTTCGCTCTTTAAACAGAAACGTGTTCTTGAATTGCTAGAGAAGAACTACAAGACTATGCAGTCTCTCCAACTTACGCAAGATGCAGACATGGGCGAGGAAAAGATGTCTGCGGACGACGTCGCCGTGCTGGCTAATATGGTTGAAGATCTGAGCATGGAGACCGGCGACGAGAAGGAAGATGATGAAATGGAAATGGATGATGCAGACGTGGCTGGAGATGGTGCTGCAAGCTTTAAAGAAAAGATTATGGGTATATTGCAGCAGGGCGATTTTGGAGAAAAGAGAGGCTCCAAGCTGAGCCAAGTGGATTTCTTATACCTGCTGTCCCTCTTCAACAAAGCTGGTATACATTTCTCGTGATTGGTTCTCTAATGGTCCAGCAGCCCTCCAAAAGTAGTCTGTTTATGTTTTATTTCTTGTGTTATTAATTGTATAAGTTACTGAATGAAGACCTCTAAGCTTGTGCTCATAGAAATTTTGATAAGCTCGTCCTAGTTGGTTGAGCTGTAAGGAAAGAAATTCTACATGACCATTGCCTGTGCTGGATGGTGACTTTACTAGTACCCGGATTCGCGAAAGTTACTACGCGACCATTGCGCTTTGGCGCGATGCGACCCCGCCTCCTCTCCCTCCCGAGCCTGCGCCCCACCAGAGACGAGGAAAAAGACTGCCTGCTCTGACGATGGTGCCCTACCAGTTAGGGTTCTGGCAGCGATTGGGTTAGAGATTTGTTCCCAACGGTAGTGTGTTAAAGGGTGGCGAGCGAGACGGCAGGGGATAACTGGTTGGGCGGGGATGGCGACGTTGCTTGCCGGCGAGCTTGCCCTGTATTTAGGGTGGGCAGGTTGTGGGTGTTGCGGCGAGGTGGCTCGCCGCCGACCGCCGGTGGTGGATGCAGGGAGAGGGGTGGGAGGATGAGGAAGATGTCGGCAAGCTGTCCTGTAGCTTGTCCTGTTTCTGTATTTAGGATGGAAGAGGTCGTTGGTCAGTAGCAGTGGTGGAGGACTCAGTATGGCTAGGTAGGGCCTCCGCCATACCTTAGATTTTTGTGTTTTATTTTGTCCTTTTTTATATCTTAGTTTTTTCTACTATTTTTCCCTATATTTTTTTATCATAAATAAATTAAGTCATTAAGCTTTAATGGTATAGTTGTACCACACCTTAACTTTTATCAGTCCTCCACCACTGGTCAGTAGTGGGTTGTGGGATGGTGCGGCTGGTGGCAAGGAAGTCGTTGCCAGGGCCGACGGGGAAGGAAGAAGGGCTCGCTGTAGCAGCAGCAGCTTAAGGCCTTGTTCGTTTCCATCGGATTGATCATAATCCGGGTGGATTGTTGCGGTCCGTTTTCAATCTGGATGAGAACTAAAATGTGCGTTCGTTTTCATCGGATCCGGAATGAAAACCGTTCAGAAAAAAACTTCCTCTATTTTTCTTGTCTACATGACCCGGAATGAAACCGGACCTTCTACCCTCTGAAATTAATCCTGAGCTGGATTGAATCCTTCCGGATTTGGCACATATCACTCCATGTCTCCATCCGCAGCTGCAGGGAAAACAAAACTTTCTCCTGCTTCATATACAATGCAGTCATGCAGATACAATATGCGCTGCCTTACAATAATAGGGCGTTAATAAGTCGTTAAAAAGGAGAGGACTCGCACTCTTGGCCGACTAGCGCCTCCCTAGCCAACACGGTGTCTGTTAACTCATGATGAATGCCAACGTGTCTAGCTAGTGCACTCGCGCTCGCCAAAAAGAGAAATTTCTTCGAACTGAGTACGACATCTAATACCGAATAAGTTTTGTTATTATTAATTCAGAAAAGTGTTGAGTCCTAATGAAACGAGACGAGTAACTTCAAACGGAGTGAGAGCCCTGAGATGCAAACACAGAAAAATTTGAAGCCAAAGTATGAACAGCCGAACAAAAGAAATCTCACAAGGTACACATGTCGGAGCTGTTCATAACAATGTGCAACAGAATAAAATCAACATTCTCAATACTTTTTTTTTTTTGAAATGAACATTACCAATACTGGTGCTTGGTGCACTGGCACTGGTCCCTTGTTATGACCTGAACATTCGTTTGCCTCATCTTATTCCATTCATTCTTCCTCCTGTCCAAGAACTGTCTGTGGTAGGGGGCTTGGCGTGCTCCGGCTACCACTAAACACTGAACCAAAGCTCATCTCGGCAGAAATGCTGCGAGAATCTTGTCACGCTTTGGCATGCATGTCTCAGATCAGGGCTTCATCCTCCGGTGTTCAGGGAGCCAGGCTCTCTGCCATGCACCCTGAAGCGATAGATGCATGTAAGTTCCAAGTTCCCATGGTTTGAGGAGAAGTCAAGCTGAACCATGTTGACAACACGTGAATCGGCGGTTCTCTCTAGTTGGAAGGTCTGAGCATTGCTTTTGTCAAGGTCATAAGAGAACTCTCCTAAAGCAGCCATCACATTTGAATCCTTTTCTGAATCATCATGTGATCCTTGGTACCATCCAAGGACTTGGAAATCCTTTGGAGCACTTGATCTATCATAGGCCACACTCTGCACAGGTCATGATATTCGTGAGTTAGTAGGAATAAATTGGAGAGTGGCTGTATCAAGAAAATAAGGTCCACCTAGCTCTGACCCAAGGAAAGATATATATCATATATAATATCAATAATTTATTTTGTGATACTTCACTCAACCAAAGAAACACAACCATAAGAGTTTGGAAGCTTAAAATTGATCATGTGATAGTAAAGATAGGATTGTGATGGTACATCAGGATAGTGGCAACTCGAATTACCAAATTCAGGTTCAGTAATAAATAAAATTCCCTAAACAGTATAAACCACAAACATCGATAATATTGTAAGCGGATATCATAAACTGTATTCTGCATATTTTTTTCACGCATCAGTAATCAAGTTAACATTCATCACTTTATGTGACATGTCCCGTGATAATACTAGCATAATTGAGTAGACAATTAGAGCAACAAAGAGTTATTGAAGTTTCCCAAATCTAGTCATGGAGATAGCATAAGCAGCATACTTGATGTCGGCAATCAGTATGCTCCTAATGATCAGATCAGATTCATAAGTCAGACCTAACCTAATAACAACTAATAACAAATTCAGGATTTCACATGAGTTCCTTTCCAATCAATAAGTACCTGACAAAACAAAATGACCTCCATGTGATATGTCAGATTGTCAGATCCATCTATCAAACTATTCAGATTAACCCACCCAAAAGAAAACAAAATGTAGAACATCAAATCTGAAATAAATAGATTTGTGCTGGAAACTGCAAGTTCTAGCCTTGTGGATTACATGAGGAGTGAGCACAGATTGACTACCTGTTTCTAAACTTACTGGCAGAGGGAATTAAATTAGCTCAGCTGATAACAAAGGGCAGTGTTACAGAGATCCGCGTATCCGAATTTCTTTGGCACACCAATCGTATCGCTGTGTCGATTACACCGAACACAGTGCGACATGCATAGGACACCTTGCAGATGTGCCAAAAAGGAAAGGTCACCTTCAAGGAGATGGAGCGAGCCAGCTAAAGAATAGGATGTAAGGAGAGGGCGGGAAGAAACGTCCAACATCATCAGATACAGAGGGCCATGTGAGTAGCAGTGCCTTCCGAGCATCAGCCACACCTGCAGACGCAGGCCGGGGCAAAATTGATGCTACTGGAGAGGTGAGGCGGATTTTTTCTTTTTTGGGCGGGGGGGTGGGGGGGTGGGGGGGGGGGTTACTGGGTTTCCTAATCCATGATGGGACATGGTGCCAGTGTGGTGGGTTCTCTGGCTGCAGCAACACATCTTCTTGAGGGAGTGAAAAGCAGTGAGGAGGAATTGAGGAAGGGGATGCAGCAGGACTTTGTTCATGAGTAATGAAGTCAGGACTGGGAGTTGAATGGGTTAGGGCAAATCATTTAGGTCAGCGGAATTGGCCATAAATGGCTTCCTTAGTTCGCTTTCCTTTTTATTTTTTCCCATTCTTTTCTCCCTTTTTAAACCTGTGATGCATGTGCTTCTGGAACAGTCATACATGGATAATTATGTACTATGACGTAACTTTACAATAATAAAATTGTTGATAAACTATATTATGTTCTAATTTTTATTTTGTATAATTTTAAAAAATAATCCATTAAACAATCACCAAATCTGACACCTGCACCTGAGTCAGAATCCGACACCCACACCCATGTCCAGGTAACACTATTGTGGGATATGTGTTTCCTAATTCCTACACACCAACTTCAGTGGGATATATGATTGCTACAAGAACATTCTGAGATGGAAATACAAGCATTCAATTATATTAATTAGTTAGCTACGAAAGTTTGAAATGGATAACAATATATACTTGTTTAGGCGTTTACATATGAATGTAGAGCACAACAACCTTACCTTGTCAACATGTTCTAGAGTGACCGCCTCAGGAATTATTCCTGTTCTTAGCTTCACCTTCACAAACCCACTACTTCCTTTCAGTGCAAAACACTCTCCTGGCTGCCCAAAACTTGGCTCCAGCATCTTTTGGGCTGTTGTGTGCACATTGCTGCGACTAGGTAAATAGTTCTTGCCATTCATGAAAGGCTCTGAGTGATTTACAACTTTAGCACCACCAGATCCCAATGCATAATCCACCATGCCAAGGCCATCTGCGGAATGCCTTGCTATCTCCTTCTCAACTACCTCTTTGGCATATAGCCTTATATCATCTAAGGTTATTTCATTGTCTGTACCACCAAATCCCTTCTTTTTCTTCAACTGGCTCAAAATCTCCTCAAACTCATTTTTAGAAAGGAATCCCATGTCACTAAGCTCAGTCAATGACTTATCCAACTTGTCAGTTTTGTCTTCCAAAGTCTTCATTTTTTTCTCAAGCTTATTACCCTTATCCTCAAATTGCTTAGCGATATCCTTTTTTGCTTTGTCAATCTCATTTCCTAGCTTCTTATCCAAAACATCCAACTGTAGCTGAAGCATCTTGGCTGTATTCTTGAATCCTTCCACCTTGGATAGCCTTTTCTCCATATCCAGTGCTGTAAATGATAACTCACCACTTTGCCATCTCCAGAACACCTGCCCCATCCAAGCAGTAGCTGAAATAAGAAGACACAGCTTCACCAGCACACTTAAGGCAGTTACCCATTTCGCTTTTTCTTGTTTAGTAGGGCTTTTCTTTTGGCGTACAGCAGCTGCTGAAGCAACCACATCTGCAGGGCTTTTGTTTTGATGTTCAGCGGTTACTGACGCAACCACATCTTTTCTTGCTTCGGAAGAATATTTTGACTTGTCAAGAACTGATTCTCCACCAATAGTATGACTCAGATCATTGCTAGGAATTTTTTTAAGAACAATCGGAGGCAAGGCTTTTCTTCTGTGTAGTACCAGCTGTTCGTCGCCTAGCATCTTGGCTAGAATACGAGTCCGAACTTAATGCATGGTTTCCATTTGTATTCGCAGTAGGAATTGCAGCAGTAGAAGCAGACATTGTCCTCAGCTATAAGTAGATCGTATTCTAGAAATAATGATGCTCCTGTAATTTCAAGTAGAAGGAATTTAGTAAAGTTCAACAAAGAAAATATGTGGATAATCTCTGCAGCTAAACATGAAATATATGAAGTTTGGTATTAGTATCATACGTGGCAAGTAAAGGTTTCTACATTTTGTTTAAGAACTGCACTAATTTATGGATAATTGATAATCCATCTCAGGGGTGGACCCAGTAAAGGATATGGGTGTACACATGTACACCAATAAATTTCGCAAAGCAATAGAAATTAGTAGGCATAATATATTCATATACACTTGTAATTAGATTCAGATCCGATTACGAATAGAATGTTAGGGTTTGGGCGCACGGTTTTACCTACAATTTCGTTAAGGTTTGGGTGCACGGCTTCTCACAGCAGGAAGACCAAGGGGAGGGAATGGTGTTCGTCGCCGGCGAAGGTGGCGGGTGGCCAAGTAGGACAGCAGCTACGGCCAGCCCAGTTATTGGTGAGTGGGGGTTGCGCGCATGCTTAGGGTAATGGGAGAAGAAGGCAGAGTAGGGTTGCAGCATACAGCTACAAGCGGATTGGGTGCGTCCTAGTAATGACAATTTTAGAGGGAGGGTCGGTCTATGACAATTTTAGAGGGAGGGTCGGTCTACGGCTGGAACAGAATCAAGCAGACGGAGAGGGACCAAGAGGGACGAGCTGTTTTGCTTGGGAAGGAGAGATCGTGGCGCTGTGCGGACGGAGACCTACCTGTGGAGCTGTGTGCCGGCCGCGACGGCGCCGGTCGCGGGGACACCGGGGCTGCAGATGGCGGACGCCGCGCGGGAGCTGGCCACGAGGACGCTGTGCCCCAGGTGGTGCTCGACCGAGCGAGGTCTCCTCTCCGGGTTGCGGCGCGGCGAGCAGAGGGTAGAGATGGGCCTCGGGCAAGACGAGCTCAGGCGGCGGGCGGAGGGGAGAGCTCGGCCGCGGTGTGTGTGTAGCGGGGGGCAGGGAGGCCGCCGCCGCCGCCTTCTGCGGATGGATCGGGAGGAGGAAGAACCGACGAGAGAGAGAAAATAAAAGGACTACATGCTGACAGATGGACCCCACATGTCACAGGTGCCCTCTCATGTTTTTTTCTCTCGATAAACCATATTAGGAGTTTAGGACCGTTCTATTTTCGTAAAAAAAAAAGGGTTAGATCATTTTCGCGTAAAAAGCATCTCCAAGAGTTTATCAAATATGATTTGACAAATTTAATGTTTTGCTAATATCCAATAAAATATGTCAAGTTAAAATAGAGGTTCTCTTCAATAATTTCTTATTTCTCACTTGCCAAAAAAAAGAAGGGTTACATAGTAATCTTTTTCCTACTGTTAGAATGAGCTTTTATTTTATTGTGATGGACACATTTGTACGATCTATATATAGTTTTTATTTTATTATGATGGACACATTTGTATGAACTATGCACACTTCTCCTCAAAATTCCAAAACTTTACAAGATTCTCCA
This sequence comes from Microstegium vimineum, assembly GCA_022036555.1. Taxonomy (NCBI): domain Eukaryota; kingdom Viridiplantae; phylum Streptophyta; class Magnoliopsida; order Poales; family Poaceae; genus Microstegium; species Microstegium vimineum. The sequence continues at coordinate 42,773,535 of CM039121.1, read as the reverse complement.
TCACATCGAATCTTTGAACGTATGCATGTAATATTAAATATAGATAAAAAATATAAATAAGTACACGGTTTATCTGTAATTTGTGAGACGAATCTTTTACGACTAGTTACTCTATAATTGGACAATAATTACCACATACAAACAAAATGCTGCAATGCTCTTTTTCAAATCTTTACGGATCTAAACAAGGCCAGGCTACAGTGCAGGTGCAGATGCCGACCAAAAGCAGCGCGCATGAGGGCGATGCGTAGGAGATATGCGCGTGCGGAGGCCGCTGATGGCAAGTTACTAAAATTGTCAACCTCATTTATCAGTTTGGAGACTAGAATTTCTTGCTTTGCCAAATTATCAAGGATGGCAACATCATTTGCCAAACTCTTGGAGAATGGAGATGCTCATATTCACGCGTTTTAGAGCCAGAGATATAATCATATTAAATAATTATTGTGGTAGTATTGTTTTTAAACAATGCATCTTAAAATTTGCTTGGTTCTCATTTTGAAAAATGTATGTGAGCAAGGTAGTCATGGATGACTCGCCACCGACGAGAGGTAGGAGAAAAGATGGTGGCGGCGGTCGCCCAATTGTCGCCATGAGAGAGAAGAGATAGAGAGCAAGGATCAAGCGAAGGGGATGACAGAACAGGAGAACCACGTGAGAGGGACCGGATGGCGAGAGGGGGTGACTTTGTGTTCTCATCCGTGTCCACAACTCTAGCCTCATGGCATGGCACAAGTGCAGGTGCGACCCACACTAAGTCGTTAATAGAGGAGTCAGGAAGTCAATGCTTCATGATGGGATCTATGAAACCATGCGAGGATTGAACCTAACAATGCGAGGCAACAATCTCGTCTTGCTTGCCAACGAATCCGTGTTGTAGCACTTTACTCCATGAATTGAAGGGGAACATACTGCCGAGGACAATGATTCAGTGAATGATGAGGATGACTGCTTGCTCAGCTTCCATGATGAGGATGAAACGTAAGTAGTAGTTGATAGAGAAGTCATAGCTGGCAAACATGATGAAACTATAGCCTCTTCCCCAAGGCGATTCACATCTAAATTAATTAGTGCATCTACTTAATGGAGCATATGAACATGAAATAACATGTATATCTAATAAGGAAAACAATATGAGTATTAGCATGTGATCAAATTCAAATAAATAACAATGTAAAAAACAAAATTATATGAGATATCAAGGCACTTCAGCAAACCCTAACACCAGAAGACTTGGAAGCCCTAGCAACCAAAACTAGCCATTGTGTATGAACCGTTATTCTGCAGTGATCACCGGAAGAATGTCCATTGGGACTAGTTGTTGCCAACTATTGGAGAGCCTTTTATGCAGTAGTCTCTCTTCGATTGTTCACTAAAGTTTTCTAGTGGGTTTGAAAACCTTATGTATAACTTTTGTAGAGCTCCCTTTGTTTCAATGCCTTATAATCAGAGCTTTTCAGTGCCTTTTGCAATTGATGGTTTATTAGGTGTGGGAGCATGTAATGACATATGAGCCCAAACACAGGCAGGATAATTACTCATTCATGGCAAATACAAAGTGTTTTTGGGCTAGGAGCGGACCAGACGAGTCGCTTTCTTGGTTGGTTTAACTGGGGTATCAAAAGTCACTTGCATGCATGGATGGATGGATAAAGCCCCTCAATGCTTTGTTAGTGCTCCACCTTGATATACTAAATCTCTTGTATGCCTAAAAATGAGAATGAAGGGAGTACTTCTCTAAAACAAAGATCTGGTGACCATCTCTGGTGCACCACGGCGAGGTAAAGGTGGCATGTTCTAATTTTGCCTATTGGCAGCTAGTAGCCTAAGTCCCGATTTGGTTTTGTTAATTAAGTGACAACTTTAGATGGACTAATGCTTTTCATGTGAGATGGATAAGTGGTACATTGTCTACAATGAAATGTTGAGCTACTTCAAGCCAATAAGGAAATTGTCAAATTGACATATTTGAATGTGGTGCAAAGGCTAAACTAGTGAAGAGTTGCAGATGAGATGAGATGATCAAAGAGAAGATCAATAGAGGTGAAGCATACGAAATATGGGATATGAACCAATCTTGCATGGCATATGTTCACCTAAATGGTTGTTTTGTTTAAATGGTAAAAGTAAGCCACCTGTGTCGTGTAGGCCATAAACGGTGAATCAAAAGGTAGGTCCGTTTAAACCTGTATAAACTATCTAAGAATGATTGGGTTGGGTTAAACGTGATTAAATAAGCTAAAGAAACATTTAAGCCATAATTTAGTCAATCGGAGGACTACGACTACCACAATCAACACAAAACTAATTATAACATTGTAAGTATATGAAGTGTCGTGGGATTTAGATTTATTCCAGTAAGATTATTTGGTAGAATAATTATTTTAGAGGCGGTTGAAAATAGAGCTACCTCTAAAAATAGAAGCCACATAGTAAAATTTGTTTTTTATTTTTAAATGACCTTGGATGGAGAAACAAAGTTATAAATTAGTTTATGTGAAGCAATGAGGCTCACAGGCGAAAAGTGGTTAGGAACAGAAAAAAGTTCATAATTATATAAATCAAATTAAGAAAGCAATACAAACATGGCTCAGCAACAAGACTTTTCTCAAATACTCCCTTTTTTCCAAATTAGAAGACATCCCAAGAATCTTGGAGAGTCAAACTATCTCAAGTTTGACCAAACTTATATGACAATATAATAACATTTATGATGTCAAATAAGTATCGTTAGATTCGTTATCAATTATATTTTTATATTATGCTTAATTGATATCATAAATCTTGATAGTTTTCTCTATAATTATTGGTTAAACTTGGGATGCTTTGACTCTCCAAGATTCTTGGAAAGTCTTATAATTTGGGACGGAGGGAGTAGGATATTAATTTGTATGACAGAGTATGGTTAGAATGAGAATTTCTTCAAATCAGTCTTATCTTTTTGTTATAAAAATAATTAATTAAAATAACTAGTTATAACAGTATCGCACCAACAGTTTAAGTTGTATATAAACTACAACGGTTTGATCCATTTTTGGTAATGCAACTGACAACACCGTTGTAATTTTGAGCCCAGAGCCTATACTTTTCTTGTGTTTTGTGGCAAATAGGTTACCACATGTAACCATCTCCAGACATAATCAAACTTTGCTTTGAACAGCAATGAGGCCCTAAAGACACGACTTTGACTATTAATTTGTGTGATAACATATCCATAAATAACACAAAGATGTAGAAATAGAAGTGATGAGTTGTTGATTGATATATCAATGTGCAATCTCAAATAATAAAGAGAGTGTTGTTTTATCTAGACAATACATCTTCCAAGTGTTATGCCCCCTTTGCTTATAGGTTAACGCTTAATGGATTAGCATGAAGGAGAGATTCAGTGAATTCAGAAAGACTTTGCGAAAGTAATTGGAATTTTATCTAATTTTTGAAACACTTGTTTCGGAATTCTCAAATTCTGTGGTCATTCAGACTTGAATACAAAAGCTTTTAAAATGCTTTTCTCTCAAAAATATCAAATCCAACATTAAAGACAAGGGAGGGACCTGTACCAGGGCTTTGCCATATTGATGAGGAAGGAATCGACGAGGGGTAGCTTGGCATGAATAAATGGATGCTAGATGGATATGCCTAGGTGATTGTTGCGATATCATCGGAATGCAGCTCTGAATAAGCCAAGATGCAACATTATGTGCCTTCTATCTCGAGGTAGGCATTTCCTTGAGCAGCTGTTGGCTGTCATCCATGACGATGGCTCCTCCAATTGTTTGGGGACCGGCCAGTGTGCTCCGAAGTGAGACTGAGGAACCAACTGTTGGGGGCGTCGGCTGGCAGGTGTGCTGTGCGGCGCAACCGAGGAACCGATTGTTTGGGTGCCAACCGGTGCACTCTGCAGCGGGACCGAGCCATCGAGGGCTTCTGAGAAAGCAGAACAGACCAAGCTGCTCCTGCAGGGAGACGAGGTGGAGTGTGTGTTTGCGCAAGCCTAAGGAAGCACGAACGTCATCTTTGGCCATGGCTTCGGGCATGCGCTAGCGCCTGTGGCCCACGCCGCTCTCGGCTCGGCTGTACCGGGTGCCATCGCTGTCACCATTGGCCACCGGTGCCGTCGCCGCCCTCATCGCTCACGCTTGTATGTGCCGATGTCAGTGTCGCGGGCCTGCTCCCTGCTCGTCTCGCCCACGGCAGGTGCTGTCGCCCGCGGCCCGCACAATCCTGAAAGGCTGAAACAGAGAGGTGGTGTGGTGTCGCGGCCTCGCACGGAAAAACAGAGAAGAAGATGATACACGGGTCGAGAGACTTCGCAAAAGGTCGGGTTGTGGCTGAAACGGGTGAAGGCCCGACCGATCCACGATCGGACGTTTCTTGTTGCGCCTTTGCCAGATCCAACGATTATCAGATAACGGATGACGTGGCGTTATCGGGTCCCCGAGCTTGACCCTGGATTCGAAAGGAAGAGATGAGTGGAGTGGTGAAGTGGTTACGTGATATTCATTTTTTCGAGCAAAAAAAATCATGACTTGTAACTTATGGCTGCCTGCTGGCCCTGTAAGAGTTTTTTTTCCTACCTTCTGGTTCTAGATTTATATAATTTATAAACATTGCTTTGTAGAGGTGAACGTATTCTGAGTTACATCTAAAAATGAATTTCTAGAGGCCGCTTCAGTTCCCAGCCTCTCTAAAAGATTATTAGAGGCGGCTAGATAACCGCCGCTGATTTGTAAAGAAGGAAAACTGAGACACATTAATTCTGCAGTAGCAGTAGTGAACCGAAGTATTCACGACAATGGCATACAAGCAATGTAGCATTCAGAATTGTTGGACCTTACTACAGAGCTTGATGTTGCATTCAGAATTATTGAATTTTACTACAGAGCTTGATGTGAGGCAAAACTCTGTGCCAAATGAATTCCTGGTGAGCCGCTCCAACAGTAACGTGATAATCCCCAGACAACACAGAAAGAAAAGTGTGACGCTTTATACAACTCAAAATTAATGTTTTGTTTGCCACATGTAGTACAAACTTTCTCCTTTTGTAATAGTACATACAATACAAAAACAGAAAAAAAAACACAGTATTGTATAAGATTGATACGGATAGGAATGACACCTTGGCCCCAAATATGGATGAAAAACTCCCCAATTTGTCTAACATTAATGGGGTGATAATTTCAATCTCAGTGCTGCTCCAGAAAAACCACAGGCTAGTTTGGAACCGGACAGGAAAACAAAGGACAAATTTCAAAATTGTCACATTCAGAGGCGTAACAATAGCGAGTTTTCCTGCAGTGAAAGAAGTGGAACTTAAACGACAAAAAAACTATAGATCTGTTATGAAATATTAATGTGGATGTTCATAACCTCTATACCATCAAAACTACAACCTTTATGCTCAATAGTGTAACTCTCCTAGCATCAATTCTTGTAACTCCATCCCCTCATGTAAAGCTATATATAGGAGGGCTTATGTACTGTAAAGTGATACGAGAAAAGAGAACAACTCATTTTTCATCCTCTCTACTTCTATTCTTTATATTATATATATATTTTTGATAGTGAAACTAGTTATTTTATAACACGTTATCAGCACGATTGCCTCTAAAAACTATCAAGAACTAGGTAAGGAACTTTATATTGATCATAATATATTTTTCATGGTAAGACATTACTGCTTGTATATGTTTCTATATTTTGTTCTTGTATGAATGTTTGAATTTCGCAATCTATATATTTTGTAGTTTACTATGTCAAATCTTGCCAAGCTTAATTTCACGGCTCTGGATATTTCGGGCAAGAATTACTTGTCATGGGTGCTTGGGTGCTAGATGCTGAAACTCACTTGAATGCCAATGGGCTTGGTGATGCGATCAAAGAAAAAAATAATGCATCTAGCTAAGATAAAGCAAAGGCTTTGATTTTCATTCGTCGCCACCTCCATGAAGGTTTAAAGGCTGAATACCTTATTGATAAGGATCCCCTTGTTCTTTGGAACAAACTAAAAGAAAGATTTGATCATCAAAAGATAGTGATCCTCCCTAAAGCTCGTTATGAGTGGTTGCACCTAAGGTTGCAAGACTATAAAAGTGTTTATGAATATAATTCAGCCATGTTTAGAATCACATCACTGTTACTATTGTGTGGAGAAAAAGTGACAGATGAAGAGATGCTTGAGAAAACATTCTCTAAATTCCATGCATCAAATGTGCTGCTTCAGCAGCAATACCGTGAGAAAGGATTCAAGAAATATTCTGAACTTATTTCTTGTTTGCTTGTGGCTGAACAAAACAATGAGCTTTTGATGAAAAACCATGAAACACGTCCAACTGGTTCAAATCCACCCCCTGAAGTAAATGCTACGAGATATGATAATCAAAATAGTGAGAATGGACGCGAACGTGGTCGTGGCCGCGGACGTGGACACGGGCGCGGTCGTGGATATGGATATGGTCGTGGTAGAGGAAATTATAGTGTCCAATTCAAGAGCATGGGGAATTCTAATAAAAGGCAAGAAAGGGGAGATAAAGATAAAGACGAAATTGATGTAACAAAAAATGCATACCATCGTTGTGGTGAAAGATCTCATTGGGCACGCAACTGTCGCACACCCAAATATCTTGTTGATCTCTATCAAGAATCACTTGAGAAGAAGAACAAAAAGATAGAGACAAACTTTGCAAGTGGTAGTGGTCATAATATTTTGGATGATAATATGCTTAGTGCGACAGATATTGGAGAATATGACCACAACACATCTTGATGTTTTTGATTTCTTCATCCAAAAATAAATGATCTTGTTGTTATTTTTCTTCATACATGAATAAATACAATGTAATGGTAGTACCATTGATGCATGTTTCATCTTATGAATGAATGAATAAAGTTATATTCTGTTTCCATTTAATTAGTATTAATTTCATATGTTTCACTACATTTCTTTAATAGAGAAGTAATGCTCATTAGTACGTTTTATTTTGAATAGTATGGATGAACCATTGCCTCAAGAGCTTGCAAATGAAGAAACTATATGTATTATAGACAGTGGAACAACTCATACTATCTTAAAGAGTAAAATGCATTTTTTTCTATCTTATATTACAAGATGCAGTTGTTCATACTATATCCGGAAGTGCTAAATTGATAGAGGGTTCAGGAAGAGCCACAATAATGTTACCTTGTAAGACAAAGGTAGACATAAATAAAGCACTTTATTCGCCAAAGTCTCAAAGAAATTTGTTGAGCTTTAAAGATATACGCCAAAATGGCTGTCACATAGAGATAATGTGTGAGGGTAATGTGGAGTACCTCAACATAACAAAGATGTCATTGAGAAAAACATATATGTTGGAGAAATTACCAGAATTACCTTATGGTTTATACTATACAAGTCTCAAAGAGAATAAGTCATATATGGTGGTGGAACAGAAGTTCACCAACCATAACAATTTTATTACTTGGCATGACCGGCTAGACCATCCCGGATCAGTAATGATACGAAAAATTATTAATAGTTCATACGACCATGAATTAAAGAACAAAGATATTCTTCAATCGAATGACTTCCCATGCATCGCATGCTCTCAAGGGAAACTGATTGTACGCCCTTCACCAGCTAAAATTGGACATGAGTCCCTCGCTTTTCTAGAGCGTATACAAGGAGATATATGTGGACCAATTCATCCACCAAGTGGACCATTTAGGTATTTTATGGTTTTGATTGATGCATCAACTAGATGGTCACACATCTCCTTACTATCAACCCGCAACATAGCATTTGCGCGGTTGTTGGCTCAAATAATCAAGTTAAGAGCTCAATTTCCAGACAATCCGATCAAAACTATACGCTTGAATAATGCTGGTGAATTTACATCAAATAGTTTCAATGAATATTGCATGTCAATTGGAATAAGTGTTGAACATCCAGTTGCACATGTTCATACACATAATGGTCTTGCAAAATCATTTATTAAACGTCTCCAATTAATAGCAAGACCATTACTTATGAAGTCAAAACTACCAATGTCTGCATGGGGACATGCTATTTTGCATGCAGCGGCATTGATTCGCATCAGGCCAACAAGTTACCACAATTTTCCCCTCTACAGTTGGTTTTTGGCAAAGAGCCAGATATTTCCCATTTAAGAATTTTTGGTTGTGCGGTGTATGTCCCAATTGCTCCACCAAAACGCACGAAGATGGGACCTCAGAGAAGGTTGGGAATATATATTGGGTATGAATTCCCATCCATAATAAAGTATCTTGAACCATCAACGTGAGACATATTTACAACAAGATTTGCTGATTGTCATTTTGATGAATCAAAATTTTCAACAACAGGGGAGAAAATAAACAGCTAAATAGAGAAATAAGCTGGAATGAATTATCATTATCTCATTTTGATCCTCGTACAAAACAATGTGAGCAAGAAGTTCAAAGGATAATTCATTTACAAAGTTTAGCAAATAATTTGCCAGATGCTTTTACAGACTTAAAAAGAGTGACCAAGTCATATATTCCAACTGCTAATGCTCTTGAAAAAAAATAATGTCCTATCCAAGAGGGATAACCATGTATTGCTAATGAGTCAAAGACTACCATAAAACGTGGTAGACCATTGGGTTCCAAAGATAAAAATCCTCGAAAACGGAAGGGAGCAAAGAATCAAGATGGTCAAATAGAGAAAATAATAATTCAAGAAAAAACTCCTGAAGGAAATGAAGACATGACTCAAGAGGAGACAAAGGTACCTAATTCTTTAGAAGATGAGATCTCATTAAACTATGTCATGTCAGGAAAAATTTGGAACCGTGAGAAAGTCATCATCGATGATGCATTTGTATATAATCTAGCGCTAGAAGTTATGGATAAAAATGAGGATCAAGAACCTCACTCAATAGAGGAATGCAAAAAAAGAAAAGGTTGGGCAAAATGGAATGATGCAATTCAAGCAGAATTGAATTCTCTTACAAAACGAGAAGTTTTTGGGCCTGTAACCCGTGTACCAAATGGTGTCAAACACATTGGTTATAAATGGGTATTTGTGAGAAAACAAAATGAGGAAGGAGAAATCATAAGATATAAGGCACGGCTGGTTGCCTAAGGATTCTCGCAAAGACCAGGAATTGATTATGAAGAAACATACTCTCCTGTGATGGATGCAACAACTTTTAGATACCTTATAAGTCTGGCAATGAAAGAGAATCTTGACTTGTGTCTAATGGATGTTGTTATAACATATTTATATGGGTCACTTGATAGTGATATATATATGAAACTACCAGAAGGATTTAAACTTCCAGGATCAGGTTCTCGAGAACAATATTCAATTAAATTGAACAAATCTCTATATGGGTTGAAACAGAATGTGGTACAATCGTCTTAGTGAGTATTTGATAAAAGAAGGGTATAAGAATGACTCTATTTGTCCTTGCATATTAATAAAAAGATCTGGATCTGAATTTGTGATCATAGCTGTATATGTTGATGATCTAAACTTAATTGACACTTCTCAGGGAATCACTGAGGCGAAAGATTGTTTGAAGAAAGAATTTGAAATGAAGGATCTGGGAAAGACAAAGTTTTGCCTTGGTTTGCAAATATAACATCTTAAAGATGGAGTTCTTTTGCATCAAGCAACTTATATAGAGAAAATACTAAAGCAATTTTACATGGATAAAGCACATCCATTGAGTACCCCAATGGTTGTTAGATCCCTTGATATAACTAAAGACCCTTTTCGACCTCCGGAATGTAATAGTGAAATTTTTGGTCCTGAGGTGCCATATCTAAGTGCTATAGGAGCCCTAATGTATCTATCTTCTCATACACGTCCTGATATTGTATTTGTTGTTAATTTATTAGCAAGATATAGCTCAAGTCCTACTAGAAGACATTGGAATGGGATAAAACATATACTTCGCTATTTACATGGTACGAAAGACATGGATCTATATTTTTCTAACAAATGCATGGAGGAATTAGTTGGTTTTGCAGATGCAGGATATCTATCTGATCCACATAATGGTCGTTCACAAACGGGATATGTATTTATGTGTGGTGGTGCATCTATTTCATGGCGTTCAATGAAGCAAACTACAGCAGCAACTTCATTTAACCATGCAGAAATTTTGGCTATTCATGAAGCTAGCAGAGAATGTGTCTGGTTGAGAAATATGACACATCATATTCGCAAGGTGTGCAATTTACTTCTAGAAAATGAAGCGCCAACGGTCATACACGAAGACAATTCGGCTTGCATAACTCAATTGAAAGATGAGTACATAAAAGGAGATAGAGTGAAACACATCTCGCCAAAGTTTTTCTTTACTCATGATCTTCAAAAGGATGGTATTATAACAGTCCAATAAATTCGTTCAAGTGAAAATCTAGCAGACTTGTTCACAAAGGCACTACCTACTTCAGTATTCTAAGAAATTGACATATGGTATTGGATTACGTCGGTTGAAAGACATTAAGTGATATTGCCATCAGGGGAGTGAATATGTGTGTAATCTTTTTTCCTTGGCCATGGTTTTTTTCCCACTAGGTTTTTCCCTGGCAAGGTTTTTAACGAGGCATGCAATTCACCTCTTAATGGACATCCAAGGGGGAGTGTTATGAAATATTAATGTGGATGTCCATAACCCCTATACCATCAAAGCTACAACCTTTATGCTCAATAGTGTAACTCTCCTAGCATCAATTCTTGTAACTCCATCCCCTCATATAAAGCTATATATAGGAGGGCTTATGTACTGTAAAGTGATACGAGAAAAGAGAGCTCCACAAATAAGGAGCTAGTGGAAGCACTAGTATGTGGGTCGCGACAACTACTGAAGAGCTTTGTAAGGTAGCATACACTACATAAGAGGAAGAAGGTTTACATGATACTAGTTGTCACACCCAATTTCAAGAACGAAATAGGATGCATAACATTATGTGTGTCCAGGGAACAATCCACACATAAGTTCACAAATTACAAAGTACCATCACAGAGTTTATTACATCGCGTACATATATCCATTACATAAATAAATAGAACAACAGAAGATACACTAGCTCTCAGGCTCCATCTCACAGGGAAAGGTCAACTGGTTGACCAAGCCTAGAAATCTTCTAGAAACTCCTCGTAGCCTCCTGCTTTTGTTACCCATCCGGGATTTTTATCCAAGATTGAAAAGAAAACAAGCGTGAGCACAAACGTACTCAACAGTATAACATGGGGTTATGAAGCTCAAAAGGTTGACACTGGCTTACTGCATTCAACACTTTTAGTTGATCAAAGTTTTATTATTAAGTATCATCAGTTATGCTTAAGCCCCAAATGATCCCATTTATATCACTGCCAAGTTAAGAGATCATAAACATCATCATTACAGTGGCAACAGGAACATAGAGGTTGGTCAAATTAATTAGTTAAACCGTCAGTTTTCCGGGCCACTCGTAACCGTGAGCACGGCTGATATATCAGTTTTAACACTCTGCAGAGGTTGTGCATCTTTACCCGTGAGTCGTGATGCCCCGAATGCCCGGGTTAATTACTCCCATAACACTGCCAAGGTGAGTGGGCGGGGTTCACTATGAAACCTTTCATAGCATCTCGTCTAACAATATTAGGACTGCTAGGATTGGCAAGGGGTGATAGAGCCCCCCTTCCGAGTAGCATAAAGACCCGCAGCCTACGCTCAAACTCGGACAGAGGCCGCACTATAACCAGCTCGGCAAGAGCCTAATGCGCCCTTTCGGGTAACCGCTAACGAGCTAGAAAAGAGCCTACTACTGAGTTAAAGCCAGAGCCATGTAGCTCTCACGGTAGCACTGTCAGTCCCAGCTTTTGCCAACAGTGAGTTATTATATAAGGTTATGTTCCAATTGCCATAAACGAGATCACCAATTCATTCAGAACATTAAATCATTTGGCAGGGATCATGTATCATTTCATAAAGCACTAGCCATCTACCCATATGCATAACCCATAGGAGTCAAGGTAAAGGTTTTCAATTCTACGGAAATGTACTACAGTTATCAAATTAAACACATGCACATGAAATCATGATTATGGTGAATAGGATAACAAGGTAGGTCCCATGCTATACTTGCCTTGGTTCTCAAAGTCTTGCTAGTCCTGCTGCTGGTCAAAGAAATCCTGGTCACAACCAAACTCCTCACTGTCTGAACTCGATCACGGCATTGCAACAACACGCATTCCAATTTGCATACATGCAAAGCAAACAAAACTACTATTAGAACAGTACACCAACAACAGTAAACCGAGTTAAAAGGTTTATAAAAAGATACTACGCACTTCTACGATCATTTCAACGCGAATTTCACGAAAATCGGATTTAAAACGCAAAAGATATGATTTAAACTAGTTCTCTAAGAGCATCTTTAGTATTTAAATTAACTTTGAATTTAAATATTTCAAACATGACTAACCAATGGTTTAACATGTAGAGAATTTCATTACAAATCTAACGCAACTCGAATCGTCCAAATCGGAGTTAAAATAAAGTTTTTATAAACAAAACAATGCAGTGGCATTTCTGTGAATAGCAAATTTCCATTTTTGGATTAAACCGAACAGGTTTACGTTTCCTGAACTGAGAAAGCGTAAACTCAGAAATGCGCCAGGGCTGTGGCGCGGGGTCGGCAGGTCTGCCACGTGGCGGCTCAGGGTTGGCGCGGTGCACTGCACAGTGCGTGCACCCGCTGACTCAGCGCGGGCCCGAGGGTCCACGGGTCCACGGTGGACTGGGGAACATACCCCTTCGTTGTTCTAATCTCAGCCACAGATCAGTGATCGGACGACTCAGAGCAGATCAGAGAGAGGGAGAGGGAGAGAGTCGGCCGGAGCCGAGGGAGGGCGCGGCAGCACGCCATTTCCGGCGACGAGCAGCTCGTCGGAAAGAAGGGGAAAAGGGTCTAGGGGCCTCTGTTGGCCACCGGAGAGCCACGGGGAGAGAGAAGAGCGAGTGTCACACCCGATTTTAAGAACAAAACCAGATTTACACCATATGTGAGCCCAGGAAGTCAAATCTCACATATAGCCACAAATTAAGGAAGTATCAAAAGACAATACTTAAATACATAACATATAAGGTCAAAGGATAACCTCAACACAGCAAACAGCGGAAAGACGACTCCGATCTTCAGGCGAAGGCTCCAACTTCACAGGGACAACTGACTGGTTGATCACAAGCCTAACTCCTTTAACTGTTGCTCTTTGCAATCTGATATGGTTGATAAGGCAAGGGTGAGCACTTAAAGTACTCAGCAAGATTAACACAGGGTTATGAAGCTCAAAAGGCTGACACTGGCTTACTGCGGTTGCTTTTAACTTGGTCAAGTTTTAACAACAATTAGCTTTAGTTATGCTTAACCCAGTTGGTAACCACATGATCATTAATGAAACAATCTCATATATCATATCTCCGAACTTACCATCATAAGTTGTTCAACAACATGAGTATCTAACACTGTGAGTTTTCCAGGCCGCTCGTGACCGTGAGCACGGCTATCATGATAGATTTACACTCTGCAGAGGTTACGCACTTTACCCACAAGCCGTGTAGCCCATATGCCCGGGACGACCAATCCCAAAACACTGCCAAGGTGAGCGGGCAGGGTACACTATGAAGTCTTTCAAAAGTCTTTCCAACATGTTGACAGACCCTACGGACCCAAGGGCAAGGGTATGTAAAGCCCCTACTCGATGGTACCTTTCGAAGCGGTAACCACCCTAGGACATGCCCTACAACCAGCTCGGCAATGGTGCCTTTCACGAACTGCCAACATGCTAGTACGAATCTTCATACTTGACTAAAGCCAGAGCCATTATAGCACTCATGGTTGCATTTAAGTCCCAGCTTTTGCCCTACAGTGAGGTCCTATTCCATGTTGCTATAAAAGCCAATTTTATCTCATTGTTGCATATATCATTAATCAATATTCGATTCAATATTCATCATGTAAAGCATAGCAGAGCTACCCATATGCATAGAAACCCATGGTGACAAGGTACAAGGTAACAAGCTATGGTATAGATCTAAATAGGAATCAATTTAGACACATGCAATATGATTAGATGAATTAAAGTGAATAGGTAACAAGGATGATCCCATGTTAAACTTGCCTTAAACTCTTAGATCCTTTCTTCACTTGATTCTCGATCTTCTGATGACTTCTTCTTGATCTCCACGTAAATCTCACCGATTGGACAAGATCATAAACACCACACAAGCATCTGAACAATCATACAAAGCATACAATATATCTACTTTAGAACAATACACCAATCGACGAAAAAGGTTTAAAAGAAATCTACGTATTGCTACGATCACGCAGACGCGAGAATCACGCTAATCGGATCTATAAAGGAAAAGAAACGACTACTGAAAGATTAGTTTTTATAAGATAATTAAACTTCATTTATTTTATTTAAAAAACATATATTGGATACTTCAGAGAAATACCCAAATTAAATTAAGTCACATTACTTTGCTTTGTAAAAACAAGATTAAACTAAGTATGTTTTGTTTTATGAAAAGCCGAGGTGGAAAACCCTAATTGATTTTAATTGGAAAACCATTGATTATATAGATTAATCAATTATCATTTTATTTCAGAGAATAAAACATATTTAATATTGTTACTAACAGGTAGATCTTATCGTTACGAAACCAACGCAACTCGAACGGGACAAAACGGATCTAAAATGAATAAACTATAGATTAAACAAGATTTTGAAAATGGCAAGATTAAAGCATTAAAAGAATTAATTTACTTTGATTTTCAAAATTAATTAACATAGATGAAAACTACTGGATAGAGCATAAAACTACGAATCTAACGCAACTTGAACGGATCGATTTGGATTAAAAACAAAGAAGTTATAGGGTTTTGAAATGGGATGACAAATCTGTAAATAGGGATTTTCATTTAAAACCGAATTAAACAGATCTAAAAAGAGAATACACTTTCCAGAGGGGAAAACGTAAACGTGAAAACCGCTTTGGATGGAAGGGATACACTACGACGAAGAGAAAAACAAGACGAACCTTGTAGCACCAGAAAAGCTCGCCGGAGAGTTCGCCGGAGTTGACCGCCAATGATATGATAGGAAGAGAGAAAATTATAATTTACTACACGAGAGATTTTCCAAACTAGGGGCTCCTCTTGCGGTAGTTGTGGTGTGCTTTGACAAGAAACTGATAGATATATATAGGGAGAAAAACTCCCGACATGTTCATCAACTGGCGATATGGTACTAATTGATGGTGCACTTCCACATTTACTAATGGGTCAATTAGACATAAAAGCCCATTAGTAAATAAATGCATGGACTTTTGAGATTTATTAGGATTATTGCACATGGGCTTTGAGGACCGGTGGGAAATTGAGATATTTATTATATATTTTCGGAATAAATTATTTTCGTGAATAAAATAATTCTAGAAAAGTCTAGAACTAATATTTAAGTCACGAAAAATACTCCAAAGCCTCCAAAAATTCTGGGAAAATTCTCGGAGACACTTTGGAATATTATGAACCCAAATAAAGTATTTGGAGCTCACGAAAAGATATTTTGGAGCATCTAAAAATTAGATTAAGCTCATAGAAAAATGAGAAAAGGTTCTGAAAAAGCCAGAAAAATTCCCCGGAAGATTTTAGAGATATTTTTATGAATGATGAACTCAAGAGAATGATTTAGGGTCAAAATAAAAGAATTCTTGGGAAACTCCAAACAAGAGGATGGAGTTAGGGAACAATGAATTTGATGACAGAAAAGACGGAGACATGCTGGATAGAGGTAAACTTGTAAATTAGGTGGATCTAGTTTTGGAATAAAACAAAAGAGAAAATCGGATTTTAAACCCAGCCGTGGACTGCGGGTTAAATACTTAAGATATCAAGGGTTCTTTAGCAAGATAACCGGCCAAAGGGGTATCTTG
This sequence comes from Microstegium vimineum, assembly GCA_022036555.1. Taxonomy (NCBI): domain Eukaryota; kingdom Viridiplantae; phylum Streptophyta; class Magnoliopsida; order Poales; family Poaceae; genus Microstegium; species Microstegium vimineum. Next base: position 42,757,576 of record CM039121.1, on the reverse strand, counting down.
GATTAGGGATCGTTGGATCTAAGGCCAATGGCCCAGATTAGATGGAGGGAGAGGGAGATGGATTCCCCACCGGGGGAACAGTGGCCCGGCGGTGAACGCCATGGACGAGAGCTCTGCTCCACGCCGGCGCGGGCGGTTTGAGCCGGAATGGACTCGGGAAGGGTTTCAGGAGATAGGTGAAGGAGATGTGAGTTCACATGTACCGATAGGGAGGAACGGAGGAGTACGGTGCGGGCCAACGACGAGCAGAGACGGGCAGAGTTGTTCTGCACGGTATGCCGAGCACCTGAGAGTAACGCAGAGGGATAAAGAAGGTTAGGCGAGTTCGGAAGAATGTCCCGGAGCTCGGTGATCTCCTTACAGTGGTGGCAAAGCACGGAGCGAGCTCGGCGGCGTGAGGAGGGGGAAGGCGCTGACAGCGCGGGACCATCGCGTCGGCGAGACAAGGGGAGGCAACGGGGCAGGTCGACGCGCTGGGCCGCATAGGAAAAAGGGAAGGGGGAAGTGCGCGCGGGCCGGGGCGAGGCAAAGCAGCCCATGTAGATGGAAGGGGAGAGGGAACCAGGCCGGCTGGGCTGGTTAGGCCAGAAGGTGAGGAAGAGAGGATTTGATCCTATTCCTTTTCTTTTTGTTTTCAAAACTTTTCTTAAATCCTTTTTGAAAACCACAATAACCAGCTGTTGGAGTTGGACAGCTTGCACACTAGCAGATCGCGTTATAATTAAACAGAGAAAAATAATCTAGTGCCAAAAAAGCAAATTAAGGTGTGGAAATAAATTCAACAAAATGGGACTTATAGTCATTACTAGCCGTTGAACCTTTCCTTATAGATTGCATGCATGGAGCAACCTTCCAGGTTAGTAGACTGTGTCTATGTAATAAGGAAAATACTGACTATTCAGGAACAATATAGTTTTGATAGGAGGAGATATCGACAGCAACGTGACATGCCACGAGTGTCACGTCCTTGTCCAATATATATGATATGCAACTCATTAAGTTATCTAGCTTAATGACAAAAAATAGAGGCAAATAAAAACAAGGGATCACAGGCCATTCCTTTTTCCAGAATATACTAGACCTGGCCCTCGTGCATATTCAGAAACTAGAATTCGACTTATTTAATTAAAACATCCAGTATCGTTTGGACAATGTCCAACCGCAGCTGAGAAAAAGCATCACGGAAGGCCACGCATGCAACAAGGCCAACCATCTATCTATGATCTATCCACATTGCTGAACGATCAAATCAACGGATAATAATTTATGGAACACGAAGTGATCCATCGATAAATGAAGGGTCAAACACTAGCTAGGTTGGCATCTGATGGCCGACCTACCTTCCACTACATGGTCACGTACAACTCACAACACTGTTCCTTGACCAAACCAGACATATTAGCAACCCCCAGTAGTCTATGCAATAAATTTCTGTTAAACCACAAGTTAATTTCACCCAAAACCGCGATCGATCGAGCCTAGTTGTTAGCACTGCTCTCAAATAAGGTACAACGAACCGAAATTAATTTGCGGGCCGGTGGCCGAAACGAGGGTAAAATAAAGTGCAGATGATTTTTCAGGAGAGCAATCGAGCAACAACAGAGAATTTGCCTGACCTCGACGGAGCTGCCCCTGGCCTCGCGGAGGACGAACTTATCGAGGCCGGTGGCGCGGTCCTTCACGCGCTCCACGGATGCCGCCCCTGACATTCCTCAGTCGCCGACGGGGAGGAAGCGCCGGATCGCACGTCCGCTAGCCGAGAAGGGTGGGTGGATGCAGGGAACTGAGGGATTTGTTTGCGTTCGTGGGAGGGCTGATTTATAGGCGGCGTCGGCGGCAGAGCGGGCGCAGCCTGAACGGCTGAACCTGAACAAGTGTCAGCAGGGGAAAGCGGCCAGGGCTCATGTGCATTCTGACTTCACAGACGTATTTCTAGAGTACGCTTTCTAATGTTTATTCCAAATTATTTTCCTTTTTTTTGTGAGATTTTGCTGCAAAATCCAGAGTACTTTTAAGAAGTTTTTATCCCAGAGCGCTAGCTGTGAGGTTTTAGGCACAGCCACAGACAGATAAACGAACACTCCATAGGCTAATTCCTTTAAGAATTAAAAAAAAATCGAAAGGTCAACTGAATCTAAAATAAACCATGAACTAGGCCAATTGATTATTTCATTGGCTAGAGTTAACGTAAAATGTTTCTATAAATAAAGATAAATAAAAGATGAAAGGGCCGTGGAATTTCAAGTGATTGCATCATGTATGTGTACATATAAATACTCTAGGATTGTTTCCAAGTTATTTAATTTAGTCTAGAGAGTTAAAAAAGAAGAAGAAAAATTCGTATTTGTGTAGCAAAGCTCCGTCGTGGCGAAACGAAGATTGTACTGTTGCAGCGTTGCTTGAGAAAAGTCATGTCATGGTATGTTTGCCGTCCAAGTCCATTGAACCGTGAGCAGTGAGCAGTTCATGGTCGCAGATGGTTTTGCGTATAGAAGAAGAAAAAGTCAATTAATAAAGCGAGGAAATGTGTTACATGGTGGGCCTAGCTGAACACAGATCTTGGCCATAATAAGAAGAACAATTTGTTTTGCAGCTTCTTGGAGGCCGAAATTGGCCCACCTCTGATTGTTTCTGTTCTTTTAGCATCTGACCCGCCTATGATACCAACACCCTTGGCCCAACAACGTTTCGAGCTGCCCAAGCCCAAGCCCATGCACCGTTGGTACAATGCCAAGCACTGCACGAGCAGGGTTGCAGCAGAAAAGGCATGAGCCAATGGCCATCAATTTTTTCAGTCTACTATAGCGCGGTGATTTCCTTTCGTAGGAACGACGGCCAGTAGGGTGCTCGGTCGGTGCCTTTTTTTTCATTGAAGCAAACTAGACGAATCTCATATATTTCCTGTGAAATTCTTGGTGGAACCGTCGAACGAACTCGAACCCATCCATGTCCATCTCGATCGGTTCGCGCTCAGCATCGCTCGCGGTCTTGGCTAGGTTAGCTTTGCTGATCAAAGCAAGGAGAGGCGAGACAACCAATGCGGAAATTAATCCGTGGTAGAAAGTTTCCAGTCACTCGATCCTGCATGCACTGAATTTCTTGCCGTTCTCCGCTGTGAAGAGATCCATCCTGTGAAAAGCTAGCTGAGTGCCAAACCTGATGGAGAAAGTAGCCCTATATATCTCCAATCAGAGTATCTGACCTGCAGTGACGACCAGGTCAGTGTACAGCTCTCGCTGCCTGGCTAGGCCACGACCACGAGACCCCACTAGAAGCTGATCGATCAGCTTTTTTTTTCAGAGAGAGAGAGAGAGAGAGCGCGCGCTAGAGAGAGGTAGAAACTGACCAGTTCGATCACTTCGCCGTTACACTAATCTCTCCTACTCGATGCCGGTAATTTGGTTCCCGCGCGCGGGCCGGGGTGAGGGGACAGGGAGTCATTAGCCGCCACTGCCGTATTCGTCGATAAGGCCTGGCTACTACAGTTTGATCATCTCCTCCAACCTTTCGAGATAAACCGCGCGCTGATCTCTCTCCATCTCTATGGCAGGCTAGCTAGCTAGCTCCAGTGTGCTGCGTGTATTAATGAGCAACGTAATATAGGACACTTCAATTCGCTGTTGTCTCACGCTTGACAATAAAGGAGCTGCCAATGATGGTGTCTATATATTTGCCCGGGGATTAGGGTATGACTGTATTGTCGTGAACTACTAAGAAAATTTTATTTTCAGATGCGGAAAAAAATCGCTGGACTCTCCTGAAATACCTTACTATTTTCAGAGATGGTCAGACTAGACACTTCCACCTCTCAAAATCAATTTCCAGATACGGAACAGATCCGCCTCTGATTTACAGTTAATATTGATCATAGCAGGAATGCAATTGCAACTAGCCAGGTCCGTAATGGATGAGAGGTGGTGAGAGGGTGGGAAATAAAGTTCAACATTTATATGCGGACCCGCAACTATACAAACAGTACTAGTGTTCTGATTCAAAATAAATTAATTGTAATATATACACATTATCAAATCGATTACCCGATATGATATCACTACTGGTTAATTAATAAGAGGGGCTACATCTGACAGTAGTGATATTTCTCTTTCACTGTTGCCTGGTTCGGAACAGCAATGATGGGCCTCATCATTAATTGTCGATTACTCAATCAGATGATCAGATCTCATTTTGTCAGTTATGCCGGATTTACACTGTTACTACATCCATATCTATGACAGAAATTCAGAACTTATAACAAATAGGTTAGGCAAAATAGTCTCGGTGGAATTTTAACCTGTGCATATTGTACCAAAAGTCAATAATGATATTGGTCGTCGTAAGGCGCCGGCCCCACGCACCCCAATCATCGCCGTCGTCGTCGTCGTCAGAAACCCGTGTGCGCGCGACGACCGAAATTGCAGAAGCCCCTGAGCCCGCGCACGCGACGCCGGCCTGTCGATGATCAGCTTGCAATATTGCATTGCCTGGCCGGCTCTGAAGTCCTGAGTCCTGACCGCTGCCGGTGTCGTTTGTGGTGTACCGGCCGGCAGATCATAGCTAGCTAGCTGATCCAAAAGTTCATGGCTACAAAGCTAGCTATAGCTACGCCTTGCGTGCGAGCATCGAGCATCGCTAGCCATGCATGGCATGGCCGCCTAGCTGCACCGGTGAGCAACTAGTGCTGCACGCAATAACGCTTCATGTAGGAGTATAGTAGTAGTAGCATGCATTCTAGCTAGGCCTGCAGAGGCTAAAGCTGAGTGGAATGTCACATCGCTCTAACTAGTTATATAGCGTAGTATGACGATGTGTGTACGTGCGCTCTCACCCCTCCGATCGATCCCCTCTCATCCGCCGTCCTAATTAAACCTAGCTAATCTCGCTCTAGGTTAAGGCCTTGTTTATTTACGCAGGATTCAATCCAGGAGCTAATTCATTTCGGGCCAGGAATGAGTGAATCCGTTCCTGACACTCATTTCAGGCTAGGATTAATTTCAGAGGTCGAAAGTTCGGTTTCGTTTCGGGTCATGTAAACAAGAAAAAGAGAAGTAAGTTTTTATTTCGGTCGTTTTCATTTTAAACCGGCATAAAACGAACGCACATTTTAGTTCTCATTTGGATTAAAAACGGACCGTAACAATCCACCCAAAATATCATCTGGAATTGGTCACTCCGATGGAAACGAACCAGACTTAAATCGTCTGGTACAGGTACAACCGGCCGGTTAATTAACCGACTAGTTTTCATGTACATAAATCCAGTACAGATGATAGTAAATTGTACATTTGTCACATGAGAGTACGTACGACGTTCATTCATATATGCATGCACGACCGGGGTCCGATTCACACACACTGCACACACACACTTTACACACACACGATCCAAAAAAACCTGGTGCACCTGCTACGTACTACTACTCTGACAGGTGCGCGCATTGCAGTGCATGCAGATGCATATATCAGCATACGGAGTATATATGTATGTATATTCTCTGCATAAACACACTGCAACATATATACCTGTCAATCTATCTATGTGCTGCATGCATAATGATCGCAAACAGCTAGGCGTATATGCCAAAAGTTGATTGCTGAGTAACAGCAGTGCTCATTGGCGACTGGAGCAGTGGTGCTTGGCTGCTTGGGCATGTCATTTTTCTACAATATATATAATGGGACAAATAGATACACCATGCATTCATGCGTTGGTCACCACCACTTGATTGGCGCTGCATGCTTCTTTATCTCTTCTCTTTATAATAACTTCTGACGACGCACGTCGTCTGACGAGAATCGATCCAATGTGGGCACATATATAAAATTCATCAGAAGCGCGCATCAGCAGCCTTATTTGCGCAGAGTAATTAATCGGTGGATAGATCGATACAGAACCTGCAATGACAGAATGATGTGCTCGCGCGCGCGGCACTTGCGCAGACGACATATAATGCGCGCGCGCAGAGATGCATGCAGATGCAGTCACCACGCAGAGATCAGAGATCAGTGTGGATGTGGTAGCCGGCCGGCGGTCGGCGATGAATAAAAGCTGCAGCAGCTTCAAACAAGCTGCTACTAGTCAAGATGCATGCGACACAATCGAAGAGAGTGAGTGCTGATGGAGATCAATCTTATCATCAGCACAGCTGCAGGCTGGCGGAAATCCGCTGCTGCTCAGCGCTTCAATGCGCTCTCGTTCCGCCTCTGTTTACAAACAGCAGCGCGTACCAACGTCCGGCGGCGGGCCTTTTTGCTTCTGTCCGGCCGAATCCATCGATCTGATATGTTGACGAGCCAACAATGCCCATGCTGATTTTTATATAGAGAGTAATATACTTGCTGTTTCAGGTGGTGTCGGATCATAATTTTTCATTATTTTTGGGTCCCTAAGCTTATCCTTGACTTACTAATTTGCATGGGTTTTGATCCACTCTATACGTCAAAGTGACATAGGGAGTGCTTGGTTCCCAGCCAAGATTCGCCAGGCTGTGGTGGTGGTGGTGGGCAAAAAATTTGCCATAGTGGCAGCACTCCCGCCACGCTATACGACACAAAACATGAACAAAACGACAACATAAAAAGCTGTGGCGGCCAAACACAAAAGCTGAACCAAGCAGCTGCCAAACATCTGTGGTGTGTCGCAGCCTAGGTAGGTGGACTGTGGCGGTGATCCAAACACCCCCATACAAACTTAGCGCTAACCTAGATATGACATACCGGATCCAGTACATCTAAACTTGCTAAACAGCCACACCGAGGTAACTAAACTTGCATGGTCCATGGTGCCACATCTAGGTTCCTAACTTTGAAAATTGCAGCTTTAGGTCAAACTACTATTGTTTGTGACAAACCGTCTGCATGGCTACTGAGCAATGTGAAGCTAGAGAAAATTTGAGAAGATTGACTTATTATTGTTACGTAGACTAAGGAGTGCATATGAGATGAAAAAGTAGTTAAATTTATTGTTTTTTCATTTTAGGGGTGGGCCGAGGTTAAATTTGCACCTCCAACTAGACTATACCTTTTTCCTATGCTGGCATATAGGGCTCACATGTCGTTCCTGTCTCTCATATCATTCCCAACTCCCTCTGTCCCATGCGGCCATGTTGTCGTTGCCACTCTCTTGTGTTGCCTTAGCTCGAGCACCAGCACCAATGGTAGCCCATCAACAATAGCCGGAGCGCCTCTTAGTTGTAGAGGCAACATCGCTACCACGACTAAATCGTGATGGAGCCTCTGCAAGCTCCATCTATCCTCCACATGCCTGCCGAGCTTGGCCACAGGCAAGGTCTGATGGTGGCTGGCCATGAACAAGCAAGTCTCCTCACCTCGGCTCTAGTGGTAGCCAAATGCATGCTCTAGTGTGTAGGGTCTTGTTGTATAGTGCTATCTGGATGCCACTGAACCAAGGGCAGGGAGAGCAATCCAAGCAGACACATGAGAGAGTTGGGAAGGGGTGAGAAAGAGGATGATAAGTAGGGCCACATGTTAGGTGCATAATCAGCAGCCACACATATATGTGGTTTATCACAAACATTAATTTGGAACCCTTGTGACCTAATTAGCAAGTTTGGGATCTTGTATCTACAATTTTGGAAAGGAGGGACCTAGATGGCATCGCCGTGCAAGTTTAGGTAGCTTGTATGGCCCATTGAGCAAGTTTGTGAACCTAGGTATCAAAATTTAGAATTTTAGGACCTAGATAGCGACACTACAAGAACTAGATCTAACACGTCAGATCCACATCAATGTCGGGTCACCACTTCACATCGGCATATAAGTTGGTCAAAATCCATTTGAACTAATGTTGGAGCCTAGGACAAGTTTAGAGTCCCTAGAAAAAGGGAAGCTTAGGATTTGGATGGAACTACGTCCCAAGTTTAGGATCACCATTATATTATTTATTGCATTATATATGTTAGTTATCTTATGCTTGCTATAATGTGTCAAAAACCTATACTATAGGTATCTATCGACGAAATATGCGTCGCAGTCTACCTAGGGGGTACCCTACGGTAGTAGATTGTAGGCGGAGGTGTGGTGACGACGATCAAGCGTAACACAGAGAGCGTAGACACGGCGATTTATACAGGTTCAGGCCGGCAAGTCGCCGTAATACCCTACGTCTTGTGTTTTGGTGGCTGGATTGATCTTGCGTATTTAGGTTACAAGATCTGTAGATGATCTGAGAGAGGTTGAGAGAGAGAGTTTTTGAGGGGGTCCCTGCTCGCCTTATATAGCCGGGGAGCAGGGTTACAATTTCCATATCCTAACAAATTACGATCGGTTCCTTATGGCGAGGGATCCGAATCTATCTACTAGGATCTTCCTTGGCGAGCAAGACTTCTTCAGAGTCCTTAGCGAGCACGGCGGGCTGGTCACGTGCCGCAAGGCCTCGCGGACTGGGCCATCTCCTGGTCGGTAGGCCCATAAGGTCCCATGGGGATATACCGAGGTAATATCCCCAACAAGTCCCCGAGCACGTTGCATTCTTCTGGCGAGACCGCAGCGTCATCCTGAGAGGTGTTCAGTTGGTCGCCATCATGCGAAGTGGTCGTCGTAGAGTCCCGACCAGCGTGGCTGGTCGGGGTGCTGCTCGGAGAAGTCTCCCGACCAGGTCGATCTAGTCGAGAACGTCGTAGCTTGATGTGCGAGTTGGCCGCCTTGCTGGATGCTGCAGTTGCTTGTTGGAGAATGTGACGTGCTGAAGAAGAAAAAACTTTTGAAAGATCCTTCCCCGGTGAAGTGTATCCACTTATGCTCTGCAAAAATAACCCGTAAAAAACAATAGAGTTTCGTCGAGAATAAAATCAGTACATTCACGGCAGGATGAAGTGTACCCACTTAGTCCCCGAGCATGGTAGCAGGTGAAGTGTGCACGTGGTGCCATGCTTTATAAAATGGTTAATAAGGTATGTAAATGAACGTTGAAGCATGAGTTTTGTAAAAAACGACTGCAAATACCCGTAGTCTCAGAGCTTGATATAAGAAACTGGAAGCTCCTTGTATCAGGATCAAGTATGTAGAGAATAAAGAATCGAAATACTAGTTTAGTAATAAATGACTGCGAATACCCGTAGTCCCCGAGCCTGATGTAAGGAGCCTGGAGAGATTCTTGCGTCGGGGTCATTTATTTTTTATTTGCAGTCCCCGGGCGTTAGTCCCCGGGTGTTGTCCTTCTGGGCGCCGTTCTATGGTGCCCTGGCCGCAGTCCCCGAGCCCTGCTCGGTGTGAAGCTGGACGAAATCTCCGAGCCTGGTCGGGAATGCGACCAGCGCTCAAGTCGTAGTTGCTGTCGACGGAGTCCCCGAGCGTGTTTGTGCGTCCAGCTCTGTCAACTTTGTCGACCAGGTTACTATAGTCATCCGGCTGTTGCTGCATGACAGGCTTGTTCGCCCAGTCCCCGGGACTGTAGCGTTGTTGAAATTGCGAAGAAAATCATTAGCCGTAAATCAGGGAATTAACTATAAGTAAATATGTAAGGAAAAGGAAGTAAATGGGCCGAAACAACCGAGCGTCCAGTGGCCCAAGTCACGGCGCAGAAAGTGGGCATGGCGGTTCCTTATTTGGTCGTCGTGGTTTCCCAAAAAACCTCGAATGGGAAGCGTTGTTCCCCTAGGTATAAAAGGAAAACAATGGCGACGACGGTTTTCATTAGTGTTGCGGTAAGAAATTCTTCGTCTTCCGCCGCAATTTTCTCATCATTTCTTCCATCGCTTTGCTGATTCATCCTCTGTCGTAGTCCCTGGCCTCTCTATTCGCCAGAGATGACGCCGAAGAAGGATGCGAATAGGAGGTCGTCAGCGGCAGTCAGGGGAGCTTCTGTGTCACCGCCCCCAAATGCTAGGGTTGAGGATTTGGTGGTGCCTCCCTGGGCGGAGCATTGGACTCGGAGTACATTGAAGGAATATGACATTAATACTCTTGTTTTCGGCGGTCTTCTCCCGGATAAGGAGGTCGGCGGGTGGCAGCCGACATTCGGTGAGTCGTATCCGACGCCGGACACTGACGAGCTTGTGGTGTTTGAGCCTTTCTTCCGCTGTGGTTTCGGGGTTCCGGTTCATCCTTTCCTTCGTGGCCTTTTACGGTATTATGATATTTCACTCTGCAACCTGAATCCCAACTCGATTGTTCACATTGCGACATTTATTCATATGTGTGAGGCATTTATTGGGATTTATCCCCACTTTGATTTGTTCTGATACTTCTTTCGTTTGAAGACAAATGGGAGCAAGTCACTTGGTGTTATTAGTTCAGTATACCTTCAACTCAGAGATGGTATGGCTAGGGAATACATCTCGATGTCGCTGCATTCCAAATTTGTGGGACACAAATCGAGGTGGTTTTATGTTCATCAGGAGGAGCCCTTCGCGCCATGCGATTCCTCGCTAGTGCCCACAATTTTGGAGACCTGGTCGGAACTGCCATCCGGGGCTAATTTGGATACTATGAAGTTACTTCTGGAGCTGCTCGACCGTCGCACTCTTGATGGGGTGGTGGTAGCTTGTAGTTTCATCGCCAGGCGATGTCAGCCTTGCAAAGATAGGGAGCATCCAACTTTTGAATATGCTGGCAAGGGTGACGGTACCCGGGAAGCGCCGGAGAATATTGAGAACGCTGTCGGTGAGAAGCATCTGAACTATATCTTTGACCTGTCGAAGCGTTCGCCGCCACCGCGTTCGAGGGAGGCTTTTTCTCTTCGTCGTCGTCCTCCTCAGGTTTTGGTCTATATTTTTTTTACGTTGTGTCGTTGTAGCTGGCGGTGTATTTATGTGCCTCGGTTATGCAGGTTTATGGTGAAAACCGTGCTCACTATTTCACCCTCTTGCCGACCCCTGGTGTGTTGCCAGAGTTTTGTACGCCCTTAGCGGGTGTTGATATTGGTGAACCGGGCAGATCTGGTCGTTCTGAGGATGTTGATGATGAGAATCTGGTCGGCGAAGGACTACCCCGTGCTGGGACAGGTGTTGCCGATCCGGAGCCTCTCAGGTCAGAGCCCTGGGCTGCTGATCCCCGAGACTTGGTGGTGGATTGGCTTCTTCGGGAGGTCCTGAGGTTCCTTCCGGTTTTGCCGCGGGATTTGATGATGATGTCGTGCTGCTGGCGTTTACCCATCGTTCAAAGAGGAGGAGGCGGGCTTCTGTCATCATTGAAGATGATTTTGTGGAGCTACCTCCCTTGCGGGAGGGTATTGTTGACGATGAAGGCTCTGATTCTGGTTGAGGCATCTTGAGTGGTGTGGAGGTGAGTCGTCGTCTTCTTCTTCTTGCTGATTGGCCGCATGCTTACCTTTGCTTTACAGACGTTGCTGAAAACTGGTCGGGAACGCAAGCTCCATATCGCATTTTTGGAGAAATCTTTGCGGGAGTCTCATGCGCGGACGCGTGAGTTGGAGAAGGCTCTTGTGGAGAAGGAACGTGACAACTTGAATCTATGCGATGAGCTTTCACAGGCGAAGAAAGGTTGGCTTCTGGTAATCTATGGAGTACCTGGAGTTGTTGCTTTTGTGCTTATACCCTTTGGTGTTTGTAGAACTGGCGGACGAGGTTGTTGCCGGGCGTCGTCGATTTGGAGTCTGATTAAAGAGGTCGGACCAGTGATGGCCTGTGTGGACAATGTTACCTTTGTTTCCGCTCCTGCGTCGGATGAGGTTATTGCTGATGTTTTGTCGAAGGTGCAAGGGTTCTATGGCTGCTTCAAGTCATTTGTGACATTGGCGGCACAGGAGATGATCTCTCACGGGTTGTCGATGCTACGGTCGCATTACCCGCGAGTCGATCTTCAAAGGTTGCAGAGTGGTTATGCAGCGGGTACTTCAGAATCGGATATTAGTCGTTTGGAGGAGGAAGCCGACGCGGGTAGCTAAGGATCTGCTTTGGATATGGAGTTTTTTGCTACGAGGTAGCTGTTGTTGTACATAACACAAGATTGGGACGGACGTGTAAGTGAAATGTATCAAAGCTTTGTTTATCCGAGCGGTGAGCTTTTATTTCACTTGTATGTCCTTTCGTGCCTACTGAGTCGTGAGCCGTAGCGATGAAACGTTCGGCCTTGGGTCTCAAATGGTCCAAATCGTAGGGCTAGCGCCACTGCACGTGTAAGATGCATAAGGACTCCCAAGGAAGCACGCTGCTGGCAATCCTCGGTGCAGAGGGCGAACAACTCATGCACGCTTTGGATGATACCAGAGACAGGGCCCTTTTCCGAGAGGCTCGATCATGGCGTGACCAGGGCCTGTGGAGACCGTTTCCTGCAGACGCTGGGCGCAAAGCCATGCTGCTTGTAGAGTCGTCGACCGTTCCGTGGTTGTGTACAGATTCTGGGCGCATAACCTCATGGCTCCCGACCCAAATGATACCCCCCGGTTGTTGGGGAAATATCGTTTGGGAGGTCTGTCAATGTGGTCGTAATGATTAGGGTAGCTACTTCTATTTGCTATGACTCATTGATAGACCAGCTTCGGGAGCTTTCTGGGTATGGCCAGGCTGTTTGGTGAACGCTGTAATGCGTTTGGAGGGGTCGTCGAACACTGTGGGAGTGTTTTGGAGAGGTCGTCGAACGCCATATGCGTTTTGCAGAAGTCGTCGAATGCTGTAGGCGTTTTGTAGGAGTCGTCGGGCACCGTGGTCGCTATGCAGATGACAAAAAAGAAGGTATCTGGGCGAAATGTTGAACTTCATTGATATGGATGGGAGAAATTATACAAATATTTCAAGTGTAGAAACGTCTGAGGTGTTCTATGCTCCATGAGTTAGGTATGTCGATGCCTTCCTGGTCTGCGAGCCGGTAAGATCCTGGTCGGGTTACCTCTTTGACAATGTAGGGGCCTTCCCAATGCGAAGAGAGTTTGTGCATGCCTTCGGTCTTGAGCTTCCTCTTGAGTACGAGGTCTCCAATGGTGAATGACCTGCTATTGACATTGCGGTTGTAATATCGTCGAACGCCTTCTAGGTACTTGGCCGTGCGTATGCACGAAGTTAGCCTTTGTTCTTCTAGATGATCGATGTCATCCATCCGAGCCTGGTCGGATGTTTCTTCATTGTAGTGTTCCACCCGTGGAGATCCAAAGGCGACATCGGTTGGCATTACGACTTCGGAGCCGAACACCATGAAGTATGGGGAGACGCCGGTGTTGCGACTGGGTTGTGTACGCAATCCCGAAAGCACTACGGGTAGTTCGTGCAACCAGCGACATGCATTCTTCTCTTCCTCCTGGTATAGCCTTTTCTTGAGTGCATCTAGTATCATTCCGTTCACGCGTTCGGCCTGGCCGTTTGCTCTTGGGTGGGTGACGGAGACGTACTTGACCAGTATTTTGTTGTCTTCGCAGAAGTCCCAGAATAGGGTTCCGGTGAAATTTGATCCCAGGTCGGTGATGATTGAATTTGGGACGCCAAATTGGTGTATGATCTCATCAATGAATGTAACTGTGCTTCCGGCCGAGGCCTTGGTGATTGGTTTGACTTCGATCCACTTAGAGAATTTGTTGATGGCCACGTAGATCCATTTGAAGTTTGTCGGTGCTGGTCGAAAAGGACCGAGCATATCTAGACCCCAACAAGCGAAGGGCCAGGAAGCTGGTATTATTTGTAGTTCCTGAGAGGGGAGGTGAGTTTGCTTGGCGAAGAATTGGCACCCCTTGCAGGTTCGCACCATCTGCTCTGCGTTGGCGACCATCGTCGACCAGTAGAAACCTGCTTGGAAAGCTTTTCGTACCAGTGTTTTTGCGGCGGCGTCATTCCCACAAGTGCCAGCGTGGATGTCTTGTAATATCGCCGCGCCTTCCTCTTTGGAGACGCATTTTTGTAGTGCTTCCATCTTGGAGTTCTTCCTCATCAACGTGCCATCAATCAGGACGTAGTTGTGAGCTCGGCGGGTTAATTGCTCTGCTTCTGTTTCATCTGATGGCACTACGTTATTGGAGAGGTACTGGACAAAATCATCTCGCCAGTCGAATGGCTGGCTGGTGCTTGCGATGGTAAGCATGTTGGCCTGTGATGGTGGTATGTCATCGGGTGAAGCTGTACGTTCATTGGCGATTGACGGCTCATGTAGGTCTTGGATGAAAACTCCCACCAGGATGGGGGATCGTGATGATCCTAACTTGAACATTTCATCTGCTGCTTGGTTTCGATCTCGCGGGACATGGTGATATTCAATCCCGAAGAACTTGCCTTCTAGTTTTCGAATTGCGACACAATATGCATCCATCTTCTCATTGGAGCACTTCCATTCCTTATTGAGTTGATTGATCACTAGGGCCGAGTCGCCGTTGACGATGACGCGCTTTATGCAGAGTTCGCTTGTGATTCTGAGCCCGTGAAGGGCTGCTTCGTATTCGGCGACGTTGTTGGAGGCTGGGAACATTAGTCGTAGGACGTATCGTAGCTTATCGCTAGACGGTGATATGAACAGGAGGCCGGAGCCTGCCCCGTGGATGGATAGCGAGCCGTCAAAGAACAGGGTCCAGTGTTCAGGGACGTCGGTGTTTATTGGGACATGTATGTCGGTCCATTCGGCGATAAAATCAACTAGTGCTTGTGACTTGATCGTATGCCTCCCCTGGAAAGCTATGTTGAATGTTCCCAGTTCCATCGCCCATTTGATTATGCGCTCGGTAGCGTCCTTGTTGCGCAGGATGTCGCCTAACGGGAATTCGGTGATGACTGTCACCGTGGTTAGTCGTTGGAAATAGTGCCGGAGCTTGTGTGCGGTTATGAGGACCGCGTATAATAACTTCTGGACCTGAGGATATCTTGTTTTTGACTCGTTCAGCACTTTACTTACAAAATAACACAACCGTTGGACCGGATATACACGTCCGCTTTCGTTGCGCTCGACCACCATGACGGTGTTGACGACTCGATTTGTGGCGGTGATGTAAAGCAACATTGGCTCGTCTTTTTTCGGCGCGACAAGGACGGGTAGCTCAGTGAGGTACCGCTTGAGATCGTTGAATGCGCAATTTGCCTCGTCGGTCCACTCGAACTTCTGTCCGCCCTTCAAGAGTCCAAAGAATGGAAGCCCTTTTTCTCCCAGGCGGGAGATGAAGCGGTTGAGGGCATCCATGCACCCGACGAGTTTTTGCACGTCCTTGGCGTTAGATGGAGGCTTCATTTGGAGAACTGCGGCGGTTTTTTCCAGGTTGGCCCGAATGCCGGATTGACTGACGATGTTGCCGAGCAGGTTCCCTGACGATGTCCCAAAGATGCACTTCTTTGGGTTTAACTTCCACCTGAACTTGTTGAGGGCCTCGAAGGTTTCCTCTATGTCGGCGATCAACATTTCTGCGGAGTGTGTTTTTATGACTACATCATCTACGCAGGCCTCGACTTTTCCTGGAATGTGCTCTTTCATACATTCTTGTATGGCACGTTGGTACGTGGCGCCGACGTTTTTTTAGCCCAAAGGACATTGTCGTGTAGTAGTAGGCACCGAAAGGAGTTATGAACAATGTCTTGATCTGATCTTCGACTTTCAGGGCTATTTGATGGTAACCGGAGTAATAGCCAAGGAAGGAGAGGAGTTCGCATCCCGTAGTAGAGTCAATGACTTCGTTGATTCGTGGGAGAGGGAAAGGATCGGGAGGGCAATGCTTGTTGAGACTCGTATAATCGACACACATTCTCCATTCATTATTCTTTTTTTCTTACAAGCACCGGGTTGGCAAGCCAATCTGGATGATTTACTTCTTTAATGAACCCTGCGTCTAGGAGCCGGGTTATTTCAGCTTTGATGGCCTCTTTTCGGTCTGGTGCGAATCTTCTAAGCTTCTGACGAGTCAGTTTGGCTCCCTCGACCACGTTTAACGAGTGCTCTGCGCGGTCGCAGGGGACTCCTGGCATATAGGCCAGTTTCCAAGCGAAGATGTTGATGTTGCGCCGCAGGAAGCTAACAAGAGTGCTTTCTTGCTCGGGGTCGAGGCCGGTGCCGATCACAGCGGTCTTCTCGGGGTCATCGTCGACCAGGGCGACAGTCTTTATTTTCCTGGACTTCTTCGAGGCACGTGTAGTTGGAGGTTCTAGGACGTCAAAATCCCCTGCATGTGGCTTGGCTACATCGGACAGGCAGATTTGGGTACCATGTTGGTGTTCTCGACTGGTCGCATCGTTGATCATCTCTTGTTCACACTCGTAGGCGATTTGTAGGTTGGAGTGGATGCTGATGACGCCTCGCGGAGTGGGCATCTTGAGCACTAAGTACGTATAGTGGGGTATCGCCATGAGCTTCGAGAGTGCAGGCCGTCCGAGGATGGCGTCGTATGGGGTATCAATGTCGGCGACCACGAAGTCAACAGGCTCCTCACGGGTTAGTCGGTCGGACTCAAATTGCATCGGAAGAGTGATTTGTCCGGACGGCATTGACTTTTCGCCAGGGATGATGCCGTGGAGGGAGAAGTTCACGGGTCGGATACTGCTTTCTCGGAACTCGAACCGTTGGAGCGTGCGCGGAAATATGACGTTGAAGGAACTGCCGTCGTCGACAAGTATCTTCTTGAAGAAACCGGCTGAGATAGCCACGCTGACGACCAGGGGAAGCGACCAGGATAGTCATGACGTACCTGGTGGTCGTCCCTTGAGAAGTCAATCCACTGCTTTGTCCAATCTGGAGAAGGGACATGAATGTTGTCGCGGTTTATAAAAAGCTCGGCGGCGCTTACCATTACCACCCAGGTGCCCACCAAATATAGGGAAGATGCGCGCGACTTTCGTGAAGCCGGTAGTCGGAGTCTCTGCCAGGTCTCCTTTTGCTGAACCGCTGTCTGGTCGCTTTGCGTCTGCCTTGCTCTGGAAGACCTCCTTGAGGGCAAGGCACTCCCGCATAGTGTGCTTTCCCTGTCCATGAAAAGGGCAGGGGCCATCGAGGACCTCTTTGTACTCGTTACCACGGTGGCGCTTTTGCCCGTTGCCATGGTTGACGAGGCCAGGCATCGGGCGGGGCAGTGGTGCTTCGGGGTTGATCTTTCGTGCGGCCGATGAGGATGGACGGAGTCGACGGCGAGCGGCGCTGATGAGGCCGATGCATTCGGCGAGGTCTTCGTCAACCTGGTCAATGGTGCTTGCAGAATCGTCGTGAGTAGTTTGGTCAGGGGTGCTTCGAGCCGTCTTGGTAGTCGCATCTTCAAATGGAGGGGAGTTCGGCGTGAGAATCTACGCTGGTTCCGACGTTTCGGAGACGGAGACGGTGCCATGGATGGTCCAAATCATAGATCCAATCTGGAGGGTGGTGTCGCCTGCGGGGATGACCATGGATCCGGGGAAGGTAACCGCTTGATGAGCCATGGAGTCGATGCACACACCCCCTACCTGGCGCGCCAACTGTCGACGAAATATGCGTCACAGTCTACCTAGGGGTACCCTACGGTAGTAGATTGTAGGCGGAGGTGTGGCGACGACGATCAAGCGTAACACAGAGAGCGTAGACACGGCGATTTATACAGGTTCAGGCCGGCAAGTCGCCGTAATACCCTACGTCCTGTGTTTTGGTGGCTGGATTGATCTTGCGTATTTAGGTTACAAGATCTGTAGATGATCTGAGAGAGGTTGAGAGAGAGTTTTTGAGGGGGGGTCCCTGCTCGCCTTATATAGCCGGGGAGCAGGGTTACAATTTCCATATCCTAACAGATTACGATCGGTTCCTTATGGCAAGGGATCCGAATCTATCTACTAGGATCTTCCTTGGTGAGCAAGACTTCTTTGGAGTCCTTGGCGAGCACAGCGGGCTGGTCGCGTGCCGCAAGGCCTCGCTGAAAGGTCCTAGATGGCTAGAGGGGGGGTGAATAGCCTAATAAAAATTTTACAAATCACTAGAGCAAAGATTAGAATAACACTTAAGCGAAGCTTTTGCTCTAGCTCTACTTAGGAATGCAAAGCCACCTATCCAAGCAATTCTAGTTAACTAAGTGCCTATCACACAATAGCAAAAACCTATGGCACTTAGCTCAAGCTAGCAAGAACAACTAACAAGAGAAACTAACTAGCAAGCTAACTAAAAAAGATATGAAGGAATGTAAAAGCTAGGGAGAGGGTGATTGTTATACCGATGCCTTGTGATGGAAGAATACCAATATAAGAACCAATCACAATATGAACACCAAGAGTAGCCGGGAGACAATAGATGATACAAAGATTTTCTCCCGAGGTTCACTTGGTTGCCACCAAGCTAGTCCCCATTGTGTTGACTACTCAAATGGTGATTCGGTGGCTAATAGGCAATCACAAGCCTAGCCCACTACCCGGGCGCCACAAGAATCCACCCAAATGAGAGTAACTCAATGACACGAGCAATCCACTAGAGTTACCCTTTGACGCTCCGTCGAGGTGGGTACAATCCCTCTCACAATCGATGAAGCTGGCCACGAACAATCACCAACACGTGCCGAAGCTTCTCCTCAATCGTCAAGCCATCTAGGTGTTGGCAAACACCAAGAATAACAAGAAATCCCGCGGCGATAACGATGACTAAGTGCCACTAAGATGCAATGCAAAGATCAAGCACTTGGTTCACTCAAACTCTCATGAATTAGCAAGAAAAGCAAAGAGAGATGAGTGGAGGGCCTTCTCAAGCAAGCACAAAGATGAGAATGAATGAGAGGTGCAAGAGGGGTCCTAAGGAGCCAGCCAAAACATATAAATAGCCTTCACCAAAAGACTAGCTGTTTTCTCCTCTTTTCTCCACTGTCTGCGCCAGTCCGGACGCAGTCTTCATAGGGGGTCCGGACCATCATGCTTGCGTCCGGACCCTCCTCCATTTGAATACTTCGATTTGGCGCCTTCACTGGTGCTGAGTTATCGCCTCCGGACGCAGACAATAATAGCGTCCGGACTACCTGTTTCCTGCGTCCGGACCTCAGCAGAGAGGTTCCAGAGAGCTCCAAATGCCCGGACGCACGTCCGGAGTCTACGGTCCGGACCATGCTTAGCGTCCGTATAAATCCACCAGAGGAGAACAGAGAGCTCCATGGCTCCGGACTCATGACCGGAGTCCTGTGTCCGGATGCACAACAGCGTCCGGAGGTCCTGTGTGCTGCCAGCCGAGGCTAGGGTATGCTACCAGACGCATCTGTGTTAGTCCGGACCGAGCATCCCTAGCGTTCGGACCCTGCGTCCCGACCACTGTCTCGTGTCCAAAAGAGTTGCTTCTTCTTCTCCAAGCTTCCATGTGCTAACACCTTGAGATCCATCACTTGATTTCCTGTGTTAGCCTTTTCTTTGAATTATCTTGGATTTAATTCTATTTTCGTGTCACTTAGGTTCATTTTATATATGCATGCAATGCAAACCTAGTGGCACATGATAACCGCAATCGAAACGAGTTTTCCCTTCTTGATAGTACGACTATCTATCCTAAATGTGATCACACTCTCTATAGTGTCTTGATCACTAAACCAAAAATGACCCTATGATATACCTTTGCCTTGAGCCCATTTTTGTTTTTCTCTTTCTTCTTTTCCTTAGTTCATGAAGCACTTGATCAATGCACCATTGTCATCCTTCTAGTTTCATGTGTCAAGGTGGATTACCCTAGCTAGATCAAACACTTAGCACAAGGGTTAATCCATAGGTGTCATCAATTAACCAAAACCAAACTTGGGCTTTCACTCGCGGGATGGGCCGTCTCCTGGTCGGTAGGCCCATAAGGTCTCTGGGGATATGCCGAGGTAATATCCCCAACAGTATCACGCTAGGCGTAAAAGAGTCAAGTAGTTAAAGTTTTTGAATTTTCTTTATATATAAATAAGGTCTTCACCATGAATTGTTTTGACTTGTCCGTGAATTGGGTGCAACCTCCTATGTCACATCCCATTGCTGGAAGAGAGGGGGCAGACCCATATATGCAACCCCATCTCTTTAGTCAATATGGCCCAATGAACCAAGCAAACCATCCATCGCACTCTATGTTTTGTGTCCTAAGTATTACATGCTCGTTCAACGATCATATTCTGTCTCCCATCTTGGTGTTTCCCAAGTGATAAGACTAATTAATATCCAATAATATGAGCACAAGGGTTTCCAACTAACTATGAGTCAGCATCATTGAACAATTGAAGGCGGAGGGCCATGTCAGTAGCAATGGAGACGATGGCCAAGGGTTGAGGACGATAGGCCCCAACAATAAGGCGTGAGTCACTAAATCGTGGAGCCATGATATTGTGACAACAACTCAAATGTGGATCCAACCGAGTCTGAATTTGGCCCATAGTAGCCCAAGAAGTTGTATGTTAAGGTGAGATTGTGGAGGTTTAGCACTACCTTGGTTGCTAAAGGTGGGTTAGACTAACACATAAGGCTTCAAAACTCCATACCACCATTCTAGAGTTAATCATTTTACATGAAGCAAGGATGATAGGATAAGTGGGTTGGCGGTCGTGTTTGGTTCACTTTGCGTGTGGAGTGGACCTGATATGTTTTGATTCTAGATCATCATAACAAATGCTATCAAAGTTGAGATTCATGGAGACAGGTCGATGATGGCCCCCTTCAGCTCAAAACATATCAGAAGCGCCAAAGCTAAAACCCCTCAAGAGAAGTCATGACGAAGAGAGGCATAGTGGATAGAGCTAAGCCGAGACAGGCCGCTCCAACATATATTGGGCGGTGTACGTGTCACAAATGCGCGGTACGATGCGCCATGGGTGCCTTTATTTATTTCCCATGGGCGTCCAATTAATTTTTATAATTTCATAATAACCGAGCTGATCGAGCACGGTAAGTAAATAGCGCGTGTACTTGTGCTATAGTGCATGCTCGTGGCGGGACATTATATTGAAACCTGGGTTAACGCTGCCGGTACGAGCGGCCGAAAATGTACAGCGCCCGCCATTAATTCCCTTGCATGAGCGGCATAATTAACGTCGGCACCGGAATTAATTTGCATATCCTTACGTGATCTTAGACCAGTCTCAATGGTAGTTTCATAGAGTTTTATGAGTATTAAATAAGCTGACATGACACTTTATTTATGAAGAGAGATATGATAAGATCCATCACTGTTTTTAACACATGAGAGCATTGGAAACTAGGATATAAAACTTGTCATTGAGGATGGCATTATGACACGTTAACACTACTACTAGTATACTATGCATGGTGCGGCGCCAACGATATGATGTTTGGCCTCTAGATAAAGCAAGATCCCGAGTTAATGAGTGCATCTCTCATAAATTTGCCCTGGCGTCTCTCTCTCTCTCGTTTTGAAATTAAAAGCAAGAACATGCATTAAAGGGATGCTGGCGATATGCATATGGTGGTGTTTGTTTCATGTGAAGTTGCTTGCTTCGTACTCGCTCTCTCCGATCATAAATACTACTCTCTCCATTTTAAATTACAAGATATTTTAGCTTTTCTAGATATACGTTGCATTTACTATGTATATATACAATGTGTCTAAATACATAGTAACAACAATGTATCTAAAAAAATAAAAAACGTATTATAGTTTGAAACAAATTTAGTATATAAGTTCACCTAGGCTTATCATGTTTTTTCACCAAGCTAATTTTGTCATGAGGCGATCACACATGCGTTTGTAACTTGATGAGTAGAGCATTAACTTTTAAAACTACTCATTTTGTTCTAAACTTTAAGTTATTTTAGCTTTTTTTAATATGTATTTTTTACTGATCTAGATATATAGCAAAATTTATGTATGTAGAAAAAACCAGAACGACTTAGAATTTAGAATTTGTGGGAGTATATATTCCTCATAAAAAATATAAGCAAATGAAATGAGTTACGTGTCATAAAATTATCTCTATAAATTTTAATCTTGTGTTGCACCATCACAACGGAAAGTTACTTAATACATGTGTTAAAAAAAGTGCAATTCTAGTAAAATAGAAGATGTATGCATCACGGCCGGGGACATCGCATTAATTCATTCGTTATAGAAACGAACCTTGATGCATAAGCACGAAATAATGTAGGATCTTCGTATTAATTACCCCTATACCTCTAGCAGCCTAGCTATAGAGCTAGCTAGAATTTTGCGATCATCAAACTAGCTAGCACACATTGCATCGCATGAAGTAACAGTAACAGTAACAGTAACAGTGAATTTGGTTAGACATCACTCCTCTTTTTATACACCATGTACGCACATGTATGATCCCACTTGAATGCATCATTATAGCTTTGTTCTTGTTGTGAGAGACGTCAAATCTAGCTTCTCTTGTTTTCGCTATGGATTTTATATTAGGATCGGATACAAATATGCATTATGTACCGAGTACTCAATTATCATCAGCTATTGCTGCTACAAGGGCAACTCGAATATAAATAGAGCTTCTCTTTTTAGTATACATATAAGAACAATTTATATTTGCATTGAGCCTCAAAAATAAACTTGAGAGCCACAATCGAAAAAAGAGTAACCTCTCCAACACAGTCCTTACTAAGGCCATCAAATTTGAGAGGCCTCTCAAATCACCCTCCCACCCCTCATTCCCAAGGGCCCTGCTTGATCAACATTGGAAATGATGATTTGGGCCATTGCCTCCCCGCGTGCTCGCTCGCCATCCTTCGATGCCTGTCCGCCTCCTCCACCGTCCCCGACGGCGTAGCTCCCTTCACCTGGCAGCTGCCTTCATCCAGTGAATATATCTTGGCCGTCCCCTCCATGACGACGACGACCTCTCTCCCTATGTGGTTCCCTAGTGAAGCCCGCCCCTCAGCCAACAATGTCCCGGTTCCTCTTCGCAGCGAGCGCTGTCTCGGCTCCTCTCCTCGACGAGTCCTCAAATCCTAGCGGACATGCTTCTTGTTTTCTTGACGACCCTCCCCACCCCGCCCCGTCCCGCACCGCACACATCTCGGCTCTTCTCCCCCAATGAGTCCTCAGATCCTAGTGGGACCAATGCCTTGGCGAAATCCAGGGTAAGGTCCTAGTAGCCACACGGCCCCTCAAAAGTAGAAGTCGTCCTCAAATCAAAAGCATGGCCCTGATTGGAGTTGATCCTATACATTGAAGTATAGTTCCTCAATTCCATATCACATATATTTCTTTTAAGAAAGAAAGAGCAACAAAGAGTTTTTTATAGTTATATCTATGAATATACTTCGTCAAAGATGTAATGTGCATTATTTAACACCTCTATCATTAGGTGTGGACCCATGCATAAGCTAAAAACTTTGCTAGGCTAGTCTTATTGGAGTTTAGCTAGATGGGTGCCACAAATTAATTAATAAACAAGTTCGACGATGTGATACTAAATTAAGTGGGTGTTTGGATGCACCAACTAACTTTAGCTAGCTAATTTTAGCTATTATGCATCCAAACAATCTAGTTAAAAATTCTAGCTAAAGTGTAACTAGTTTTAGCTACTTCAAACTAGCTAAAGCTAGCTAAAGTTTAGTTGAATTTATTAGCTGGTGCATCCAAACACCTAGCTAAAGTCTAGTAAGGAGACTTTTTAGCTAGTTAAAGTTTAACTCTAAAATTTTAGCTAGCTAAATATTAGTTGGGTGCTTCCAAATAAGCCATATGTTATGAGAGGAAAGATGGGAGAAGGTTTATCTAGTAATCTAGATGAAACTGGATATTGAAAGAAAAATGTTCAATTTCACCAGGACAATCATCCCGTCGCTCTCTCATCTCACACATGCATGTTCACATTGTCCAGAATAAATGCACGGTTTACGAGGGCATCTAGATGGCTATACGTATGGACATCTTGGGGCCCAGGCGCTGTCGTAATTAAAGTTTGTCTCGTACACGGCCGTAGGTACGCTGGTATGTACGGCCCTATGAACATGATCATTCCCTGCAACCTGCGCTTTGTAAGTCGTGCAAGCGCATACATTTATCATCTAACATATGTAAAGTTGCGTGATCATATAGTATATACTATAGGAGTACACATGTATTGTAAATTAGGGCACTCTCAATAGTTTCTATGGTCATTAATTATTGTGTCAACTATTTAAAATGTTGCTGTGACATTATTGCAGTTAATAGCTAGAGAGAAATAAATGCTTTATATAGAAAACCATGCATGTCTACACGAGAATGTGATTGGTAAATGGTAAGATAGAAAACATATTTAATTAGACAAAAAATATTTTTAAAGTAACATGGTTCTAAGCATCTTATGGGTTTGGACTACCTCAGTTGTAACCAGTTATTGTTAAGACAAAAAGAATCCGAGAAAACTCATGATGCATTATTTAATTTGTGATCGTAGTTAATAAATTGTTAGCTTGAATTTATTAGCCTGACTTATTAGCCATAGTATAGTATTTTTTTATCTTATAACAAACTTTTTTTAACCGGCTCATCAGCCGCACATATAGGATGAATATAGGAGTACATGCATGTGTGCATGGGGGCAATAATTTTGTACGACGGACTTTGCTGGCCAATCATGTTGGCCGGCCTTCCGGCTAGCTAGCTGTGTGAATTCTGAATTCGATCCTAGGGCCCGACAGCAGTGGCATATATGATCTATGCATCTGCATGTTGAAGTAGAAAAAGCCTAGGCACCCCACAACCCCACCTGGGAATCAAAGGTTGCGAGAGACACATAATTTGGCATGACATAAACCTGAAACAAGCAAGATTTTTTAAACCTAGTTATATTGGAATTTAAATGAAAAGAACACATACTCGCCCTTGGCATTAATTACCGAGAATGGTCGTCAAGCTTCACTGGTTTTCATTGCCGGTTCAGAGTGCAATCCGACAGTGAAAATAGTATTGGAAACCGACAGCAAAGATAGTATTGGTAAAAATGTTTTCAGTAATAGTGCACATGTTACTATGCTTCTCACTACCATTAAAGCGAGTCCATGCTAGCTATTCAAGCAGCACTCTTGACATAGCTCTGCACTCGTGTGCAACCTTGAGTCAGTAATGCAAATTGACAATTGTGCACATTTTAACCCATTCACATTTTAGCAACAAGAAGATATTTGGAGGTTGAACATATGTAAGTTGCCCGATCATAGTAGTACATATGTGTATTGTAAATTAGGGTACTCCCAACCTAGAAGCTAAATGGTTTCTGTGGCCATTAATTATTGTGCCAACAAAGCAAAATGTCCACGTGACATTATAGTTTATAAAAGAGAGAAAGAGACGAAAATGATCTCTTATATAAGAAACCATATCTACATGAGAACTAAGATACCGAGAGTCATGACTGGCAGATGATACGAGAGAAAAGGCATTTCATTGGACAAATTTTTTAATTTTGAAGAAACTATTTATTAGGAACATGGTTTTTATGTGCAGTGAGATCTACTTGATTTGATAAGTATGGAAACCATCTATATGAGGTTGTTTGGATTTCAGCCACACTTCGCCACGCCACCATCGTGGCCTGCCATGGGTTTCTAGACTGATGTTTGAACGACGTTTTAGCATTGGCTGCCACAAAATCTTGCAGACTTAGTTCCTGTCACAAAGTGTGGCGATCGATTTCTCCGTCTCAACTGTGGCAACACCACAACTCGCCTAAGTTGAACGATGGCAGGTGATAGCATATAACCAAACAAGTACATATCTCCTTTGTGGGGGTTGGGACTACTATACTTGGTTGTAATCGATCGGTTATTGTTAAGACAAAAACCCGAGATGAACTTATGATGCATCTCTACATATGCATGCATGTATGAGCAATATATATATATATATATATATATGCATGGGGGTCAATAATTTTGCATGACGGACTTTGCTGGTCAATCATGCTATGCTGGCTGTCGTCCCGGCTAGCTAGCTGTGCGAATTCTGATTCCGATTCTACTAGGGCCCGGCGCCCGGCCGGCAGCGGTGGCATATACGCCCGCACAACTGGGGTCGACTGCACCCGCCTGCCTGCCTCTAGCTTCATGTGTTTTCGTTGCGCGCCGGTGGAAGCAGAAAAAGCCTAGGCACCACGCACCCCACCCGGCTCCGGCCGGAGGCCCTGCCCGTGTCGCCGTCACCTTTCTGATCTGATCAGGCTGCAGGTGGGCATGCAGTAGAACACAGTAAAACATGACAAAAGCCCATGCATTATATATACCCGCCCATGCATCTCCCGCCAACGTTACGTGGTTTCCAAGACCGATAGATGTCGTTTACCATGCAGTAGGTAGATACTCTAGGTGGCCACGTACGACGACGTAACGTACAGCCGCTCGATCCATGGACGATCGTACCAGCACCACAGCATTCATGCACTGTGCGCTTTATTTGCAGATAGAGTTATTTTTTTTCACCAAAATGGATCGAGAGAGAGAGCGTGTGCGTTTCACCAAAAGGGTCTGAGAGAGAAAGTAGCTAGCTAGCTAGAGACTAGCTAGAGAGTTATTACCGTGCCGGCTGTGCACAACACACACGACGCACACTCCTCTATTACAGTACTACCAGTAGACAGTAGTATATGCATGCCGGCTGCAGATCTCCTGCCGGTAGCTTTTCAAAAATGAAAAAAAAAACAAACAAACATTCGGCACACCAATCAACAAGTGAGTAACACCTAGAGCGCGCTCTCTCTCTCTCTCTCTCTCTATGCCCACTTCAACTTCAATGCATAGATCGAGTAATGCCGTCTCTTTCTCTCTCTTTCCACTGCCTTCAATGATAAAGCCTTTTTAACCCACCCACAAGCCCACCACTGCTTCACACGCACAGCACAGCTCCATCGCTCATCGAGACTTCTTCCTCGTCCCATTTCCCCTGTGCTCCCTCCTCTGGCTCCTGCACACGTACGTACACCCAGAGAGTATAGTAGCAGTAGTAGGATGATGAACACCAACGCGATGTCGCCAACGAGTACCGACGTCGACTTCTCCTTCGGCGGCCACATGCATCCCTACGTCGTCGGCTTCGACGCCGCCGCCATGTCCACCATGCCCAGCGTCATCGAGAGGCCGCTGCTACTCCAGCACACCACCACCAACACCAACAGCCTAGGAGTATACGACAGTTTCGACTTCATGGCCGCGGCGGGGCTACCACCGTTCCAGCAAGAATCTGGTCTCCTGCAGCCCCTCGCGAACCTGCCGCTGATGGGGCAGCCAAGCATGGCCGCCATGGCGGCAATGCCGCCGTCGCTGCTGCTGACGCTCCCTGGCGTGCCTACTACGGCGGCGGCGGACGTCGTCTACCCCTTCGTCGGCGGCGGCGGCGGCGCGGCAGGAGCGTTCCTGAAGCGGGAGGACGTGGTGGACTCTGGCGGCGGCGGCGGGAGGATCGGGCTGAACCTGGGACGGCGCACCTACTTCTCCCCCGCGGACGTGCTCGCCGTCGACCGGCTGCTGACGCGGTCACGGCTCGGCGGCGGTGGCGTTGGCTTCGGCGGCATGGGCGTGCTGGGGCTCGGGCTCGCTGCTGCTCACCATCACCACCAGCAGCCACCAAGGTGCCAGGCTGAGGGCTGCAAGGCCGACCTCTCCGCCGCCAAACATTACCACCGCCGCCATAAGGTCTGCGAGTACCACGCCAAGGCTAGCGCCGTCGCCGCCGCCGGCAAGCAGCAGCGCTTCTGCCAGCAGTGCAGTAGGTAAGAGTACGTACTCCCCTTCATGCATGCATGCATGCCCCGGCCGGCCTGGGGCACTGTTGAGACATGCATGCACCATTCCTTGTTGCATTGTCTCATGCACTGTCGCTAGCTTTGCCTCGTCACGTAACGTAATTTGCGAAGCAGTGCATGCACAGCTACGATATAGCTCTGTCACATGCATGCATGGCATGGGCGCTGCCTGAGCACGACGTACGATAATCTCTCCGGCGTTTAGTACACATCATACATGCACTCATGCAGGTGTATATTGTAGAGTGGTCTCTTCCTCGTCTTCTAGTCTGGTTCCATATATATCATGCAGATCGAGTGCAATCATGCAAGCATTCCTACCCTGCCACTGGTCCTCTCTCTCTCTCTCTCTCTCTCTCTCTCTCTCTCTCTCTCTCTCTCTCTTTGTACAGGGCTATAGTAGCATCATGCACGTACGTACATACACTAACTAACAACCAAACAGTTAATGTATGCGTGCATATGGAACACGTACAGGGTTACTACTGGCTGCAACCTGTCGAGTCAGCTAGTAAGCAAGTGGTGCTGCCAGGTAGGACGACTGGCGCGCCGGCGATCATCATCATCGATCTCCTCAGATGCTGCGCGTCACGTCAGATATATAGATGTGATAAAAGTTAGATGAGAGACCACCAGCCGCAGGGGGCCGGGGCCATCTATCTGCACATTTTCACTTCACCACTGGAGGAGTACTACCAAACATTGGCCACTACTGCACCCACACACTTTCATCAATCATCATTTATTATTGCAAACGGTCGTATTTATATGCATGTCTTCACGTACTACCTGGTTCTATGGAGTATATAGGTCACATTTAAGTAGTTAGCGTACGTGTAGCTCACCTCCCAGCTCTAAGTCAGATTTAGTTTACATATAACAACTGAAACGAGGTGGTTTAAATATCTACTTGTCTAGCTAGAGTTAGAAGGGTTCGCTAATTAAACAGGATCGAGTCACAATGTAGCCTCAACTCCAGTTCCACAAAAATTTGGAGTTATACATAGCTCTAGATATTTCCAGAGTTGATGAAAGTTATACCGAACAAGGCCATTATATGGATACGAATATCGCATTTATCTTGGTTCATTTCTTGGATAGGTTTCATGTGCTTGCTGAGTTTGATGAGGCCAAGAGGAGCTGCCGGAAGCGGCTCACCGAGCACAACCGCCGCCGCCGGAAGCCCATCAGCGCACAGGGAACGGACTCGTCGTCGCCCCCACCACCAAAGAAACCGGCGGATACTTGCATAACTACCTCCTACAGTAATGATCTCAAGAGTAAGAAACTTTACATCATATATATCATCTAAAGCTAGCTAGCTCTATGATATCATCAGCATGCATCTTATTATAACAAAGTATAATCTTTGACTTGAAACTTATATAGTTGTAATGAGGGTGGCTGCTTGCAGGGACAGTTTGAAATCATTTCAAAAATGTACCCTTGGGTTTTAGATCTGAGCTCTTGATGTTAAATTTCAAGTCAATAACCTTACTCGATCATGTCCTATATATAAGTAGTCACACAGATACAATACCGATCGATGATGACTAGATGCAACAGTAAGCTAAGTAGATCTATCCATCAATTTTTGCCAAAATAATATGTGAACAAATTTACTTATCACAAGGTTTCCAGTTTTAAAAGCGAAATCATCACTTTTAATTTACACTGTTAATAGTTTTCTCTCCAATCAAGCTAGCTAGGGTATACCCAACTCAACTGTTTAGCAGTACACAGCAGCCGATGTGCAAGCACGTTACACAAACCATTCGACAGAAAGATACTGTAGCTACAATATGCCTATGTATGTAGTATATATGTGCCAAATGCCTGCCATGCCTTGCACCTCGATGCTACTTCATCACATCTGATGACCTGACGCACATGCACATGCACTCATGCATGCATGCATGGCGCCAAAGTTTCGATGTACGTGTGTGGGATCAATATATTGCATGCCTCCGATCCTACACTAGATAGATACAACCCCTGCTGCATGATCAGAGAGATATATGCCGCATCAACGTGCTTCGATCACTATATACTTTTGCAAAAAAAAAAAATTGTATATGCCGCCTACGTCTTGACGTGGCTATATCATTGTATGTACGACGACGAGCAGCAGGTGCGAGCAACACGGCAGCAGCCAAGTCGACGGCCATCTCGCCGAACGGCGGCAGCGTCAGCTGCCTCGACGTCATGGACAACGGCCAGACGAGCAGCGCGGCGGCGGCAATGGTGGTGGCGCCGACAGCCCTGTCTCTGGCCGCGCCGCCGCCACCGCCGCTGCACGAGAAGGACGACGGCAGCCTGGACTCCATGCTGATGCACCGGGTCCAAGGCCGGCGGCGGCGGGACGACGACGACGAAGAGCAGCATCGCCACTTCATCACCTCGCTTGTGATGCAGACCCAGCAGCAGCACACCGGCAACGCCCACGGCGGCGGCGACATCTTGTCGTGCTCGTCGGTGTCGTCAGATCAGCAGAACGGCGGCTGCAACGGTTTCTTTGAGGTCGACTTCATCTAGTGCGACGCATTGCACGCAAGTAAAAGGTCGGGGAAAGCCTATATCATCGCTGCATTATTTCTGAGATGAGATGCATGACGTGAGGAAAGCAACAAGGATAGGTTGGTTGCAGTGGCTAGTGTAGCCTTTTCTTTTTACTGTGTTTATTTAGTACTTGATCGAGCTACTCTAGCTAGGTAGTGTTGGGCTTTTGTTACTAGAGGGGAAATGCTGGTGTAGTATGTGCATTCCTTTTTTCCTATTGCTAAAAATGTACATTATTACGTGTATGTGTTTGAGTTTACTACTGATGGTCAATTAATATAGCTAGGGTCCTAGGGACTAGGGTGTATGGTATGGTGCATGTATCTGTGTTTCTTTGCTTTTTAGATGGAGGAGAAGCTAGTTTTAATGAAATATAACTTGTACGTTACATTATCACATCTGAGTCTTGATATTGGAAACCACCATCTGCTTATTGGCCATGATCAGTTGGTTGGAGTTGGTGAACACACTGGATTTTTTAGACATTTTAACTTTTTTATAGTGGCCTTTTGGTTGATGTTCCATATGAACATAGCCCCGTTGAACACCAAATTAAAACAGCCCTCATGCCGAATTCGTTAACCACCCCCAAAACCTTAGACATGCATGCCTCAAGATCCTCGATGTTCCAAAACCACAGACTGAAATATATCTACTGTGGCCTTCTTTCTTTGGTGCACTGTGCACACCTATACAAGGAAAGCCTATATAAAATCTTAACATCGAAGTAAATAAGAGCAAGACTAATAATATAACTCAGTATTGGTTGTATGGATATTTACGCTCACCTATTAGCCCACTCGTACAATGGTTATTAGCTCACCCGACTCAATTTCTCCTCTCACAGATCATAACGTTCTTTATTTCATGTGCATTAACTAGCTGTAAGCTTACAACTTATAATTATCTTCTCTCTCTTCCCCTCTTTCCTCCATCTTGGTAAAAAAAAGGCCACTTACAAACCTTTTTAACACACGTCATAATTTGAACGAGTACACACTATAATTCTATTTAAAAATGGGTTGTACTGGCACAATGGTTTGTTGAATGATTAGTCACATAAGTGGAGTAAATCCTATGTCCAGGTACAGCGATCCTAAATGGGTTAAGAAATAACGCTCATTCGATTTACTGTTCTGAACACTGGATCGGATTGAAAAACGCGCGATCTTTTCACAGCAATAATCACTGTACTCAATTAGGGTGCATCTGCGTATTAAAAGCTGGGACCGCTGCGCATTTACTGCTTCACTGTAGCAATATATAGACTGCAATAAGAGCTCATTATGGATACCAATTAATAGAAATTAAAGGGAAAGTACGATCATGGGCAGCAGGGTTCGGCCTGGTAGCCGGAAAAGCATCGAACATATATAGGAATATGGAGTAAGCCCGAATGGCAGACGTGAAAGAAATATCTGTGCTGAAGTGCCGAGTGAAACCAATTTTTTTTAGAAACATGGCTTCGTTACTTAAAAAATTTCCATTATACTACAATTAGGTTACAGAGACATCTCTACAAGAAACTAGGGGATGTAAGGCACATAAAATTTTTGTAAAGTAGCTGATGCATACTGGGCACAAAGATGAGCTGCAAATTCGCCCATCTCCTTGTATGTGTTACTCTGAAGGATGTAAATGCCGACACCATCTCCTCAACGTCTTCCAAGACTGCAGCAGCTTCCGAGTGGTGCATGTGCTTCCCCTTACTCCTCCCTCCATAAAACCAGCTCCAGACACTACTAAACTAAGGGTTTGTAGAGGGCGACTGGCGATGGTCTGTAGAGGCAGTTTTGCTAGTCGCGCTACCAAACTGTTTCTACAAATTAAGGTTCCTTCTAGGATTGAACGAATTCCATCTAGGATTGAACGAATTCCATCCTGTAGCGCCTCTGCATCTTCGAGCAATGCCAATCCCATAGAGGTAATCCTAATCCACTGGCAAATGTCGCACGGAAACTCCCATCACTGCAATGCACCATAGCCTCAGGTGCTCCTGTGAAAGTTTCGTGCACAAACACTTCATTTATGTACTATACACTTGTCTCTCTCACAAAATTTGTTGGTTACCGTGTCTAAGTTAGCTATAAACTTATGGGGCGCTTCTTCTCCCGCTCTCTCTCTTCTCTGGGCTCAGCTGAGAATCAACATGCTTACTTTTATTATACTTGCTCTTAGGTATAGCTTCTTCACGTGGTTGGCTCTGCTAATGCACGGTCTAGAATACAAATCTACAATATGAAGCTTGCATGCGCATCGATCGCCAACTTATATGACAAAGTAGTGTCTATTACATTGAGCCTCACGCTTTAAATCACATCCTTTTGGGAACCTAGGAGAGTATCACTAAGGGCGTCCTTAACAGTGTCACTTCAGCTAGGTTATAGTCATGTTAGTATTTTTTTTTCTATGTGAAAGAAAGAAAAGATGGAAAAGAGAAGAGACTATCTCCTATCTCAACACCTATCTCTCGCTCAGAAAACGAGGTAATATGTGAGCCTGCTGATAGAGAATGAGAGAGAGGTGAGAGAATGACGTAGAATAAAAAATCAATTATTCTTGAGATTCACATAATAAGATGGCAATGACATGACATATATGAGCTAGTTGCTATCTTATACGTGTTGAGGACGTCCTAAGAGCATCATATACTAGAGAGTCAGATTTTAGTAAAGAGAAAATATTCGATTCATTTTCCAATACAGCATTTATACGCATTAAAGAAAGAAACCGGGCCCCGTGTTGCACTGTAGGGTAGAGAAACGACGTACGTTAAAAAAACTCAAAGGAAAAAAATGCATTTTTTTATTTTGCATCGAGTTTATTGATGAAGAATTGTACTAGATCGGAGAGAAAAATTCACTGCTTAGCTTGAATTAAGGCTTGATTGGGTCAGTCACACCAAAATACCTCTGCGGATGCTCTTTAATTAAGTTAGTACGCCTCTTATTAGCTCCACCATTGTAGTTGGTGCTTTCTATCTGTATTCTTCTTGTTGGTTGCTAGCTATAGATATCTCATCGTATAACAATCCCAGAATTGTATGAATCTTACTTTTCTTTAACGAAACACGTGCCAATAATACACGCTTTAAAAAACAGATGCTCTTTGAGATCACAATTGAGTGAAGGACACGCTTTAAAAAACAGATGCTCTTTGAGATCCCAATTGAGTGAAGGACGACGAACTGAAATCGCATCACTTTAGGATCCTATAATAAGTTCCTAATTATATATACTCCTTTCTTGCTAAATCACTACTACAGATTCGAACATCACTGCAGGCTCATCATCGCCGGTTTTGTTTGGGCCGACAGTGATGAACCTTTATTGTCGGGTTGGGGCCGAACCGGCAGTGAAGCTCCTCATCACTGTCGATTCGTGGCTGGAAAAATCAGTGAAGAGTCTCTGCCCTTTCACTGCCGGTTCCAATCACGAACCAACAGTGAAACTCCTCATCATTGCCGGTTCGTGGCTAGAACCGCATGTGATAACCTAGTCACTTTCACTGCCGGTTCCAGCCACCAACCGACAGTGATGAGGAGCTTCACTGCCGGTTCGTGACTGGAACCGCATGTGATACATCTGGACATTGATTTTTTTTATTTTTGTAAACGACCTCTGATGGAAAAACTTTCTACATGAAAGTTGTAGATCTCGAAAAGTTATGAAACTTTATAGTTGACAACTTTTCATTTGAAATCATCTTGTCGTCGAAAAATATGTTCGAATGTATCAAATTTGAAATTCAAAATTTTGTAAACGATCTCGGATGGAAAAACTTGCTACATTAAAGTTGTAGATCTCAAAAAGTTATGAAACTTTATAGTTTACAACTTTTTTATTTGAATTTGTTTAGTGGCTCAAACAATCAATTTACACTCGGTTTAGTACAGAATGAGGTGAACTAAAACTGAATGTAGACACAAGTGAGTCATGGATGGAGTGGTAGAGGAGGGGTTGCATGAGGCTGAGGTTGAGGGTTTGAATCTCTATCAGAGCACACTTTGTGATTTTACGTGAAAAAATTTATAAAATGATTTAAATCTTTTTTTTCTATTTTTTTTAAAAAAATTAAAAAACGATTTAAATCTTTTTTTCTATTTTTAAAAAACGATTTTTTCTGGACATCCATCACTATCGGTTCGTAACGAACCGGCAGTGATGTGATCACCTCATCACTGCCTATTTGGTTATGCCGGTTCAAAATCCGGCAGTGATGCGAGATTTTGAACCGGCAGTGATGTGGTTTTGTGTAGTAGTGAATTATAAGACATTGTTGACACAAATGTGGTGCACTGTGCCTCACACACAGCAAACCGGAAAGCGTGGCTTCAATCGGGTGCCCGGCTGTTTCGAAATCCGGAAACATGCTAGTCAGTTTGACCTGAAACTAACAAGGGATAAAAATCATTAGATACAAAACTGGAACATGCTGGGTGAGACCAGACAGTTTCATATATACGGCCCTGAAGCCACTTACGACGACATACAGCTATAGAAGTTGTCTGCCAACAAGCCTTATAGATCATTTGGCTAAAACAAACATAAAGTACGTAAAGCGTTGATTGCCGAACGTGCATGCATGAGAAAAGTACGTTTGGACGAATCATAATTAACTGTGAGTTAAAGCGTAACCAAGCTCATCCATGGTGAAGGAATATGTAAGCAAACACGATCAAACTAATCTAAAGCTTGTATCTGCCGAACGATACCTAACCTTATCAAAGCTTGAACGTGGTTAACATGCACGAACCCGCAACACGTAGCAATCTAGATTAGACTAATTCAGCTATTATGAACGTAAGATCTATTTGTAGAGACAACATGAAAGCAATAACTGCTAAAACACAAATAGATCTATAAGAAAGAATAGAGCCGAACCGTATCAATCTAGATTGGGCAAAAAAGTGTTACAAATATATGAAATATCTAAAACATGCAACACGTGATAACTTAATTAATCTACTAGATCTTGTCAAATCTAATAAAGCCGATAACCATCTTGTTTTTGCTAAGCATATCGAGCAAACGCCTGCCGCACGGTATCTACTCGTAAACGAAACATAAGGGAAGACTTCTTGATTGTCAAGCAAGGATCCGTCGCACGATCATTGAAAACAAACAAGACTACTTGCATCAATATCTAAATCCACCGCATGATACTAGACATGATAACAAGGTTGTCGGGACTTACGGAGGTCGACGGATCGATGACTCCTCTCGAAGAACTCGACGACACGACAAAAGACTCGAAGTTGGCACGGGGCCGGTTGTATTGATTTGGTTGTGAACCCTTTTTACAATGGCCAAGGGTTTATATTTATACCCTGGTCATAACATGAGTCCTAAAAGGACACGGTTACAAAATACCAAAGGAAAAATATGACATCCCTGACTTTAATTTCCTTCGGAGTCTTTATTGCCTTAATTGGCGCGGTCTTCATTGCCCGATCGGTTCTTGCTTGCCGCTTTTGTCGCTTCTTCAACGGAAAACCGCCCTTCCTCAGAATAGCCGACCGCACAATCATTTGCCGAATCTTTGGAAATTAGCCGACTGCACGGACACTTGCCGAATGCTCCGAACACCTGTCTCTACAAATTTACTGCGCACTGGCCCACCTGTCATTTTCCTAAGAATGCCAAAATTCAGTGTTAACACATGCCCCCTCAATTTTGGGATAAAAATCGTTTTATTCTGAAATTGACCACAAACTTCCCCTTCTTCCTAGGTCAATAATGTTCAACACCGCAGCCGCTGCTCAAAAAATCCAAGCCCCAGCACATTCTCGAATTCACCTCAAATCCCCAATGGCGACTCAGGATGAAATTCCAGAAGTAAGTTTCATTCACCTCCACGCATTCGGTAATTCTTGATTGGTTTTCTTGCTTCTTTCCCGATTCATTCTTTTTCTTGATTTCTTTGAAGGAATACAAGAACCAGATTTTGATCCCCTATGCTGCAAACCCTAATTCCTACCTTCTTGGTCCAATGGGAGATCCTGACCCAATTGAGATTATTGAGAAGGAAACCTCGAGAATCCCCTTCAAGTCTGGAGTCACCCCGCCAAACCAATGGCCAAACACTTTCAAGACCTGGCCGTTTCCCCCAATCGCCGGATGGCGAAACTGGTACCGGAGGATGCTAGATAAGAGCAGTAGCCACTGGGATGATCAAGACATCAACCACTGTTTGAAATTGTCTCTGTCAGAAATGCCTAGAAATGAATATCTTCTGATAGCAGCCTCTCACTTTTGGTCTGATGCTATCAATGCCTTTGTTTTCGGCCATGGCATGATGACTTTCACTTTGGCCGATGTATTCATGATGACTCGCCTAAATGTGTCACAGCCAGTATACCCCTTCAAGTACAAGAGCAAAAGCAGCCAGAAAGCTGTCAAATCTGAAGGTGGATGGGTTAAGTATATTCAGACCTACATGGAGACATCTGGTGTTGTTCTTGACAAGGAATATAGGGCTTTCATGAACATGTGGCTGTGCAGATTCATCTTCTGTGGAAAATCCAATGAGCCAACCTTAAATCACATGATGATGGCTGAGGACTTAGCGGCAGGCACTCTGATCCCCCTGGGTAAATATCTTTTAGGATCTGTTTATCACATGATGCATCAGATCACTGCCCAGATGCACCAAGTGGGGAGATCTCTTGTGTAAGTGGCCCTTGGTGGTTTGTCTAGATGTGGCTGCAACTGTACATGCATCAAATAATCTCTATGCCCCTCCATAACTTGAGCTTCCCTTCAGTCAATTATGCTGAAGGCAGCATGGCAAGAGTTAAGGGTTGTCAAACCTATGGAGAAGCAGCATCTTCCATCAGTATTGACATGGACGTTGGTCACCTCTTCAAGCTGTTCTTTAAGGGTTTTGATAATGTGCTTTGGCTTCCTTACAGAGAAAATGATAATTTAACTCTCCCTTGCAAATTCAGCTATGAATCTGGCTGTTCTGACAAGGTGTCCACAGAGGTTTTTAACTCCTTCATAAAACCCTGCATCTTGTCAGCCGAATTCCATCATGTGAGATTAGTGCAATCTACCTATGAATTTTACTATCCAAACATGGCAGCCAGGCAATTAGGATATGGACAGTTGCCCCCAAGACCTTTCTTTTCAACGACCATAAGATTTAGGGAGTTGATCAGAAATGAAATGGAAGCCAAAAAAGTCTTTGAGCTTGGATGGGAACTGCCAATATATGAACCCTCTCCATTTGGGCTAGTAGATGTTGCTCATCCTCTTTTTGCTTCCTAATAACAAGAATGGCACAATCACATCTTCAACACACGAGTGCACTCTTTATGCCAAGATCTGCAATCCCAATTTGCTTCTGATAGTGCGATAATTTCATTGTATTTATCATTCTTTGCTTTTGAATTTACTTCTCACTTTAACATTTGGTTATGCACAGGATCTTGAGCCCATCCCTCCTACCAAAGCAATCCAGTACTACTTAGCTGGGCCCAACCCTGTCCTGAGGTTTGATGCTCCAATTTTAGCAACATTCATGAAGACCCCTGCAGTTTTAGCCACTGCATCTTCAGGAGGAGAAGGCAAAAGGAAAGCATTTGAGAATATTAACGTGGCCAAAAAGACAAGGTCCAAGAAAGTCAAGCTGTCTCCCAAGGTATGAATCTTTTATTCGGCAATAAATCTCATTTGGCAACAACTCTAACTGTCTTCATATCAATCATCTCTACTGCAGCCACATGTTGAAATTCTAGGATTAGGCAATGTTTCAACAACAATGGATATTCCTCCTCAAGCTTCTACTGAAAATGTAGAGGTTCAGGAAACTGAAGATACAGAAGCCCATGAAGCTGAAGGCATAGATGCTCATGACACTGCCAAACACATTGGTAACATCATTCGGCTAATCACTTCTTTCTCTTTATATGATATCTACTTCCTGTTCTTATACTTCATCATCTGCATTATTTGAAATAGATAAAATTATAGAAAATTTAGTAGAAGAACCTTCCTCTGGTCTAGCTCCAGGTTCACCATCTCTAGATATCCAATCAAGCCCTCAACTAGACTAGGACACAACCCATCTTGATGATCAATTAACACAACAAGTAACATCTTGCCTTAAGCTATTCTTTTAGCACACTCATCCAGTCGGCTAACACTTCGCCCTTTTTCAAGAATACCATCAAACCGACTACTAGTTACTCTTTCACTATTGAGGATTACATCAGTGAGAAGGGTGAAGAAGCTATCTCTCAACAAACTCTGTCAATGAAGAATCAAGCTCGGCTGAAAGATATAGCTAATCTGCTGAACAAGGATATCTACACTCTGGTCCAAGACTCAGATCAGATAAGAGATCTTCTCGAGCTTATCAACCAAGATCTCCCATCTGATCTCAAAGCTCCTCTAGAATCTGCAGCCCACCTTAATGATCATTTTGCTGTGGTGAAGAGAGCAAATAAAAATATAGCCTCCAGAGCTGTTCTGCAGAATAATAGATCCTTGAAGAAACAAGAAGCTAGAGTCTTGCATTCCCAAATTCAAGCTGCCAAAAATTCATTGGCAACTTTGGAGCCCGAGCTGAAAGTTATGGAGGATGAGAAAATCAGGCTGGAGGCTCAGTTAACCGAACTGAATGCCAGAATTCAGTTTCACAAAGCCAAGATGATAGATTTGTCAAATTCCATAGAGGCAACTTCATCAAAGATATCAACTGTCCTCAAAGAAGACCAACAACTCAAAGCAAAGTTGTTCAGTATCCAAAGCTCTGAAGATGAAGACTAGAAAGTGTTGAACAATGTCAGCCGAATCAGAGCCGAGGCCTTAGATGCCATCAACCAGCTTCTGAGCTAGTAGAATCATGGGCTTGTAATAGATTAACCATGACACATTCTGTCTCTGAATAATCGGATGTTTTTACTCTTCACATCTTTATACACTTCTGTTTGTATGAGAATATAATTAGCTCTTTTATTTTCCCGATTTGAACATAGCCGATTGCCTTTAGCTTTCTGATCAGAGACATAGCCGATTGTTCTCGTCTTTCCGGTTCAGGGATATAGCCGAACGACTCTTGACTTATCCAAGCCTGGCCCAGTACAGTAACGGCTCATCCGAGAGGAGAAAACCCTAGCTCGTCGTTTGGCATTCTCATCTCACTACTCCGAGATATACGCCACTACCTTTCATTCGGCTTATAAATAAACCCTCTCTCAGCCTCTATCAATAGCTCTAGTTAAGCATTCTCATCTCTGTCTCCTCACCTTCTCCGTTTAAACCAATCCAGAGGGAAAACCTAACCTCCACAGTAGCAATGGCGGGAGGCGACAATCGTGGCAAGCGCCCCGCCGAGGGAGAAGCTGAAGGAAGCCGAGCGTGGCGTTGTCGACAACGTGGGTGAGAATCGACTCGTTGTCCCCTTGCTGTTCTACTTCTTGTTCATCTTTCTAGCTCTGATTTCTATTCTTACTTATCAGGATAAGGGTTATCTCCATCAGCCAGAGCATTCCTTTCCCTCCGATGACAGCAGCTCAAATGGGGACTCCGTCATCCGGCTTCTCTGGCTCTTCAAGCTCCTACCACTCCAATCCTTGGGATTGGGATTCGGGTGTCATGGATCCCCCTTACACTCATGGAGAGGCGGTCATCTTTATCAAGGAAAGGAACGAGGCCCGAGGATAACTGGAGAAGATCTCCAAACAATACGGCATCGACCAACTTGAATGGGAGGACCAGCGGAAGTTGCTCTACGACGCCATTACCGGTTAGTAAAAAAATAAATCTCACTCGATTTCCCCCTTTCTGATTCCATCTGTTCACCTGATTCATATTCTTTTGTTCAGCGCTCTCTGCAGAGGTTGAGCGCCTGAAGATTGCGGCGAACAAGATCGCCGACAAGGTGAACGCCCAGGGAGAAACCGCCGAGGCACGCCTTGATGATGCGGACGGTCGTATCGACCAAGTCGCCATTCACGGCGTACATCACGGCGTAGCTCTGGGGTTGGCGGCAATGTCCACCCAGACTCATGAAGATCTCTCCTTCATGCCAGTCGGCTTCCTCGGTGGTGGACCTTCGGAAGACGTCGAGAACATCGACGAGCTCCTGGAGAGCTATGAGGACCATGCAACCGTCCTCGCCCAGGCCACAGACGCCCAGTCTGTCCTCAACAAGTTGTTTGAGGAGTAGTTTGTACCTAGGAATTTCATGTAAAAACTTCTTATCTTGTGAAATATCATTTGTGATTTCTATCTGTCTTTCCTTTTTGAATCTTTCTGAGAACAACTCTGAAGAATGCTTTCTGAACTGTATGACGTTGTTCTTAGCCGATTGTGTTTATATTTTTTGCTCCAAAGGCGATGCATACCGCGTCAGCTATTCTCCAACTTTCTTAGAGTATTTTTTCGGTTTAAGGCGATGCTTCTACATCGGCTATTTGTGCACAAAGCTCCTTAAGTCCGTTTATACACCAACCTCAACACTGGGATGAAATCTCTTAAGAAATCTTCCATTAATAGCTCTAGTAAACTCTTCTCCCAGTAGAGTTTTCAAAATATACGCATTACCAGGCGCACACCTCACTATCCGAAAAGGTCCTTCCCAATTCGGAGACCATTTGCCGAATGTCTTATCTTTCGTCCCAATCGGCAATATAGCTTTCCAAACCAAATCTCCTTCTGCGAATTGCTTCTCTCTGACCTTTTTGTTATAATATTTGGCAACACGTAATTTGTTTTTCTCAATATTTTCTAATGCTTTGAGATGAACTAAATGTAAATCCTCTAATTCATCCATCATCATGTCCTTATAATCTTCTTTCTTCAAATCATTTTGCAAGGTCACTCGCCTCGAACCCGATTGCAATTCCCACGGTAGCACAACATGATGCCCATAAACCAACTCGTAGGGAGACGCTTGAGTAGACCCATGACAAGCTATTCGGTAAGCCCACAAAGCCTCATTAAGAACCAAATGCCACTTCTTCGGCTTCTCATCAATCTTCTTCTGGATAATCTTAATCATGATTTTATTTGACGCTTCGGCCTGGCCATTAGCTTGTGCATAATAAGGAGAATAATTGTACAACTTGATTCCCATCTCTTCAGCAAAATCACAAAACTCGGATGAAGTGAACTGAGTTCCTTGATCTGTTGTTATAGTTTGAGGAATTCCGAATCTGTGAATTATATGCTCCTTAACAAAATTTACCATGTTTTCTGATGTGACCTTCTTCAAAGGGATAGCTTCAACCCACTTCGTAAAATAATCTATAGCTAATAGCACAAACTTATGCCCTTTGCTAGAAGGAGGATGAATCTGACCAATCAAATCTATGCCCCATCCTCTAAACGGCCAAGGTTTGATAATCGGGTTCATAGCTGATGCTAGAGCTCTCTGAATATTACCGAATCTCTGACAATCATGACACCCTTTGTAATATTCAAAATAATCTTCAAGCATGGTCGGCCAAAAATAACCGGTTCTCCTAATTATCCACTTCATTCGGTAAGCCGAGTGATGCGCACCACACATCCCTTCATGCACTTCATACATCAGCTTTCTGGCCTCTTCTTGACTCAAACATTTGAGGAGTACCCCATCTATGGATTTATAGTACAACTGGCCATCAAGGAGCACGAACTTGAGAGCTTTATATCTGAGCTTTCGGGAAACCTTTTGTGATGGATTCTTTAAGTAATCGGCAATTTCGTTTCTCCAGTCATCAACTACCCGATTCTCATCCAAAGCATGAATCTCTTGATCTTCTCGGTATCCCGAAGCAGCTTGAGCCAGTTTATTCGCTTTTTCATTATGCCCCCTAGGGATATGATGCAAGGTTGCTACCTGAAAACTCTTCAAAAGCTCTCGGCATTCTTCATAATATTCTCTTAATGTATCACTCTTGCATTCATATTGGCCGATCAGTTGGTTAATTACCAGCTCAGAATCTCCAAAGATCTCAATAGCAACAGCCTTTATTTCAACAAGAAGCCGAAGTCCTCTAA
The DNA here is from genome assembly GCA_022036555.1 of Microstegium vimineum. NCBI lineage: Eukaryota > Viridiplantae > Streptophyta > Magnoliopsida > Poales > Poaceae > Microstegium > Microstegium vimineum. The sequence goes on along the minus strand of CM039121.1, from coordinate 42,715,508 downwards.
GCAGTGCTTCATACTCCGCTTGATTGTTAGTAACATAGAATTCAATAGGGATGGTATACTTAAAAATCACCTCTCGTGGAGAGTTTAAGAGAATACCAGCACCACCACCTTTGCTACAAGATGAACCATCAAAAAACAAAGTCCAAGGTGCAATACTTATCATGTTAGCAGAAGGATCACGATGTTGGGTAACAAAATCGGTAATAATTTGACCCTTTACTGCTTTTGCCGATTCGTGCCTTAAATCAAATTCCGACAAAGCTAAAATCCACTTGCCAATCCTTCTATTTAAAATTGGCATTAATAACATATGTTTTATTATATCAAACTCAGAAACTACCACGCATTCGGCATTCAACAAGTAGTGTCGAAACTTGGTACATGAGTAATACACACACAAGCAAAGCTTCTCCATAGTCGAATACCTTGTCTCTGGATCTAGCAGTTTTCGGCTAAGGTAAGCTATTTGTCGGTGTTTTGACCTAGGGGGTCAAGACCACCAACTAGTGAATTTGTATATTACGTGCTCCCTCTCCCAGATGTGATGCAATAAGAACACAAGATTTATCCTGGTTCGGGCACAGAATGCCCTACGTCCAGCGAGGGAGGATGGATTGTATTATCTTGCACCGAAGTGCTCGTACAGGGGGGGGTACAAGCAGGTTTACACAGGGGTGCTCAGGATGAGCTGATGCCTAGGGCTAGCAGGGCTATCCTAGGTGGTCGGTTGATTGCTTGAGATGTTGATCAAGCAATCGGGTGAGTGGTGTATGCGGGTCAGAGCTGATGTCCGAATGTCTCAGCCGATGTCCCTCAGCCCCTCTTGATACCAATGCGCGTGTGTCTTCTTCTATCCCAGCGTCCCCTTTTATAGATCAAGGGGAGGCCTGAGAGTACAGAGGTCCTAGACTGTAGAGGCATGAGAGAGATGTCCGTGGCGCCATGCTTGCGAGGGGACATCGACCGCTATAGCGGCGTGGCCTTCCTGTCCTTCCGGGGCTCCAGGGCATGGTGATGGCAGACTGGACGCTGCGGAACGTCATGGCGCAGTGCGATCGGCCTTCTGCAGACGGGTATGAGTCCCACAGTTGACGCGGGACGGACTGGACGGGAGCCATGCCGGAGTGGTTGGAGATGATGGTCAAGCCCCCTGGTCGAGGGGGGACGAGGCCAGCGTGACTCTGTTGTATCCCTGAAGACACAGTCGAGGGCTGTCCTATTCATGGCTCGAGGGGGTGCCTCTGGATTCCGTACCTGCGACGTGGCTAGAGCGGCCGCACATTTGACAGAGGTCCCGAGCATGGGCGGCGAGTTGGTGAATTTGACTGCGGTAGTGGGCGCCCATGGCGTTAGGCGAGGGCAGGTAGGCGCATTGGATCCCCTTTAACCCATACCAGGAGCAGGTGAGCTGACCGAGCCTCCTGCGCGCGGGTCGTTCGATCGACCCCCTGTCCGTCATTCGAGGGGTCGAGGCAGAGGCGGAGGGGTCGCTCATTCGACCCCTGTCCGTCAGTCGAGGTGGAGGCGGGGGGGAACCCTCCTACTGTTTTTCCAGTAATGGGCCGGCCCATGACTGGTCACTGTTGTCGGTGAAGGAAACCTTTGCGTGGTGGGCCTTCCTTCATTGACTCGGACGGCTGATCAGATCCTGCCTTAAAAATAGTTGCTATGTTAAACATTAGGTTATCACACGTTTAGGGTACCCCTTACCTTTGTACCTGACACTATTACTCTTTCCTTTCCTTCAAACTCCTGCATGAGGGTCGACCCTATTGTCAGGTTATCGGCCGCCACGTACAACTTAAAAGGCTTATCAAGCTGTGGAGGTACCAACACAGGTGGCGCCTTCATGTACTCTTTGATCTCATCAAAAGCTTTTTGTTGTACGTCACCCCATACAAACTCTTGATCCTTTTTAAGCTTTAATAGCGGAGAGAAAGGCAAAACTCTTTCTGACAAATTAGATATGAATCTTCTTACAAAATTAATTTTGCCGAGCAGTGATTGCAACTCTGTGAGATTGGTGGGAGAGATAACTTTGTCTATCGCTTCCATACTCTTCTTACCGACTTTGATCCCTCCTTTATGGACTAGAAATCCTAAAAACTCACCAGCTGAGACCCCAAAGGCACAATTGTTCGGGTTCATCCCCAAACCATGCTTCCTAGTGCACTTCAAAGTCTTCCTTAAATCGGCTAAATGTCCCTTGTGATTTATAGACTTGACCACCATGTCATCAATATAGATCTCCACAATTTTGTCGATCAACTCGTGGAAAATATAGTTCATGGCCCTTTGATAAGTTGCACCAGCATTCTTTAAACCAAAAGTCATGACGATCCACTCAAACAAACTAATATGACCAGGGCATCTGAAGGCTGTCTTTGAAATATCCTCTATTGCCATAAAGATTTGGTTATAGCCAGCATTACCATCCATAAAGCTGATGACTTCATAACCAGCTGCTGCATCGACAAGCAAATCGGGAACCGGCATTGGGTAACCATCCATTGGAGTGTCTTTATTGAGATTTCTAAAGTCAATGCAGACCCTCATCTTTCCATTCTTCTTGTACACCGGAACTATGCTTGAAATCCACTCTGCATACCTGCATGGCCGAATGAAATTCGCTTCTAATAATCTTTCAACTTCCTTTTTCACATCGGCCAGTACCTCCTCTTTGAAAATTTTCCGAGGAGGTTGTTTGTAAGGACGATACCCGAGCTTAATCGGCAATCGATGCTCAACAATAGAACGATCCAGTCTGGGCATCTCCGTGTAATCCCAAGCAAAACAATCCTTGAATTCTTTTAGAAGGTCTATCAACTTTAATCTATACTCTGGGTCTAAATTCGCACTGATATACATCGGCCTTGGCTTGACATCATCACCAAAATTTATTTCTTCTAGCTTATCGACCGACATAAAGCTACGTCCCAACTTTCCTTTGTTGTCATCGATCGGGTTCCCCATCAAAAATTGCTTTGAGAGCCGACTGCTTGGATCGGTTGTTGGTCCTTGTTGAAGACATTCACAAGACCTTCCTCCCATAATTTTCCAGAGAAACAATCGACGCCATCATATTCCCAGTAGGTAGGCTCCGTAGCAGCAATACTTATCGAATCATCAGCATGAACAACTTCAACATCATCTCCAATCCACTGAATGAGAATCTGATGCATGGTTGAAGGTATGCAGCAGTTAGCATGGATCCAATCTCTTCCTAAGAGCAGACTATATGCCCCCTTGCCATCAATGACAAAGAAGGTAGTAATCAAAGTTTTTGATCCAATCATCAACTCGACGTGTACAGCCCCTCGGGTGTCAGAAGGATTGCCAGCAAAGTCCCTGAGCACCATGTCAGTCTTCAACAGTTCCTCATTAGTTATCCCGAGCTTCCTAAAGGTGGTATAAGGCATAATATTGATGGCAACCCCTCCATCAACAAACATCTTGGCCAGAGGCTTGCCATTGACGTATCCCTTCATGTAAAGCGGCTTCAAATGTCGATGCTTGGCCGGCTTATCGAAAACTGCCCACTGAGTCAGGACAAGTTGGGCCATTAGATCCTGATATTCGCTCTCATCAAAATCTGAGTACACCTCCTCTTGGATGTCTTGGCCTTCGGGAGCTATGAACTCTGATGGAAGAAAGAAAGTCATGCATGCATCAGTCGAATGGTCATGCTCATCGGGTTTTTTCTTAGGACGTCATATCTGTTTCTTTTCGGCAACTGTTTGTGCCAGCTCCCTGTTCCTCAAGCGTTGTACTCTCCTCTTCTGGCTCTTCCTCAGCCCTGGTGGGCACCATTGTCCCTTCTGCCACACATATTCACAGTGCTCTTCCTCCTCAGCGCCTTCCTCACAATGGACCCACTCCTGATTGGCAAATCTCTTATCTCGCCGATTCTCAGAGCTGCCTATTTTTAAACGCCGATCATCCTCAGAAAACTGTGCTCCAAGTCTTTCATGGATCGGACGGCGGTTGACCCGGGATTGCCTGTACCCTGAATATTAATCACTACATTCGGGGCAATTGTTCCTAGCAGGCAGCTTCAGGCCTTCATTCCAACAATGCTTGAAGAACGAGCATCCCCAATGAGACTCCTCCTACTCTCTCATGTACTCTTGCTCTCTCCGGTACATCTCTTCCTCGTACCTCTGATGTTCCTCCATGAACTCATGTTCCTCGTAATACCTCTGCCTCTGATACTGCTCTCGCTCTCGTCACCATTTGTTTAACAGAATCTGTGTTGTAACCCTGGGCCTGGAAGCTTCCCCTCTCTCGGTTTGGCTATTCTGGAACTGAGCCCGTTGCCGAAACTCCTCATTCGTAATCTGCCGATCAGTGTCAACAGCACCAGCTCTTCTTGCTCTGTCTGAGGTCAACACCTTCATCTTGCCCTTGCTTTTGGGGTCTTCTATGGCAACCATGTTCACAGAGAAAGACACCATGTTCTATGCAAAAGGATTAGCATCAATTTTCATCTTGCCATCAAACTTCAGATGCCCATCCTGAATAGCCTTCTGGATTCACACTCTGAACACTCGACAATCATTGATGGAATGGAAATTAGTATTGTGGTAGCCACAAAATTTCTTGTCTTTTACCCCTTCAGGGCGCATCATGGGGTGCCCTTCCGGCAATTTGATGCGTCCCTCTCTTAACAACAACTCGAACAGTTTGTCTGACTTAGAGACATCAAAGTCGTAAGTACCCTTCTGCTGCCTCAACCATCGTTGACTAACCTGAGTCGTCTCTTTCGCCCAGACCAATTCGGCTGCGGCTATCTCATCTTCATCGTCGTACTCTACTGCTTCTTCCAGGAAACTTTGATACATCTCATTAGCCACATTGCCCTTTTGGAAGTGGTTATCTCTCCTAAACCCTTGAGCTTGATTATTCATCATTGCCAACCGCTGTGACAACTGACCAAGTTCATCAAAGTCCATGCCGAACAGCTTCTCCCTGACATTCGGCTGCATGCTCGCTATTGCCATTCCTGGCAATTGGTCATCTGGCAGATTCAAGGAATAGCAGAGGTTTTTGGTTTCTCTGAACCTGCGGAGATACTCCTGAGGTGTTTCATTAGCCCTCTGCCTCAAGCTCATAAGGTCAAGTAGCTTCTTCTCATTAGTGCCCGTAAAGAAATACGCATAGAACCTTTGCTCTAATTCTGCCCATGTACCAATGGAATTTGCCGGTAGAGATGTGAACCACGTAAAAGCTGTCCCTGTCAGAGACAACGAAAAATACTGAATCCTCCAAGCTTCATCTACAGACGCCTCTCCAAGCTGCATCAAGTATCGGCTGATGTGTTCTATGGTGCTAGTATCATCCTGACCAGAAAACTTGATCAAATCTGTGGGAGGCTTCACCCTCGGAGGGAGTGCCACTCGGTTATACCACTCTGGATAAGGGGACTTGTATGCATAGGACTGGTTCTTTAGCTTTAAGCCAAACTGATTTTGCATCATGTCCGCCATCCTGTGCATGATAAGGTCAATATTTGAATTTGGAGCTCCATGTGCTTGCCCTTCAAAAGGCAACCCTGCTGAGTTCTTATACCATGGATTCGGGAGAGCATCAATAGCACTGTAATCGGCAAACTCTTGATATCTGTCTCCATACATATTCTTCTGCAACCTATTCGCTGCTGGAGACACCTTAAAAGCCGATTGTGGGACGTTTCCCGACGTGTTGAACGTGAGCTGGCCATAAGTCATGGGAGGTTGTTGTTTGTGGTGAGGAACCATTCCACCTTGGTTCATGTCAGGCGCTCCGCTATCCTCGGTAGTCTTCTCCTGGTGCTTTGGCACATGGAATAATGTTGGTCCTTGCATTGGACCAGCAGCTTCCTCAAAGTACTTATCAACAGATGGACCGAAAGTACTGACCATGATCGTGCGAAAGGTATTCAAGAAAGTTGTATGATGATTTCTCATAGTATCACTCATGGCCTTGTAAACCACTTCAATCAGCTTCCGAGCATCTTCCTCTTCGGTGTAATCAGTCTGATGTGGAAGGAGAGTCCTTGGGAGCGACTGCTTCTGAAAAACCTTGTTGCTTTTATTCTTTGAAAAGGACATCAAGCATTTGTGTTGAAACTCATCACATGCTTGCTGGACCGTATTCCTCAAGTCTTCTGGCAACTTATCCATAGTCACGTCCAGAACCTGGTTATTCTTGAATTCAGGTATCTTGAAATGTGTGGTCCCACTAGGCGTGCCAAAAAGTGTGTTGACACAAAATGTGGCGCACTGTGCCTCACACACAGCAAGCCGGAAAGCGTGGCTTCAATCGGGTGCCCGGGTGTTTCGAAATCCGGAAACATGCCAGTCAGTTTGACCTGAAACTAACAAGGGATAAAAATCATTAGATACAAAACTGGAACATGCTGGGTGAGACCAGACAGTTCCATATATATGGCCCTGAAGCCACTTACGACGACATACAGATATAGAAGTTGTCTGCCAACAAGTCTTATAGATCATTCGGCTATAACAAACATAAAGTACGTAAAGCATTAATTGCCGAACGCATGCATGAGAAAAGTACGTTTGGATGAATCATAATTAACTATGAGTTAAAGCGCAACCAAGCTCAGCAATCCAACCGAGTTGGGATCCATGATGAAGGAACAAGTAAGCAAACACGATCAAACTAATCTAGAGCTTGTATCTGTCGCACGATATCTAACCTTATCAAAGCTTAAACGTGGTTAACATGCACGAACCCGCAACACGTAGCAATCTAGATTAGACTAATTTGGCTATTATAAACGTAAGATCTATTTGTAGAGACAACATGAAAGCAATAACTGTTAAAACACAAATAGATCTATAAGAGAGAATAGAGCCGAACCGTATCAATCTAGATTGGGCAAAAGAGTGTTACAAATATATGAAATATCTAAAACATGAAACATGTGATAACTTAATGAATCTACTAGATCTTGCCAAATCTAATAAAGCCGATAACTATCTTACTTTTGCTAAGCATATCGAGCAAACGCCTGCCGCACGGTATCTACTCGTAAATGAAACATAAGCGAAGACTTCTTGATTGTCAAGCAAGGATCCGCTGCACGATCATTGAAAACAAACAAGACTACTTGCATCAACGTCTAAATCCACCGCATAATACTAGACATGATAACAAGGTTGTCGGGACTTACGGAGGTCGACGGATCGATGACTCCTCTCGAAAAACTCGACGACACGACAAAAGACTCGAAGTTGACACGGAGCCGTTGTATTGATTTGGTTGTGAACCCTTTTTACAATGGTCAAGGGTTTATATTTATACCCTGGTCATGACATGAGTCCTAAAAGGACACGGTTATAAAATACCAAAGGAAAAACATGACATCCCTGACTTTAATTTCCTTCGGAGTCTTTATTGCCTTAATTGTCGCGGTCTTCGTTGCCCGATCGGTTCTTGCTTGCCACTTTTGTCGCTTCTTCAACGGAAAATCGCCCTTCCTCAGAATAGCCGACCGCACAATCATTTGCCGAATCTTTGGAAATTAGCCGACTGCACGAACACTTGCCGAATGCTCCGAACACCTATCTCTACAAATTTACTGCACACTGGCTCACCTGTCATCTTCCTAAGTGTTGACACAAAAAGCGTCAGGATCTGCGAAACACTCGGGCTTTTACCCGAAATTCGATATCCGGAGGCGTGCCAGTCGATTTGACCAGTTAATCGACAAGGACGATAACTAGAACAAGATCCAATCCAGACAATAGCGATGCACCCGGATTCTGGGATTGAGGCTTGATCAGGATAACTAGAGCAGAGCTGAACGAGGCAACAGCGATGCGCCCGGATGCCAAGGCTCAAAGGTACTCCCACGCGGAACTTGCAAGGATTTGACGGAGATCAAGGTGATGCAGCCCGTCGAAGCTTGAAGAACTCGTTAAAAGCTATGACTAATGCAGTAAAAGGGAAATTACGATAAAAGTAGAATAAGAGTAAAATTGGTTTGTTTGATATTGGATTGATTGTCTTTTTCGTAGCCCTCGGGCAAATATTTATACTCCTGCATGGAGAGTTGTACAAATACACGACTCGAATCCTTCCTAAAACAAACTCCTAACCTTAAGGAAATTGACTCGCGCAGAAGTCGGATCCAAAATAACAATACTTATTTTCCTAAACAGACACACCTATTTTAAAGGAAAACAAATGACTCGTGCAAGAGTCGGACTCAAACTGCCATAATAATACTGGTACAAAACATCAATTTCCTTATCCTTCTCCTTGATGGAAACTTTCCATCGGCAGATCCCTCCAATCCGCGGCTTCCTTCTTTGGTCACCGACAATCATCCGCTGATATCACACGCTAAGTTACCCTGTACTCATCGGTACTCCATGCCCATCGGCATCGGTAATACTTCCCGATCGGCAACCTTGTACTGGTAATTGTTTCCACCAATCAACCCCTATCGGCAATCGGCAACTACTCTTCATCGGCAATCGGCAATGTCTCCTCATCGGCAGTCGGCATCAGCTCCCTATCGGCAATCGGCATCAGCTCCCCATCGGCAATCGACATTTATGACTTAAACTATTCAGCTTCACCGATTAACCTCCTCCATCGGCAATACACTTAGTCTCCTTGCAGCACCCTCATCGGCAATACTGACCCACGACTTCCCGATGCCGATGGAAAACAGCTTTTGACCAGTCAAGCCTTAGCTCATTTGACACGTGCTGAAAAAACGGCGTCAACACATGCCCCCCAGTTTCGGAGCGTATAATACTTTACGTGCCGAAATTCTCTCCACTGTAGCTGTTGCTGTAGCCGTTACCCCCGAGATAAATGCACAGTTTCCTCGATTTCCGTGTGTGGAACCACAATTTAATAATAAAATCCCCCGATTGTAGCACCAACAGTTGCACATTCCCTTGATTATCGCGCGTATCTACCCCGGGCGTCCCCACATTCCTACACAGTGTGAACCGAAACCCCAAAATGCCCCTGAGTAAGCTCATAAAAGTTACCGGGATCCACACTACTTTTTACCCGAGCCCATTTTCACTTTTAGTTCCCTGCCTTCGTCTTCAACCTCCAGCAGCGCCCCTGAAGAACACGAGCTCAAGCAACAGTTCTCTTCGCAATCCAAGGATGAACCGCAAGCACCCTTTCAGTTCCAATGGCGATCCAAGTTGACATCCCTAAGGTAAAGCCTTCTTTCCTCCTCATCCAACCTCCTTCTGGCTCTTTTTCCGCACGAATCTAGAATCATTCCTGTTCCTTTTCTGATTCTTCCCCTTCTTTTCTTCGAACCCTAGGAACTGTACAACAAGGTAGTCATCCCACTTGTTGGTTCCAACTTCAGCTACCTAGGCCCCATGGGCAATCTGGATCCCACCTTCATAATCAATGCGGAAACCAATCGGGTACCAATCAGATCTGAACGTTTCGGTCTAGGATTGTGGAAGGACGCCTTCCGCTCATGGCCCAAGCCTACCAAGGGATGGAAGAACTGGTACCTCAGGGTAGCTAGGGCGCAGCAAGTATACTGGCAAGAGTGCAATTTGGACCAGTGCATTAGGCTCTCCATTGCCGATATGGAGAAGAACGAAAACATGCTGATGGCTGCCTCCTACTTCTGGTCAGACACCATGAACACCTTTCTCTTCCGACACGGACTAGCTATCCCGACCCTTGCCGATGTCCACATGTTGACCGGCCTGGACATCTCTTCTCCCGATACCCTCACCCTGTTCAACATGAAAGCCGAGTACAAGGTGAACACTCGGAACATCGGCGGCTGGACAGGCTACATCACTGAATACCAAAAGACAGGGTCGGTAAACCAGCGGGAGCATGCCACGTTTCTGAACATGTGGCTAGAAAAGTTCATCTTCTGCGGCAAAACTGTTGGACCAACCACCATGCACCTCCCTGCAGCTGAGTTACTTGCTGATGGGACAAGACTTCCCTTAGGCAGATATCTTCTCGGATCGGTATACCGCCTTCTACATCAGGTATCCCAGAAATTATTGCAATCTTGGGGGTCCCTGGTGGTTCGTTAACATGTGGCTGAACGCACATATGCACAAGGCCCTTCAGTTCGATCTGTTCGCCCAACAATTCCCAAGGGATGTATCGGAAGACCATCAGTATGCGAATGATGAATCGGCAACTCGCCCTCCACTCAATTTTGGAGAGGCTATCATAGTGCTGCCAGGGACCGATACCGATATAGAGCATTTCGGCTCATTTTTTCAGAAATTTTATACTGGACTTTCCTCCACGGAACGGCCCTGGTGGCCATATCTTGACGAAAACAACCAGTTCCCGCTGCTATTCAACCTCACCGATGGGAATTTGCCTGAGAACCAAGCAATCATGAAGGCCAGCATCACTCCCCGAGCTATTCTAGTGAACATCTTCGGATCGGGAAAGAATGCCCCTCCATCTTATGAGTTCTACTACCCATCGGCAGCAGCGAGACAACTGGCATTTGGCCAACTGCCGATCAAACTTTGCTACTCCAAGGTAGTAAAGCCCAGGCAGACAATTTCCAGTGCTCTAGACTGGAACAAGGTAGTCAATCTCCCTCCCGATGCCGATATATCAGACATTGACTTGTCCTCCTGGTCACCAACCTCCTTCATCACGAACGAGTACAAGTCATGTTGGCAAGAATGGAGGCATCAGCTATTCGCCAAGTCGTCGCATTACTATCGGCACATGATTGACGCCGATCACATTATCCCCGATGACGCAGTAAGTCTTTTATCCCGATGCATTCCTTATTATTTTATTTCCATCATCGGTACTTAACCTTCTTGCGTTTGACAGGCCGATGATCTGATTTCGACGATGAGCAACAGTGGCAGACCCTTCAATCTTCGGATAATGGGTCCCATTTCAATCATCGGCAACAAAGCCCCTACGTTGGCTGCCTTCACGCCTCAACAGGTACCTACGCCGACACCTACAAAAGCCAAGGCTACATCGGCCGCTGTTGTTGCCCTGACGCGGGTTCATGCAGTAAACTCATCTTTACCCGTACCGATTACATATTGTTTTATCGGTAACATTTTATCTTATATAACATGCTTTATATTCTCAGGCACTGTGGTCATCGGCAGCTGCTTCAAGCAGACAAGCACCTCCAAGCGCGGTTGACGATGCCCCCCAATCTTCGTCGAAACGGGCTGGGTCTCCTGCTGCTGCGCCAAAGAAGAAAAGGCGTCTGAGGCTGGCTTCCCCTTCGCCATCAGCCCAAGTTGCACCACCAACTGTCGACGCGTCATCGGCAGAAACTCCGTCGGCTACAATTGCACCACCAACCATCGGCGCGCCATCGGCAGAACCTCCATCGGCTCCTCTCCCTGATCACCCGATGGACAACATCCTCGATCAGGAGACAACACCCGCTGCAGCAGCGGAGGCGGCATCGGCATCACCAGCCAGAATCCCTAACGAGGAGACAACTCCACCCGCTGTAGCAGCGGAGGCAACATCGGCATCGGCGCCGTCGGCCGAAGTTCCCGATGAAGAGACAACACCCGTCGTAGCAGCAGAAGCAACATCGGCATCGGCACCCTCGGCCGAAGTTCCCGATGAGAGAGCGGCGTCGCCACCCCAAGAACCAGGCGCTACATTAGAAGCGACGCCAGCAACAACACCACCGGTACCAACTGCGTCAAGTGCTTCCCCAGCAGAGGCTCAGTCATCGGCAACTGCTGCCGATGTCCAAGATGAGGCTGGACCATCCAGCATGCCAAGTCCTAGGCAGAAGATCCGCTTCAAGACAGTAACTTAATTACCCTAAAGCTCAGTATATTTTTACGATCGGCATATTTTAACTCCTCTGTTTTCAGGCCCAAGACTCCCCGGACAGCCTCTTCTCCTTCAGTCTCAACCTCCAGGATGAACACCAAGGCCTCATTCAAGTGGACAGCCTGTTCTCCTTCGCAGTCGACATCCCTGAAGAAGATGAGGAGGAAGAGAGCTCTATCCCAGCTTTATCGGCAGAGATCAAAACCAAGCTTGAAGCATTGCTTTCCTTGCTGCTACAAGACACACCCCAACTCATTCAGGATTCATCGGCAGCAAGGATTGCTTTCAAGGATGTCCAAGGTCATCTCCCTGCCGATATGGAAGAAATTCTTTTCCAGGCAGCCTTCCTCGATAGTAAGCAAATCCAATACCAGAGGCTTTCCCGTCGCATTGCCGATAGGGCTGCCCAATCCAAGAGCGAGGAAGAGAAGCTCAGGTACAAAAACATTGCCGATGAAAAGCACAAAGGCATTGGCCAAGCAGAAGTCTCCATCAACGGCCTTGATCAAGAGATCACTCAGCTATCGGCCAATAAAGAAGAGCTGTTAGCTGAGTTACAAAGGGTCGAGGAGGCTCTGACCACAGCCAACCAGCAGAAAACCCAATTGTCCGATGCCATCAGGGTCCTGCGGCAAGAACGAGACCAGAATGCCCGACATGCCATCTTATGGAAGAAAAAGATCAAGCCGGTCGAGGGTTCTGCCGATGCCGATGCCAAGGAGATGGACGAAATAGAACAAATTCGCCTACGTGCGATAACAGCCATCCACTCTTTGTTGTAATCTATCTGTAGTATCGGCAAATGTAACTCTGATACTTGATTTTGGCTCTTGTAATATAATGTCAATATGTTTTTACCGATGCTTATATAATTTCTCCCTCATCGGCATTCAACTGAGCACTACGCATCCATCCATATGCTAGGGTAGTACCTCTTTAAGTATTTGTCGTTGATCGCTCTAGAGAACGCAACTCCTTCGAGAGTTTCCAAAATATAAGCATTGCCAGGAGCAGACTGTTTTACCCGATAAGGACCCTCCCAATTAGGAGACCACTTTCCAAACTTAGAACTCTTGGTTCCGATCGGTAAGATCAACTTCCATACCAAGTCGCCATCGGCAAACTCCTTTGCCTTTACTTTCTTGTCATACCATCTGGCAACCCTCTTCTTATTCTCTTCAATACTAATCAATGCCCTCAACCGATGACCCGCCAAATCTTCTAACTCATCTTTCATCAGAGTAGCATAATCATCGGTCGTCAGCTGATCTTGAAAAGATAATCGCCTAGAACCAGTTTTAATTTCCCAAGGCAGGACAGCATCGTGTCCATAGATCAACTGATACAGCGAGACCTTCGTTGCACCATGACAAGCCATCCGATATGACCATAAGGCTTCATTTAGCACCACATGCCACCTTCTAGGGTTCTCTTCAATCTTGCGCTTTTTGAGCTTAATAACTCCCTTATTAGTCGCTTCAGCCTGACCATTAGCCTGGGCATAATGAGAAGAGTTTAACACCTTGAAACCCATGCTAGCAGCAAACTCATCAAACTCTCCCGATGTGAACATGGTTCCCTGATCGGTAGTAATAGTCTGAGAAATACCAAATCGGTAAACAATGTGCTCTTTAACAAAATCCACCATGTTTGCCGATGTCACCTTCTTCAAAGGAATTGCTTCAACCCATTTAGTAAAGTAATCGGTAGCAACAAGTATAAACTTATGCCCTTTACTCGATGGCGGATAAATTTGGCCGATGAGATCAATAGCCCATCCTCTGAACGACCAAGGCTTGATTATAGGATTCATTGCCGATGCAGGTGCCCTTTGCACATTACCAAACTTCTGACAGTCCTGGCACCCTTTGAAATAGTTGAAGCAATCTTCAAGGATTGTCGGCCAATAATATCCATTCCGCCTAATCATCCACTTCATCTTGAATGCCGATTGATGCGCTCCACATACACCTTCATGGATTTCACCCATCAACTCTTTTGATTCCTCTTTACCGATGCATCTAAGCAAAACTCCATCAATCGTCCGATAATACAATTCATCATCGAGGAGCACATACTTAGAAGCTTGGAACCTTAGACGCCTTTCAACTTTCTTAAACGGGTCCTTTAAGTAATCGGCAATCTCCTTTTTCCAGTCATCGGCAACTGTTACCGATGTCGTGATTTCTTGAATCGGTTGATACCCTGAGGCATTCTGTGCTAACCGATTGGCCTCTTCATTATGCAACCTAGGAATGTGTTCAAGGCGGTATTCCCTGAACTCTTTTAATAATTGCAAACACCGTTCATGGGCTGCAATCAAAACTTCGCTTCGACATTCATATGTCCCGATCAATTGGTTAATCACCAACATGGAGTCACCGAAGATTTCAACAGCATCGGCACGCACTCCCCTGAGTAATTCTAACCCCTTAAGCAAAGCCTGGTACTCAACCTAATTGTTTGTTGAAGTAGCAACAATCGGCAATGAGATTTCATACTTCTATACTCGAGGTGAAATCAAGAGAATACCGATACCTGCTCCACCCTTGCACGTAGAACCATCAAAGAATAAAGTCCAAGGAGCGATTTCCACAGAGCTTACCACATTACAATGCTGAGTAACAAAATCAGACATCACCTGACCCTTAACAGCCTTAGCCGATTCATACCTTAGGTCAAACTCTGAAAGTGCTAGAATCCACTTACCGATTCGTCTACTCAAAATCGGCATTGACAACATGTACTTAACCACATCATCTTTGCAGATAACAGTGCATTCAGCCGACAATAAATAATGTCTTAATTTAACGCAAGAGAAATATAAACAAGCACAATCTCTCTATGGCCGAATACCTGGTTTCAGCATCCACTAACCTTCTGCTCAGGTAATATATTACACATTCCTTCCCTTCAAATTCTTGAATTAAGGCTGATCCGATAACACCGTCATCGGCAGACAAATATAACCTGAAAGGCTTCCCGTGCTGAGGTGGAACTAAGACCGGAGGGTTTACTAAGTATTTCTTGATCTCCTCCAATGCTAACTGCTGCTCTTCTTTCCATGTAAACTCTTGATCGGCCTTCCGTTTTAACAATGGACTGAAAGACTTAATCTTACCAGACAAGTTGGATATGAACTTTCTGATGAAATTAATCTTACCGATCAAAGATTGCAGCTCAGTCTTGTTTGTAGGAGCAACCACCTTGTTAATTACATCAATAGATTTTCTGCTGATTTCAATGCCTCTCTGATGCACCATGAAACCCAGAAACTGCCCTGCCGATACGCCAAATGCACACTTGTTAGGATTCATCTTCAGCCCATGCTCCCTTGTGCACTCCAATATTTTTCGCAAATCGGCAAGATGCTTCCCGAAGTCTCCAGACTTAACCACCACGTCATCAATGTAGATTTCAACTATCGTACCGATATACTTATGAAAGATAAAATTCATTGCTCTCTGATAAGTAGCACCGGCATTCTTCAAGCCAAAAGTCATGACTACCCATTCAAATAAGCCAACGTGACCTGGACATCGGAAAGCAGTCTTGGATATGTCTTCTTCAGCCATAAATATCTAATTATACCCAGCGTTACCATCCATGAAGCTAATAACTTGATGTCCAGCAGCAACGTCGATCAGCAGATCGGCAACGGGCATCGGGTAGCCATCCATCGGCGTAGCCTTATTCAGATTCCTGAAATCAATGCAAACACGATGTTTTCCATTCTTTTTATACACAGGAACCACATTAGAAATCCAATCGGCATATCGGCATTGCCGAATAAACCCAGCTTCAATTAACTTGGTAATCTCAGCCTTGATGTCGGGTAGAATGGTAGGATTGCATCGGCGCGCAGGTTGCCGATGTGGTCGAAAACCAGACTTGATGGGTAACCGATGTTCAACTATTGATCGGTCTAAACCAGGCATCTCTGTATAATCCCAAGCAAAACAATCTTTATTCTCTTTCAATAAATCGGTTAACTGTTGTTTACATTGGGAATCTAACTTAGCACTAATAAAAGTAGGCCTAGGTTTACTACCATCACCGATGTCAATCTCGAGTAAGTCATCGGCAAACGTGAAGCCCTGCCCTAGTTTTCAATCGTCGGCGAACCGATCCATCAAAACTCTTCTTCAGCACCGACTGCTTAGATCGGTTTGATACGGTAATCGGCAACTTTGAGGAATTCTTTATCCCAGGCTTCACCAGATATGCACCTGGTCTGCTCATAAGTTTCCGATTCTGCCGATGCAACAGTAGATGGGGCTTCACTTCGGACAACTTCAATTCTGTCCCCGATCCACTGTACCAGACTTTGATGAAAAAAAACATCAATTGGCGTGGATCCAATCCCTTCCGAGGAGCAAGTTATAAGTGCCTTTGCCACTGATTACAAAGAACGTTGTCGGCAA
This sequence comes from Microstegium vimineum, assembly GCA_022036555.1. NCBI lineage: Eukaryota > Viridiplantae > Streptophyta > Magnoliopsida > Poales > Poaceae > Microstegium > Microstegium vimineum. Next base: position 42,699,273 of record CM039121.1, on the reverse strand, counting down.
AGTTTTACTGCCGATGGTCAAGTCAACACATATGGCCCCCATAGCTGTCGACACGTTGCCTTCGAAATCCTTGAGCTTCATGTCGGTCTTGACTAAGTCCTGATCGCCTCTTCCAAGCTTTTTGAACATGACATATGGCATTATGTTTATTGACGCGCCACCATCTACCAGCATTTTTGTCATCGGCTGTCCATCTACTTTGCCTTTCACGAACAGAGCTCTCAGATGCTGCCTCTCATCATCGGCAGGCTTTTCAAAGATAGCCGTCATCGGATCCAGCACCAATTGTGCCATATCGGCAGTTTCTTCATCATCACTGACGGGTGCCATGAACTCCATCGGTAACATGACGACCATGTTTATGTCTGCCGATGGATCCCTGTCCTTGCGCTTTGGCCTCCACTGCTTCTCCCTTGAGGGTTCTTCATCATCATGCAGGTCATCACGGCGTTGGCGCTGAATCCTTCTCTTCTGGGTCTTGGTCAGACCCTTAGGGCACCACTGAGGAAGCTTGGTTTTCCAGACAGGCTGGTGCTGCTTCCCGCTACTTGCATCAGCACTTTTTCCGATGTTGGGATCTCTGGAGAATATCTCTTCGTCAGGTACTCTTGCATTGGCCATCTCTTCCAGCTCCCCTTGCTCAATACGTCGGCCAAGCCTATCATGGGCACTGAGCTTGCCCCCCAGTTGGTCATGTGGCCGATCTGTTCTCTCGGAGTGGCCTGGCGTACCTGGGTGCCTGATCATCAAAACAAGGTTTCTTACCTGACCGATCGGCAGCGTAATACCCATTGCACTCTGGACAATTATCGGCGGTAGGCAGCTTGATGCCCTCTTCCCAGCAATGAACGAAGAAGGGACACTTCCAGTGGTCCTTATGCCGAAGCCACTCCCGATGCTCTTCTTCTTCTTGCCGATATCTCTCTTCACGCGATTGAGGATGATATCGCCTTGGCTTTTTGTGTGTGATTACAACTCCAGGAGCCCTGTTGGCACTGGTACCTTCATCGGCAACCTTCTTACCCTTTCTGTCATCGGCAAACCTTCTTGTGTCACGCTCAGGTACTTGGTGGTTAGGATCTACCGATGAGTTCCTCCTGGCAGCTTCCGATGTCAGCACTCTGGTTTTTTCACTGATTTCCACCATATTGTTTGGGAACGGATGCTGATCTATCTTCATCGGTTTCTGGACTTTAGAATTTTCAAACCTGATACGTCCAGATTCAATCTCTGACTGCAATTGCTGCCTAAACACTTTGCAGTCATTGGTACTGTGTGAGGTCGCATTATGCCACTTGCAGTACCTAATCTTCTTGAGCTCTTCGGCCGATGGAATTACTTGGTTGGGCGCCAACTTGATTCGCCCTTCTTGCAACAATAAGTCAAACATCCTATCGGCCTTGGTGATGTCGAAGGTGAACCTTTCCGTTTCTTTTTGGCCGAACGGACAAGACACAGGCTTCTTATCCTTCACCCATTCGGCTGCGTCGACGCTCAGCTCTTCATCCGATCCAGAGTCTTCTTCTTTCCTGATGAAAGTCACCTTCTTGCTCCAAGTCTTTCTGGGTTCAAAGGTTTTGATATTTTGATCGGCAATCCTATGCACCAGATGACTTAGGCTTTCAAATTCTTGGGACGCATACTTGTCCTTGATGTGCGGCAGTAGTCCTTGGAAAGCCAAATCTGCCAGTTGCCGATCATCAAGCACCAGACTATAACACTTGTTCTTCACGTCCCGTAGCCTCTGAACAAAGCTTTCTACTGATTCATCATTGTGTTGCCTTATTTTGACCAAATCGGTAAGCTTTTTCTCATGTATGCCAGCGAAGAAGTATTTATGAAATTGCCTCTCTAGATCGGCCCATGTGATTACAGAGTTTGGAGGCAATGATATGAACCACGTAAATGCCGATCCAGACAATGACGAAGAGAACAATCTCACCCTTAACTCCTCCCTGCTGGCAGCTTCTCCGCACTGGATAATGAAGCGGTTGATGTGCTCCATAGTCGATGTGTCGTCTTGACCGGAGAACTTGGTAAAATCGGGCACTTTGTACCGATTTGGGAGAGGAATCAAGTCATATGCAGGAGGGTACGGAGTCCGATAAGAGTATGTATTCACCTTGGGTTTGATGTCGAACTGTTCTTTCATAACTTCGGCAATCTTACCGACCCAATATGCATCCTGCTCTTGCCGACTCATTGGCTGGTTGTTGACTGGCGGAGCCGGGGGATGCGCCTCTTGAAGATGATGCGGAGTAGTTACGGGCGCAGCGCCAGTCATCTGAACACTATGCATTGGTTGACTTACCAATGGATAGTTTTGCATACTTAGCGGATTAGGCTGAATCGTTGCATTCATCGGTTGTTGTACCGATGGTCCGCTCTGAGTGTACGTTGGGCCTCCATACTGATGCATTGATACGCCATGCTGTTGAGCTGGCGGCTGGTTGACCCATCTAGGATTATAAATCATCGGCATATGACTTACCGATGGATGATAGCTGATTGGAGCATGTGGCTCTTGTATTCTGGAGCAATTAATCACTAGATTACCTTGGGGAGCTAGCGCTCCAGCTTGAGAATTTGCCACCAGAGGTTGACTAACAACTGTTACAATATGTTGCATCAGCACAGAGCTTGCCGATGGTGGCATCAGAGGTATCTTAGGAATTATTTGAAGATCTTCTGATGACATTTGCACAGTTGGAGCAGGCGCAGAGTTATGCATCATAGGGGCCATCGGCTGTAACTACGTTGCCGATGTCATAGAGTTCCTGCAAGCTGAACTGTCCCCCTGCACCAGATTAGAGCCAGCATATAGATTCGGAGGCATACCGTATCCCCACCAGTTAGCAGGGGCTAGCTGACTTTGGATAGCAGGTCCTGAAATTGCCGACGCCGCCAGATCTGTGGTGAGCATGGTGACGTTGTCGGGGTTCGCTCTTGGCGATGTAGCTGCATCGGCAGACGGTTCCACCGGAGTGGAAGACGTCATTGGGACTGCCGATGGACTTACAGATGCCAATCCAGGTTGATGGTACTCTGGACCGACATATCGCGGTGCATGTCCTTCTTTGAATGATTGCGTGACAGCATTGTAGACCGTATTGGACAACACGTTGGAGTGGCTAATTAATGCTTGACTTATAGCAGCATTAACCATCTCTTGTAGCTTACTAGGATTGGCGTCGTACGTGATCTGCCGTGGCAACGACGGATCTTGCTTCTAGATTGCTTCGCCGCTCCTGCTGAGACTGAAGGATTTGAGATATAACTGCTTGTATTTCTCCATAGCCCGCTCCATGGCCTGCTTCTGATCATCTTTCAGATCGGCCTCAGAGACTTCAATGACGTTCCTCTGGTTAACGTCGGCGTGATCACCCATGATAGATGTGTAGATTTGTATAATCGAGTCCCACTAGGCGTGCCAAAAGAGGTGTTGACACAAAAAGCGTCAGGATCTGCGAACACCTCGGGCTTTTACCCGAAATTCGATATCCGGAGGCGTGCCAGTCGATTTGACCAGTTAATCGACAAGGACGATAATTAGAACAAGATCCAATCCAGACAACAGCGATGCGTCCGGATGCTGGGATTGAAGCTTGATCAGGATAACCAGAGCAGAGCTGAACGAGGCAACAGCGATGCGCCCGGATGCCAAGGCTCAGAGGTACTCCCACGCGGAACATGCAAGGATTTGACGGAGATCAAGGTGATGCAGCCCATCGAAGCTTGAAAAACTCGTTAAAAGTTATGACTAATGCAGTAAAAGGGAAAATTACGATAAAAGTAGAATAAGAGTAAAATTGGTTTGTTTGATATTGGATTGATTGTCTTTTTCGTAGCCCTCGGGCACATATTTATACTCCCGCATGGAGAGTTGTACAAAGACACGACTCATATCCTTCCTAAAACAAACTCCTAACCTTAAGGAAATTAACTCGCGCAGGAGTCGGATCCAAAATAACAATACTTATTTTCCTAAACAGACACACCTATTTTAAAGGAAAACAAACGACTCGTACAAGAGTTGGACTCAAACTGCCATAATAATACTGGTACAAAACACCAATTTCCTTATCCTTCTCCTTGATGGAAACTTTCCATCGGCAGATCCCTCTAATCCGCAGCTTCCTTCTTTGGTCACCGACAATCTTCCGCTGATATCACACGCTAAGTTACCCTGTACTCATCGGTACTACATGCCCATCGGCATCGGTAATACTTCCCGATCGGCAACCTTGTACTGGTAACTGTTTCCACCAATCAACCCCTATCAGCAATCGGCAACCACTCTTCATCGGTAATCGGCAATGTCTCCTCATCGGCAGTCGGCATCAGCTCCCTATCGGCAATCGGCATCAGCTCCCCATCGGCAATCAGCATTTATGACTTAAACTATTCAGCTTCACCAATTAACCTCCTCCATCGGCAATACACTTAGTCTCCTTGCAGCACCCTCATCGGCAATACTGACCCACGACTTCCCGATGCCGATGGAAAACAGCTTTTGACCAGTCAAGCCTTAGCTCATTTGACACATGCTGAAAAACGACGTCAACACTAAGCGTGTCAAAATCCAGTGTTAACAGACATTTTATCTTTTTTCTAGATATATATAGTTTTTATTGCACACTTAGATGTACAATATTTCTAAATATATAAGAAAAAATATATATATAAACAAGTCAAAATGTCTTTAATTTATATAGAGCGGAAGGAGTACTGGTACAGTAGGAAAATAGTAGATACCTTGATAAGAGCAACTCTAGTAGAGCCCCTAAACATACCCCTATTCTAGATCTAGGTACTTGGTTAAAAAAATTCACTCCAATACACCTCCTATTTGGGTTTCCATTTTAAGAGGGACCTCAAAGTTTAGTTTTGAGTTCTAGGAACGAGGCCCTCCTATTCCTCTCCCCCAAATTAGAGACTATGGCTGGAGCTCTAAGAAGTTCTAATGCTATAGGACCTATAACCTAGTGGTTACAAGAGTCTTGACGCCTCAAATTAATCCTGGATTCGACTTTCTGTCAGACTGAAATAGTGAAATACTATACTAGCGGCCGTTGTGAAATAGTAGACACGTAAAATTTTTGATTTGGCTATTTGTGGCTAAATCAAATATTTAAGATATTACTGTGCTTGGGGAACATGGAGATCGGATTTGGTGGCCACTACTCTCTGTAGCACCAACTTTTCGGCTGCGTTAGCGGGAGCCATAAATTTGTGTAGTTTCACGGATAAAAAAAATGTTACTGTTTCACAGCCCAGTGACTGTGGTAGGGCTACTCTATAACCCCTGAAGTAATTAATATAATACTCCGTACATCCATGAATCCATCGCGGACATAACTTTTGTTGTGTCATGGTCCCAGAATTGATCGTGTATGTTAAAACGACGCATTTCACATGCATATGCATGCCGGCTAGCTGGTGTAGAGTGCGTGTACGTAGTACTCCGTACGTTCTAAACCACTTGGATAGCGACCTGACCTTTGTTGATCTCCTTGTCTTTTGCCTGCATGTCTGTTTTGTTAGTCCGTACCCTTGTAATCTGTACTAAAACAATGTTTTTCTGAATGAAATAATACTTACTAAAAATTACCCATATTCTACTATTCATTGAAGTTGATCCATGCTAATCACTACTACGAAAAAGAACTTGCGCAACGTCTCAAATATGTCCTCCGTGGCGGACTCCAATTTATGCCCGCTGCGGTAAATCTCATGATTTACCGCAGCGGACATTTTTTATTTACCGTGGCGGGCGTCTTAAGATGACCGCCACGGTAAATACCCTATTTACCGTGGCGGACGTCTTAAGATGACCGCCACGGTAAATCTATTTACCGCAGCGGGCGTCCTTTAAGGCCTGTCACGGAAAATTCGAGGCCCAATAGGTCCAAAGCGAGACCCATTTCCATCATCGTATATATATACACGCTAGGGTTTCGACACCACCTCCCTCTCTCCCTCTGCTCGCGACAGAGCCGTCCGCACCCTCCCTCTCGCCTCATCCCTCTCCCTCCCATGGCGCACGGCGGCCCATGGCGCACGGCGACGGGCTCCCTCTCCCTCCCATGGCGCACGGCGGTGGCCTCCTCTCCCTCCCCAACCTTAGGAGCAGCTGCGGAGGATCCATGCGGCGCTCCTCCCCAACCTTAGGAGGTGGCGGATCTGGCACAGATCCGGCGTGGTGGCGCACCACAGGCACAGCGGATCTGGCACAGATCCGGCGTGGCGGGTCCAGGCGGCACAGGCCACGACAAAGGCGGCCTGCGGCGGCTCCACGGTGGCGCTGCACGGCGGATCCGGCAGCGGACCCGGCGTGGCGGGTCCACACGGCGCGGGCCACGACGAAGGCGGCCTACGGCGGCTCCACGGTGGCGCTGCACGGAAAATCGGTGCTAGGGTGGCGGTCGGGGTCGAGCTCCACGGTGGCGGATCCGGTGGCGGATCGAGCGCACGGCCAGAAAGGCAGGTCCGGCGTGGCGGGTCCAGGGCGCAGGCCGACAAGGGCTGCGCGGGTCCACGTGGCGCTGCACGGCGGATCCGGCGGCGGCCCATATCCAGGCCCGGTGTGGGCTTTTTTCTTTTTTTTAATTATTTACATCGATTAACCACGACGGGCATTTGCCGCCCGCCTTGTAAAATCAACTATTTACTGTGACCTTTTGCTTGTGTCGGGCGCAGTTGCCCGCCGTGGAAAATGCAAAATGTCCGCTGCAGAAAACAGTTTATGTGTAGTGACTTAAGCGATAAGCGTTAATTAAAAGGAGTGAAGAGACCACAATCTCAAACCATGCATGAGCCGAAATTAGTGTCATTAGCTAAACATCAAGTTTTCTTATACAACTTTTGAATTCTAAAACATCGTCTTTTGAGACAAAGAAAGTATTTGCTAAGCACCGCACTAACTTGTTGTGCTCTATCAGATGAACAACTATGCTAACTCAAACATTTTTTCAACAATCATGTCTAGGTTCCAACTAGTTTTGAAATCAGACTTGGTATTGTGCCTAGACACCCGCCGCTCTAACTCGTAGGGCCACGGGAGGCTTGGAGATATATCCAAGGACCATACCATCTATTCCAATGCATATTGACAGTGTATCTCTTGTATAGTCAGACATTTGCTCCTTTCTAATGTAACACGTGTCTCTGCAGGAGCTCCATTCCTCTCTTTGATCGATTTGTGCCCTGGGACTCAAAGGCATTGTTGATCACCCATCCAAGCTCGACAAACCCGCATTTGCTCATCCGCGTCTCACCTTGCACTATCTACCCCCTCCACTGTTAGCATGTTTCATCGTCTCCCATGGAATTCGGCCCCTACATGTTCTAATCTACCCAACTTGATATCACGACTACTCCCTTATCTCGAAATAAATGATACTTGATCTATGAATCTATGGGTTAATATCTAAAGTATCATATATTTTGGCATGGAAGGAGTATCACTGAGTGGGTTGTGCGTCAATAATGGCGGCATGTGTGTGCGTCATACCGACACATTCTATTCAAGGATGCACACAAACCTAGTGGTATCGACAACGGTGTTGATGTGGATTATGTCCACCTAGAGGGGGGTGATGGAGGTGGGTGAGTTTCTTAGGCTCTTAATTGAAATGGTGTTGACGATGCTATCATTGATGTGTGCAATAGTTTTGGCCCAAGTGCATTTGGTCAGACCAATAGTCATGATACCTCTTGAAATATTACCTTGTCAAAACTTCAGAGTTAAAAACAAAACCATTCATCCTTTCACTGCCTCTAGTTGACCGAATCCCTCAAAAAATGTTTTTTCATCTAACTAGAACTTGATTCCAACCTCCTCATTAGAGCGTCTTTACAAGGACCATGCATTCGTTTCATAGGGTAGAAGCTTGAGTTGATTTGCGGTAGCAGCGGCAAGCTTGTGTCGACTGCAAACAACTTGAATCTGTTAGCAACGGTAGTGCGAAGCAGCTTGAACCTTCTACAAGTAGATCTAGCCCACATAATGTAGTTCTCTAAGGATTTAGTTTCTTTATGCCTATACACCACCATCGCTCTGTATGATTGACATCGAGTGGTGCTTTGCCTATGAGGCACATAGGGAGAGGGAGGGGTATAGGAGAAACTCAAGGGAGGGGGTGGAAAAGAGGATGGGCGGGAGTAGATTAGGGTGATCTAAGAGAGAAGGGTGGAGTTCTAGGAGACATAGGAAGGACAGGTTGATGACTCATGGAAGAGAGAGGGTGGATGGGCACGGTGTCATTTACTCATAAAGGATGGACATGAACATGAGTGTTTACTAAAGATTGAATTGAAAATAAAATTTTGGATCCAAGTAATGTATCATTGACAACTCCGACTATAAACTAGAAGTGATAAGACTACTTAATTGTTTAATTGTTGGGACTTGAAATAATCTAGCCATCATGAATGGACCTAGCAATGACACCTCATCACTAACAGTTTCAAAAAAAATGATAGTGATGTAGGGAACATTTTTTGGATGTGTTTGTAGTAGCAATTCATTTGTGACTTTTTACCCTATATCATTTATTTTTGTGAATAAGGATTTACATATTGACCCTTTCAACATGAAGTTAATCATTCATATGGCAGATTGAGCGCAACTTGGTTAGTTAATGACTCAACATGGGATGCAATTTTTTTGTGACACATCCAACCTAATTTAGATTTGGCCCATAGTGGCCAATGTGTAATGTGATGTTTTGAGGGTTTAATCAAACCTTGATTGTTGAGGGTGGGTTAGAGCACAATATAAATCTTCTAGAGCCCATATCACTATTTTGGTTAATCCTTTATGTGAAGTAAGGAAAAAAACATAAGTGAGTTGGTGGTACTATATGGTTCACTGAACACAAAGTGGTTATGAGCCATTCGGACTCTAGGGCGAGCCCTTTGAGTGGGAGTGTATGTAACATTAGAACGATTTAGATCTGACCTATAGTTTATCAAGCATATATTGATGTTGTTAATGCTTATACATGAAGCATGCATGGAGCCTTTGAAAGGGGTGTATGTGACATTCACCCTAATCTAGATTTTGCCAGTAGTGACCCATGTGTATAATGATGTTGTTAATCCCTTTACGTGAACCATATAGTACTTCCTCCATCCTAAATTATGTAGTTAACAACTTTTGAATCTTATATTGTATATTTGAATCTCAAAATTGTGTAGTTAAAAGAACAGTGTCAGCTGTGTAGTTACATGTATTGCATAGTGTGAACATTGAGGTCTTAGTACATATTTTCTATAACTTTATCACCTATTAATATGAGATTCCACTAGTGCAAAAGACTACTATACAAGCGTTTTCGAGCACCGCTTGCGCTGGGGGCCAGTGGAAATGGGACCACAGCACAGGCGGTTGCTTGAGAACCGTCTGTAGAAACATATTTCCACAGGCGGAATGGCTCATTTACACAGGCGGATCACTAAGAGAACCGTCTGTGGAAATGATTTTCTAGTTTTTATATTTTTTATATTTATATATTGTATTATTCAATATATACATATATATATTGTTATTAAAACTACTAAACCCTATTGGATGGTGTTCAAATATAGCAACATGTAATTTAAATATTTCATACATACATTTATTACTTTAAAGTTTCATGCTCGCCATAAAGTTACAAGTGTATCACACATTATATACATCAAAAGTCTGCACATGTCCTCTAAAAACCGCCCCGAGTAATATTTAGGCTATAAATTACCTCTGTTAGCGCTCGGTACTCTGGCTTGGCTAATTCACTTTCATGATCATGATATTTCCCTTCACTTGAGATGACATGTTTTATGAGTAAAAGGCACACATCCTCAACTATGTTGTACAATATCTTTTCGTTGATGGTCGTCGCCTTGGCTTGCTTGGAAGGATTCTTCATGTATCGTGCATTGTCTCCTCTCATGTGCTCGCACACGTAGTATCCACAGAGGACAGATCATGGTGGTTGCTTGTGGCACTATCACACGTAGTATATCCACATAGTACATGTATGATCTGTATTCATAAGAGTAAGTTTTCATACTTACCGTCAGCTCTAGAACTCTATGTTGTCTTTCCCGATTCTGAAGGTATGCCGGTCTTCGGATATATCAATTGGGTTCAGATAGTCAATCCTTTCATCGGCACAATAATCGAAATTCTGACCGTAAGTCTGCTCCTGCTGATCATATAGCATTCTACAAGGCACATGCATATCAGATATTGAACATTTGCAACTACAATGCATGTCAGATATTGAACATTGATGCAACTATAATGCATGTATAACTATGTAACACTTACAATGCAAACGTCGTTATGATCTGTACGTCCAGTCTCTCGAGGTTCATCATCAACCAAATGTCTTCAAAGCTAATCACGCACATATCATGATCATTGAGAAATACCTTATGTGGTATAGACACGTTGATGGTGTTAATGCCAGCAGAAGAGGCTCATGTACCACTCATGCAACCTTTTTACATTGTTTGGGACCTTTTTGAGTTTATCCCATTTCAATAGAGGCCTTCCCACCATATAGTTTTTAGGGGGATAGACTTGTAGTGTTCAAAAGTTGCACCTTAAATTTGTAGGGAATTACCTTATGCACCGGCTGCGCTGACTTCTTGAGCTCAGAAAACTCGATGACTTCACTAGTGCGTTTTCTCCTAAGTCCTTTCAAAAATCTGACCGTGTCAGCTATTTTCTTCTTTGGCTCGAAGGGGGAAACCAACTTGGGCACCACAAACTTCTTCTTTGGCGGCGCTGGTGGCTCCGGTGTTTGTTTAGGATCTTTGGGTTGTGGGGAAGTTGTGGATTTTAATGGTGGCGGAGGTGGCGGAGGTGATGACTGTGGCGGAGGTGGCGGAGGTGATGACTATGGCAGGTGATGGAGGTGGGCTCGGAAGAGAATGGAGTGGTGTTGGTGATGGGTTCGGAAGAGGATCAGTAGATCCCGATGACTCCTCAACTGCTATCTCTTGCGAGGATGGTGGCGGCTCCCTCAGCAAAGCCAGTGGTAATTCATCTCCACTGGCGGTTGAGTTATGCCAACCGCCAGTGGTAATCCATCTCCACTGGCAGTTGATAGCTTTGCACGGGTCATTTCACAGCACAGGCGCGTGATAACCAAATCCGTCTGTGGTGTATTTTGGGGGACCAGCAAAGCCCTGTTTGCGTTCTAGACGGTGATATATCTCTAGAAAAGTTGAAACATTTGATATTTTGGTACCGATGGAATATCATTCTAGTGGGCGTGGTCTATATATAGGTAAGGTATATAATGCACATAGCCGGTGCTCGTGTTTGTTTATCTATTTCATTTTTGAACACCGGGTCGAACACGTATTTCATGATGCACTTACGTGTGATTATAGGGCCGGGATGCGTATGTGTAGGTGTACACGAACATGTATCGTACTATTTCATCCTAAAGAAAAGGTAAAAAGGTTAATTCATGTGGTGAGCTGATTTTTATTATTTTTACCAGTGCAGCCGATTCACATTGTACCCATCAATTAATAACTTGAACTCTTGAAGGCGGGCTTAATTTTGAACACAATTGATGCCCGTACTACCCATCCATTGCGATTGCGATTGCGACACGAGCAAGCAATGGGCCATGCTAATATAGTGTAGTTACCATCCTATGCATTTTGCTCCGGCAAGGCCGTAATTGCTGCCCAGATTTTATTAAGCGATGGCCCACATGTCGCGCGCGATCGGACGGAGGCCGACAAACAGTTGAGCAGATCATGGGCTGGGCAGGCGATTTCGAGTCCTGAACTCCACGTGCAACAACATGGCCCGGATCGGAAAGAGATTCCTTGCACTGCTTGAAAGGCACCGGACAATGTGTACTCGCTGGTGATTTAAGTTGCTTTGTAACTTTAATTTTTTTATACTTAGAAAAATATTTATTGAAAGTGATATATGTTACCCTCTTAATAAAAAATGGGCACAGCTAAGCGCGGTCACAAAAAAAATGTGTATTTTTTAAAGCACTTTTGAAGATAAATCTATTCATATAGGGTTTTATATTTCTATATACTCAACGACTTAAAGATATTCTCAACATCCGACCAAGTCTTTGTCAAAACGACTTGAATTATCGTATTGTATATGATATGAATATTCATAGGAAATGAATTATAGAATTAGTCCATCATTTGCTCATCTTTACCCTTTTTTTTGTTTGTGAATGAATCGTCCCCTCATTTCTCACAAACTAACTAATACTTCAACAGATTATCTAAAAACAGGCCCTCTATTTTATGAAGGGGGTTGGGGGCGTGCAGCGAACAGGGTGCTCGGGGAAGATGTAAAAGCTTGGAAGAAAGGAAAATCGCACACACAAGAAAGAAAAAGCAGCGCGTGGTGGGTGGGGCACGTCGGACACGCTCCGTGTCCTGGATGGTGAGCGAGCACGGTTCCCTGAAGTTGATCAGGATAGCATAGGTTGGGGAAAAAAAACATATAAAGAGAAGTTGTTGGACAAATTTTTGATCCACGATCAAGAAAATCCGGCTAGTTTTCTCATCCAGCTACAAACCATCCTTGGTTGATGAAGCCTTCAATCTATACTAAAACCCGTAGGAGTACTGGGCTGCAGGAAGCCAATGATGGAAAGGCTTGGGCTGATTAGCCACCCTACCTTGCTGTGACATGTGACCATGCGACGCGAGAGCCCTCCAGTGATCCGTCAAATCAAATCCAAAAGGCCTGGTTTGCAGGTAGAGGTCGTTGGGTCGGCACATGGGGACCTGCATCGCAGTTCGCAGATGCCATCTGGAGCCCTCCGGCGGCCCACGGGCTGGCCACCTCGCGATCGCATCTCAATCTACGCTAGTGGTGGCGGTACACAGTAGACTGTTACAGTGGTACGATTTTGTATCAATGCTGTCTGAGAATCGAATATGAAGTTGACGTGCAAACAGTAACCGGATGAACCACCATTGCACCAATGTGTGGGTAACCCTTAACCAACCCTTGCAAACCCAACACAGCACACAATCACTGCATGTTCCAACTTCCAACCGTGCTACCTACTGTACGGAACACATTTCGGTTTTCTTTTATGGACCTAAATATATACTTGACCAACAATTACCTGATGTTAGTTGTAATCTCGAGTTCCCTTCACAAGTATAGTCTACGTGTATCGTTCTCCTTTCGAGTATGTGCATAGGGATTTCGGAATCGCCTCACCTCCACTCTTTCCTTGGCCTTCCAACTGGCCTCTTCGCCTGAACGCGGCCCGTGTCCGATTCCTGTCCCGCCGCTAGGTTCCTTTGCTGTGGCGGCCCATTCCATGATCTCACGGTCTTCCCGTTGTTTGAGGGACGAATTTTTCTGGCAGGTGACCTTGTCTTCTTCGGAATGTTGTTCTGCAAGTTGAATCCCCTGCTGCAATTTCTGGAGCTCTTTTCTGTCTGCAAGCCCATTGATGAGCTGAAACGGATGGCATTAGATTGCTAGCACAAGGTGTGTTTTGATCTGAAACATAATTCTTAACATAATGTACTTGATCGTTTGCTATTGACTACAGTTCACACTTCATTTGGGAAAAAACATGAATGGGATTATTATTCATAGGCACATAGCTACTAAAGCAGATAGAATATCATGCATTTCAGAACGTTAAAGAAACTATATCTATATCGAGTAAGAATAATATCAAGCAAAAAGGACACAAGAAATAAACAAAAAAGACAGACCACGACCAGAGAAGGTTAGCCATTTGAAAATACAAAAACTGTAATAGAAGATACCTCGGTGCAGGCTCAATGTCACCTTGAAACATAGTTTTGTTTGAGATAGAACAAGAGCCATTGCGCACTGTGAATGCTGCGGATACGAACAATATTAGATGAAAGAAAGGATGGTAGCAGCACCTCGAGGCTCATCCTCACATAATAACTAGATAAATTTGTGGTTGCGTTATGGCAACATACTGTCATTCTTTTGCACCACATGGGCCATATCAGTCTCAAGAGGGATAGGTTCACCCAAAGGTTCTGCCTTGACACGAGACATCTCCGGCTGATTCTGAAACAAATGATGGTATTAGATTCATCATTCACCATATTTGATCTCAGAAAAGATGCATAGTTAAGTGGTTGTGTTGTGTAGTTCCAGTACCCGACTAGAATATGGATATGACATGCCAGAACCACATTTATCCCAGTCAGCTTGACGAGAGGTTGATGTGAAGTGTTGGGCACCAGCAGCTGCAGCAAAGGGTTCATCATGGAACACACGCTTTGAAGCCAAGTCGGAAAATGTCAGGTTATTGGTCCCAAGAAGCGGAATATCTTTAAATAGTGTCCTGACATCTTCTGGAAGGCCCATCGGTGCATTAGTATCATTAGTGGTAGTCTCTTTGGATGAAACTGCATTAGCACGAGAAATAGAGAAGTCAATTTGAAATTTGTCAAAGAAGAGCATCCCCAATGTCACTTAGTTAGAAAATCCTTGAACATTGATACCTCCTTGATTCCTAAGAGAACTTGATCTGTTTCGCTTTGGCCTGATTCTTCGAGACTCTTCAAAAGTATCCCCTAGGCTAGAATAATTTCTTTTTGCAGCCAGCAGTAATGATTATGATATCAAGCCTTACATAATTGCAGAATTGAAATAGTAGGAATTAGATCAAATAAGATGAGATCCAGCAATGTTTAATCTACTAAAATGTTTAATCCATGACATCAACAAAAAAAGTAAACATTTAACTTGAGCTGATAATTGCGTTATTAGAAGGTCCTTAGCTTCACAGAACTGTTTGCATAATTCCAGGAACGCACGGAAGGAAGTAATCAAACAAGATCCTAAAATCCAGAGGTGTCTAGTCATTTTCTCAATCCAAAATGTTTACTTCAACAGCCAATAGTAGATTACATAGTCTAGTGAAAATGTGAAATACACATTGCACATTGTCAAAAAAAATGACTAGAAGGTTCTCAAAGTTGCAAAAACTACAGAAGTTGTCAAATTTATTACACCAAACATGATTATTCGAAGAAAACAACAAACTTGTAATACTCCAAAAAACAATAATACGGCATATTTGGCAACATGCAGCATAAGAGAAATACAATGTACTCCTATGTATTAATAATGGAAACACGTAGTTAATGAAATCCAACATACTCACAGGGTGAATTATTCCTCAGGATAAGAAGACTCACATGCTGAATTCTGTCACGACTATTGGTGCAAGGACCTTCAGCAACAGCTGAACTTTTCTTCAGCCATTCCTTCTCAACAATGTTGTTGAACACTGGACAATAAGCAGGATTAGAAACTGCAGGGACAGCAGTGTTCTGACTTGAAGAGTATGCAACAGGATGTTGCTGTGTGTTAGCCTTCCAAGCAATTGAAAGAATAACAGCAAGTTCATCGTCTGAGTCCACAACTCGCTCTTGAATTATCTTTATTAATGCATCACGCTCCGACCTAGCATTAAAAATATAGTGCAGAAGTCAAACTTTCTAGTCCAGTTTATTTAGCAACTGACTCTATAAAAAAACAGTAGGATAAGTTCAAATCGTTGTGTCAATTAATTGTTCTTTTATTTCTGAAAGAGATATGATAGGGGGTTAAAAGTGGGAAAACATTATCAATTTTTGGTGTCATGTTCAACATGTTTCTTTAAATGACCACTACCAAGGGCTCATTTTCGGTTAGTACAAGGGCAAGTTTGAGATCTTTGATTCAATGATTTATGCTTATCTTTCTGTAAAACTGTATTGAGTTTTGCTGCCACATACTTGTTATTTATTCGCTAATGGTTATGAAATGCAGACTGTATAGAAACTGACTAGGAGTACTAGAACTCAATGAAAATGGAACTCAAACGTTTGAGCATACAAATTGCAACATCAAATGAAAAGAAAAGGTTACATATCATCATAAGATTAAGTGATAAATAAATAAAGGACTTGAGATGTACGAGGCATAATACCGTGAGTAAGTTTCCTGCATAAGCAACTGCTTCACAGCATTCTTTGGATCTATCTCTGAGACAATTGCAAGTGACCCTTCACCAGAATCTTTCAAAACAATCTCCTTGCCACTATAGAACCACAGGAAAGCAGTAGCTCGATAATACAGATCTCAAAGTAACCACATTACTTTCCAATGCTCAAAGAGAAGTACTTGATTAAAATACTAACAGAATGTAATAAATTGTATTTCTTAATAAGTTTGCAGATACAGAGAGTGGGCGCACCAAATTTAACTGATGACTGTCAGAAGGAAAGCACTTCCCAATACCATGATCTGTTTGATAAGAAAAATACAAATCAGGGAAATTATTAAGCCATTGAGATAAACAACACTTTTGCAATGCTCATCAATCAATAAGTAAAATAACATTGAATCAAAATGTCGTTGTGGCAGGGGTATTCCTAACAGCAACACGGGCATCTGTATGGTCACCTATAGTATAGATTATGGAATGATCAAATGGATTTAGGATTACGATCATACCCATTTCTCACTTCTTTTAGATAACGGAAAACAAACAATACAGCAACAAACTTGGCGTTAGTGTTATGGAAATGAAGCCCGAGCACCTAAACACATGGTTAACACCATGCGAAGGCCCTCAATAATTAGCAAACGCTCCATACACAGAACGCCAGAACCTAGCAGTCCCGATTTTCCATTCGAGGTTTTGCACCGAGTGCCTCTGCCATCCGATAGCCTCTCTATTTGTATGTTAAACAAACTTAATTGGCTCACAGCACAATCACCAGTTGATCAAATGATAACGACAGCAGCCGCACCATCACCTCGACACCTCCGCCAATCCATGATGTACTGATAGCATTTGCGCGCGCGCGCACAGAAATATACGATCGCAATGCGAGCGCCTCACTGGAAACCGGCAGCATGAAAACTATGCAGAGGATTCACGCCGTATTTGGAGTTTCGAACCAGGGAGACCGAGAACCTGGGGAGGAGGAGAGAGATAGTACCTGCAGTTGCCTGATCGCGGCGCGGTGGCGACTGCGACGGCTCCGGGGAGGAGGACGTGGTGTCGGAGGCGGAGGATTCCGGGTCGAGGACGGCGGCGAGGAGGCGGCCGGCGCCGGAGACGAGGCCGGAGAACCACCCGCCAGGCGGCGGCGGCGTGGGATCGCCCGCTGCGGCGGAGGCTTTCATTGGCGAGTTGAGGCGCAGACGAGGGGGAGTGCTGGGTTTACAGTTGTGGTTGCGGTGTCGAAGTGGGGAAAAATTTGAATTCTCTTGACGAGCAGCCGCGATGATCACTCGAGGCGGTTTGCACGTGGTTTTTCTTTTAAGGGGGTGTTTAGTTCCCATCGAATCCAAAATATTTTGGTTTCGATTCTTCATTTTGTAAAATGGAACTAAACATCACCCAAAATATTTGGCAAAAGATGGTTCATTCCTCATTTTGTATTTTGGACTCAAGAGACCAAAATAAGAGAATCTTTACATTGATTTGCGTGTCATCCTCACTCATTGAAAGATAAATTTTGGTTGGAACTAAACACCCTACCAAAATATTTTGTATTTTAGATTTTGGAATCCAAAATAGTTGGGATTTTGAATTTTGGTTGGAACTAAACAGGGCCTAAGTATGAAAAGGCGTATTCCCCTTATCTATTGAGACCGACATGTCACTCGTCCATGTTTTACGCCTTCTAGGAGCGGACACGTAAACTCTGATTTGCTCCAAGAGTCCTGGTGGAAACAGATTAACAGGCAGTATTAGAACACAAAAGAATAAAAGGCCTAGCTAAAAACCTTGGGTGTTGTTCGTTTTTGCTAAAAATTAACTTATACTAAATATTTATGCTGAGAGAAAAATACTGTTGAAATAGTACTGACGAACGGGGCCTAACAACCTTTTAAACTAAAGAGTAATCAAACAAGACATTGCCTGCAGAAAGGTCACAGTCGGATGCGCGAACATTGCCTCAAGATTCAGCAGATGGAAGTGCATTCTAAAATGGGGTCATGCCACTTGCCACGGCTACTCAAAGACATCAGCCACATATTACGATCTCCAGGCCCTGACCTGATCCGTGTCCGCCACATGAACTGGTCACTGGTCAGAGACACCCAACTGTCGAAACGCCTCTTCTCACTCCCTTCCCGCCACCTCGACAAGCTCCACTTCCCGACCAGGATATATATATGCCGAGCTCTCGCTTCTCGGTCACCAGCCGTAGGCCCCCTCACCACGTTTGCATCGCATCGCATCCGCATGGCGCCCTTCCTCCTCGTCCTGCTCGCCGCCGCCGTGCTCCTCCCGGCGCCGCCCAGCCACGGCGCCGGCTACGGGGAGGGAGCCGGAACCATCGACATCACCAAGATCCTCGCAGGCTTCCCGGTGTTCAGCAACTTCAGCGCGATGCTCACCGACACCAACGTCGCGCTCGCCATCAACAGCCGCGACAAGGTGACCGTGCTCGCGCCAAACAACACCGCCGTGGCCGCGGCGTTCGGCGGCCTGCCGAAAATCCCGCGCTCGTTCCTGGCGGACCTGCTCTCCCTCCACGTCGTGCTCGACTACATCGACGAGCCAAGGCTGGGCGCGCTGAAGCGCGGCGGCCGCATGGGCCAAGGCTCCGTGGTCACCACGCTGCTGCAGACCATGCGCGACGTCCCTCGGGGCACGGGGTTCCTCCGCGTCTACTCCGGGGCCGGTGGGCGCGCCATGGTCTCCTCCGCCGCGCCCGCGGGGCTACGGAACGCCACCGTCGAGAGGGTCGTCGCCGCGCAGCCGTACAGCCTGGCCGTGCTGCAGGTGAGCAGCTTCGTCGTCCCACCGGGCCTCAGGGTACCGAAGCCGTTTCCACCACCGAGGGCGCGGCACATGGCCGCGCCACCGGGCCAGGCGCCGGTGGCCGCGCCTGGACCCTGGAACACGGCAGCGCCACCGGGCCTGGCGCCGGTGGCTGCGCCTGGACCCCACCATGAACCCATCGGTTCCGGCCCGCTGGTTCCGTCCCCGATCAGGCCGGTGCCTACACCAAACCTCACACATACTCCACCGGCGGCGCCAGGTGAGACAGGAGTCATTCCGATTCCCAGCGTGCACGGCGGAATGGCAGCCAAGGTTCCGGAAAACGGAGCCGGACGCAGTGCGGCGAGGTGGTGGACTGGAGTAGCTATGGCGCTCGGTATCATGACATGCCTGAATTTGCATTTGTAAGTAGGTGCTGTAGCTTGCTACAGGTAGGCCTTCGGGTATGCTTGGATCAACTAGCTAGTTCCGTTTCATCTTTTCTTTATCGTGTCTATGTAGTCAGTTTGCTATAATCTGCAACAATGCAATTTCATTTCAATGATGTCAGTATCCAACAGAGACGATTGTTTTGCCCTGATATAACGTCTAACGCAACGTGCAAGTTCACATTCTCAGATAATCTGTGGTAGTAGGCAATGAGGCAAGAGATGTTAAATAAATCTTGATAACTCCTCACATTCAGCAGAATGACAGCATAGTCTAACTGAAAGAAGTTTGAACAGTACCACCTACTGTCATCATGTTTTCACTCGAGAGATCATAGCTAGGATCCGGTAGGTCTAGTTGCCACCGGCATATTCAAACATACATGCCAGAATCATATTACATTTATCAATCTAACATGGATCGCATCCTCTCACTCTGCATCCTCTATCTCTGCATCCTCTGGAACGCCTCGGAGATACATAACGTTGTTGCACCTGTATGTAGATGCACAAACATAAAACTGAATCATACAAGGGCCAAATGATTATGCAATGCAAGGCTTTGTTTGATCAAACACTATTGACCGAAGATCCTGGTTCTAAAAAGTCCACAACAACTTAAGTTTTGAAGAAGCCCTCACATGTAACCATTGATGTATGCAAGATTTTTCCAGTTTTATATCTAGATTTATTACAAAACAACACTACTTGCCATAAGCTAGAAAGAAAGGATCAAGAAACATTACCTGATCAGAATCTCTCCCAGGTTTCCAGAGAACTGACCATCAATGTACTCCTCAGTGTTGGCAAGCTGCGTGTAGTAGGGAAAAAAAAAGGCAGCAATGAATTTTGTATGTCATTCAGTACCCAATTAGATATTCATCAAAAATGTATTGAACTGACGACAACTCTAATTGCACGACAGCCAAATTAGTACCTGTAGATTCATGTAGGAGTCCACGGAAGCAAGATAACCTGGGAATGTAAAATACAAGTTTCAGTTTCATTAAGAGCAGGGGCAGTATCTGGAAAATAAAATGTTCCAGTTTCAAACTGAATACAAAAATGAGATAAACTACCTTTGTACTCCATACCCCACTTGAGTTTGACAATTACAGGCTTCCCTGTCAGGTTGTTCAGGAAAGGTTTTGGGTTAACTGGAACGGTCTGCACAAAATGAGAGTTGATTAGTGCGTACGTGTACCATAAGGTCATCCTTTATTATAGCTAGCAAACATCCATAACAAGATTCATTTCATTCTTTGGATTCCCTTAGTTCATTATTACTGAAGTCCATTGATCAACTAGATGATAGCTTTCTGCCATCAATTGGAAAGGTGCACAAAGAATATCTCAAAAATATGGCATGTGTGACATGATGCACCCAATGGCTCAACATTTAACAGAAAAAATAGATCAATCATACAGCACACATTAAGCATCATGGGAAAAGATGTATAAACAGGTAAGCATTTCAAATCATATGATTTAAGTCACCTTGGAAGGAGACAGTGAGACACTGCCATATTTTAAAACAAATGCAGTTATCCGTTTATATAGTCAAGTATATTACTGTTAATTAAATTCCACCTGCAACTTTTGCAATTCAACATATTAGCAAGACTCAGAATCAAGCTTAACAGCTTACACCCTGCTTAGCTCATTACAAGTTGAAACTTTTCACATTATGTTGAAATTACAAGCAATTTTATAACCGGAATGTAAAATCATAATCAGCTGTACATGCAGGCAAATATTAATGCACCTTTGGATTAAGCTAGCAGAAGCAATTGCAGCTACTATATGATTTTCAGCCGCACTGGTAAAGGTGAAAAGACTGGCCTGAACTTCTGAGAGGTAATGGTGGCTGAGATCAGAGGCAGTGACATCCATAAAAAGATACAGAAAGGCCAGCAATGTTTTCAAATATGGTTTTCGGTTACACCGATATAAAATCTGGTGGTCACTCCCCCAAAAACTATCAGTTCAATCATGCCCTAATAATAAGAGAGAGGACATTCTATGTCAATAAGTGCCAAACATGGGTTCATTGGTGAAAATTAACTTGCCCATGTAACCTCTGAACTTATGATATTTAAACACTGATGCGCCTTCAAAATTACTCTTCCCAATTGCACAGCTGATTCATTCAAATATCCCAAAATCATACACCTCACCTAGCTAGTATCTAAATTATAGTTAACTACATTAGAGCGCAGGTTTGTCGATGGTGGGCGTATCCACGTCGGCAAATTTTTTTTACGCCGTTCTTTTGCCGATCAGCGCTCCAGTTTTACCCACCGCTGATTTACTATTACTCCCCCCGTGTCCTCATCCGATTGGTTCAGCCAAAATATCTCTCCCCTTCCCCTCTCTTTCGTAACCTCCCGAGGCGGCGGCGGGCGCGAGGCACGCGGGCGGAGTCTCCCTACTCGGGCAGGGCCCAGCAGCAGAGCGTGCTGCTGCCGGCGTGCGTGGAGCGCCCCGCCGCTCGCCTCCCTCTCCCCCGCGCGGGCAGGCCCTGCGTCCCGGCGTGGCGCGGCCGGCGCGTGGAGCCCGACGCGGCGTGGCCGCCCACCGCAAGCGGCAGCGGCGGCGCCGTCACCCTCCCTCCCGCCTCCCACGTGAAGGTCCTGCAGACGGTGCAGCTCTCCTCTCCTTCAATCCATCCTCTCGCTGGTTTATTCCCCCTCTCTTTCGATCTCTCCCTCTCCCTTTCTTTCTTTGTGTGGCATATGCATGGACACAGGCTCGATTTCGTCATAGATCTAATACCAGGTACAACCTTCAGTTTTTATCTTCATCCAAGACATGCCTAAAATTTCTTTTCTGCATATTTTACGTCCTCCCTATGTTTTAGGTAAACAGAGCAATTTATGTTTCTACATAATTGTTGCTTAGGAGGCCTTCAATGAGTTAGGTTTTATTTTTTTGTATCTTATATTACTGTGATTTGTGACAACTTTTAGAGTTTCTTACTCCTCCACGATTTATAATCTTGTTGGGTTTAATTTTCAGCTTGGATATTGCTTTCCAGCCAGGATATGTACAAAGCACAGCCTTCTACTTTAGTAGGTTCTTCTCCTATTCCTCCTTTCCTCTTTACCGCACACCTCACCAGTTAATAGCCTATTTTTTGCCCTTGCTGTCCAGTGGTGAGGCGGTACTGCCATTGCGCTTAGCTACAAGTAAAAAAAAAGTGCACCAGAACCTATACCTGAATTTTGCTTTTGCTTCTCTGATCAAAGATAGGATTGGACCAATCAGTTGAATCCGCAGTCCAATTCTTAGATTCTCAGTATTGGGAAGGTGTTCCATTAAATTATGTGGTTGCAATATTAACTTTCATGCCGCAGTCCAATTCTTAGATTCTCAGTATTGGGAAGGTGTTCCATTAAATTATGTGGTTGCAATATTAACTTTCATGACCAATCTGTCAAATTTAGTTTCGTTTCCCATGCCTACGATTTTAACTGCCCTGCGTAGGTTTCTGATTTTCTGGAGATCATTCATGAGACTCTTAGCATTGTGTGTACTATTGTTGAAGGCTATCATTTAACTCGAAAACAAAGCTGATGTTCTATGTACAATTGTGGTACCCTAAGACAAAGGTGCTTAGTTTGCCCTTTGCTTCTATCTTATAGTTCTTTTAGGCACGGGACTGATGTGTGCTTTCGTTATAGGAACTACATATGTTTATGGAACTTCCTTTAAGCCCTAGATTTATAGACATGACAATGAAATTGATCGGAATCTCATTGAGTTGACAGCTTGAACTACCCATATGGTTGTCCTTTATTTCCAGAAAGCTGCTTAATTTTTGGGCATTTTAGATTCCTTTGCCTATACAACATATTTTAGTGCAAACAGCCTGTCTTCTCAAAAAGTGTAGGAGCCCATCAGAAACCGATCAAAAAAAAAAATGTTGGTCACGCCCGCACAAAGGTGCAGAACATATAGCGCCAACTACTTCAGTCAAAAACTTTCATAGCCCTATTGACACAGGCAGGCCATTTCAGATATGTCGAGAGGCAGGATCATTTATTAAGACTATAAATACACAGTTCATGCTAGGAAAAAAAACTGACAAAGTTTAGGCTAAGCACATTTATAACATTGCAGATTGGTAAATTTACTGTATATAACTATATGGAGTTGCTTTATTGACATATTTCCACCATGTGTGAACTCTGTCATGATTCTATTTTGATGATGCAGGAAAAAAAGTGTCGAAGAAGCATAAACACACAACAACATCGAACCAACCATTCCTTATCAGAATCCCTAGCAAAGAGGTGATTTCCTGGAGCACCATAATACCTGGCTACACACTATAGCCCCTAGAATAGAACAACAGAAAGCATCAGTTTTTATATAAAACTTCTGTGTACACTATGAACATTGGTTCATTAAATTTAAAGGTGCAATGTCATTAATGTATAATATATGCACTATTATTCCAAGAATATGCTACTTAGATACTATTCCAAGCTTATGCTATTTGTCTATTTTTCTCATGCTTATGATAATGATAGATGCCACACAATTGAAAAAGAATTATTTCCTTACAACCATTCTTCTCTATTGTTGCCAGAAATGACCTATGTGTACCTTGATGAGGTTTACAGGTCTGAAACAGGTATTGCTCGCAGCCTTCTTATCTAATAATCTCAGCATTATCTATTTGGCATCTTCTTTAGATTTGAAATACTTCATTGCTTCTTTATGATCCAGACCAATCAGGGTTATCACTATAATAATAGTGGCATACATGTATGGACAGCTTCTACCTGATCATCGAACGTTTTTTAGCTTTTCATGTTATTGTAGATGGCCATGTAATCATCAGATATTTTTAGGTATATACATATCCTGTGTGTAGGAACTGAATTAAAATATCTTCTGTATATGTTCTAAACTTATTTTTGGTTCCTGCAACAATACATTCTAGATTTAACCTATATATGTACAGGCTGAGTTAGGATATTTGATGCTTCAGAAATGAAGATGCACTTTTTTGTTCCAACAATAGGCCATCTAGGTTCTCAGATTAATTAGCCTTTGTGCTTATTTTGTGGCCCATAATTTTTATAGCATTCATTGCTCTTTTTAGTGATGCCGCTTCACATTCATGAAAAGGGTTAGCAGATACCATTTATCCTCACAGAAATATTGCCGGGTCGCAAATCAAGATGCCACTTTTTAGGTCCTTAGTTGTCTGCAAACTATATGTGGGTTGGCCAGAGTGGATTATATACCTTTCACGGATTAATTTTGTATATACACCTTGCACAACACGTTTTTCTGTTTGCAGAAAAAATAAAATCAGGACAACAGATTAGAATAGTTGGTTTTCCTAGAAAAATTAAGACATCCATACAACCGAGGAGAATAGATGAGCCTTTACACATATCAAAACAATATACTCAAACTGAAAAATTTAATTGTGCAATAAAACCTATACATCGTTGTGTGCAATGAAATTGAGTTACCCTTGTCCCTTTCCATTACTTAATTCTCAGCTGCACGACCCTTTTGTTTTTTCCCATGCAAGTACAAAGAACATGGTATTTGTTCGTTTAATCATAGTCTTTTAATGCATCTTATTGGACCATAAAGTCTCTAATGGATCTGTTTCAAACATGCAGGACAAAGAAAACAAGGAAGAGAACATAGACAAAACTGGCGAAACAGATAAAAAAAGGCAGCTCCTTCAGTGTTGAAAAACCAAGCACAAAACTAATTTGTTGCGGCCTTAAAATACATGGCGTGCAGAAAAGGGCACAAATCATTGGTCTTGCTAACAGACCTCATCATACACTACATCAAACACAGTGACAGGACACATAGAAAAGACAGGTTTGCTTTCCTATAAGAGTTGCATGTGTAATTTACAGGTTCAAAACCGAGAACCACATGATAAATGGGCAACAATAGCCCAGGTTCATCACACAAGCAGCGGAGGCAGCCTACTGCACACTCATACTACCTATCTGTTCAGCAGTCATGATTCCATTTCCTCCAACCTTATATTACATGGTACCATAGATTGGCTAACTGTTGTTGCACTGAATCGACTCCTCCTGTATCAGTCCTTATTGATTGACTCTGCTGCTGCAGAGTTTCAACATGGAAAAAAATGGCTACTTCATCATTTTGGATGCATGAAATTGTATTTATCACATCCATCTCAGTCCTATGTACAAAGTGACGACCCTGGGGAAACATGTATCAACTCGAGTACTTCTTGACAGGCTTCGTTGTTCCACTCTATGCCTACTTATTAAGTTGTTACTTTAGCTATGCTTAGTTGAACTATGCCTGTGTAATATTACCAGCTGTGTGCCTGTCTATCTGGGCCTTACCTGCAATGGTTATATATCCAAAACTTTCAAAATGTTGCCTACTATGTACTGAGATCGATGTGCTGTCTCTGTTTTTTGTTTTTATGAATTACACCGACTCAGCAACTATTCCCAAAATGTGCATCACTGCCTTTGTCAACACTACAAAATACAACTAGATTGGTCCATCTCATCACAAAGATATTTGTATAATCAAGCTCGGACTGCCTACACTGTCAATCATTTTGCTTCAAGCTCAGGGGTTACTCTGTGTTACCAACTACTAAGCAACATATAAAGTACCAACTTATAGCATGGCCTACTAACATTGCTAGGTTTTGTTTCATTTCTCTGGTCCTATTATCCTGTAAAGACTAAACAATGCATCTTTTGACTGTGCATTTGCTAACTAATTCTACGCGCGATGGCGCGCGTCTTGGACTAGTCTTGCTGGAATTCAACCTAGGTTTCTCAACTGTGAATGCCCTACCAACTACAGCAGACGACATCTCGACAGACGACAGGGCAGTTGGCCGCGCTGCCCCGCCTCCCGCCGCTTGCTCGTGTCCCCGCGGCTTCGCCGGTGCCGTCGCCGCCAAACGCCCCCTGCCACTTCCGCCGGTCCGGCCTACCTACCAACCAACGATTCTTCTAGGACCGGCACTGGTGAGCTTGGGGTACACCATCGACTTCCCGTCGCTTGAAACCGAAGTCGATTTCAGGCAGTTGACAGGAAGCGTTACAAAGAAGAGTCGACGACGCAAAATCACACGATGACTAACAAGAACAGCGAACAGATCCGGTTCGTAAATCGCCTAGAAAGGGACATCGAGAGATTCGGTGCAAGTAAGAAGAGCTTACCGCCATTGGAGAACACAGGAGCGGTTGTCGTCCCTCGTCGGCGCGGTTCGAGCAGAGCAGCGGTTGTCGTCGCTCGTCGGCGCGGTTCGAGCAAAGGGAGTCGCTGGCGCAGAAGCGGCGGTCAGGATTAGGGTTTGGGAAAGGCAAGTGGGGTTTAGGGAAAGGCCAAACATCACCTTAGGCCTACTTTGGCAGCCCGGTTTCCCGGCGGGATCCCGGCCTTTTCCCTGGGCCAATCTGCCCCGTGCCAGCCTCCCCAGAGTCAAGTTTGGGGGCCCTTTGGCAGCCCACCAAGCCGAGGATCGCAGCCCGCTTCCCTGCGTTTTCCATGGGGAAGAAATCCACGACTCATTCGGCCGGGAGGGCTTCCCCGTGCGCGCGCGCGACTTTCCTCCGCCGCTCGGGACGTCGCCCCTCGTGAGGTCGCCACCACCACAGGCCGCCGCCACCACAGCGTCCGTCCGCCCCTGCGCCGGCACCGGCCACCACCACCCCGGCATCCAGCCGCTATCGCGCCGGTATCCCGTCTCTGCCACCCCTCCGCCTCGCGCCAACGGTGAGCCCGCCTCCGCCGCCGCGACTTCCCGGGGCGGCGCACTCCGGCTCCACTTCGCTCCACCACCGTTGTTATCGCTGGTCAGTCCACCTCCATCCACATCTCCTTCCACAGAAGTTTCCGGATCTGCTAGGGTTTGGGGTCTCTTCATCCTCCTCACATACTGTTTCTTGTAGATCCTGGGGCTGCCGCCGCCACCTCAGACGCCCGGCTGCCTGAGGCTGTTCCTCTCCGAGCACGGCTTCAACACCGCCTGCATCACCAAGCTCTTCCCGATGCCATTGGATTAGTTTATGTTGGTATGTCTTAGTTGCTAATGCTTTTCCTTGTGCTTACCTGCAGTGTTATCAGTCGAGGCCATGTTGGTGGTGGAGGCGATATTTCCAGATATGACCCATCTTAATTCAGTCATATTGATATGACGTTTTTTTTAAACAAGACTAATATGACTTTGTCCCTTGCTAATTATTTTGGTTGGATTGGATGACAAGTAGCAGTGAGCATGCCGCGCTATGGTTTAAGAATTAATTGTTTCATAAGTAATGCAATGTAGTTGTGTATTTCACTTATCTTAGCCTGAACTGACAACTAGCCATAGACATCATGAGAACCTGTGCAATGTTTTCTTCTTTCTTCTTTCTTTAAGTTTATTTCTGTAGGGCTTTTACAGCTATGTAATTTGTTCTGAATATCCTTACTTGATGCAAAAAGAGGATAGCAAGTTAATCATTGTCTTGTGAGTTAGTATTGCTATTTAATATGACCAGCATATTTTCTAGGTTTGCAGGCAACTGACAAAGCTCTTTTTCGTGAATTAAATCTAAAAAGAGGAACCTGAAATTCAGGAGAACAGATTGCATAGAAACAGAATGTTTGCCAATACATAATGTTTCTGTTTCTCACACTCACAGTTCAGGGAAAAGAAAAAAGGAGATTCTTTTTTATCTGATCAAAATTGCAGAATTAGTTGGCTCTTGCGTCGAGCTTATGTTCAAAATCACAGTTTATGTTCTATCGTAAATTTATTCATTGCTTACAAGTTGGCTCTTGCATCGAGCTTATCTCCTGAGATAGTTGGATATGTTTGCAAATGTGCTATTTTTGTGATTAAAGCATGTAGCATTTTCTGGTTCATATATATGTAAGAAGGTTGGCATTATCTTATTGGCTTTTCTTTTCCTTGGTTTTCGTTTTTTTATCCTGGCTCATTATAATGATTACAGCACTATAGAGCAGTTTCTTCTAGTAATCCTCACTTTTGAATAAGTGAGCCTCTGTTGCTTGCAGGACCTCACAAGTTGCAAGAGGCTGTCCAGTTGGTCGCGTGATTAAGCATGTAATGTTTAAGTAATTGTGCTATTGTGTGATTAAGCATGTAGTGTTTTCTGGTTCATATGTGAAAAGGATGGCATTATCTTATTTTCTTTTCTTTCCTTGGTTTTCAGTCTTTACGCCGGCCCATGATAATTGCTCATGTGGCGGCAGAGCATGCTGTGATGGAACCTGCAAGTCGAATCAGATAGGATGGATTCTAGAGGTACGGAATCGGCTGCAGAGCTGTGCAGTCCCTTCTAATTGTACATCATGTAGAGTCCAGTGGTGATCACAGACTCATATGTGGAATTGGTGTTTTTTTGTTCTCGTAACTTGTGATCTGTGATTTTTCTGCTGTTCTTGTTGCCCTGGCTTAGCTAGCCTAAAAAGAGAAAAAGCCTAACTGTTTGCATCTTGAAGTTAATGTTAAATTCATTAACTCCATTTGTTTTTAGTTACTGGTCTGGTGGTAGTATTTTGCTTGGAAGCCAAGACTAGCACTAGTAGAATTCATGGTTACCCAACAGTTACCATGCAAAGTAAATGGGTGCAGATTCAAAATAACAGTCCTATTTTTTTCCTGATCATTACCTTCCACTTATATGTTGAATCTAAGCTTGATTGCTCAGACTTGAAGTTTGGATGTATACTGGAAGTAAGGTGTTGTGTTGGGATGATTCACTTCCTGCATAGAAACTTCTACTTGTTTTCTTGCTGGGATGCTTCACTTTCTTCTTTTTTTAAAAAAAAAATAGACTATAATGTCTACTATTTTTTTTGACAACATAATGTCTACTAGTTGATCTGAACTGAACTGCCTAGCTTCATTCTTTAAACTCCTCATTTTTATATGATGTATTCACAAACTTGTTGGGAGAAGCATTTTTATCCGGGGCTAACAGCTATCCTAAACTGACTGCATAATATTACTTAGTTAGCCTGAACTGACAGAGGCAAATCTGTTACGAGAGTTCACTACTTTCTTTTTATATTACTTGCAGAGATTTTGGTGGAAGAAATGCATGATTTGAGACAAGTGTTACTCCTTTTACCTCTATAGTATTTTGCTGCAGCAGAGTCTGAACCATTTCGGTCAGTTCTTGCTAGCTTCTGTAGAGGTATTTTGCTGCAGCAGAGTTCAATTTATTGCAGTTTTAATGCTTAATTAATAAGTATACTATACATTTGCTAATAGCTCTCTGTCTAGAATGGCTATAATCAGGTTTGCTAATAGCTCTTTCTAAAATAGAATGCTATATGTGCAGTATGTCTCGGCCTTCTTTATCTTGTGATAGAGAGGTGAGTGAGCCTCTTGTTTTGATCATTTTATTTGGAGAAGAAAAAGGGAGATATACATGCAACTCGCCACTTCATGATATAAAATGTGTATCAAGCATGACACTTCACAGTTCACACTGTTCTGCTCCATATTCTTGTAACTCACCACCATTTCTTTTGTGTTACTTGTAGAGGACTTGGCGGAAGCAACACATGATGACAGAAAAGTGAAGTGGCCTTCATCATTAAGCATATGAGAACGTTCAAGATCATAACTAGATTTTGCTCCTCCTGTCTATCAATTTTTACATACATGCACTTACAATTTGTCCATTTTTGTATGCTACGGTGTCTATGTAATATATTGGTGTGTGAGTTGGAGACTATAATATAAATATTGGTGCAAATTTTAGCTTTCAGTTTATATTTCTGAGTCAGATCACTTGTTTTAGCTTTCAATGTATATTTCAGAGTATGATGCCAGTTCGAGTTTTTTTTTTTTAGTTTCAGAATATTGTGCATGTGCAATTTACAGCTTACAGCGAGCAAGCTTAATTATAACCAATAGTCCTAGGTACCTCGGCCATGCTTCCAAATGGTGACAGGGAATGGGACACGGCAGGGGGAACGACTCTCAGGGATATGACCAGCCAATTAAATCCCCGTCAGGGTTTGCTACCCATGGAAAATCTGGCCCTTGTTCCCAAAGTAGGCCAGGGGACCGGATTCCCGGAAATCGGGGACGAACCGCCACCAGAAAGTTGTTGGGCTGGTCCTTTTGGGCCTCGACTCGTTTAGCAACTTTATGGGCCTCAGCGTCGATATTATTCTTGATTTTTTTAAAAAAAATCATTTTCTAAAAAATAATTTCATGAATATAACATAGTACCAATTGACGAGTGGAGTATATTTCTTCAATCCTTTATTTGGGAAAATTTCTCACAAATCATTTCAAAATTATTTTAAAAACCTCATTATTATTGTTTCCTTCCTTAAAAAACATGTAATTAGGTGCCTCATAATAATATGGAAGCAAGAGCAACTTCAAAAGATTTCTTTATATGATTACATATCCATATTGATATAGGAATAGATATTTTAGTGAAAAATAGGTTCTCCAACATTTTTTTTAATTAGGTCTTCAAATGTTGCCATCATCTGTTTTTTGGTTTCTTGCTAGTCAAAGACAAGGGGCATGACTGTGTATTCAAAGTGCACACAAGTTTGAAGTTGTTGGAAGAGAAAAAAAAAATAAAGAATGTTTTTTATTCAAATAGATCTCTAAATAAGGATTTAATTGAGAGAGAAAGAGTTTAAGAAAGACTTTTATAGATGCTCTAGTATTCCTTATGGGATGATTGGGAGTGCTATGTTCCTATGACAATTACATAATTTGTTTCATTCACAGATAATTATGTTGTTGGTAAGGGATGAATGCAATCACAATCAATCGACTATCACAGGCGCATTTTCAGTCACTTTTGTGCGATACAAGTTGCTCAACTGTTGTTTATTTTGCGCACGTCACACCCGTAAGAGAGGTTGCTATTCAGTATGTCAATGTTGATTGGCCAAGAGAAACTTCTATGCGGTCCAAACACAACACGACCGAACCACGCTAGATTTATGGTAACCGTAGCTGTCAGGCCTCCGTGAAGTTTGCTCAAGAAATGACAAGTGCATATATATATTGGAAGCAATCAGCACCCTGAATTTACTATGTACTAATAACAACTCCTGGATGATGTAAAGGTTTATCGGCAGCGCCTTGGGTTATCGTCAACAATCTACGTATAATTTGCACACGACAACTGTCGACTACTGAGGTCCGACCGTCCAAGCAACGGATCTGGCGATGGTTTCAGTGGAGTTGAAGGGTTGTGACGGCCGGCCTGTTTGGTTTGAATTCAGGACTGGGATTGTCTGACCTGGTATGAATCCCAAATGCGTCTATATTTTGAAAGTCTGGACTGGGATTGTTGTCTAAAGTCTGGAGCAGATCGATCGGTCAAATTGCAGATGCTGGACAGGGCGCTGCCACATCTACACTGCACCGCGCGAAACAGAAGTACAGGTAGCAGCAACTGCGTGCAACTCTCTGCAGGTGACACGCAGCCGAACAGGTGCAATGGGAGCCCAGCACCACGCCATCAGGACACCACACGGCCACACCCAATTACCCAACCAGGCATCAAATACACAAGGCCAACATCTATTGTCAGGTATAATAATCTCTACACATGCAGGAACTACAACACACGGGCTGATGCAAAATCAGGGGCATAGGAATGCTGCATCGATCGCCATCAGGTCACTCCAAAATCATGTTACGACCGGCACTATTGCCGGGCCCCAAATGCCGGCACTAGCAAACTAGAAACGCAGCCGCCGGAGCATAGAGATTCTTGTAAAAATGAACTCTCAGTCTTGTATCTGTTCGTGATCAAGGTTCACAGCATTGTTTATTGCAAGAAAAGGACCAGGGAAGACTCGGCTTAGAAATCAAGCATGTGATGCATGTACAACACGCCACATACGAGTTTTTCTTTTTATTCATTTGTAAAAAGGAGCATGTATAATTGGCGTGCCGGAGTTTTTGTCTTTCGTCGGGTCGGTCCAACAGTTTAAAACTCGGTGAGTGGAGGCGCACGAGTACGGCCGGTCAGGGCGCGCACATGCTACACAGTACACACATACAGTACGTATACACACTAGCAAGCCGATTTACAATTTTTTTTTAAAAAAACGATTGAAGTGGTCAAGCGTTTAGCCCATAATTAATCCGATGCTGCTTCAACGTGTTAGGTGATGCGACTTGGTGAGTGCTGAGTGGTCAGGCATCGTCCCTTCCACTTTCAGACTACTAGTAGCAGCTGCGCCGTTTTCCGGTGGGGTCGACACTCGACAGCCAGAAAACGCTAGCTGAGCTCCATCGCCTGTCCTGCCCTTGCGCTCTCGGAAGTCAATCCGTAAGGCTTTGAGGCGGATTAGCTATACAATACTCCATTTGTTCTGAAAAAAACAATTTTTAGAATTTGTGATAGTCAAAAAAATTTAACTTTAATTAGTTTTATAAAAAAAATATAACAATATCTATAACTTAAAATTAGCATAATGTGAAAATATATTTTATGATAAATTTAATGGTATGATATTATAACTTTATTTTTTTTTAGAAATTTAGTTAAAGTTTAAAAAATTAAGTTAGGACAACTTCATACATCTATTATTTTAGTAACAAAGAGAATACAGTACAAGGCTGTTTACATTACACTCATAAAAAAATTATTTATATTATACTCCCTCCGTCCTAATATATAAGGCGTAACCATTTTTTATTTATGTCCGAAAATATAAGACGTGCTCTCTTTAGACGCACATATATCGATGCAGTGCTGTGAAAGAGAATTAAATGTGTTTTTGATCTTTGAACCAGAGGTGGTTACGCCTTATATACTAGGACGGAGTGAGTATTATTAGAGTATCAACCTCCAAAAAATTATATTAGAGTATGGTTTACAAGTACACTGCCAGCATCGAACGATCATTCGATTTAAATGGATCGGTCGCTCTAGCCCATGGAGACGGTCCTCAACCTACTTCCTACCTGGTCCATGTGAACGAACGGTGGCAGGCTGGGTAGTGTTGCACGCACCAGCCGGCAGTTTACATTTGCTTTAACTTATTAATTAGCTCGATTTATTAGTTATAATATAATATTTTTTTCGTGTAGTTTCGCCAAAAAAAAATATTTTTTCGTGCAACAAAACATTAGCTGATTTAAAAACCACGGGAAGTATCGGTTGAACATGGCCGCTTCTCAGGTGCGGTGTCGTAGCCGCCAATGATACGTGAACTTGTGTACAGTGTACCAAAGAGCAAAGATATATACGGAATAGTAGTTGAGGGCTGGTGCAACAGGGACTGCGGGCCCACCCAACAACCCAGCGTGGCGACCGAGCGTCGCCTGGGTTTGGACTTTGGACGCGCAGCGACGCACGCACACGCACGCACAGCTTTGTTGGACTTGGACGGCTCGGGTTGGACCTGCTGGATCTGGACCAGCTTTTCACCAACAACCCCTCAGGCCATCCGTAATAGTAATAGTTAGTATTAGTTATTTGATGAGTTAATGTTAAGGTAAAAGACAATAAAAAAGACTAATATATACTAGTGGACCCATATACTTTTCTCACATGGTCTTGGGCTACGTGAAATAGATAGATTATTTGCTTGTAGCTAATGACTACTCTTTTTTTTTTCTTACTATGTCACATCTAGCTAGCCAAATAACTAACCATTGCGAACGCTCTCAGCCTTCAACCCAAGTGACCCAACCGCCCCACCCGCTCTAGCTTTGCCCCCGCACCCTTTCCACGAGACCACGAATATGGACGGGAAATTTAAATATTTGCTATCCTTATAGTTGGTACTCCTTAAGATAGGACCTTTAAAATGACAATTATACATTTGCCACCTAAACAGTATTCGGTGCTTCATTTTTATCCTTTTTGGTGTCGTGGCAGTCCATATCAGCATGTCACGCTGGAACGGGCAGGGGAAAAGACAATCGTGCCCCTGGCTTGTTTACGCCCGGGCCCATCGGTTAGTCCTTCCCGTTTAGCTCTGCATGGCGTCAGCTCTGCTAATGGCGAGTTCCCGCCGATGACCGACGTGACGGCCTCACGCGCTTTGGTGATCACCTGGCCGGGCGCCGGGACGCGCTGGGCTACCGTGCCCCCGACGTCCTCCTTCCGCCGCTGCACGGCGCCGGAGATCGCCTCGCTGAGCGCGCGGTCCTCGTCACCCGGACGGAGCTTCTCGGCGCGTCCGTGTCCGTGGCCTCAGGGGCGTCTTTCCACTCCTCCGTGTCGGTTGGTGTTCGACGCCGGCACCGCCTCCGTGCGTTGTTCTTCGTCGCGCTTCCCCGCGCCCACAGCGGTGCCGACGCCGGCCACCTTCTCGTACACCGTGCTCGCTAGCTTCTTGCCGTACCCCGTGGTGCCGGCGGCCGCATTCTTGAGCCTGTCCGTGTAGCTAGCGTCGCTGCTCCCGCTTCCATATGCAACGCGAAAAGGATTCGCCCCCGACGCCCTTTCCCGCTCTCCCAAACCGGAACGGAAGGGAAACCCGCCTGCTCGCTTTCCAGTTGCACTCCAGCCTACCATGCCATGCCTGCGCCGAGCTAGCTTGCCTCTGCTCTGCCGCCGATTGGGATTTTTTTGAGGAGAAGGGACACACACCACGCGCATCAGCTAGTAGCTACTGCTAGCACACGCTCCAACTCCAATCCGTCGCTCAAAGAAAAACCAAACAAAAGGCTGTCATGAATTACACCTAGAGAAACAAGAAAGGAATACAGGAAGGAACGACGGGTCCACGCGCCATCCGGCGCCCGTTAGCCAGCCGCCCCGGTCAGCGGAGCCAGCGCCGGAGGTCCGTAGTGGACGACGGCGACACCACCATCACGTCACCAACAAGGCTATCCGCGCAAGACGACGACACCGTCGACCGCTGCTCTGACGAGAACCGTCCCGCCGCGTTCTTGAAGCTCGGGCTCCGCGGGCTCTGCGCGTACTCCGCCGCCGCAGCCGCCTGCAGCTGCGCCGGGAACGACAGCCGTTTCTTCGCGCCGCTCGTCACGGGGACACCACCACCACTGCCGCGGTCTCGGTCACGCTCCGGCGTCGCGGGCCGCTGCCGTGGCGCGCTCTGCGACCGCACCCGCGCCTTAGCCGACTCCGTCGCCGCCATGTAGTTCGGCACCGCCGTTGCTGCCGACGCGTGCCGCTGCGAGTGTAGCAGGCTCGGCGTGTAGCTCCCGCCCGAACTGCCTGACCCGCGGTGGTGGGTGGTCCACGCGCGGGCTCGCTGACCGCGCGCACCTGGATCGGTGGCCGTGCCTTCACGGGCGACGGCGTCCCCACCGCCGGGTGCTGCTGCTGCTGCTGCTGACCGCCGCGGTGCATCGGCGAGTCCGACCCCGCGTGACGCCCCACAAGGAAAGCGTCGTCGTCTCCATCGATGTCCTCGTGCCGATGTCCTCACCCTCTGCAGCGGAAATAGACCAAGCGATGCATAAACGAGCCAGGCGGGGTAAGATTGTCTTTTCCCCTGCCCGTTCCAGCGTGACATGCTGATATGGACTGCCACAACACAAAAAAAGGCAAAAATAAAGCATCGAACATTGTTTAGGTGACAAATATATAATTGTCATTCTAAAGGTCCTATCTCAAGGAATGTCAACCACAAGGATAGCAAATATTTAAATTTTCCAATATGGACGGTTAAACCACTCGGGCGCGATGGCCCACCTGCAGAGAGCAACACAGAGTCACTCACCGACCCACCACGCAGCTCGCAACTCGCAACGTGCAGTGCGGCGCGGTCACCGCTGGGGCCGGCCTGGGGGAGGGGGGCAATGGAGCTGGAGACTGCTGGAGCGACCCGACTGCCTGGGGTGCCGTTGCGTCAGCGTGGCGTCACCCCGACTCGGACAGGCTCCCACCAACCGAGCTGACCGGGACGGGACGGAACGGAACGGAACGGAATGCTTCGCGGCTCTCTGGCAACGGTCCGTGGTAGGTGAACCCGCTGGGCCGGTCTGAACCGGAGCAGTGGGGAGAAGATTTCGTGGAATGCATCGAGGTTTTGTTTGACTCGCCGCTTCTCTGGCAACGGGCCGTTTATTTCTTTCTTTCCTACGTACTTTCAAATAAACGGACTAATAAGGTGATATATAAGACGATTAATAAGGTGATAAGAGCTCCGTCCGTTTCAAATGATAAGTCCTATTTTTTCCCTCTGAAACTAATTTATTGCAGAAGATATGTTATATCATATAATTTATTGGATGGATAATTTATTACAGTAGTACTAAAGTATCTTAACCGTAATTAATTGGTTGTAAATTGGTATGAGCATGCCTACTCCCGTGCTCCCGTGTGTAGGATATCGATATCGATATCAATCAATCTGAACTTCGTCCCCCCAAGTGCGTATGTCCAGTTTGCACCATTGCGCCGCAGAGAAGAGAGGACACACTGTAGATCGTCTGATAATGTTTGGCTGGTTCACTGTCCTTGCTGAATAACACTCTGTGATAAACAGCGTCATGAATAATGTGCGCCAGTTTTACATCATTTGCTTCCCATGGAGCTTCCGTCGCGAGAAAAATTGCCGATCGGGAATTAAATTGGGAATGCTAACTTGTACTGGCAGTAGAATAAGTGGGACTATGGAACCTCAACATAGCAGCTATGACAGACAGACAGCCAGCTGAATCGAGATACAGAACGAGCAAGTGTCCTGGACACATTGAGAAGGTCAAGAGGAACAGTGGCCATC
This sequence comes from Microstegium vimineum, assembly GCA_022036555.1. NCBI lineage: Eukaryota > Viridiplantae > Streptophyta > Magnoliopsida > Poales > Poaceae > Microstegium > Microstegium vimineum. The sequence goes on along the minus strand of CM039121.1, from coordinate 42,662,351 downwards.
ACCGTCACCAACCGCAGACACAGCTCCAGCTCCAGCTCTGCTAATGGGGTTGGTAAACGACGTTGACGTGGCGCCGCCGTCCCAGTCAACGAACCACAGCCCCAGCCCATCCCAGCCGGCCGCTGTCTCTCCCTCACCAACCCCGTAGCTCTAAGCTCTCTCCTACTCCAACCCCACCACTCTCCCACTTCCACCCGGGTCCCACTCGTCATCCCCTCCAGGCCCCACTCACCAACTCCCCAACTCCCTGTCCTCCCCTGCTCGTATATAACCCCGCACCTGCCGGTCCTCTGCCCTCCAGGAGATCGATCAGAGCCCCGGCGAGGTCGCACACCCGCACCGGCCAGCCATCGTCTCCTTCCTCCTTATAGTACCATCCAACCAACCGCAACGCTACCTGCTCGATCGCCAATCCACTCCTCCATCCGAGGGAGACAGAGAGAAAGAGATCAAAGCTCGGCGGCCGGAGAGATGGGTTCCGTGGACACAGCGGTCGCGGTGCCGGTGCCGGTGCCTGAACCAGCGGCGGCGGAGCAGGAGGTGGTGTTCCGGTCCAAGCTTCCCGACATCGAGATCAACAACAGCCAGTCGCTACAGGCGTACTGCTTCGGGAAGATGAGCGAGGTGTCTGACCGGGCGTGCCTGATCGACGGGCAGACAGGCGCGTCGTACACGTACGCGGAGGTGGAATCCCTCTCCCGCCGCGCCGCGACATGGCTGCGCGCCACAGGCATCGGCAAGGGCGACGTGGTGATGACGCTGCTCCGCAACTGCCCCGAGTTCGCCTTCACCTTCTTCGGCGCCGCGAGGCTGGGCGCCGCCACCACCACGGCCAACCCGTTCTACACCCCGCACGAGGTTCACCGCCAGGCGGAGGCGGCGGGGGCTAAGCTCATCGTCACCGAGGCCTGCGCCGTGGAGAAGGTGCGCGAGTTCGCCGCCGGGAGGGGCATCACCGTCGTCACCGTCGACGGGCGATTCGACGGCTGCGTGGAGTTCGCTGAGGTGGTCGCCGCCGAGGAGCTGGAGGCTGATGCCGATGTCCACCCCGACGACGTCGTCGCGCTTCCTTACTCCTCTGGCACCACTGGACTCCCCAAGGGCGTCATGCTCACCCACCGCAGCCTCATCACCAGCGTCGCGCAGCAGGTACTACTACCACCGCAGCCTCTGCCTCTTACTCTTTTTCCTCTCGCCGTCGCCTTGGTCGCCGTCGCCGCGGCCACGGTGACATCCCCGTCCGTCCATGTGGGGACAGCACAGCACGGCTGGGCCCAGCCTGTGCCGAGGAACATTCGATCGTTCGTTCCCGCGTTGCAGGCAGGCACGACAAGTCTTGGTCTAGGTGTCACACACACGAGTAGGCCGGATCGTCATAAATAATGGCGTGGATTCATCCGGCGTTCTACGGCCGGCGCTGGCCGCCGCGCAGCTTCCTCAGTTTGTTCTGATGCGGCAGGCCCACCTCATGTTCCCCTCCACTTTCTCCACCGAACAAATACTCTCAAGTAGTCAACCGGACAACTGTGTCGTTGTCTATTTTTTTTTTAAAAAAAAAGAGTGACGAGATTGGTGCAGAGACGATCTCTGTTCTTTGCATTGGCGACAAAACATACTCCAACCACGGAGTAGTAGTAGTAGTTTTGAACTCTGTTCATATCTGCAAACAAATGCTGAAATGCAACTGCTGCTGGATGATGCAGGTGGACGGCGAGAACCCGAACCTGTACTTCAGCAAGGACGACGTGCTACTATGCCTACTGCCACTATTCCACATCTACTCACTCAACTCAGTGCTACTAGCGGGGCTACGCGCGGGGTCCACGATCGTGATCATGCGCAAGTTCGACCTGGGCGCGCTAGTGGAGCTGGTACGGAAGCACGTGATCACGATCGCGCCGTTCGTGCCGCCAATCGTGGTGGAGATCGCAAAGAGCCCCCGGGTGAGCGCCGGCGACCTGGCGTCCATCCGCATGGTCATGTCCGGCGCCGCGCCCATGGGCAAGGAGCTCCAGGATGCGTTCATGGCCAAGATACCCAACGCCGTGCTCGGGCAAGGGTACGGGATGACGGAGGCCGGGCCCGTGCTCGCCATGTGCCTCGCGTTCGCCAAGGAGCCGGTCCAGGTCAAGTCCGGCTCGTGTGGCACCGTGGTGCGTAACGCTGAGCTCAAGATCGTCGACCCTGACACTGGCGCTGCACTTGGCCGGAACCTGCCCGGCGAGATCTGCATCCGCGGGGAACAGATCATGAAAGGTAAGCACCCCACCCCCACTGCCCTGCCCCAGTCGTCGTCGTCGTCGTCTTGGAACCTCCCTCCTTGCAGATGTAGGCTTGGTGTAGTGTAGCTCTCGTGTCGTACCCGTGCTATGGGTGGCTATCCATCCTTCACTTTCGCATGTCGTTGGCGCCAACCTGGCGTTTGATGCCACGCCCGTGGCACTGTCACGTGGGCCCATGTGGATGTGGTGCTGCTGCAGTGCACTAGTGGAGCACGAGTCAATTGTTTTGGGGAGAAATAGTTCAGACTCGTCGACAAGCTAGGCGCGCTAGAAACCCCGTGCATTGCAATGGGCAATGGCGTGGTCGAGGTCGTGTTCGTTCCCGCCAATTTGGTAGCTAGCTTGACACTTTGGAAAAGGGATCCGGATTTGTTAGTGCTGATCTGGTCCAACTTCCACTATGATGATGATTGGGTTTGGACAAGGAATAGTATTTTATAGTTCCCGTCCACCGCACGTTTTCGCGTTTTCTGCTTAGCAGCCGCGGGAGCCCGTGGTAGTTGGACATGGCGACCAGCGACTTGCCGGGAACAGCGCATCGTCGCCATGGCACACGGCCGCGGCGGCGTCCAAGTCACAAGTCACCTCTTTTTATTATTATTTGCGAAAAAAAGGACCATGCATGTGGCCACCACGCCACATGATTGAGGGGTGCAGCTAGCATAGCAATAGCAGCGAGTCTTGTTGGCATCTTTTTTTTTTTTAGATAGAAGAATTTTGGACGCTCATGGTCATGGCGAAACAAAGTAGCTAGAGAAGTCAGACTTTGGTGAAGAAAGTTGGACGCTCATGGTCATGGAGGTGGGTCATGAACGTTCACGTCCGTCCATCGCCGGTGGTGGAATGGAACAGTCGACCAGGAAGGAACCAACAACACCAACCAAATGCCCCATGCAGAGCAGAGCACCCACTGTCCTGTCCACTTGATCCACCTCCATACTACTGTACGATGCTTGCAGTTCATTCATCAACTCACATTTGCCTGATTGCCATCGCCTGACCACTTGTGCTTCACTGCTTGCACGCGCGGCCATCACCGCGTCGGTGAACACTAGCCAACGACAGATGCAGAGAGCTTGCTTTTCCCGCTGGACTTCCGGACGGCAGTTGGTTAGGTTTTTGGTCTACCTAATATGAGCGCATGATTGGTCGGTCCTACCTGGAGTGGGAGTGCGAGGAGAGGACGGCACATCATGTCGCGTCCGCTGTACAGTCACGTCCGTCCGTCGTTCTCTCTTCCTCCCTATCTGACCACATAGCCATCAGAAAAACAAGGACCTGAAACTGAAACGCTAGCAAATGTTTGGTGAACCATCGCCTTTTTTTTTTCAATCTTATCGTTGAAGAGTGTGTCTGTCTGGACAAACCTGGCCAAACCAAACTCTACCTTCGATGGCATCTAGCTGCTTTCTCTCTTTTGTTTGTTGTAAAAAATAAAATTGCCTGAAAATTTCTGCCATTGCTGAATTTGTTTTTACCGGTCAGAGCTGCAACTGCAAGATAGGTTCTGGTTCTGTCAAACTAACTAGTCCCCTGTGATGCCCACCAATTCATTCAGGTTACCTGAACGACCCTGAGTCCACGAAGAACACCATCGACAAGGACGGCTGGCTGCACACCGGCGACATCGGCTACGTCGACGACGACGACGAGATCTTCATCGTCGACAGGCTCAAGGAGATCATCAAGTACAAGGGGTTCCAGGTGCCGCCGGCTGAGCTCGAGGCGCTCCTCATCACGCACCCGGAGATCAAGGACGCCGCCGTCGTGTCGTAAGTCGCTCACATCGATACCTTCGCATCATATATATGGAACCACAGCGCAGCATGTACTGCCAGTTTTTGTGGATTGAATTCTGAAAATCTTCTCCGTCTCTTCCCTCAGAATAAAGGATGATCTTGCTGGTGAAATCCCAGTCGCCTTCATCGTGCGGACCGAAGGCTCTGAAGTCACTGAGGATGAGATCAAGCAATTTGTCGCCAAGGAGGTAAGCCGCCATGTTTCTTATGTTTCCGTCGAACCAAACCATACAAGAAAAGAAAATATCTGCATTTGTTCAGGATCAATTATGTAGTACTAAGACCAGAACACTGTTGCAGAAGTAAAGAGTTGAGTCTCGAGACTGAAATCTCATATATAAATGTAATGCTGCAGGTGGTTTTCTACAAGAGGATCCACAAGGTTTTCTTCACCGAATCCATCCCCAAGAACCCGTCCGGCAAGATCCTGAGGAAGGACTTGAGAGCCAGGCTCGCCGCCGGTGTTCACTGAGGCCGTATACAGCTTTTTCAGACGGTCACACTGCTGTGGAAAAAAAAGGCAATGTAATAGCGGTAACCTTATTCATGAAACGGCAACAGAAGGGGCACGTAATCCTGCGGAAACATGTTGCCAAAAGAGGTTTTAGTTTGTTTGTTTGTTGGCCCTGTTTGTGTAATGTTCATAAACGATATATATATATAGATGCATCTATCTATATTGTTTTTGACCCAAAGAACAAGGCTGATTACGGCATCGATAATACAGTTATGGAGCACCATGTTTCAGTTACCTGGATGTTTGTCACAAGTTATTGTTGTAGCTCAATCACCTAGAACAGCTTAAGACAGCAATACCATTTAAGTTGTTAGATGCTAATCAAGTGCCTGTCTATACAAGTAAAACAACTGGATAATCAGAGAATCCACTGTAGCCATCTTCTTATTACTAATTGAAGGGCAAACAAGATGCACTAGAAAAAAAATCCCAAAATATTTCTCAAAAATCATAAAGATACGTCGGATCACATCAGTTAAAGTAATATCGATTCGACCTATTCTGTTTTCTAAAAAATGCCCAAATATATCATTAATAAACAATGGCATAACATAAATCTCTATTTTTCCTTCTGAATTACCCACCTCCCATATGATCTGACAGCACAAATAGTTGCAAGCCCTAATAAATTAAGAGTTCTTATGTAATCTGACTAAAAAAATCTAAATTGTATAGCTGTCTGGTCAAAGCAAGTTGTTAGTTTCTTTCATGTACACACATGCATCTCGTCTTGCTGGTGATCATACCCATGCTCATCTTGCTGCATATAAATTGTTTATAATTACACATAGGGAAACCAAATATTCCATTTTATTCATTGAAAAACAGTATTAACTTATTTATTGTGCTGCAGATATGGGCTTCTGTTGTCTGTTGTAACACTAAAACTGGTTAGAATATTAAAATACAGAACTGGGCTAAAAAAGTTTGAAATTTCCATTTGACATATATCACTGTCTATTATATCAGTGAATGATAGAAGAAGAATGAAATTTGAGTAAGTAGGTAACATAAGCAACGTACTCTTCAGTCCAGCCGCGATCCAATCACGGACTGTGCCAATATTGGGTGGATGCACGGTGGGCCAAATTAGCAGGGAGCGGCTCTTCAGAGAGCCCACTGCATTGCAGCCCAATATCCCCCTGAGCCCACCAACTCTCAACCCTAGCCCTGGCCTGCTTGCCACCCGCAGTCCCGCGTCTACGCCGTCGCCGCTCGCCTCCCCCTCCTCTCCCGTTTCGCGGTCTCGCCTCTCCCCGTCTCAGCTCCCGTCGTCCGTCGCAGCCTCGAAGTTGGCCGCGGGCCCGCGGCAGCCTGCCCCGGCCCCGCACGGCCGCGCCCCCGCAGTCCGCACGTTCCAGCCGGAGCCTGGCCACTATGGCCCTGTCCCCGCCGCCCCACGGCCGCGACACCTGGCTGTGCCCAGCCAGCGGCTGCCGCCATCCCTCCACCCAGCCGGCCTGTCCTCGGCAGCTCGAATCCAGCTTCCAGACTCCAGCTGCTGCAGGTCACGGTGAGAGCCCCCAGCCCCCAGAGTACTGAGTACTGATGCTTTATATTTGTATGATTCTAATGATTGCATTTTGCTTGCAACATTTCAATTCTAGGCTATATAAAAGTCTAGAATGGAAAAGTATTACGTTAAGAAAGATGTCTAAAAAAGTATTGCCGGAATTAAAGTGAACTGGGTTGAGAAAAAAAGACTAGGGATTGAACTCAATTATATCTATTATATTTAGTGTAGCTAGTAAGATTTTTTTGCCCGGTTATTTAGCCTTCCATTGGTCCGTTTCTGGATCTGACACTGGGAGAGAGCCTGCTCCAATCGAGCAAATAGAGCCTCTAATTGAGCGAATCGAGCTAGGGCGGTCCTGTCAAGCTGCTGCAACTTCCCACGCGCAGGTCGGCAAGCAGAGCCGGGCCTGCGACGTCCTGCGCGGCCATGAGAACTATGGCTCCGGTGACCCATGTGGTGGCGCAGAGCGCATCAGCGCCAAAGGCGACAGCTGCTTTCAGGCCCAACGAATGGATCGATGTCTCGACTATGTATATTCTGCTCGAAACCCACTCCTCTCGTGCCTGGAACAACGGATTTGGCGCATGGAGTACTGGATCAGGTGACACCGGTGACAATTTGCAGCGGCTGGTACAACACGAGGCACAGTGTTGATTTGGCCTTGGAACACGAGCCAATATCGTTGTCTGGTGAGCAAGCCCCGTTCCCAGATTGTCAGTGACAATTTTTTTTTGGCAAAAAGCACATCACGCGGATGGGTTAAATCGCCGCGCTGTACATGCCCTAACGCATCTACCCATCCGCCGCCGCCGCCGCCGCTGCCTCAGTCGCGATGGCAGCGGCCCCTGCCAGTGCCCCTGCAATCACTGCCTCCTCCTTTCTTTCTTCACTGCCGTTCTGTCTCAAGTAGCTGGCTCCTTCCTTGTACCTGTCACCACCTCCTCCTTTTTTATTTTATTTTTTCGGATACGTCTAACTGTTACTTGCTTCCAGGGCATCGATGACCAGCCACCGCCGACCCGCTGGGAGAGTCTCTGTCGACATCCGCTGTGTCAGTAGCCCACCGGCCGTCGACACATGTACTATTGGTTTCCATCCTGTTCGTAGGAATTCATGTTTAAGTTTTTTTTTGGTCGATGTTGCTTTTGTTTAAGTAGTTGCATGAAGATGTTCCTTGGAATAGAAATGTGGATGTTGTTTGCTAATATTTTCTTTTTACCGTCCTGAAGCTTACAAGACTAATGTCCCGCGCAATGCTAACATGGCCAAACTCCAAGCAGGATATTTGTTTCCTGAGGTTACACATCATTCCCATCTTTTCCTTTTGTTAATGATGCTATTCTGTTGGAGATTTGGCTTCTGATAGTATCATTTCTTGACTATCGAGCAGATTGCCAGGAGAAGAGCAGCTCATTTGCTGAAGTATCCAGATGCCAAGATTATAAGCCTTGGAATAGGTGACACCACCGAGCCCATTCCAAATGTCATAACAAATGTGATGGCAGAGGTACCTTCATGCTAAACTAGTGTCCTGTCAATCATATATATTCAGCTCACAGAAAAATCCCAGTGTTCTGGGACTTTCAATTTTATAGTTGAGAAAACACTTATACATTTGTTGTTGCTGAATATCTCTTTTACAATTACATTGTTTTTTTATCTGTTTATTTGTAAACACAGAGAGCACATGCCTTGTCAACAATTGATGGCTACAGCGGTTATGGAGCTGAGCAAGGTGAAAAGGTACCTTGTGGCGTTATCAGCAATCATTGCATTAACAGGCGAATTCAGATACTTATTTAACAGCTATACTACATGAAGCTTTATGATGGAGAAATCTGGATAAAAAGATTGGTCGCCTTTTACTTAAAAATTATTTGAGGCAGATTGACAATCTGTTGATAAAAGGATAACTGTTTTTAACTTGGCAAAATAGCCGTTTTGGCCCCTCAACTATCACCAAAGGCTCAAATTGGCCCATGAACTATCAAAACGGCCACTTTGACCCCTCAACTATCACCGAAGGCTCAAATTGGCCCTTGAACTATCAAAACGACCACTTCGGCCCTTAAACTTATGATTTTCGTCTCAATTTCATCCATTATCCCCGATCAATGGCGAAACGGTCAAAACCGCCCCTCATTATTTTCTTTACTTGTTGACTGCTCACGGCGTTACCAACCCCACCGTTTGTTTTAAAAATACCAAAATCTGATTTAATGTTAGAGAATTCATAAAAAAAAAATTGTTTTACCAAAATTTAATGTTCGAAACCGGTTTTTGTTTTACTACATGTGTTTTGTAAAATTCATGTGTTTTACTAGGTAAACTTCATGTGTTTTGTAAAATCATGCCATGGTACATCATCATATGTGGCTGGCGACAACGATCTGTGCTACATGACCCACACGGAGGACGATGCCGACTAGCAAGATCATGTCTCATGTGGATAGCTCCTTATGAAGAGTAACTCCTCAAATTTGCATCCAGGCGAGGTTGGAAACATCGTGAGCGGCCAACAAGTAAAGAAAATAATGAGGGGCAGTTTCGACCTTTTCACAGTTCATCTGTCCACGTGTCCATCGATTAGGAATAATGGATGAAATTGAGACGAAAATCATAAGTTTAAGGGCCAAAGTGGCCGTTTTGATAGTTCAGGGGCCAATTTGAGCCTTCGGCGATAGTTTAGGGGCCAAAACGGTTATTTTGCCTTTTAACTTCTTAGTGTTTTCAAGCCTCTTTGTAGTTTTCTCTTTGCTTTGTTCTTGTATAAGCTCCTTCAGTGCCATAAAATGTCTTGCTGATTGGTAATGCAGAAAGTCAGAGCAGCAATTGCTGCAACCTACTATGCGGACCTTGGCATTGAAGATTCAGACATATTTGTCTCTGATGGTGCCAAATGTGACATATCTCGCTTGCAGGTACCAAAAATATTTGACTCTTCCCTTCTTAAATTTACAATTCATTTTAAATTGTTTGTTAATAATTCTCCTAATTCAATATTTCAGGTCCTTTTTGGTTCGAATGTGACAATTGCAGTCCAAGATCCATCATACCCTGTAAGAGAACTCTTGCATTGATTGTAACTGTCAGTTACTTACACTTTCATAGTAATGATTCTGAACTTATGTGTGATGATAATCATGATATGTTTTTTTGTCATAATGTTACTTATCGATTAGCTGTTATCATTTTACATATTGTCTATTGAAATTAAAGCAGGCCTTTCATTTTGACAGGCATATGTTGATTCAAGTGTTATCATGGGCCAAACTGATTTATATCAGCAAGATGTTCAGAAGTATGGAAACATTGAATACATGAGATGCAGTCCAGAAAATGGATTTTTTCCAGATCTGTCAACTGTCCCTCGGACAGATATTATTTTCTTTTGTTCACCGAACAATCCTACTGGTGCCGCTGCATCTCGGGACGAACTAAACAAATTAGTAAAATTTGCAAAGGACAATGGGTCCATCATAGTCTATGATTCTGCTTATGCAATGTACATATCAGATGACAGCCCAAAGTCTATCTTTGAAATTCCTGGAGCAAAGGAGGTAGGCAATATGTTCCAATATTTACTTGTTCATACTACATATAGGGTGTTTAAAATATCCCAGTGGCATGGTTATCCTAAAAATTACAGTGCCAGTGCTATGAACACCATATTCGCCTTTGTAAATAGACTACACCTTTTTCATTGTGGTTTTGTTTATGTGCAGGTTGCTATTGAGACAGCATCGTTCTCGAAATATGCTGGGTTCACTGGTGTCCGTCTAGGTTGGACTGTTGTCCCCAAGGAGCTCCTTTTCTCTGATGGACATCCAGTTGCTAAAGATTTCAATCGCATAGTCTGCACTTGCTTCAATGGTGCATCAAACATTGCACAAGCTGGTGGTTTAGCTTGCCTCTCTCCAGAGGGTTTAAAGGTAGGATTCCTGGTTCTTGGAATTCTTATATTGCTCTTCTGCATTGTTTGTTTTATCCGATTGTTCCCGTGCAGGCTATGCATGATGTTGTTGGCTTCTACAAGGAGAACACTGAAATAATTGTTGACACATTTACATCACTTGGATTCAACGTGTATGGTGCCAAGAACGCTCCTTACGTATGGGTGCACTTCCCTGGCTGCAATTCTTGGGATGTGTTCGCCGAGATCCTGGAGAAGGCAAATGTGGTCACTACTCCTGGTAGTGGATTTGGACCAGGCGGTGAAGGCTTTGTGAGGATCAGCGCATTCGGACACAGAGAGAACATCATTGAAGCCGCGAGGAGATTGAAGCAGCTGTACAAGTGAGCTTCTGTGCCCTCCCGGGAAAATGATATCAATAAGAACACATCAGCATTTGGGACGACACCAAAATTCGCTAGGTGAAGCTGACAGAAGATGTTAGAAGTGGGACATGATTTTTTTTTTGGAACATAATTTTTTTAATAGGCTTTCATGTTGTGCTACTATATTCAAATTTCAAACCATTTTGAACTCAAGACAATGCTTGCTGTAGTCCTGAGACTCTTCACTGGTGAAGTAGTCTCGTCTTTGTTCGTTCTTGTGTCCTGCTGTTGCTGTTTCGGGATACCGAATACTTCTACGATGGGTCCACACGTTATACACGGTAGTACATATAATTGACTAAAAATATTTGTTCTTGGCATGTGCTTCCTCCAATTTCGTATTAAGTGTCGTTTTGAGGTTGTCTGAAACATTTTAAACTTTGATTATGAATAAAATTTTTTGGGCTAAGTTTGAAAATGTGAAAGTGATGTGAGTACATTTATTTTGAAATGTAGTTTCATAGAAGTATATATTGATTATCTTTTATAAATATTTTGTAGAAAAAGTAATGGTCAAAGTTGTTTTTTTGAGATCGTGTCACCAAAATGACACTGGTAAGCAAACCGGAGTAAATAATTACTGCTGGCAGTGTGAAAGATCCTATCCCAAAGCTAGAGGGGGAGGAGTGAATAGCCTAAATTGAAAACTTAAAACAAACTCAACGACAAGTTAGATATAAATGAGGCGAAGCTCGTCTTGCACTAGCAAACTAAGGGATGCGAAGCCTTCTAACCACAATTGATATCCTAATATAACTCTAGGATCACTCAAATCCTACTCAAGTCTAGTAGCCCTCTAGGCACAACCTAATATACTAAGATAAGAATGAATAAGGTAATGCAAAGATAGGGAGAGTGATAATACCGCCGTGTCGAGGTAATGAGCCAATCAAGCGTTCTCCAATCAATACAATCAATCACAATGATGAACAAGAGATTGACACTTGATTTTTCACCCGAGATTCACTAGTTTGCCAACTAGCTACGTCCACGTTGTGTCGGCTTACTCACTTGGAGGTTCACGCGCTAATTGACATCACACGCCAAACCCGTCACCGGGTGCCGCACAACCAACACAAGATGAGGGCACTCAAAGACACGAGCAATTTACTAGAGTTACCTTTGCGATCTCCCGCGGGGAAGGCACAAGAACCCCTCACAATCAACTTGTAGTCGACGAAGCACAATCACCAAGCTTCTCGATCTACCTCCGCTGCTCCAAACCGTCTAGGTGATGGCAATCACCAAGAGCAACAAGAAATCCGCAGTGAGAACGTCTCCCAAGTGCCACTAGATGCAAGCTATATGCGAAATGCACTTGGATCACTCAATCTCTTTTGGAAATTCACTAACCAAGCATGGAGATGAGTGGGAGGGAGTTTGCTCAGCTCAAAGGAGTCTCAAGATGTTCAAATGTGTGAGAGAGAGCCTCCCCAAGCCGGCCAACACATATTTATAGACCCCCTCAAATTTTCTAGCCGTTACCCTGTTAAGTTGGCGACGGACGCTCGACACGGGGGGCGGGACGCTCCGTCGCTAGCGTCCGACGCACTGTCAGAACTAGCCGTTGGATGCTTCACGGGCGACGGACGCTCCACGCTAGCGTCCGACGCTCTGACCTCCAGCGTCCGGCGCCTGTCTTCAATCTGCCCGCTTGCAGAGCTCTTTGGAAGCCCGACGGACGCTCCACTCGTTTTGCGACGGACGCTGCGCCTCAGCGTCCGACGCCTTCTGAAAATTCTCTGGATCTTCTGAGTGGTCAACGGACGCTCGGGGTTCACAGTCTCAGCGTCCGACGCCATCGTCCGTTGCGTCGGACAGCGTCCGACGCCCTTATCTTCAGCGTCTGACGCCCTTTCTGCGTCTCTGCTTTTTCCACCTTTGCTCCAAGTTGTCAAGCACTATACCTCTTTAGTGAACACTTCTTGGCATGTTTTACTTGATATTTAGCATGGTGTATATCACTAGGTCCTAGATGCACATGCAATATAGATAACACCTAGTGGCACTCGACAAACCGCAATCACTTTTGCATTTCCCCTCTTAATAGTACGGTTGTCTAACCTAAATGTGATCACACCCACTTGGTGTCTTGATCACCATAAGAAAAGCCCTAGCATATACCTTTGCCTTGTTTTAGCTTAGGGGCATTCCACTTGCCTTCTCCTCCAACTGTGAGCTTTAGGTTTCCACCACCTTTGCTTGCTCCATCACTTGTCATCATCTTCAATGAGTGTACTAGACCTACTCAAACACTTGGAGCTAGGTTAGTACTTAGGCTTTATCAATTACCAAAATCACAATGGAGTCTTCAATCTCCCCCTTTTTGGTAATTGATGACAACCCGATATAAATGATAGGAAATATGATTTTGAATCCTCACAAGGTTTGCAAGTGTTTTACTCCCCCTATATATGTGCACTTCTTATGATTATGAGTCAAAACTTTGCACATATGCTTAGATAGATCTTTTTGGGAGGGGTAAACTACTTGCAAACTGTGACATAATGCTAAGGTATAAGAGATGGACCTTTGAAGCGTGATACCAATCGAAGTGCGCCAAAAATACCTTCCTTAGCAACATGGTTAGCTCGATACCAATGGAAAGACATGAAAATATCTATGGTTCTAGCTAACATCTATACATGCTAGTGATCAAATCATCAATCAAGATTATACTAGGCATGTACCACACAAGCAAGTTATATTGAATTGAAGTACAATGCAAGCAAACATATGTGTGAATGCACATTCAAATGCAACAACTTGTTCATAGGCTTGCTCCCCCTACTTGTGTGCTCAAATTTTAATTTTTCACTTTCAAAAATCTCCCTCTTTTATTTCATATCACTTTCTCATATCACTTTCTCTCTCACTTTCTCTCCCCTTCCCTCTTTATTTCATATCACTTTTACTTTCTCTCCCCCATTGTCATAAATTACCACAAAGGGATCATTTGTTGTAGTTACATCAAGTCAATTCATAAAGGAGGTGGGGTGAAAATTAACCATTTTTGTTCATCCTAGATCACTTGTCCTATATATTTAACACGGTTTAAACCATGGGTAAGCTTTTTCACACATCTTACAATGGTTATCTTATCCATGTTGGTTAAATATAAGAGCAAATGTTCCAGACTAAACATGTGAAGAAGCAAGCTTATCAACATGCCATATGATACCACTTGGACAAACAAGTCAAAGAAGCAAGAGTGGTAGCATATGCACATACAAGACATTTCATTTTTCATGAATGAACCTAAATGAGTGATGTCTATATGCTCTTACACAAGTCTAGCAAAGGATGAATGCACATGTCAAACAATTGTATCTTGCTATCTTGGAGTAGAGACATGTCATAAGTAGGGTTGCATCAACTCATGTTGGAGAAATCCAAGATATTTAATTCATTCCTTAACTTGCAAAACCTCTTCTCATCAGAACACTTCTATTACCACCAGAACTTCTGTTACCAACCCAGTATCCCATGATACCAACACAAACTTCTGTTACCACCCGATTCTACAAAAAGAACACTTTAGATTTGGACCCAACAGGATCTAGAACGAACCAACAAATTAACAAGTGGAATTGTACTCTAATTATCATGTGGAAATCTTCACAGCCTTGAATGCTGGATGAGGCAACCCAAGCGGGTTGCTGGTCTCGTTCCTGATTCTCTTGACTCTCAAGTGGCTTGTGCGTGAACCCATACATCTGCAAAAGATCCATATTCTTGAGGCATCGCTCGACTGGGTAGCCTCCAAATTCGCCACATGGCTTGCACCCGACAAAGTGTCTGACGAGCGGCCACCGGTGATCGCCAAGCCCAAGCATCTCCTCCTACCTGTCGACCAAGGTTTCCCAGTAGCCCTGAAGGTAGTACCCATTCTCAAGGTAAATTAACCTTATCACCCCATTCATCGCGCTGCGTTGGGAGGATGTACACCATGGCCGGCTGATCATCGGCCTTGAATACTGGCCGATCCTGCAAGGACTTGGTCAGCACCTTGCCGGCCTCAATGCGGGCAGGGCCCTTTGGCCCCATTGGGCAGTGGCGCCCAGGTATCCAGCATGTCAAGCGACCACTGGCAGTTGCGCAGCAAGAAGCTCCCGGTGAGCCCACAGTCACAGGGGACATGGTAAGGTGTCATGTTCCACGTCCCGGGAACGTGGTACAATTTCGTCTCCGTAGTATTAAAATCACCTAAAACTATAGTACCATGTTCTCCGATCCATGTTTTTTTATCCACCGATCTGAGAACTTTTGTAACTGTGATTGAGCCCAATCAAATTCTTGTCGTCGTAGACCATCTCGTCCTAGCCCCCACGTGGGATATTTGTTTACCATATTCTGGTTCGTATGATCTGTGACTAATCATCTTGATTGTCTAATAATCGGCTTAATTGTGCATGACCTCTACTTTATGCATGGCAGGTTATTGTTGAGGATTCCTTGGAGGAGTCAATAAATTCGGCTATATGCTTCACTGTTGAGCATTTTGATAAACTTCCGCATGTCCTTTTACCCTACCACACATGGTTGTGAGTTCTCTCACCTCAACCAGCAACCAAATGCATGTTTATTTGATTCCACTTTGATTTTGTTTTCTTGGATACTGTTATTGTCGTATTGAGTAATTTATTGTCTCTTCAAAAAATAAACCTCTGATATTCTTTTAATTTGGGACGATGTTAGGTCATTCTCATTGAGAGTTTCACGACACAATTTCCAACACAACCACATTTTGGAAACAGTGCAGTTCTCCCATGAAACTCTCATCATCTCTCTTCATTAGTATAGTGTTACATCAACATATTTAATGTCTATGAAACTTTGATGAAACTCCGCTGTACCTGTACGGCACCTATCTGCACTAGCCTCGATCCTGACTCCTGCAAACCTGGATCTGGGATCTGCATCAAGCTCATGCAAGGGAGATGACGCAGTCGCTGCAAGTCTTTGTCTGAGCTTATAATCCTCATTGCAAGCAGCGAGCCATTGCCACAGCCTGCACTGCAGGGCGACGATGAGGACCTTGAGAACTTTGATTCAGCGATGGCGAACTAACATGGCCAATCTTGAGTATCGCTGTTCTAATAATGGAGGGGGTGCCACGCAAATACGCAATGGGACTAAGGAACAGGTCAGGCTGCCTGCGGATTGGCTGGAGCATTGGCGATCAGCATTTGCTTTTGTTGCATGTCATATTACAGTAGCTTCTAGGAGGCTGGTGCTTGAGATTGCTTCTACCTTACTGTAATCCAAAGATTGAATTACATGTGGAAATGGATATACAGGGGATTTCTTGTGTACAAGATATAAAATATAACACTCTAATAAGGTAACCATGACCACTAGTTTTTTTGAAATTCCTTTCATGCCAATAATGATTTTTAGGCTTAAAATTAATATCTCTTGATGTTAGCATGTTGTCCCTCCTAAATCTCACTTCAAATTCCACTGTCAACCTTGAGCAATTTAGATCATGGCACCCAAAGACAAAACAAGCCTATGCCAGTTTATAAAACAGGTATTCGTCTGAGGCTCAAAATACCAACCCTATCTAGGTTTGAAACCGGTCTAAGCCGGTTTTGGCAGTCCAAATCCATTTTAAATCTAATTTTGTAGGAATTTGTCTAATCTCTGTGAGAAATCCTTCGTGCGGAATATATGTTTACTAATGGGATAAGAACACCATCTTCACGCACATAATCGATCAAAAAAAGTACCCTCTTCTTCTATCTCAATCTTTTTCAACCCCTTCTGTGTCTAGCACATCTCTTAATGAGATTTGACAACGTTCTAGGTGACCTTGAATGAATGTGTTTTGAGCGAGAAATGAGCGTCTAATTAAACCGCATATATGAACATGTGAGAAAAGGTTTAAAAAAGTGGAGCAAACGTCTTTCTAATATTGGTCAGCTGAGACTGAGAACTGCAGCTGGACCCTTGCTCTTCTTGGCGGTTTCCGGTGAACTGCAGCCGCCCTTACCGGCGTCCCGGCGACGAAGCATGCCTCGGCCTCGGCCCCGCCCGCAGCCAACAAGAAGAGCACCGTTCCCCGGCTCCTGTTTTGCATGGCTGTGCGGTTATGCCCCTCGTCGTCGTGCGACTGTTTCGGGTTGACATGGGCGTGGCAGCCACAGGCATAACTACTCGGGCCACCACGGGTACGCCACCGCGCCGTCGGCACCGTTCCCCATCGGCCATCGCTCCTCCCACAGCCACAGCGCCAGCGTCGTGGGCGTCACGTCCCGCAAGAGGCCGGCGGCAACCGAGGTGGTTCCAATTGGTGTCTTTGTCTGCAGATGGGGCCATGACGACATGTTGGCCCCCACGCAGCAGCCGCACACGGCCCCGGCGTTAACAGAAAAGGAACGGACAATAATGATGTATGATGTGGAGATGGTAAAGTTAATGGTGAAGGAACGGCATCCGTCTAGAATGGCATATAGGGGATGGAAATTTAAAATAGATGGCACTGAAGCAAATTGATAAATTTGAATGGTACATGAGGAATAACAAATTTTCTCCCTCATCTTTTGCTCAGTATAATAGTACGTAACGAAAGTACTCCAGAAGTAGGTAACCACTAACCACCGAACCAAGTAGAGAGAACACAACCTCCGCTGAATCACATGCGTGCCAGTGCCAGAAGGCAGATTCCCATGGTTGCTGTTGCTCTCCGTCGCCACTGCAGTCGTTGTTCTTGGTTACAGTAGTATCATGGACAAGGCGCGGCTAGCAGGGACGACGTACCCGCCTGGGCTGGAGCCGTACCCTATGATCTTGGCTAACCGGCATCACGTGATGACCGAGGCGCTCGAGCGCCAGACCACGTGCACATTCGTACTGGCTGCACCGGCCGGTCGCGATCACCGCGAGCCCGGCGAACGTGGAGCACTTATAAGGAATGACATCTGCTTGAATATCTCTTTTAAAATTGCTTATACAAAATTTATCATCTTTAACATAAAAGACTTACAATTTTACCAAATACACCTACGTAGCATGTCAAGTCACCGTATCAGCATGAGGGCACACTGCGAAAAGACAAAGTTACACCTGCCCTACTCCTCTCTCTCCCTCTCCGATAGCTGGGTCTCATAGCGCTCTCTCTCTCTCTCATTGTCAGGTGAGTCCCACTTGTCAGCTTCATTTTCTACCTCTAGCAGAGGGAGAGGGAGAGAGAGCATAGAGTCGCCATTGGGCCGAGCTCGCCCGCGTGCGCATAGCAGCAGCGCCGCCGGGGCCGAGCTCGCCCACAACCATGGCAGTCGCGGCCAGGCTGCCGCGCCACCGAGTCCCTGGCTCCGAGGTAGAAGATGAAGCTAACGTGTGGGACCCACCTAAGCAGTGAGAGGGAGCTGTGGGACCTTGCTGTCGGAGAGGGAGAGAGGAGTAGAGCAGGTGCAACTTCGTCTTTTTGTAGTGCGCCCCCACGCTAGCTTGGTGGCTTAGCATGCCACGCAGACGTTTTTGGCAAAATTGTAAGACTTTTGTCTTAAGAACGGTAAATTTGTAAGAGCAATTCTAAGAGTAATATTCGGGTAAGCATAATTCGTTATAATGGTAAAAATGTAAAACTCTCCTACCCCAAGTGACCCATGTTCGCATTGCTGCTGCACGACTTCGTCCTCGGCTGGGGCATCTTCAACGCCGACGGAGAGGCCTTGCGCGCGCAACGGAAGGTCGCTAGCCACGAGTTCAACACGCGCTCGCTCCACATCTTCGTGGCGCGCTGTCGGCACACCGAGTTGCACGGCCTCCTCCTCCTGCTGCTGCACCACGGCGTTCGGCGCCCCCGTCTCCATCATCCAGGAGCCGGTGTGGGTCATGGTTCGCGTTCGACAATATCTGCCACATCGCCTTTGACCACGACCCACGCCAGCTCCCGGATGATGGAGACAATGACATGGTAGGAGGACAGCAGCTTTGCCGACGCGTTCTGGTTCAGCGGTTCTGGTACGTGGTCCTAGGGTTCGACCTGGACGAGCTTCGCAAGATGCACTTCGTGCACGCGGCCATCACAGAGTCGATGTGGCTTTTACCCGTCGACCTGCGGGCGGAGACGAACGATCGACGTCCTGCCCGACGGCACAGCCGTGTGGGTAGGGTGGTTCGTGCCATACACTTCATACGGAATGGTGCGTTTGGAGTCGATCTGGGGCGATGACGCGCATAAATAGCTGTCGAAGTGGTGGCTGAACTCCGGCGACGAGACACCGAACAGCTTATTCCGGAGGCTGTGTCTGGGCCAAAGTTATTAGGACTACAACGAAAATTGAACCAGTGAGGCCATCGGTTCACCGTCGGTTTGATAGTTACAAATACTTAAAACCGATGTGATATAATGTTATATAACATGTAATTAACAATATACGGTTGATACACACACAACACAAATATATAACTATCTTTGAAATAATCTAGCCACAAGTTCACAACACCTACTGCAAAATCAATATGGAGCACGCACGGAGGCTGGCAGTGCACATGTCACGCTCAAACACGCAGGTGGCATTAGGAGCAGGAGATAGGCCGGGCCTAGCACCAGTTGCACACACGCGGGAGTCAACAGCACGCGCAGACGCGCTCCACCGGACCAGATTCCCATACTGGGACGGTTCAAGGCAGAATCGGCCGGTTCACTGGTCCGGTAAAAACCATAGACGAGAGAGGCTTGGCAGCGCGTGCCCACGGCCCACCGGGAAAGCATCCGGTCCGACCAGTCGGAAGCAGCAGCTGTCCGACCCACCCCCCTCCCACCCACACACCCCGAGCCTTTTACTCTCCCGTGCTTTTTTTCTGGTGATTAGGTTATTTCGTCCCGGTTAGCCCAATTACTTCTATCCAACAGATCTATCCAACAGAAGTGTCATATTAGAGCAAGTTCAACTTTTCTCTGACACCGTACAGCTCCGACACCTTTTCGATTGACTGCGACACCTCACAACTCCGACAACACAAGTACAGTGTGTATAGCTTTTTCTTTCTTTCTTTTCTTTTTTTATATTTCTTTTTTATTTTTCATTTCATTTTTTTTTTTGTGTTCTGTTATTCACGCTGTACAGTACAGCCGTATAGTTTTTCTTTTTCTTTTCTTTTATTTCTTTTTTATATTTCTTTTTTATTTTTTCATTTATTTATTTCTTTTTTGTGTTCTATTATTTGGGTTATCTTTTATTTATTTTTCCTTTACTTTTTTCATTTTTATTTTGGTGTAGTTTATTATTCCTTTTCTATTTTTGTATTTTATTTTATTTTTTCTTTTTTCTATTTATAATTTTATATTTTACCTTTTTATTTTATATACACGCATGATGTTCTATCATGTACGATGTTCACATTAGAAATATAATATTTTTATTTGATATTTTAGTAATGTTTGTGTAGTGATGTAATGTTCGACGATATATTTGTGATATTCAGTATCATTTTTTATTTTTATTTAACTATAATTAATTACCTCACTAATTTTATGTTTTACTTTTTTTTTACATTTCATGATATATATATAATGTTCATGTAGTATACATATGTTCTATGTTATTTTCTGTGATGTTTGCGTAGTGTTAATATGATGTTCTAAGATATATTTATAATGTTCGGTAGCATTTTGTTCTTTTGTGACAGTAGTATTTTTTTCTTTTCATTTGACTACGTTTAATTATTTCACTAATTTTATTTTTATTTTCATATTATACACATATATATAATGTTCGTGTACTATATATATAATGTTTTATGTTACTTTTCTATGATGTTTGTGTATTATTAATGTGATGTTCGATGATTATCTTTAATACAGATTTATTATGAGATAAATGAGTTTTAAAAAAATTGTCGAAATATATCTATGTGGAGTCTAGTTTTGAAGAATATATTACAAGGAAGATGATGGTACAATCGGATTTTAATTAGAATGCTCGTTTCGGAGATATAACTTTTTTTACATCAAAAAAATATGGATTTGATGCCCATGTCAGCAATTTTTGCTTTTAGCACATGTGTGTTGCTTGTCTGCTGTTTGGCCCAATAGAATAATTGAAATGGGCCTAATTTAACAAATAAAGTGAGGAAAGGAATTAATTTTGGAGGAGGGGGTCGGCGGGCTGCATTCGGCCACCTGGTCGGATGCTAATCGCTGCCACGGCCCACGCCGGACGTGGCCTCCGCCTTCGCCGCCTCTATATAACCTGGCTCATCCCCACCTCCCAATACCAAATACGAAATCATCGCAAAAAAAATCCCAAATTCGAAATTCATTCCCCCGCAACCTGAATACTTTCTTCCATGCCTCACCCTGCTAATGGTTTGGGCTAATACAGTTGTAATAGATTGGTTTATGCTTTGAGATCCTTTCGGTTGGTTGTAAATGGACTAGCCTATGTAATGGTTTGGTTTAGTTTGGATAACCAGATAAAACAGTACGGGTTGGTTTGGAGTCGGTTTCGATGGATTTGGATAACCAGAGAAAATATTATAGTATGCGCTGCCACAAACAGAGCATGCATCCACGAACACAGGCCCGGCGAGTGTACGTAGACGGTCATTGCGCGCAAGGAGCCAGCCCTGACGCCGGTCGCGGTCACTGAGGCCCCGTCACCAGTACACGAGTGCTACTTGGGCACGAAACCGAAGCTGAGAAATGAGGTGTAATTGGTTTAAACCATAGTTTTAGAAATGGATGTGTTTGATTTGGCGTGAAATCTACTTCATGTTGGTTCCTATTGGTTTAGGAGAGGGAATGAGCAGAGTGGTGACAAATTGGGTTCACGTACATTAATGAAATAGTTTGGTGTGGGTACAGTTTGGTTTTTAGCCCATTAGCAGGGCGACCCACGCCTGACGCCTCCTCCCTCACCCCCTCCTCGCTCATGGCGTCCTCCCCCACGCCTCTGACGGCTGCTCCTCCGCGCCCATGGCATCCTCCCCCACGCCTCCGATGGCTCCTCCTCCACGCCCCTCCCTTCCTATCTCATGGATGTGTTGTCGGTAGACGACGTGCGGCAAACCTTGGACTACGCAGACCCCAAAGTGCACATGAGGTTCATTCTTACACCGGACATGTCTCTGGCAGAAGCTCATAAGCTGTGGAAGTTGGTGAGTACTGAGGGTGGAGGGCACGACATCGTGAACAATCCTGATCGTCTCGTTAACAAGGATGAGGCACTCCACTACGCCAGAAGGAGACTGGAGCGGCTTCTCCATTGGAGTAGTCAGTTGGACCGCAAGCATAAGAAGGTGATGATGGAGAAGGGTTGATCAATGCAGGTGGACCAGGTCTTCTGCCCGGATATTACCCACACCGTTACAACGGACCTGCTGCCTACATCGATCTCGAGCAGGTGCGGTGGTTGTTGTTTGTGAATGGACCTGGTAGGTTGAATCTGTGTTCGATTTTGGTTTGGGGGTCGATTGGATCAAATTTGGTGCAGTTGGCATTCGTTTTGGGGACGATTTTGGTTAGCGCTGGGAGGAGCGATTTTGAGGCTTTCTGTTTCTTGATTTTTTTTTTTAAGATATTTCTTGTTTATGTTAGAATCTATTTGTCATGTCCATGAATCTGAATAATTGTACTATGACTATTGTTTATGACAAATACTTATGATTCTCTTTAATGGGATTATTGAAGTCAATTCAAAACTGTCTATTAACCATGAGTTTTTCTTCATCATGTTTGGTGTTCTAATCATGCAGTGTTTTTTTTATGTTTGAAGTGGTATTCCTAAGGGAATTTAGTTTTTTACGTTGCTTTTTTCCTTAATAATTTGTTGTCTAAATGAAGAATGTTGCCTTTGTTTTCATGAAATTACTTTCTCTGCACTGTGGTTGATAATTGTACATTAGACTTATATGATGATGATGGTACACAACACGATAGTGATAAGCTGAGTATGGTAGTGTTCCTCTTCTTTCTCATCTGCATGTAGCCCTTAATGTTAACACACACAAGGTTTTAATAAAAGTTGTGCATCGCTGATTGAAGAAACAATCCGTCTCAAGTACAAATAGGATCAGAGTATGTGCTACAATAACATTTTTTTTCCTACCTAATCAGAACCATGCATTTTTCCCACCTATTTATATAACAACCATACATAGTATCTTTACATCTACATAGTCTTGTCTGTAAATTATCACTTAAGAGTCATAAAAAAGCGGAGAAAAGCAACGTAAAAAACTAAATATCCTTAGGAATACCACTTCTTATTTGACATTGATTTATATAAATCATTATCAAGACATTGCTTTTCGTTGATTTATCATTAAAAAAGCAACCATAAATCATTATCAAACATAAATCAACCATCCGGACCATCCTCCTGAACCGCTCCCCAGCCAGTCCGACAGCTGATGGACCCGCTTCAACCTTGCCTACCTGGAGGTAAAAGCCAAAGGTCTGGAAATACTGAGTGGTCACTTGGGTGTGGCGATAGCAGACCTGGAGGAGAAGTTCGTCAACAAGCCTACCCACCTCGGCGCCGGGGACGCCGACTTTGTCCGCTTCATTGAGGTGTCAATGTATCAAAATGAGGCCCCACTGCCCGATTGGAGCTACAAGCCCACAACTGCTGACGGCTGAGGGTCCTCTGACTGACCGCCTAGACCAGAGCTATGTCTCCTGAGTTTGCTGATCGCTGAGGGTCCTCTAACTGACCGCCTAGACCAGAGTTGTGTCTGCTGAGTTTTGTTAGTGTCCCATCGGTAGATAGATTCTGTGAATCCTGAGTAGTCGGTCGGGTTTCTGTCATGAAGGGGCAAGAGGAATCAGACTGAATGAACACGTATGCCCGCGCAGTTCCTGAACTCGTCTGATAGCTGAGCTTGTCTGATTGATAGTTGAAGTAGTCATATCTAGTGTGTTTGTCGGTCGTCAGTAATGTGTGAATTCTGATGAAGCCAATTGTTGCTCACGATCAGGCTCTGTGGGAAGCCAACTCGACATGTGTCCTTCCTCACAGGTTTGGTTATTGCTCTGTCTGTGCAGTTCCGTGTCTTGTCATTATTATTGAACCTGGGATATGTTCACATGTAGTTTCTCTCTCCTAAACCGTACCGTCGGTATACAGTCTGTGCCCTCGCTGCAGCCAGCGCCGACCATGACTATGGTGCAGGTGCGCTCACTTGATCGCAGCAAGAGCGCCAACGAGCAGGCACGCCCCACGCCGCTCCAGTAGCTGCCAAACCTGTGCTATAGCCTGCCCGCGCCACGCTTCGAGCCCACAACAACGTACTACATCGAGGCGGCAGACCGACCTCCGCCTATGCAGGTCCTGGTGTTCTGTTCCGTCCACAATAAAGCAGAGGCACCACCGGCCACCGACGTGGGACCATGCGCCTGTGAGAAGAATTGGGCCTAGCCCAATTGATAATTCCTATAAATCTCAAAGGTTCACTCACACATGCATGATATGGTGGGAGACTATAGTCCCACCTTACTACTCTAGAGGAAGTGAGCCTCGCTTAAAAGGGTGAGCTATCCCCATCTAGTTGAAGCTATGGGAGTGAGAGGGGAAAGTGAGAAACTCACGCGCTCGCCTCGCCTCGTCAGGCCAGGCGAAGGGCGCGTGCGCACGGCATGCCATGCGCGTGAATGGTCCGGCGATTTCTCGGCCTCGTGCTTGCGGGTCCACAGCTACCTTTTGTCACTCGCTATTTTTGCATGTATGGAGAAAATTGCGCTGACTGTTTTGGTAAGCAATTATTCTCGTATTAATGGTGATTCGTCTCCCTCATTGGCTACCGGTGTTACATCACCTCCTCGTACCTGTGTGTTGAGCCTCCGTCCTCGCCTTCTCCATCCCGCCGGCGCCGGGAGAGCAGGTCTCCGAAGCCCACGTCCTCTCGTGTCCCTGCACGGGGTAGGGGGTGTATAAGGTTTTTGGGAAGCGTCGTCGCGACTGCTCGTTGTCCGTCTGCTTCCCTCTACGCCGGCGTCCACTGGTCTTCACCGCCGGCCTGCTTCGACTACTATTGCGCTAGCTCCTCTAGTGCCGACAACCCCACTGTAAGAATGCCTCTCTCTTTGTTCGTTCTTATGTTTATCATGTTGCTAGCACTGAGTAGATCGAGACTGCCTCTGATCGTAGTGTTAGCATGTTCGATTCATGTTTTAGTAGATCGTGTATCTGTGATAGGTTTTCCTATGATACACGTTGTTATAATTGTTGTCCTCATTACTGGAATTAGATTCATTGCTAATTCGCCTCTATTTCCAACAATCCAAAAACCTTATATGCGTTTAGCGATGGCTAGATCATTTGATGCGATGAAACCTGAGAAGTTCACTGGTGAGAACTTCAAGAGGTGGCAGACGAGAGCGCAGTTGTGGCTCTCGGCTATGGGCGTATTTTGGGTGGTCAGTAACCCTCCTGCACTACCTCTCCCCACGGAGAAAGAGGTGCAGGAGTTTACTGCGGCTACGACAATATTCGTCGGATGCGTCCTTAACATTCTCTTTGACCAGCTGTGTGATGTTTATATGAACATCAAGAATGCTGATGAACTGTGGGAGGCGCTTAAACATAAGTTCTCGGCCTCGGACGCTGGGCGCGAGCTGTATGTGATGGAGCAGTGCCACGACTTCAAGATGGTTGAAAACCGTCCGGTCGTGGAACAGGCTCATGAGTTTCAACTCATTGTGAGAGAACTCGAACAGCTTGGACACGTCTTGCCTGACAAGTTTGTGGCTGGTGGCATGATTGCCAAGTTACCTTCATCATGGAGGGACTTTGCCACTACTCTGAAACATAAGAGACAATAGATTTCCGTTGAGGATCTATTGGCTCGTCTCGATGTTGAAGAGAAGGCTCGGGCAAAGGATGGTCCCAAAAGGACATTCGAAGGCCAGTCCAGCGCCAATGTGATGCAGCATGCTGGAAAGAAAAACCAGAACCAGAAAGGGAAAGGGAAGACTGTGCAGACTACACAGTTTAAGAAGAAGAATATGAACATGGACGAGGTCGTGTGCTTCGTTTGCGGCGAGAATGGGCATTTTGCCAAGAAGTGCCGCAACCGCAAGGGCAAGAAGAATCAGCAGGGGCAGAAATCTGCCAACGTGACTATTTGTGACACCAGTGGAGGCTCTAGGTATGGTAATTTACCTAGTGTATTTTCTGTATGTCAATCTAATGATTGGTGGATAGATACAGGTGCCAATATTCATGTTTGTACTGATATCTCTATGTTTTCATCTTACCAGGTCGCACGAGGCTCAACCGTCATGATGGGGAATGGCTCGCATGCTACTGTTCTTGGTGTTGGTTCGGTCGATCTGAAGTTTACTTCGGGGAAGATCGTGCGTCTCAAGAACGTTTAGCATGCGCCCTCAATAAAGAAGAACCTCGTTAGTGGATCCCTCCTATGTCGAGATGGGTTCAAGCTGGTGTTTGAGTCGAATAAACTAGTCATTTCGAGATATGGCCAATTTATTGGCAAAGGTTATGACAGCGGAGGTTTGTTCCGCTTTTCCCTTTCAGATTTCTGTAATAAAGTAGTGAACCATGTGTGTGACTCGAACAATTCGGTGGCTGATATATGGCATTCACGTTTGTGTCACATTAATTTTGGTTGCATGTCGCGATTATCCAGCATGAGTTTAATTCCTAGTTTTACTGCTGTCAAAGGTTCTAAGTGTCAAGCGTGTGTGCAAGCAAAGCAACCTCGTAAGCCACACAAGGCTGTAGACAAGAGGCATTCGACATTATTAGAACTCATACATTCTGATATTTGTGAGATGAATGGTGTTTTGACAAAAGGAGGAAAAAGATACTTTATGACTTTGATAGATGATGCTACTAGGTATTGTTATGTGTTTCTGCTAAAAACTAAAGATGAGACGTTAGAATGTTTTAAGATTTACAAAGCTGAAGTAGAGAATCAACTTGAAAAGAAAATCAAACGAGTTAGGTCTGATCGCGGTGGAGAGTATTTCTCTAGTGAGTTTGATCTGTTCTGTTCGGAGAATGGAATAATTCATGAACGAACACCTCCTTATTCGCCTCAATCTAATGGGGTTGCCGAACGCACGAACCGGACGCTAATGGACTTGGTAAATGCCATGTTAGGAACGTCCGGTATGGCTAAGGCATGGTGGGGGGAGGCTGTCTTGACAACGTGTCACATTCTGAATAGAGTTCTCACTAAAAATAGTGAAATAACTCCGTATGAAAGATGGAAAGGAAGGAAACCTTCACTCCATTATTTGCGTATGTGGGGCTGTTTGGCAATGGTTAGCGTACCAATTAATAAGAAGCGTAAACTCGGACCTAAAACAGTTGATTGTATCCTTTTGGGGTATGCTCATCATAGCACAGCTTATAAGTTCTTAGTAGTAAGATCGGATGCACCTGATATTTTAGTACATTCGCTTATTGAGTCACGGGATGTTACATTCTTTGAAAATATATTCCCAATGAAAGGAGCTTATGCTCTGCCTAGTTCATCTAACGAATTTACCCCTGAACCCGCACCTGCAATAGAGCCAATAATTAACCCACCTAAAACTGTGGAGGATGACAGTGTCATAGCTCCGAGAAGGAGTAAGAGACAAAGGATTGAAAAATCCTTTGGTGATGACTTCACTGTGTACCTCGTGGATGATACTCCCACAACCATAGCAGAAGCGTTTGCATCACCCGATGCTGACTATTGGAAGGATGTAGTCCGTAGCGAGATGGACTCCATCACTGCAAATGGTACGTGGGAAGTAACTGATCGGCCTAAAGGCTGCAAGCCCGTTGGCTATAAGTGGGTATTTAAGAAGAAGCTTAGGCCTGACGGTACTATTGAAAAGTACAAGGCTAGGCTTGTGGCTAAAGGTTATACACAGAAAGAAGGCGAGGATTTCTTTGACACCTACTCACCTGTTGCCAGATTAACTACTATCCGTGTGCTATTGTCCTTGGTTGCTTCCCACGGTCTTCTAGTCCATCAAATGGATGTGAAGACGGCTTTCCTCAATGGAGAGTTGGAGGAAGAAATATATATAGATCAGTCAGACGGGTTTATAGCACCGGATCAAGAGAGCAAGGTGTGCAAGTTAATTAAATCCTTGTACGGCCTAAAGCAAGCGCCCAAGCAGTGGCATGAGAAGTTTGACAAAACTTTGACATCTGCTGGGTTCGCAGTAAATGAAGCCGATACATGTGTGTACTATCGCTATGGTGGGGACAAAGGAGTAATCCTATGTCTGTATGTTGATGACATACTAATTTTTGGGACTAGTATCGATGAGATAAATGACGTAAAGTCATTTTTATCCAAAAATTTTGATATGAAAGATTTGGGGGAAGCGGATGTGATCCTTAACATTAAACTTATTAAGGGTGAGAATGGGATTACTCTTTTGCAATCTCATTATGTGGAGAAGGTATTGAGTCGTTTTGGCTATATGGACTGCAAGTCCTCTCCAACACCTTATGATCCTAGCCTAATACTTCGAAAGAATAAAAGGCTAGAAAGGGATCATCTGAGATACTCCTAAATAATTGGCTCTCTAATGTATCAAGCTAGCACAACCCACCCTAACATCTCATATGATGTAAGCAAATTGAGTAGGTTTTCCTCTAATCCTGGAGATGATCACTGGCGTGGTATTGATCGAGTATTGCGCTATCTGAAGGGTACAATGAGCTATGGCATTCACTATTCAGGGTACCCTGCTGTACTTGAAGGATATAGTGATGCAAACTGGATAACCGAAGCCGATGAGCTAAAGGCCACTAGTGGATATGCTTTCACATTAGGAGGCGGTGCTGTCTCATGGAGGTCTCGTAAGCAGACAATACTTACAAAGTCTACCATGGAGGCAGAGCTCACTGCTCTGGATACAGCCGCCAGCGAAGCTGAGTGGTTGAGAGAACTGTTGATGGACTTGCCTGTGGTTGAAAAACCAATTCCTGCTATTCTCATAAACTGTGACAATCAGACAGTTATTACAAAGGTGAAGAATAGCCAGGATAGTTCAATGAAGTCCACCAAACATGTGAAACGCAGATTGAAGTCTGTCAGGAAGTTGAGAAGCTCCGGAGTGATAGTTGTGGAGTACATCCATACAGCTAAAAACCTGGCAGATCCCTTTACTAAGGGACTATCACGTGTCGTGATTGATAATGCATCGAAGGAGATGGGACTGAGACCATGTGAGTTAACCTCAGTGGTAACCCAGCCTATATGATCGGAGATCCCGTGAAGTAGGACTTGGGAAGAACAAGCTGTTGGTTGACTGGAGAGTACAATTTACTTTTAACCCACTCCGTTGGAGATGCAGTACTCTCATTACTGTAAGGCAGGCTGACTTCGGTCTTAATGTGTCCTGAGACTCTTAGAGTGAGATACCGTTCTACAGGGTATTCTTGCAAGAACACACCTATGTGAGCCTAACTGTTGGTCGCAGTTTGTAAGAGTTGGGAACTCTTTAAAAACTCATGAAGTGAGATAGGAGTATGACTTATAAGCTCCACTCGCGGGGAAAGGCACTTGGTGGCCTAGTATCAGTCAAGACGTCAAGTGAAACTTGTTCACACCAAACTGTCAATTCAAGGCATAGTCCATTGTGCAGTTGTGGATGAGTCGAGCTTGCCGCTCTAGGTGGATGTTCAACCTTAACCGGTCTCCACTGAAAAGTTGGTATATTAACAGTACTTTGGTACTTGGAGAATGTAGCGTGCCTCTGAGATCTGGTGGGGGATTGTTAGAAGAATTGGGCCTAGCCCAATTGATAATTCCTATAAATCCCAAAGGCCCACTCACACATGCATGGTATGGTGGGGGACTATAGTTCCACCTTGCTACTCTAGAGGGAGTGAGCCTCACTTAAAAGGGTGAGTTATCCCCATCTAGTTGAAGCTATGGAAGTGAGAGAGAAAAATGAGAAACCCACGCGCGCTCGCTCGCCTCGCCTCGCCGGGCCGAAGGGCACAGGCGCACGGCATGCGCGTGAATGGTCCGGCGATTTCCCGGCCTCATGCTTGCGGGTCCGCGGCTACCTTTTGTCACTCGTTATTTTTGCATGTATGGAGAAAATTGCGCTGACTGTTTTGGTAAACAATTATTCTCGTATTAATGGTGATTGATTGAGTGATTGACACTTAACTTAATACGGTGATTGGCGCGGCTGATTACTTACCATCTACCGCGGCGCGTCCTGCCTATATACTGGAGAGACGTCTCCCTCATTGGCTACCGGTGCTACATCTCCTCCTCGTACCTCTGTGCTGAGCCTCCGTCCTCGCCTTCTCCATCCCGCCGCCGCCGTGTCATCGGCGCCGGGAGAGCAGGTCTCCGAAGCCCACGTTCTCTCGTGTCCCTGCACGGGGTAGGGGGCGTATAAGGTTTTTGGGAAGCGCCGTCGCGACTGCTCGCTGTCCGTCTGCTTCCCTCTACGCCGGCGTCCACTGGTCTTCACCGCCGGCCTGCTTCGACTACTATTGCGCTAGCTCCTCTAGTGCTGACAACCCCACTGTAAGAATGCCTCTCTCTTTGTTCGTTCTTATGTTTATCATGTTGCTAGCACTGAGTAGATCGAGATTGCCTCTGATCGTAGTATTAGCATGTTCGATTCATGTTTTAGTAGACCGTGTATCTGTGATAGGTTTGCCTATGATACACGTTGTTATAATTGTTGTCCTTATTACTGGAATTAGATTCATTGCTAATTCGTCTCTATTTCCAACAGCGCCTCCACTGCCCCACATATCACTGCTGAGAGTCAGGCGTGTTGTCGTCGGCCGGGAAGCCCGCCGCGCTACTCTGCGAGGCCGAGGCCGAGGCCGCTCGCGTGCGTGCTGCTGCCTGTCGACCTCGGGGCAATCTATCATATCGGGACGGCTCTCTTTCTTCGTTGAGTCTGGGACGTCCATGTCAACGCCGCACCTGATCGAGTCCGAGTGGCATCGCCGCGCTCCTTAAGGGCCTGCACCTAGTAAGACTAGTCACCCGCGATGATCAAGTCGGTGGTCATGACGACGTCCGACGTGGTGGACCGCACCGGCCTTCGCCTGCCCATCAAGGACGAACAGAGCAGAGCAGTACCGACACGCCACCTTCTATGCCATGAACCTGGCGCTCGCCTTCGACCCCAGCCCCCAGCCGACGACGCACTACTACATCCCCTATCTCTGCGGGCTGCTGGGGCTCAGCGACGACAATAGTGTCATGGAGATCGCCCACCAGCCCGTCATCACCTGCGGCGCCGGCAGCCTCAAGGCGCGCCATCACGTACGGAAGTAGCTAGAGCTGAACTACCCGTCCGTCCCTCGTCGTCAACCTTCTTTCTATCCTCCCAGCCCATCACGGTGAACCACCGCATGCACGGTTACCAAGGCAAACTCCGTTTACATGTTGTGTACACCACCCGCCGTGGTGGACATGCCCAAGGACGTGTGCAGCCGACGATGGCTCCGGTTCACGGCGGAGCTGAAAGAGAAGCAGAGATTCACGGTGACGGTGCGCGATGGGCGGGCTAGCCCAACATCGCTAGCGCCAAGGGCAACCCTCAAGTGTGTCGTCGACGATTACATTGTGAGTAGCGTAGGCGTGCTGTGAGTGAGGCCGGCAACGAGGCACGTGGGCATTGTCGCACAACGTGAGCGATGGTACACTGCCACTGGCACTGCATGCGGGGTGTGGCGGCAAGCATAAGCGCCGGCTGGTGCAAGGGCCAGAAACACAAATCAACAGATGCAGCAAGCGTGCGTGTGTGGCCGCACATCACTCTACCTGGTATATTCCAAGGAGCTCAGCTCATATTTTTGGCCGCCTACCCTGCATCTCCCCCTCCCTCCTCGATCGCTCCCGGCGGCATTCACCAGGCACTTCCCGGCCCTCCTCTGCCGCTCCAGGGCGCCCTCCTCCACTGCTAGTTTTTGTTTTGGCAAATTTACTTACTTACTTTATTTAGTTAGATAGTTTATGTAATTTAGTTACCAGTTTTAGTTGCATTAGATAGGTAGGACAGTTAGTTAATTGAGTAGTTTGGAATTTTAGTTAGGAGATTTAGTTACTTAATTTATTTAGTGAGTTAATTTATTACGTTAGATAGATAGATAGATAGATAGATAGATAGATAGATAGATAGATAGGTAATTTATTGTTCATTTTCATATTTCGGTAATTTGGTTACGTAGGATTCAGTTAGTTTGCTAGATACTTGGATAATGGAAATAGTTACATTAGTGCAGTATACACGTAACAACTTTCCTGTTGTGTGCACCAACTAGACGGGCAACAAAGTCACCATGTATCATGGAAAACCCGTGAAGTAAGATGTGTATGACAATGTCAGTTTTGTTGGAAGGCAAAGGGTGCTTCTTTTATTCGATGATCGACCGTCCTTTACTGAGATTTTTGGTAGGGCTTGTGACGAGCTTCATTGCAATTCAAATGAGGACGTCATCTCAGTTGAGGGGTTATATCACTATGGTAAATCTGGTCAAATTTTTAGGCGATTGATCCCAATTGCACCTCATGGTGAATAGGAGAAGTATGTCAAAGCTGTAATGAAGAATGACTTTTAATGTTTGGATTTGGTTGTACGAAAGTTGTCTATATCCCACACCTCATGGGTATTCACACCCTCATGGGTTTTCACCAGAACAGAACAATTGGGCACCCTGTGACCCTCCGTACCCAACCGTAAGATGGATGTGGGAGATGTGGTTGTGATGCCGATGCTCAATCCGCCCCGAATGAGGACGGGTGGTTTTAGGAGGGGGGGGGGGGCTGGCAATGGTAGCTACAGCTAAGACGGAGAGGGGCGGGGGCGCCATGGCTAGAGCTCGGAGCTCGGCATCACCGGCGAGTATTGCCATGGTGGAGCTCCGACGAGAGGGGGAGGGGAAAAGATGGCGGTTGCCGCGGGCGCTAGGGTTCGCTGGAGCTCTGGCGAACCCTAGCGTCCGTGGCGGGGTGGAGGGGGCGGGGTCAAGGATCAACACGGGGAGGGAGAAGAAGGGCACGGTCACGTGCTCGTCATGAGAGGACAGCAGAGAAGATGGCCATGGGTAGGGAGAAGGCCATCGCGAGGAGGAAGAAAGGGGTCGCATGCTTCCGGACCGCGCGACGGGTTGCGGGATAACACTGTCCAATTATTGTAAACCATTAGCCATGCCAGAACAAACTGTACCGTTGGATATGGGGTGTTCGCCCACCGCATTGTGGATATCAGCTCCAAAACGAAAGGCGCCGGCAACATGTTTACACTATGTAGCTTAGCTGCATCTCGTGCCGTCCCAAACACTGTGTGCACGCTGCACACAAGCTCGATCACTCTCGATGGAGGCCTGCGTTTGGGAAAACCAGTTTCTCTTTCTCCTAGAGCCGCTGCACCTGCACGCACTGCAACTGCCTAGCGGCGGCGGCTGGGGAGCAGGGGCGGCGGAAGAGGTCCCGAGCCGAGAACGCGGAGAGGGCGGCCATGCCGGCAGCGGCCAGCAGGCTGCAGACGATGCCGGCGGCAGCCTGCTCGCAGAAGCGTGTGTAGATGTTGCAGAGCTTGCTCCACTGCAGGGCGTCCACGCCGAACAGCCCCACGAAGCACGCCTGCAGCGCCGCCGCCGTCGTCGCGAACAGCATGTACGCGCTTCCCTGCAACCAGCAGCCAGCGAACATTTCCCAACGACCCCGTCTCAGTCTCAGTAAAGAAACACAAGAGCAAATTTGTACATTAGCAGTAACTGTCAGCGTAAGAAGGTATGGAATTTCCGTTCAAAAAAAGTAAAAATGTACGGAATACAACTAAAAGTAGGAGTTTGTTGGGGTTGCTGCAAGAATCTGAATTGATCGAGCAAGCAGAGCTGGCCACTAGGTGATCGAGGGCGAGAGCGACGGGTTTAAATGGGAAACGGTTGGGGCACAGCGCAGCGCGATCTGCTCCGGTGCCCGGCAAAATCGGGAGCTACTAGCCAAGAGCAAAAGCGTGTGCGTCGCGTCGAGGCTCGAGACGTGACATATACACACGTACCTTGTCGAGGAGGCAGGAGGCGCACGCGATAGCTCTCCCGAGACGCCGGCAGCCGCCGGCGCTGATGGTGGCGAGGCGGTCCATGTAGAGGCACCGGGCGAGCTGGGCGGCGTGGTACGCCGCCGCGGCCGCGCTCGCCACGATCAGCACCCTACAGGGCGGCAAACGCGCGCAAGGAACGACGACATCACTGGAGGAACGCGCTTCGGCGATCGAGCAAGCGTGGTGACATAAGAAGGCGATGAGCAGAGAGGAGATCGAGTGCGTGCGTGCGGACGTACCAGAGGGCCTGCACGTCCTTGGGGACGGCTCTCTTCTGGATGAAGAGCACGGTCTTGGTCTGCGCGCTGAACCCCAGCAGCAGCGACCCCGCCGCCGCCATCGCCGCGCACGCCGCCCGCAGGAGGCGCTCCGTCCTCACCGACGGCCGCGGCGGCTGCCCCGCTGCCATACCACTCTCGTCGCTCGACGTACGCCGGCCGCGATCTCTAATCATCCCCCTCCTCCTCTGCTTGTGCGCGGTGTTAGGCCTGTCGCTAGCTTCGGCTTCTTCTTGTTTTCCTCGGCCCTCTCTTCTTTATAGACGTGGGCAGTGGCACGCACAATCCAGGACCGTCCGCGCCACGCACAATCCAGGACCGTCCGCGCCACGCACCGGTGTGTAACGCGTGTCCACCTTCCCCGGCGTTGGATCAGAGCCTGCCGGACCCAATCCAACTAGTGTAGTAGTACAGTCTCGGCAGCGGGTGATAGTTGATGGTACAGCCTTGACCTCACTAAAAGGGTCGTCATAACTGGAGGGCGGCCGACGGTGACATGCGTGGACTTTTAAGGTGAAGCTTTAAATCAGAATCTACTTATGTACTGTGTTTAAGAACTCCCGCGCATTCCAAACATGCTTCACTTTCTTCCAACTCAAAACATCTTCAACTTCGTTCTACTCAGTTTATAGAAGTATTTAACTAGAAAGGAACATCAAGTTAGTTCATTAAATTCTTTGCAATTTCTTTATGGAGCATTGTTTGGACTTATAGATGTTATAATGTTTTTTTAAAATACTTAGTCAAAATTTGATATATTTTGACTTATAGTATGATAATAAAACTAAAATAAACCATAACTTAGACCGGATAGAGTACCCATTTATTTATCTTATATACACATGATTTTCTTTTTTTGCAAATCTAAAATTATGATAGTTGGGGTCTGTTTGGTTCCCACCTCCTAAACTAAAGTGGACTAAAATATTTTAGCACCTTTTGAGTGACTAGTGGAACTAAAGTGTTTTAGTCAACTTTAGTCAGTTTGTTTAGCATTTTATTAGTCTAATAAAGTGACTAAAGTTTAGTCCACTTTAGTTTAGCAAGTAAGAACCAAACAAGCCCTTAGTCTAGGTATTCGATCCGTCCACAAAAGAAAGCAATTCTAGTTTTTTTTGAGAAATTATTAAACTAATTATGAAATATATTTTCATAGTAAATCTAGTTGAAGACATATTATTATCTAAAAAATCTAGTTGAAGACATAAATTGACTATGAACTCCATCAAAGTTAATCTACATGCACCTCATAGTTGTATCCTTTATGGACAGGGGGAATACATATGATCATCTTTCCTATTGTCTTATTTTTTTTATTCTGAGGGAAACATTTGCCAATATGCTTTCAATTTGCTCGCCATTTTGTTGTCTAAGAAAACGTTTTTTTTTTCTCATTCTTGAGTATATAAGTATTATTGGCCGTATGTCTATCGCGAATGAATTATTGGTCATGCTGATGGTGGTGTAAGCATGTCGTGTAAGGCAATGGAACCGCAGAATTCTGTAGTATAATTGTCATGCAGGTCTTCACATTAAGCACAGAACGGGACATTTCATATTTTTTTTAAAAGAAAACAGAACGAGAGACTCTCCACGTACGGCCACATGTTCAGCTTTTTGAGCCTCATTAATCCGAATCAAACCCTCAACGGCCTGGAATGGGACGGGACGACGGGTGACTGTCCTCAGTTCCTCACTCCAATGTACTATTTCGAGCTGATGCTGAACTGACATCAAAACGAAAAGAAAAACAGTTCGACCAGCACGTGCAATGTATTTCAATTGCAGCCGCTAACCAAAACAAAAAATTACAAGATTAAATTAGGGAGTCGATTCGAAGAGTCCATCTCGGATTTATTGATCTGCTGAATTTTTCCGAGACATTTGATCGGATCGCAGCTGGCTTTTCCAGATGGTCCATCTTTTGCAATCAAGGATCCGAGTAGTTATTACAGTCTGCGAATAAGATGCATGCAAAGAAAAAAATGAAATTGCTGGATTGAAATGGATGGTCAGATAAATGAAATTACGAAAACTGAACCAGAAAAAACTGGACCGCCGTCGCAGTTGAGTCGTCAACGGGTCCTCAAGTTCACTATTCCTGCCAATACATCAAAAAGATCACTGTTGGAAATTAATTGCACAAGATCACAGGCAGGTGCGTGCTGCTAACGATGAATGGTTTGACTTCCATCTGATGACAGGTCTACCAATCCAAGTGAACCCTTTCAGCAGATTTTAATGTGGCTCAGTTAATGACGCACAGGGGTCAAGGATTGCAAAGATTGCAGGTAGGACAAGGAAAAATGAGCAATCTAGGAATTGGTACTCCAAGGCAAAGATGTTGTCTCGTATAAAATTCCTGAATGTTACCAGCACAAGAGTTTTGCAAAAACAGACTTCAAAAAGCAATGTATTAACATTATAACATACACATATAATCTTTGGATTAATTTGCCCTGTTTCAGTATATTCTGCGGTGTAGAGCTAAGGGGGAAAAAAGATACACAAGCATATAGTCCAGTCATGTGTCAAACTTAGCAGAGCTATGTTACACAACTAACACAAGCAAACAAGGTGAATTCTGTACAAGATAGCAGAACTACTCGTTGTACATTTCAGAAAGAGTTTCAGAAACTTGTTTCAACGATACCAGGATGGTATGGGGGGCAGATAACTACTTGTAATTTACAATGCAACCTTGACCATTATAAAGCCACGATGTTAATCCTCCAGCTCGACCAGCTGCGCCCTTCTCTCGGCAGCTTTCTTCCTGACGAAAATTCCCCACCTCATTGCTGCCTTGATCTTGAGCCAGCCAACAACAGCTTTGCCAGATGAATGGCTACGCTCAGTTTCGAACCCGAGGTTCGGTAAGGGGGAGGAGGGCATGTAGGACTGGAAGTTGAAAGTGTCATCTGGCAAACTGCCAGAAGCTCCACCCATACTGAAGACCCTCAGCAGCTGCTGCATGTCCTCGCCCTCAAGCATCTGGTGACTCTTCACGCGAATGTCTTCGGTGAAGTCGTCAGCATACTGACTGTCACGGTTTCTGGGCCAATCACCATATCCCACGTTTGCTGGCTGAATTGCCTGGCCTTGAGAAATTACTTGCTGCAACTGGCCCAGTTCCAGTCCAATGGCATCATTTGCAGACCCTGTCAGCATGTTAGGTGGTAAGAACGAAAAGGTGTCATCATATGGTGGCTGGACAATGGCAGACTGGACATTGGCGGATGAACTCTGGAGTTGAGATGGATATGTTGCTGATTGGTCGACACCATACCCTACGGAATCAGTTCCACCTGAAACAAATTAAAGAAGCATGGCGTTCAAATTTCAAAGGCCTCGTATCAAATTAATATCCATATGAATGTAATTACAACAACAGTTTGGGTCTCTAGTTAACATAAGCTACAAACTGAAACAACCAACAAAATAGAACTCTGGCAATTGTATCTTTGCCTCAGATGCTGCTCACCTGATGGTGATGGTCCTGACATACTCGTCGAGGAGAGGTGTTGTTGATATGAAGTCAGACCACCCGCAGGAGCATGTGTCTCAGCTTGACCAGTGGATGCAACCTTTTTCTTTGGTTTAGAGTTCAAAAGACCTTTGCCATCATATTCAATGACATACATCCAGTTATCATATGCTTTCTTTACCAATGCATCAGCAAACAGCTGTAAAAAACAATGAAGTTCTAATCAGTGGTGTTTTTATAGAAAAAGAGTAACCTCAGCAGTGAAAGAAAGCTACTTCAATTGAGTAGGCAATTACTACAAGCTGGCCATAAGAACTCTGACACATTAAAATGGTGATAATTCATAGACTTCTCAAGGTTTGATTAGATTTTCCATGCAGATGTTCTGGACAGTGGACACTTAAAAAAACACATTTTCATCATCACCATCCTTGTGTAGAATGGAATGCAAAAAAATTTAGATTGTAGATCAATGTAACATAACATCATGTTTGAACTGCAATTTATTAAGCTTTCTCAGCTCCACAGCTTGACAATTCTGATACCCAACTTGCACAATTAAAAAAATATTGTCTCGTATAGTTTTCAAA
Organism: Microstegium vimineum; assembly: GCA_022036555.1. Lineage (NCBI taxonomy): Eukaryota > Viridiplantae > Streptophyta > Magnoliopsida > Poales > Poaceae > Microstegium > Microstegium vimineum. The sequence goes on along the minus strand of CM039121.1, from coordinate 42,624,533 downwards.
GAATAATATCGGTATGCAATTTAGTTTTATCATGGAAGACAACATCAAATTATGTAATGTCACTCGATATCCTGAATATATGCTTAGCTGATAACAATACTAACCTTTTGGCTCTCATCAAGACTCTCGGATGAATAGAACTGGTCGCCAGAAATCAACCCACAAAATGCATAGATGTTGTTGAAAATAGCACCAATACTTCTGCTCTCATCAGAATAGTATATGTAATATTTTCCACTTAAGACACAAGTCTTTGCATGTTCCACAAGAGCTTCCCACATTTTATTGGACATACCGCTTCCAAGTATCTATTAAAGAAGAGCATTGATAGTCATAAACCGAAACACATAAAATGAAAGTATAATAACAATAAGTTAATAACACACCCACTGTTATGAACAGCGATGCTACAGTACCGCGATCACTGTTCACGGCGGCTGTTATGAGAGACAGAGAGGGGGCGGCTAGGGTTAGGGGCGCCGGGAATCCGGCCGCGGGGCGTTCGCCCACGGCCGGGCAAGAGGGAAGGAATTTCCTTCTTAATTCTTGCTTGATTTAGATTGATACATCTCCTCTCATTATATAGAGAGGATTTACTTGGCCCCTAAGCAAGCGACTAATTAACCCTAATGGGCTAAGGCCCAATAGGCCCTTGACTCTCCTAACACCCACACACCGACTTACACTGCGCAATTTCTGTGGGTCCCGAACCACGAGCCTAAGGAAATCCTCAACTGTAGATATTCCAGATTTGTTCAGCCTCTTATGGAATGACCCATCCTTCCCTATTTTTTCCAACCTCCAGACCTCATCTTTCAGTGTAGGTGGATAGTGCTTCTTGTACACTAGATAAATGAAATTGAAATAGTTTAGATATATGTCAAGTAGAAATACACAGATAAATTTTTTTGGGGACTTACATTCTCCTCTATGGTCCTTAACCATAAAGGCTTCCGTTTTTGCCTCAAGAATGCGAACACCGTCACAAAATCCTGAAGCAATCTTCAAGCCAAGCCTGAATTTCCTACTCCTTATCCAGCTAGAGTTATCTGTGAACGTAAGCTCCCCAATTGTCCCGACACCTTCTTTTAGTGTGACTTGCAGATCACCAGTTAAAATAGGCCGCTTTCCCTCGCGCTCCTTCACAACGTGACTGTCAAACTCTTCCCCTGTCCAGCCCTCCTCATCTTCATTGTTGAAATCACCTTCGAGAACAACAATGTCAAGTTTGGCAGACGACTCTGGTCCAGAGGATACAACACCACCAGTGCCAGCATCAAGCAAAACAACATGAATTGCAGCTCCCTGCTCCCCTTCAACTTTTCCTCCAGTAAAAAGGGGGAGTGACAGCCTTGTACGGAATTGGAGTTGCAGAGTTCTTCCATCTGGACCTTCAATTCGCTTTGGGGAAGACCTGTTATAATCAAAAGGAGAGGAAAAAAACGTTAGGATCAACATGCTTCCTTATTTGGATTGCAATCTACCCAGAATGGCTAGTGAAGGAAAATGCTTTATTCTTAAATAGGCTCCATGAATAGGTCATTGATGAAACAATTACTGTCACTCACTACTACAGTGTTTAACTGAGTAAGAAAAAGGACGTTTTGTGAATTTACAAGCGTACCTTCCACCAATTGCTGCAGGGCCAAGTCTGCCCAGTGCGCGCTCCACTTCTTCACTGACCTATCAAGTAAACGAAGAACAAAGTCAGAACCAAATAAAGGAATGACGCAATTGTGCTTGGTGAATAGTTTCATGCTCTTACTACTCTACGAAGAATTGGTTCCAATGATGAGCAGAGCCTTTGCAGACTATCCATCTTTAACGCTTCAACAATAACACTGCATGGTAGATAGAGAGACTGTTTACAACTAGTATGTGATAAGTCATTATTCTGTCATTGGTAAGTTATTATAAAACGTCAAGCAAGCAAGAGAGCCAGTTCTGTCAGCGACAGAAAATTTATATCCATACAAGTGCAACAACTATGGAGCGACGATTGGATGTGCATGAAGGAATCACTACTTAAAGGGTGGCCAACAATGATCAGTAACAGCTGCGAGCTGTCGTTTTCCTTCTCTGAGGAGACATCTAACATGTCTGTAGTGTTTTCATGTTATGCTCTGTTAGCATTGGAGCTGTTTTTGGCGTTTTAGAATAGTTTGATAGTGTTTTGAACGTTTCAGGACTGAGCACGCCGCACATGTTAAACCCTGTGTGCCAAGGTGCATTGGTATTTTTCTTGTTTAGCTGCTATTTGCTAGTTGGATCTCTTAATTTGCTGTAACTTCATTGCTGTGAAGTAATGAAATTTGGGTTTTTGTGCTACAGAAGAAAAGATGCAACAACTATATTTTCTTAATCTGATTGAGTGGCAATCTGAAGTCTGAACTCAAATCCAAACAACAAAGGTATTCACTAAAACTATTAACATGCTGTTCAGCAACTCTCGAAAACACGAGAACCTTTGCAAAGAGAATCCAGGTATATCGTATATGCAATAGAATTATAACACTGGTTATTAGAAAGATAACACTATTCCTACTTACTGTTTTACAACAATCCATGGGTCCCTGAATCCATCTAGACTCATCCACCAACACTTTATGTTTGCATAGCTACCATGCTCTAATTTCACTTGAGATCTTTACATACTTCCCAGAAACGTACACCAAACTTGGAGAAATTAAGTGACTTTACGTAAGGAAACAGGCACCCAAATCCGTTTTCAATAGAACTTGGACTTGAGTGGGCTGAGCATGCAACCACTGAACTACACCCTTGAGCAACCAAACTGGGCTAGATTCGGTTACTTCAACTTTGAAATAAACAGGGGGTATTACCTGATTTGCCGAAAACCCAACGGCCAAACCGTTATTACTCGTGTCCAAATAACAAGGACATCATGTCGAATCATTATTGCTCGCATCCAAATAACAAGGACATTAGGTCAACAGTAACGGTACAAATACTTTCCATTTTGGATAAGGTAGCACTATGAATATCCCACGCTTTCATGAGTTGCGACTATTACATAAAAAAAACCTAACACGCACACCAAGATCAATATTTCTTCCAAATTCCACGATCCAGCCAAGCAGTTTGCCATCATTGCAGCCATCTCCAACAGCCTGCACCAAACCCTAGCTTAAACGCTGCTGCTCTTAGCAGTTAGCACAGACCAGTAGCCACTGAAGATGAACTCCGCTCGACGAGTTCAGCCCAACCAAGACAAAGGGGGACATAAAAAAACACACGGAACCATTTCCACAGCTACTCACTACCACAACAGATCAGCGGAATAGTAATCCAGGACCCAATTTCCGATTGCATACGATACTGCAAGTCATAGGGCTCCCGCTAGTGCTCCCCATTCAAGCAACTAATTCCACAGCTTGTCAAACAGAACTAGCACATCACGAAGCTAAACACGCCCAATAGTGGAACTGGAACCCGGAGAGTTCTCACCTGGCCAGAGCAGGAGGCCGCGGCCTCTTGGCATCAGGACGTCCGTCGCCGGCGCCGCCGCCGGCGTCCTCGAGCCCACGCTTCTCCTTCATCGCTGGCAACGAGGCTCCGAGCAAATCTGCACCGAATCCAGTGAAATTCGCGTCAGATTCCGCCCCTCTACAGCTCGGCGCGCGCGAGTAACCAGTTGAGAGGGGTGGCGGAGAGAGATTGCTCACCTGGTTCGGACGCCGGAATCGGAGACGGGCCGAGGACCAGCCGAGATCGCGGACAAAGGGAAGGGGAGCGACCGACCGCGCACACAGTTGGATGTGGTAAGGGGAATGAACCTATATACTGTAATATTACTGCAAACACTTCGCACCCGGCCGTCGACTCGTCGTTCGCAAATCAATCACTGATATTTGGCCCCACCCTTTGGATTGGTATGCCGGTCCCACTCGAGGTCTAAGGTACAAGAGCGGGTATGTGGCGGCACGGTGCGAGACGAAGCGAAAAGCGGAAGCAGCACACTGCGGGCCCCGCAGTGACAGTGACGTAGCCATTTGATTGGGTGACGTGGCCTCGGCGCACGCAAATATCCAAGGACAAGAGAGCGCGGCGGAGCCGGGGGCCGCGGCCGGTCCACGAACGGCGTGATCTTCATGTGGCGGGGGCAGGAGGAGATAATGATTACCACCATATGGAGCAGGCTCAAGGGAATAATCAACACGTGAGTAGGCCCGGTACCCCAACTAAACTTTGAGGAAAAATAAGAGAAAATTGTAAGCCCCTTTTCTACGCTGACGTTTTATGAAAGGGAAATGCTAGTTGTTTATTATAGAAAAAATCTCAAAATAATAAATACGCTTCTACACACATACTCTCTCCGTTCCAAATTATATGTCTAGATACATAACAATATGGATGAACCAAAAAAATTCAAAGCGACTTTTAATTTGGAACGGAGGGAGTATTTCATACCACCTAGATAAACGTGGCCAATACTTAACATTGCAATGGTTCTTTTAATTAATTAATAAAACGTTTTCCTAGCATTGTATAGTGATTATATAGCTAAGAGTATCATTTTCTTGCATTTAGAGTAGAGATATGGCATTTTCTTATGTTGAATGCTTATAGTGATTTATTATGATAGAAAAATATTATTCATTTGCTCAAAAGTAGTGCTGATAAGTAGAGCCACGATCATATAGTAATACAAGTGCAATTATATCTGTTCACACCAAATGTTACTGACATTTGTGACTGGCTTCTTTCATAACAGAAGATATCATATGTAAAGCTAGGCCAGGATAGTTGAAAATTCATTTACGAATAAAACATGTTCCATCCATGTGAGAGCAATGTGGGAGACAATGTTAATAGCACTACCTAATAGGCTTAGAATGTCACACAATTAGGAACACACAACATTAATGTGATTTCTCGCAACAAGATGGCACACTACAAAAACAATCATATACCGTGGCAGCGGATCCATACAGTGTATATGCTTTCTACTTGAGAAATTTGTTGATGGTATCCTCAAAGTATGAGTTAGTATATGCTTCCATATATCGGCGGGAAATGTCCTTAAACCAAATCTCTATTGATCTAATAAAGTAAGTAGGCAACTCATAAACTTTGTAATGATAATACTTGAAACCGTTTATGCACATACACTTAGGCCATATTTGGCAAGACAAATCTATAGCATTTGTAGATAGAATACGTTTTTCACTACTATGGTAAAAAAAAAAAGTTATTCGAGGCCACCCGCCTCCTAGGAAAGTATGTGGTAATGGTAATTTTTAACGGAAACGATCAAAAGAATCACCTAAGAAAATGGTTTTCTAGAGGCGGGCGAGTTACAAGCCCCGTCTACGTTAATCCAAGAAAAAAAAGCAATCTTGTTGTCTAATGAGATGAACAAAAGGGTGGTTCATAAGAGAAAGCTTATCATTAGTTGCTTTGATGGAGAACAATCTTGGTTGGATATGCATTTAAAACAATTTATTGGAGCTCAACTCCGGACCCATTTTTTTTTCTTTTGTGGGAGATGGACGTGATTCGGCCGACTGCAAGTCTGCAGCTAACCGTCGGTCGCGCTCGGGGTCTGCTTCTCTGGGGCCCTGCCTCAGCCACGCAAGCTAGAATGGAGCGAGCAAGCCAAGTGATTCGCGACTTACTGGGCCTGTCATTACATCGGCCTAGTTTTGCCCACCAAGCCTGCTTCTCGCGTCCGCGAAATGGCCGTCTCAGCCCACCATATTCTGATCCGGCCCTCACTCGACCGTAAGCGGCCCCATAAACGTCGCGTACTCGCGTCGCGAGGACGACGAGCCGCCGCAGCCCGCAGCCGAAACGAGGACAGCTTAACGGCCAGCGCCGGCTGGGCCCGTCGGCGCCGAAAGCCGCCGGCACGGCGGCACGTACGACCTGCCCGGTTCTTCTCCGGCCTTCTGGCAGTCTGCACTGCACGTGTGGGATCCCTCTCCCTGACCTGGGCAGAGCGGCAGAGGCATTTTGCTCAACCTCGAGTCGACGGACGAGACGGTGGCGTGGCTATCGGCGCATGCTGGCACGCGTGCCTTTCCTTTCCTGATCGGTCCATGGATGGGTATGGTGCGCGTGCGTGCTTCTCCACTCTCCACCGGCCAGCCCTCGTTTGGACCGGCCACGTGACCAGTGCACCTCTGGCACTGGCAGTCGGTCCGATTGCACATGCGCGACGCACCAACGAGGCACAGAAAAAGAAACCCAGGACGGGACAAGGCACGAGAGTTCGTGCTGCTGGCTCCACGTACAGGTCGAATGCTGATTTCCCGTACGTGTCAGAAAAAAGGTAAGTCCTCCCCAGGCCCATCCAAAAGTGCCGACTCGTTGATGCAAGGTACAGTACGGTCACGGGTTTAGAGTCACGACTCTTTTCTTTCGTTCATGATTCATCCCTTTCAAGTCCGAACTACTGTACTGCTTTTCTCCCTCTTTGGAAACGGATCTCAAAGTAGGACCTCCAAACAGTAGTGCGATCAGAAACAGGTCGCATGCCAAAAAAAAAATGATCACACTGTCCGCCATGTACGCAACTGGGTCACACCACACGGTATGGTCGTATGGATCGCATCTAGGAATAGGAGGTACACGTGCAGTTGCAGGCAGCGGAACTGTCTGGAACCCTCACCACCCACCAGCCTTGGTACTGGTAGTACAGTTGAGGCCGCAGGCTGTAGCGCAGCACAGACCAGCGACTGCCATATCGTACGGTGATGGACACACGGGGCCTTTTTGCATAAAAAAAAAGTTAGGTGAGGACCATCCCTATTAGAACGGGATTGTTTGACTTACATGTGGGCCATCATGTTATTATAATAACACACATGTCTACCGTATTTGTAACATGGTCCACGCGTCAGCTACCTATCCCCACCGTATTGTGGTCAGAACTAACCCTACCCAATTTGTTTCTTTTGCATCCGGCGATCGAGTGGCGTCGCACCCACCACAGGTGCATGCATGCAAGCACAGCCCCCAAATCCGACCCACCGAAACCGAATCTCCTTCCCTACACACGGCTTGCGTGGATTGGACAGGATGATTGCTCGATTCACAGGAGCTTTTGAACATCAAAATGTGGCGGCTGGGGTGGGGCCCACCGTCTCATAGGGAGACAGGGAGTTGCGGTTGGCGGCACGGGCCAATCGTAGCGCCCGCCTCAACCTGCCCACACTCCAGGCCCACCCTCCCTTCCCCGGCCGGTCCATGCTCGATCGAGCTCGATACGCGCACCGGCACCGGCACCGCCCTGCTGATTGGGTTGGGGAGGTTGGGGTGGGGCTCCCGATGATCGGCCTCATCCAGTCATCCTTGCCGTGCTGCCCATCAGCGCATCCTCCGATCCGTGACATCCTGAGACTTTAATGAGCGCTCATAGTCATAACTCCGAAAAGATGTACAGGGATTAGCTAGGGAGCTCCAGTTCAACTGTTGAAGGGGACATGCATGATCTGCTACACTACGCTTCATTCATTTGTGCATTTGCCCAGCCTAACTCCGACGACCCCAACTCAAAAGTAGCGGTAGGAGTAGTACTACACTGCAACAAGATACCGGCACATGCTGCGCTGCGCTGCGCATTGCATCGCCCACCATGCAAGTCGGAATCTCCCCCATGAGCGTATAGATCTCAAGAAAATCCATCCCATGCGCATGAGCGTATTTGCTATTATTGCGGCGATATGTGCATAAAACTGCATATCTAGATGCAAAGGAAATGAGACGAAACTAACTGAAGTAGACTTCGCGGAGATCAAATGCCAATCAATCAATGAACAAAATCATGTTTTTTGTCCAAAGCAGAACTAAAAACGATACAAGCTTCATATAAGGGTTTGTTTGGTATAACTTATAACAGCTTGATGAAGCTGTTGTAAGCTGTTTTTTTGTCAAACATCTCTTTTAAAAATAGTTTCATCCATAAAGTTGTTTTTCTTCTCCTCTCACAAACATTTGAAGTTGGGTGAAGCTGAAAATAGTAGCTTATCACAGCTTTCTCTCTCATATCCATGCATAAAGTTGTTGGTGAAACTATTTTACCAAATACTTTTTCTAAAATAGCTCAGCTTCACCTAAAGAGTTGCTCATAAAACTATTTTCTAAAAAACAACTTCACTAATGAAACAGAAACAGAGCTTAACCAAACATGCTCTCCTCCACAAGCACCGGAGATCATCTCGCCAGCTAACGGGCGCGATCTCCAGCGGAGATGCTCGCAGCAGCGGCAACCAAACAAAGCAGCATGCAGTGGACTGGACTGGACTGGAGCATGCATGCTGGATTCGGCAAACCGGCACCGGTCACATGCCCGGCCGCCGCACCGGATCGCGGCCGCGCTGTCCCTGTCCGTCCACGGGATATGACGGCATCCCGTTCGTCACCCCGGCCCCGCTCCCAAATGACCCACCTGCCCTCCCCTCCCGTGCACGTCCCCGTCCGGCGTCCCCTGCCCCGCGCGGTTGCCCTCGGCGGCAGGTCACGCGACGCGATCGTCGCCGCCCCGTCCCCAGCACTCCAGCAGGCCAGCCGGGCCCGGGGCCGGGCGGTGAGACGCGACGGGCCGGAGTCCGCGTCTGCGGCGTCGACTTGCATGGCGTGCTCGCGCTCGACCGCGCCTCAACGAGGGCAGACCCGCGCCGGCCGTGCCGGCGATGGAGTCGAGTCGAGCAGTTGGAGCACGCGCGCGGGGGCGTGTACCACGGGCAGCGTGCGCGCCAAAGTTGCGGTGGATTTGCCGGCCGGCCGGGCGGGGCCCTCGGCCTGGCGCATCAAATCCGTTGGTGTTTCCGAGGGAGATTTTCCTCTGGAAAGACGAGTTTTGGACGGTTTGACTTTCCTGCATCACACGACTGTTCTCTCTTCCTTCTCTGTTCACGCCTTGACGGCATCCCTAATCCCATTTCAAATCATCATCGTCAGAAGAAGAAAGAAGCTGCTCACGGTACCGGCCACCGGCCGGGTCTACTCCACACGCGATCGCGAGCGATTCTTCGACTTGTATTTGCGCATGCAAACCCAAAACAGTTTTCGACTACTCTAGAAAATTCGTGAGGGTCAATAATTCTTACTTTACTCGAGACTCGAGAGCCATCGCTATCACCCCGGACTGTCGTTGTCGTCGGCAGCAGACCAGCAGTATACGGGCCGGGCATCCAAATAATCTACGGGGTAGATATACTTACAGTATGTCGGATCAACTAAACACGAGTGATCTGCGTGAACTCCCCGAGAAAAAAAGTTGAATATTAGCACGGTGATAATGATAACCGAGGCCATTTGCGACATTTCGCGCGCGCGCAGCACGTCGTCGCAGATCATCCCAGCTAGTGCATGCCGACTGGTCTCCGGAGTGGGAAGGCAAAGCCAGCTAGACGGACGTGGACGGGCAGCAATGATATCACATGTCAATGATGAAGATTAGTGGTCGTCGTTCATTACTCGCAACTACTGAACTACGTCCATTAATACTATACTTTTCAACTACTTACGAGTACTGCTATACTTTTTTTTTTTGTGAATACGAGTACTACTATACTACTACACACTACTTTTGACTGTCAACGCTGGCGCGATGGCTTAACATATACACTGGCCAAAACGACGACGTCAAATAAACTGCCTACCATAAAGCTAAGCCTTGTCTCTTAGCGCTTCTGACTGTGAGGTTAACCGCGCCGTGAGGCTGACGCTGACGCGTCCTCAGTTGCCGCTTTCCTACGTCGTAGAGCAATATCTTCTCCCTGCTGCTCGATCTTATCGTTTATTTATTACATACTCACGCAGACTACCTTGGCCATCAGTTTATTAGCTTGTGTCATAAGCTTAAGCTAGGCTTTGTCGTGCCGGGAAAAGGCAGGCTAGCTAAGCTAAACCGTTTGTCTAAGCGTCAAGTTTTAAATATTACTTATGCAAAGTGATCGAGCTGATGATGTAGCATGCACACGCGGCGATAATCTGCAGGGATGCTATGATTAAATAGCGTAATCCCGTACAGCGAATATCCGAACCCCTTTTGGCTGTCTAGTGACCTAATCACTGGCTGGCAAGACCAGTGACCGCCATGCTAACCCACCCAGATCCTCCAAGACGATAGCTCGAGCGGGCCCCACGCCTCCCATGACCCGGCAGCAGCACGTGGCCCCCCACCACCCGAAAATCCACGAGATCAACATTTTGCGTATTTTCGCTTGGCCCACGGCGGCCCACGTGTCCCCAACCCCACGTCACCGTCGCCGCCCCTGCCCCACCTAACGGTACCATCCCCGCCCCGCCCCGCCCCCAACAAGCGCGCCCACCCCGACAAGACGAACGCGGCCGCGCACGGCGGCTGCTTGGACCTTCCCCTATAAAGCAACGAATAGTCGCAGCTTGCTCCAGCTTCGCAAGCTTCCCTGCTAATTGATCCTCCTGCGCCATTAGTAGCGAGCAACTAGCAAGTGCCATCATATCACGGCTGCTGGTTGAGAGCGATCGATCGAGGGGAGATCACGTTCGTTCGTTCGTTCGATAATGGAGGCCCTGGCGGGGAGGTACTGGGGTGTGGGGGGACGGCGGTGCGAGGCGTGCGGCGGCTCGCCGGCGGCAGTGCACTGCCGGACGTGCCAAGGCGGCGCGTACCTGTGCGCGGGGTGCGACGCGGGGCACGCGCGGGCCGGGCACGAGAGGGTGTGGGTCTGCGAGGTGTGCGAGCGCGCGCCGGCCGCGGTCACGTGCCGCGCCGACGCCGCCGCGCTCTGCGTCGCGTGCGACGCCGACATCCATGACGCCAACCCGCTGGCGCGCCGCCACGAGCGCGTGCCCGTGCAGCCCATCGGCTTGGCTCCCGCGACCGCCGTGGAGGCGCTGCTGTTCGGCGCCAACGCGGAAGAGAAGGACGACGACGACGAGGAGGCTGCGGCCAAGGTCGTCGTCGATGCTGGTAATAAGCTGGTGGACTTCCTGTTCGCGGACGTCATGGACCCGTTCCTCGGCCAAGACTTCGCTGCTGCCAGGTTCCCGCACGCCGACAGCGTTGTGCCTAACAACGGATCCAGCGCCGGCGCCGGCGCTGTGGACCTTGACTTTGGTGGTGGTGGCGTCGCCGCAGCCGTCGCTGTCAAGCCGTCCTACAGCTCCTACACGGCGGCGTCGCTCGGCCACAGCGTAAGTGTGCTTATTAGCAGTAGTAGTTTGTGAGACCATGCCAGTGATTGTTTGCTGTTCCTGTCACAGCTAGTATCTAATCATCTCTTGGTTTTGGTCGAGCAGGGCTCGTCGTCGGAGGTCGGCCTGGTCCCAGACGTGATGTGCGGCCGCGGCGGGAGCGTGACCGGCGGCGTCATCGAGCTCGACTTCGCGCAGTCGAAGGCGGCCTACCTGCCTTACGCTGCAACTCCAACCCACAGTGTAAGTAAGACCATGTGTTCCAGCTTGAAGAGCACGTGCAAAGTTGCTAGCTAGCTAGGAGGACCGATGAGCGAGGATGCATGGATGCACCGATCTGAACTTGGCTTTGGTATGTCGTCCAGATGTCATCTTTGGACGTGGGTGCGGTGCCGGAACGCAGTGACGGGGTCACGGCGGGCAGGGTCGCGACGACGACGCCGGCGGCGGCCGCGGAGAGCAGGGAAGCGCGGCTGATGCGGTACCGCGAGAAGCGGAAGAACCGGCGGTTCGAGAAGACGATCCGCTACGCGTCCCGCAAGGCCTACGCGGAGTCGCGCCCGCGCATCAAGGGCCGCTTCGCGAAGCGCGCGGACGACAACGACGCCGACGACGACGACAACGACGCGGCTGCCGCCGCGCCGGCGCCGGTGCGGTCGCAGCAGCAGCAGCCGTCTTACCCCTACGTGCTCGACTTCGCCGCCGCCTACGGCGTCGTGCCCACATTCTGATGACGCGTGATATTGCTGATGCGCGTCGCGTGCCCATGTTTTTGAGCCGACCGATGCATGGATTGGGCCGGCGGCGGCGGGCGTGCGCACATGAATCCGGCCGGCCGGCGTGCGTGCGTGCCATGCTGCATGCGCGCGTACGTGTTTGCTAGAGCTAGCGGCGAGCTCTAGTTGGTGATTGCATGCCGTTTGGGGCTAGCCATATATGATTAAATTAGCAGGCTAGTGTGTGTATTACTACCACGTGTTTGCTGGAGCGACCAGTTCTCTAATAGTACTTAGTATAGTACTATTTGTGTAATTTTGGATCAGGAACATGCTTAGCATCGATCTGACGGTTTATTTCAATGATCGATGTAGTATTATGCTATAACTGGAAATGGCCTCGATCTATTTGCAAGTTGCGTGCATGTGCTGATAGATGATATACTCCACTACTTTGGAGTATCGGAGATCCGTACGGCAGATTGAGGCCATAGCTGGCACGCAGTTCACCCTATATATATGAATCTGTGATCCTAGCCTTCGATTGATGAAGTGGTTGTGCACGTATCGGTTTATGAATGCGAATGTCGTGAGGCGTTTAGTTTGAAAAATTACTTTAATAGTTACTGATTAAGTGAGTAAGTTTATCTGATGCAAATTGACGATTCATGAGAATGATACGGATGCGTATGTATGCTTGTTTCCTCCATATGTACGATGGGTCTCCATATTGAATTATTGATAGGCCCATGCTTGAGAGGATTTCCATCAATACGCGAATCTTTATCAACTATCAACCAAAGGATAGTTCATAGACTTTCTTCCAAGACACCTCTATTCCTAAGGCGTTAGGATCCGGTAGTTCTTAGTTCATAGACTTGTTTCCAAGACATCTCCATTCCTAAGGCATTAGGATCGGGTAGCTCTCTTGACCTTAGGTACGTTGACCTCACTTAAGATAAGGTTCCTTGATTCTCCCAGACACATCCATTCTCCAAGATGAGGCTCTCCTATGTTGTCATAACAGTGTGCTCAAGGTATTCCAAACTTCTACAACCAAACACATAATAAGGTCCCAAAGAAACAACATGGCAACCAGCATGGGAACATATATAGAGAAGCTAAAGTAGCTAATGGAAGGCCTAAGCAATAGATTCCACCAAATACACTGATATTCTCTCCATCGCCATCGTCGCTCATCTTTTTCTAGAGAAAAAAAAGGACTCCATTTCCACATAAAAGTAAAAGATTGATGAACCACAACATGAGGATAAGTAATAATACGTTTTATTGTTAAAGACATAGTTAAACCAAAGACTCCAACTAATACAAGCCAACGAAAAGATGATCTTAGTTTTGTAAGTAGCTCATTGCCCTCTACTAAGCTCAAAGAGTCGAGTTAATTTGTTGATACCCATCACCGAAAGAAAATCATCTTGATATACCCACCACATGTAATGAGAAGCACGTCACATAATTTCCATCATCTTTTATTCCCTGGCAACCTCTCAACCTGTCGTGGCCTGATTTTCGCTATGTGCATGAGCGAGTTTGCTTTTACTGACATTAGTGATTGAACCAAGTTTATCACTCGATCTTATTTTCCACCACAATGTCTGTTGTAGGAAGAGGGGAGAAAGATATGGTAGTAGCTGCAGATAGTCCAGCCATAGGTCACCATAGAGGTGAAGACGAGTGCGGTACTGCGGTGTTGTGGCCTTGGTTGGATGGGTGTTGCTTGATTTGTACAAAGTGGATCCACCATGCGTTCTTTGGTAAGCTTACGTTGTTGAGATGGTGCTCGTCGGTGGTGGCCTTCCCTGTGGCAGTAGCAGCGACATCTTCCGACAAAATTATTATTTTTAATACACTAGCAAATGTGTTGTGCATTGCAACATAGTCCAATATGTATAGAAACTAGATGCAAGTTATTCGAACTATTACGAGTGTGTGGCATGAGTCGGGATCACTCATGACTATAAACCCATATCTCGCTTATCGAAGAAACAAACTTTTTAAAATTTGATAAAATTTTATAAAAATAATGTAATAATATTTATGATGTGTTAAGTATCATTAGATTGAGCATGCATGACATATAGTTTTATAATAAACTTTATTTAAAAAAAGCAAGTGTTGATACTATACTATTTTTTATATTTTTAATTAAATTTACAAAGTTTGAAAACTCGAAAAGCGAGATGTATATTTATTTCGGGATGGAGGGTACCCTCCATGAACAAGTCATGTTACTAACACCCGGACCAAAGGAATAGATGGTGACCCCCCCCCCCCCCCCCCAGCAAGAAAGTTAGGAGTAAGCGAGTATAGTCAACAAGTTTATAAACGAGTACGAGAAGGGACGAAGGATATTTACTGGTTGATTATAACTTTTTTAGATCCATATTCATTTTCATTTGCAAATACAACCACACACTCTCTCTCTCTCATCTTAGAAAAAAAATACGAACTCTCTTGCATTTTCTTCGTTTTAACGAGTCAATTAGTTTTAGTTTCCTGGCCCTTGCACGCTGTCGGGATTTAAAAAAAGGCAGCACTCAGGCCCATTCCAGGCCCAGGCAAAAATCTAGGGACCGTTCAATGGCTTCACTCCCTGCCTCCTCTTCTCCCAAAATTCACCCCGCGTGCGCGCGCTCTCTCTCTCGCTCACTCTCGCGGCGGCAACTGGGTGATCACTGCTTCCGCTCGCCGCCCGCAGCCCTGCCCTAGGTGCCCAGGTCTTCGTCGGTCCGCTCGCTAGGACTTCGCCGGTCCCTTAGCTGGCAACGGGTTCCCACCAGGTATGTGCACCCCGTCTCGCCCCTTCCTGGTGTGCGAAACGGGGCACCCGAACCCTAACAACTTAAGCTGTTTGGATCTTTGTATTCGGATCTGATCTAACTAAAAGTGCATATACATATTACTCCTACTGCCTTCGATTTTTTTCAATAATTATTAGAGTGACTCCAACCCTGTGGATTGTGGTTGAGGAAGACGATCACTGAATATTGTGCACTGCTACATGATAAGCTACGTTATTGTGGTATGCTAATGTAATATGCTTATAGGAGACTAGTCACTGTATTTCACCGAGTAGGTAAGAGTTTTTGTGTTTGTAATGCTTGTGGACATTTGTGATATGTTGAAATGGTTTAGGAAGAATTTCTGGTCTACTGTAGAGGTCAGGTCAAATCTAGTGGTATGTGATCTGCATGATTTGAACCAAGAACAGTTATTCGAGTGGGAAAAAAAACAAAATCAGTTTGGAGTTGAAATGTATAATGCACTGGTCTATGCTAATAAGTTTGTTGGTTTGATAAATGCATATGGTGTGGTTATGTGGCACTGTACAGTGTTTACCGCTAATCTATCTCAGGTGTGTGATTTCTACTGTACTTTAATGTATGGATTCGATGGTTATATGGCTTCGATATTTGACTGCTTTAATTTGCTTGATTAGTTAAGGATCATTGATGAATTGGTGATCCACCTATGTAAATGCTGATGTGCAGGAAGTGTGCTTATTTTTTGGTAATGACTTTATTCCAACCGTGCGTGCACACCGGCCCACTAACACCGACCCACTACTCACGCACCGCACGCACGCACCGCTCCACGCGCTCGCTCTCTCTTCCTCTCTCGGCTCCGGTGGCGGCGGCGGGGATCGACGGCGGCGGTGCCGGCGGCGGTGGCGGCCAGGCGAGGTAGGCCTCCACCACCACCACCACTCTCCTCCTCCCCCCCTCCTCCTTCCCCTCTCTAGATCTACTTTCTAGGGTTCCGGCGATCTTTCTCCTCTTCTTCTCCAACTCCGGTGGGATATAGTGGCCGGCCGGCCGGGGGAGGGAGGTAGGCCAGGCGGTGGGGAAGGTCGAAGGGCGGTTTAGGGGAGCTGGCCGCGGTAGAGGCGGTCGGGCCAGGTCGGGGCGGGGGAGCTCCGGCCATGGCGGCGGCGGCGGTGGCGGGGAGGGGAAGAAGGCGGCGCCGCGGGCGAGCTAGGGTTTCGCTGGAGCTCCGCGGAGCTCCGGCGAAACCCTAGCTCGCCGCGGCGGGGCGGTGGGCGTCGGCGGGGGCGAGGGCGCGGCTGCCGGCGTGGAGGAAGATGGTCGGAGGAGAGTTGCAGGCGAGGTAGGAGACGGCCGTGCGTTAGTCGCGTCCTATTTTTTTACAGCATGTTTTCTCTGTTGCTCATATTGCTGCACTTCTGTGCTGCTGAATATCTCCCTCTCGCCATGTTTTATAAATGCCGTTTCCTTGGTTGTGATTTGTGAAGCTTGATTTAATCACACAAGATGCTTTCAGAATCTTATTTCATGCAGTTATTTTTCCAATTTGTCAGGTTCACCTGTAGTTAATTTTGTAAATTATTATTATCTCTGTAGCTGCCCCAATGGAAGTTGAGCTGCCGAACATCCATAAAGTGAGTAGCAATTTCCTATTCTAAGTTGTACCCTTGTAGAGTGTGCTGATTATTAATTTCACCTTTTCAGCTCTGGTTATCCCTATATTGTACTCTCCATGCCAAATTATAATCCGTTCTAGCTTTTCTTGGTAGATAGCTTTTGCTATGTATCTAGACATAGCATATATCTAGATGCATAGTAAAAGTTATGTACTTAGAAAAGCCAAAACGACTTATAATTTGGAATGGAGGGAGTAGTTTTTTTAACAAATTAACATATTATGATGTGTGTGTAGACTACTTCAAGTGGCCATTGGAGTTTGGCCAGCAGCCAATATCCATCTGGTAAATTTCCTAAGGTCTCAGTGGGTATCACAATTCCAAGGGCAGATACTGTATCAAGAAACGGAGAAGCTACCCCAACCCCTACATTTGACAGGAACTTGTCTCAGAGAACTGATGGTTTATCTAGATCAAAAGGTGATAATAATTCACTTCGGGTTTCTCAAGAAGCTGTGAACCATGATGTATCCACTGAAGGGGCTCCTGAAGCGGACCCTATTATGAAGCTCTCTGTATCACAACCTGATGACAATGCATGTGAGCAAACAGGAACCTTTTCCTTTGGGACAAGAAGAGAACAAGGCAGCAGCCTTGATAAATTGGAGACACCTGAATTTGTAAGTTCCCAAAGAAAACGGAACTCAGAGTCTGCAGATAAAGGCAAGCCCAATAGTGAGATGCTCAGGATGAAGCTGTGGGAGATCCTTGGTGGCACTTCACAAAACAAGCAGGCCGTTGCTTCACCAAACCCTGATGACCTCGAGACACCTGATCAGCCTAAAAGTGAAACTGTCAAAGGACCATCTTCTGGGAACAAGGAGGTTTTCACTTCACCTTTTCCTGATAACATCAAGACACCAGATCCACTGAAGCGTCAAACTGTGAACTTCACAAAGTGTAAACTGTCCCTTGATCCAATCGAGTCAGATTCTGATAGTCCAAAAGTTGTTGAAAGAAGACCTGTTACTCGCTCCTTGGGACGCAAGAAAGCACCTGTATCCTCCAAGAAGCAGAGCCGAAGTGCAAAGAAACCATTGTCTACTTTTCGCTCTACACCCAAGAAGAAAATTCTGGACAATGTGTTTACCTTTCATGAGAAATGCACACCTAAAACAGTAGATCAGGGTGAAATGAATAAAGCCACTGAGTCACCTGGTAGCGGATCACCTGATTCTGCCAAAAAAGGAGAAAACAGGAAACAACCATATCTTTCACCCCTTTCTCCAACTGAGGATGAAGGGGTTAAAAGTTCTGAAACAAGTTTTGCAAAAGGTCAGTACCACATTGCCATTATGTCATACATTTCATACAGAAGAAAGCATTAGTTTGATATACAGACTTACATTCCCTTTCGTGTTTAGTGTTGCATATCAGAAAAAAGCAAGTTCAACATGTTGTGTACCCTGCCCTATTTGGCTATTCCCTTCTTCATGCATGATGGACCATGTACATGTTTTTGGGGCTAAGTCTGTGCCTGTTAGTTTTTCTGGGTTTATTGATCTGTTGGATATATTTAAACTATTTGCATGTCCATGCAGAATTCGCAAACATATATTTCATGCACTACGATTTAGGCTGTCTCAGCATGTTGTCATTTCTTTTATGACTTCCTTGTCATTTCTCAGCTAAAACCATTTTTAATCACAGAATATATTCAAATTGAAGATGCAATTTTATGTGATCAATAATGGAATAACAGGAACATTTTTCTTATCCTGCATGGTAGTTTACGTATATATATTTGGTATTATTTGCGAGTTGGCTTTTTATTTGGATTTGACTGCATCACTTTTAGTGACATTGGAAAGAACTTGACTGGTATTCCACTGGTATGTTTGTGGCATGTTTGGAACAAACTTTGCTGCTTTCCACTGCCATGTTTGGAAAAAACTTTTAATATCAGGCAGCTCAAGTTCTTCCCTAAGGATGTTTTTGGCATGCTACTGATAACTAATATGTGATTCTTCAAATGCAGGATATAAATCTCACAAATGGCCTTCAGATATCGATGGCCCTGATAAATCTCCTGTTAAGCATATGGGTAGGAAATCAAATCTAAAAGAGGACAGAATGAGCAAAAGACGCTTATCTTCACCTGCTCCTCTTTCCACTTCTGGTAAAACTGCTTACTTTCTTTCATTGAGTATTTGAGTTCATGGTTAGCAGTTCTTAAATAGTTTTTTTTCCAGCAACAGAAGAAACTACAGATTCTGATAAAGAACAAGAACAATGCCCAGAAAACTTCCTAACCAGGTTCTGTTTTATCCTATGTTAATAAAATTATGCATATATCCTAGTTTGTTAGTATGTTTGATTGCATCCTTGATTTTTTCCAGGGCTTCTGATCAAGCTTCCAAGCAGCCGAGCCGAAGTGCAAAGAAACCATTTTCTACTTTTCACTCTACACCTAAGAAGAAAATGCAGGGCAATGCGTTTACCTTCAATGTGAAATACACACCTAAAACAGTGGATCAGGACAAAATGGATAAAACCATTGAGTTGTCTGGTAGTGAGTCTCCTGGTTCTGCAGAAGAAAGAGAAAACAGTAAACAACCATCTCATTCACCCCTTTATCCAACTGAAGATGAAGGGAGTAAAAGTTCCGAACAAAGTTTTGCAAAAGGTCAGAGTACCACATTGTCATTCGGTCATACACTTAATACAGGAAAGCATTTGGCTAGATCATGTTACATTCCCTTTTGTGTTTAGTGTTCCATTATTGGTAAAAGGCAAATGCAACGATACTGTGTACTCTGACCTATTCCCCTCTCCACGCACGATGAACCATGTACATGTTTTGCGCTAAAAGTCTGTGCTTAGTATTTCTGGCTTATTAATCTGTTTGACAAATATTGCATGCTTATGCAGAATTCCAAACATATATTTTCATGAACTTTGAATTAGGCTGTCCTGTTATCTTGTCATTTCTTCATGACTTTCTTGTTTGTCAATGACAGGAAGCTAATTTAATTTTTAATCACAGAATATGTTCAGATCGAAGATACAATTTTGTGTCATTAGTGGAATAACAAAGGCATTTTTATATCCTGCATGATAGATCACATATATTTAGTCAGTATTATTTCT
Source organism: Microstegium vimineum (assembly GCA_022036555.1). Taxonomy (NCBI): domain Eukaryota; kingdom Viridiplantae; phylum Streptophyta; class Magnoliopsida; order Poales; family Poaceae; genus Microstegium; species Microstegium vimineum. The sequence continues at coordinate 42,605,117 of CM039121.1, read as the reverse complement.
ATGTTGAGTTTGCTTTTTATTTGGATTTTGAGTGCATAGCTTTCAAAAGGATGCAGCTCAAGTTCTTACCTAAGGATGTTTATGGCATGCTACTCATAATTAATGTGGTTCTTTAAATGCAGGATATAAACCTCACAAATGGTTTTCAGATATCAAGGGCCCTGATAAATCTCCCCTTGAGCATGTGAGCAGGAAATCAAAACTAAAAGAGGATAGAATGAACAAAAGATACTTATCTTCACCTACACCTTTTGCCACTACTGGTAAAACTACTTACCTTCATTGATTGTTGACTCCGTTGTTAGCAGTTCATAACTTTTTTTTTCAGGAACACAAGAAACTGTAGTTTCTGACAAAGAACAAGAACAATGCCCAGAAAACTACCTAACCAGGTTCTGTCTTATGCTGTGTTAATTAATTATATGGCTTAGCTGTTAGTTTGTTTGATTATGTTCTTCATTTTCATCAGGGCTTTTGATCAATTGGTAGTGGTTCTGGGAAGGTTCCAAACGAAGATCAAGTCTGAAACAAGCAAGAAAAGTTCTGAGATACTGGCAGCTAGTAGAGAGATAATATGTCAGCACCTTGAGGGGGTTGAGGGGCAGATGCAGGCTGATGTGTAAGATCTTGTCCGAGTGCTACCCTGAAATCAAACCCTCTTCTCATATACACATATATACAGGGTCCATATATAAATATAAATATTACAAGAACTATAGGTACAGTTACTTGATACATGTCATTTTGACTTATTTTAGGGATAAACTGGTGAACGCAGGCAAGTCTAAAAGGAAACGCCTAGAATCTACATTTGAAGGTACAACTTTTGTCATGCTAATGCTTCCAAGCCGGAACTGAATTTTATTTGAGAATTATCATGATGGGATCTGTTTGGCTGTACTCGATTATAGAGCAGTTAATCTCTGAAGATGTGCATTGTTATCCAATATTCACGATTTCTCATTCTCTGTCTATTTGTATTATTCAACTCAAGGAGTGTAAAAGCTCTTTATTGCTTAATAAGAAGTGTAGTTCTACATATGCCTTTTGGAATCTACAGCAGCTATCTGAAGTACGTTTTGGATCCTAGCAGTGAGAATGATATCCTGTTATTTACAACTTATCATGTATACTTAGGACTCCCTTCATTTCAAATTATAAGACATTTTGGCTTTTCTAGATATGTATTTTTTGCTATGCACTTAGATATACAATATGTCTAAATATATAGTAAAAGTAATGTATCTAGAAAAGTTAAAACATCTTATAATTTGGAATGGAGGAGGGAGTAGACCATAACAATAAGGTCATAACTAACCAAGCATAATAAATAATTGGTGCAAATAGAACCCAAAATCCCATGTTGAATGGTGTTACATTGGTAGATTTGGTGCTTATAACTCATTCATCATTGTTCTGTGGTAAAGCATTTTTCCAATCCCATGAAAGATTATTTGAGAAATTCGTTAGTACCATCTCCTAATCTGTTCCCCCATTATCCTACATGGATGTTTTTTAAATCTTTGTTCTTTGTTATTTGGATTTTTCTGGACCTTCTTGTATATCTAGGTACATATCTAAGTATGCAGCCGTGTTAAATTTCCTAGTTTTTCTTTTCTTTTTTCTTCCATGTTATTAGTTAACAAATTATGTCTCTTGATTCACAGATCAACAAGAAAAGCTAAGAATTCTTCATGAGAAGTTCAAGGAGGAGGTCAACAAGCAGCTTCTGAATTGTAGGAGTTCTCTTGAGGGTTTTGAATCTTACCATGCAGAACTTAAGGGAATAGCTGACAAGCAAAGTAAGTCTTAACACTACGCCTAACCTCTGGAGCAAATGTACATGAAGCATCTGATGGATCATTTCTTATTTTCTTACAATTTCCAAAAACTGTGAAACCATGTTAACTTTGTGAACATCAAGCCTTGTGAAGTAAATACCTGTGAAGCCTTGCTTATCCATACGTTTCAATTGTATTGCTCCTAGCTGTCTCTCTATTTGGAAATATTTTAGCTTGTTTGAACGAATGATTTTGCATTCATGCATACATCGCTTTGGCATTTTTTAACTATAGCCGTGTTCATTTGTATCACTGACCAACAAATCTGTTTATTATTCTACATGATCATTTTTTTACCACTGACCATCAGAGTTACCATTTAATTTATTCTGTCTTTATATTATTTACATTGACAGAATCATCCCACAAGAAGCTCCTAGTAAATGCCGAGAAAACAGTAAGCGCTCAGATCAACGATGCTGAAACCAAAATTGCAGAGGTCCAGAAGGTAGGTGGAAGGCGGTTTTCAAAGCTCACATACGCTTTATTGACCAAATTCTTATTGCTTTCTGACACTCCTGCAGAGAGCACGGAAGAGGATGAATGGCCTGAAATACGTGCTCAAGGAGCTGATCACAGAAACTGGAGATTGACCGCTCGAAGTTCCTTCCCTCTGTCCAAGTACATATCACTGGTGCAAAGATTAGGATACCACAGGATGCACATTGCAAATACGTCTAGAGTTCCATTTGAAAGGGGTACAGGAGAATCGTTATGCACATAGTTTTTGTTAGAAATTGAGTTTTGCAAAGACAATTTTACCTCCAGACGTCCATAGTATCATTTATTGGGTCGTACCTTCGGTGAGGGCTTTTGCTACCTGGTCGACGTGCGTAGTGCACTGCTGTGTTGCTTTGCTTGCACTATTGCACATGAGTGACTAAATACCAGTATACAGAAAACTGCAACACCCAACGTCTTTCAGCGGTATGTGACCTATAGGAGAGGTGCAGTATGCACTGTTGCCCTTCGTTCTTTCCAAACTCTGTTGCGAGCTGGAATACTATGTGTAATGCAGAGTTGTCTTGATGTCAACGTGATTCGACGCTTGCTTGATGCTGTGCACTGAAACCAAATGGGGTCGTTTGGTGGTGCATTGATTGACATGTTTGTGGTGCTGTTTATGCATGGATTTGCAGGCCCCGTTGACTAGCACTAATTTTCAGTAAACAAACATTGGTTTTTTTTTCCACAATAAATCAGTATAAGCATTGACATAAGTTAAATTTTAGTGAAACAAACAGGACTTGTTCCATCTGTGCCCTTGTTAGTTTCTTCCTAGTTCCCACCCAACTCGTGATGTATGAATGTATCAAATGGTTCAAAATGTGCAGTGGATTTCATAAGCAATCCCAGGCAGTCTGGGGCTGCTGCCGTTGATTTCATAAGCAATTATAGGCAGTTCTGTTACATCACAGGTCACAGTAAAGGGGGATCTTAGCACATGAACAAATCACACTTTGATTGGAAGTACACACAGACCTTGTTCTTAGGAGAGTAAGTCAGCCATCGCCCATCGGTGAGACAAATGCGAGGAGGTCGGTGTACTGGACGCTAGCGGAATCGTGGCGCGTGGGAGCGGATTGTCCAATTTGAATCGGCCTGCGGCACCGGGCCCATTTCTATTCTCACGGCCAGGGTCCACTAAGTCCAACAATTTGTACCTTCCCTTTGAAGACAGGAGATATAGAACAATGCACCACGGCCCATGTGTGTGTGTTTTTTTTAATTCTCCTCACCAAAAAAAAAAAATCTTTGTGCTTTTTTAATAAGGCACACGACGATATCTTTTGTTTCTGGAACACTTGGATGTACAGCTTTGTGTTTTCTTAATATATAATAACTATACTATATATAATACAAAGCATGTCTTCCCGGGTACTAGTGCTACTATACCCTGGGTGCATCATGCTCTGCCGTCGACTGGTCCAAGTATTTGGAACATTGTAGATTCTGCATGTAGAGAGTTTTGGCATTTCTACAGTTGATATGCCGACTGAAACAGTTTTACTGTGAGGAAAATACTATAGCATAATTGAAAAGTTCAAGCAAATAGGACTGAAAGGAGGTTATGGGTGCATGTACTTCATTTCAACATGAAATTGTCCTGGAAAGAATATAATCTCGCGCGAGTTGACAGGCCAGACAGGCATCTAATCCATGCTGTCGGTCTACCCTACTCTACTGGACTGGACTTGGCATGAGCATGAATGGAATTCCTAACGGTTCAGGTTCAGGTTCAGGTGCCCTTTTCCACTAATAAAACGGAACAGGACAGCCAGCATAACAGTGGTGCCCGAACATCTGGTTCTCTCACCAGCTAAGGGACCATTATATTTGGAACAAGTACAGGTTTCTTTTTTCAGAATTTGTTTGCTGGAAGTGAGCCAGGAACTCTGCCTAACTAACTAAGGAGCAGGGGAAAAACATGAACAAACCGTCGACCCTTTACACGGTGTATCATTAACTGATCAGTCTGTAGGATGTGTCATCAATTAACTAGTTCTCCCCCCACAGACACAAAGCGGGCCACCTCTGATGCTCCCTATTTGCAGATTGTAAGCGATGGGCAAGAGAATTTGGACAACTCAAGTTGTATTGCTCAGAGGCTTACGCCTATATACATGTACATCACGATGTGTAACTGTCTAGCTAGCTACAAACAAGGAGAGCCAAGGAATGTGGTGATCATGGTCACTAACACCCCCCCTCAGTGTGAGCGTCGACGCCGGTGACGCACAGACTGTTTCGAAACTCCTTGAAGCTCGCCGTCTCATCACGTCGGCGAACTGTTGCGTCGTGGGTACATGAAGAACCTTGCATTGGCCAACAGCGACTTTCTCCCGGACGAAATGAACATCAAGCTGTATGTGTTTCGTTCTTTTATGATGTACTGGGTTGGAGCTCATGTAGCAGGCGGAGACATTGTCGCAGAACACGATGGTTGCCTTGCTCAGGGGACAGTCGAGTTCACCGAGCAACTGTCTGATCCAAGTGCATTCGGCGACAGCATTGGCAACGCTGCGGTACTCGGCTTCGGCGCTCGAACGGGAGACTGTCGTTTGCCGTTTGGATGACCAGGAAATCAACGAGTCTCCCATGAACACACAGTAGCCAGAGGTAGGTAGAACGCCAGGTATCAGGACACCCTGCCTAATCCGCGTCCGAATACGCAGTGAGGTTGGACTGGGAGGATCGTCGGAGATGAAGACCTAGCGCCGTGGTGCCTCAGATGTACCAGAGAATCCGCTTGACGAGGCCTTGGTGCGCTGATGTGGGAGCGTGCATGTGTAGACATGCCTGCTGGACAGCGTACTGAAGATCCGACCGGGTCATGGTCAAGTATTGGAGCGCGCCCACGAGGCTGCGGTAGTCGGAGGCGTTCGCGGTGGACAGTGGAGTCCCCACGGTGGTTGAGAGCTTGCCGTTCGTGTCGACGGGCGTGTCGCAGGGCCGGCAGTCAGTCATGCCAGCGTGCTCAAGCAAGTCAATGGCGTACTGCTGCTGCTGAAGAAAGAACCCAGTTGGACGACGCTGCACTTGAATGCCGAGGAACAAGCGCACAAAATTTGGACAACTTAAGTTGTATTGCTCAGAGACTTACGCCTATATACATGTACATCAGATGTGTAACTGCCTAGCTAGCTACAAACAAGAAGAGCCAAGGAACGTGGTGATCATAGTCACTAACACAGATGATAAGAACTATATTTTTTTGTATATGGGGATTTAGTTGACTTTAGTACAGAGGTTTCCAAGAAAACCCACAGATTTCCCTGGAATATAGCTTGGACTGCCTTTGTACTGTACCATACACACTACACACACCAAAAAAAGAAAAACGGAAAACATTATTTATAAGCTGAAGGGGAGACTCCTTTCTATGGCTGGAAGAAGAATGCTAGTGAAGACAGCGCTAAATGACGGCCAATTTATCGCCTGACTCTGTTCTTGCTAAAGAAAACGGCTAATCAGAAAACAATTTTGCTATGATCCAGTGTGCTCTTCTTTCAAATGGAGACGATCTCGAGGACTTGAGCAAAGGAGCCTGACAGCCTGTTTGACACAGTTTCAGTTAGCTCATCATAAAGCTGTTTTCATATTTTCCTCATAAGTTATCTTTGTAGCTTTTAAACTGTTTATTTCAACTTTTTGGTTGGTATACTACAAGTTAGACGCTTGAACAAGCAACGAGAGGGCTTTGAGGGAGCCTTGCACTTGGACGGGGCGCGACGTCCTTGCGAAAAAAAGCGACAGAGATATGTTCTGTTCTGTGCTTGGACGGAAATTCTTTTGCCGGCTTTCGTTACAAAAAAAAAAAATAAAAAAAATCATGTGTAGACTGTAGTCTTCTTTCCCGCCCTAAATTAGGCGTCGGTTGCAGGAGCAGGAGGCGTTGGTGCTGGTCTGCTGGACCCGTTACCGCGGGGCTCCGGCCAAACGAACCCGCTAGCGGATCGATGCGGACAAAGCTGGATCCAGGACGCCATAACGAAGCTGTCGCAGGCCAGTCAGAGCACAGCTTCTTCTTCAGCCTACGTCCATAATGATGGCCATAGGACATAGGAGCATCGACCTCACCTCCTCCTCCATGGATGATGGATGGTTACCCTTCCTTTACCCCGGTCCATCTCCATCTGCAAGCTGTCCAGCTCTGTCCCGTGGCGACGAGCGAGCCAAACGGTCTGCCGGTTTCTGTTTGCGGTGGCCACTCTGGCTGGCTCTCTTTGGAGCTTCGATGGATCCACGCTTGTACTGTACAGTTTCCCGGCCCTGAAGAGTGAAGACAAAGTTTTTACCCACCTCGTTTCCTGCTCTTTTTTCCGCTGCGTTTCTTGGTTCAATTCTTTGCCCCACCAACTCTTTGAATCATTCTTGTCCCAAAAAAACAAAAAAAAAACTCTTTGAATCACAGCTCCAGTAGTCCAGTCTCATTTCTTTACATTTCAGACCAACCGCTGTCAAAAAAACAAACAACTCTGCTATACAGCAAAACAGATAAAAGTAGATTCAGTCACACAGACGCAAAAAAAAAAAAAGAAGAAGCAAGAAATCGATCTCTCATCGCTCACTGATTACAGAACTACCACTAACAACAGTAACACCACTCTGCACGCTCCGACCGAGCTCGTCGTCAGCCGCGCGAGCCGGCGCCGGCCAAGATCTCGCGCCGCACTCCAGGCACCTCCCTTCCACGCCGTCCTCATCACCACCGCCACCACCGCATCCCACGGCGCGGCTGACGACGACGGCGCCAGACGCGGGCGTGGCGAGGAACGTCGGCCTCTCGTCGCCGGCCATGATGACCACCACGTGCTCCCGCCAATGCTCCCGGGCATTCCCGGCCTTCCCGTCCGCCGCGCCCACGCCGGCCCGGCGTTCCAGGTCGCCTTCGCCGTCGTCGTCGTCCGGTTCCCCCGCGGCCAGGAGGCTGCCGGACAGCTTCCAGTAGGAGCAGGCCAGCGCCAGGAGCGACAGCGCGATGAGCCCCAGCATGGCCGCCAGCCCGCCGAAGAGGTACGGCACCGGCGACTGCCACGCCGAGTGCGTGCTCGTGCTCGGCCTCGGCGCCGGCGCCACGCCGCGGGGGCCGTGGCGGCCCATGCCCATCGGGTGCTCCCCGCCTGCAGCAGGCCACATGTGGTTTCTTGGTGATCGATCGATCTCTCAGCGCATGCCACTCTGCCAGTACTTGACACCACTCTCTGTTGCTGCCTGGTGCCTGCCTCGCTTGCGTTGCGCTTCTCTTGTCCGGAACTGGAACAGGAAGAGAGCAGGGAGACTGACGGCCAGGTGCTCGTCGTTGGGTTGGTGATGAATGAAAATAAATATAAAATAAATGGCAGTATGAGCCAGTGCTTGTACTTTGCTCAGGCCCTATTTATAGACTACTACTACTACATAGTTTGATTAAGGGACTAGTAATAGCATGCCAAGTTGAAAATCAGGCAAAAAATAAATTTAGTCTAGTGTTGTCATATCTATGTATACCTTTGTATGGTATAATAATAATGAATTATAAGTAGAGTTTAGCATGATATAGTTGTATTGTAAATAATAAAGCAGATAAATTGAATTCCTTTTTCAAAAGCACACAGTATGATTTGTCCCCGATTTTACGGCAAAGATATTCCAAGCAAGAGCACCTTGGTTTGCTTCACCGGCTTGCCAACCTGAAATTATATTGTTTATTACAATTGCTGCCCGGTGATGGTCAGTTAGAAAAGCAACCACTGTTTAGCTTTGCTACGTGTACTACGGTACTAGAGCTTATCTGTGGGCATTTTTACCCGTTTCTCCACAAAATCTCACAAATTAAAAAGACACGCTCTTATCCATGAGCAACAAAATCTGCCATCGGTGGATCGAGCATTACATGGCTTTTTTGGGTACAATTTGCGCACCGTGGCTTACAATTTGCCCGTTTTGTAAGTAAAAAGAGAAGTAAAGAACTCTACAAGTGGATACAATAGAATGACCCAACACACAACTTTTTTATTTAGCTTACCTACTAGTACGTCTCACGAACACCTGTATGCAATATCTGTTGTTTGAAGATTTGCTCAATTTTTCTTTAGGAGATCATAAAATTAACACTGAGTAATTAAATCATGCTTGTTCTTATTTGGTTATCGGTCTTTTTATCAATACCTTCTTTCTGAACAAGTTGCTTTCATGATAATGTGTATGTTTAGTTCTAGCGCACGGCCAAAGTGGAACTCACTTTATTCTTTCTGCTATGGTGGAATATACACATGTAGTGCTCATATCCTTTCCTAGAAAGTATATTATATCTCTTGTAGCATAAACAATTTTTTCAAATACATGTAATGCTAGCTGGTATTTTTTTTTTAAAAAAATACGATGCTGATATTTTTTTAAAAAAAGATATGTGATGCTGAAATTTCTTTTGAACTGTTCGTTTTCATGAAAATGCGTTCAATTTACCAAAAAAAAATTAAAAGGGTCCTTCTCCACATAAATATGATTACTAAGTTCTTTTTGTTGATTAGGTGGTTCTGCCCATTTCAGGACAAGCAAGGCACCTCACCACAATAATTGAGCACTAGGGCGAAATTCACCTTTTGAAGTGGTAGAGTCTCATTTCATTCGTAAACATCCATACCACCAAAAAGATGAAGAGTAGGATGGAATTCATATGGTTTTCTTTATAGTTTTAAGGCCTGCTTGGTCAGCCTCCAATACTAAGACAATCGAAGGGGACAAATCCACTCAATCCTTTCAGAACCGAACAATCCCTTGTCCATTTCCAATGTGTCAAGAGTCAAGACAATATGGAATTTTCAAAACTCCTATAAGTTTTATCTCAACATGCAAACCATCCACATCATCCATATCATCTTGCACTAATGCCATGTCAGCTAACTTAATTGTAACCTATTGATGCAAGCCATTCACATCACATCGATTAAGTGCAATTACTATTTTCAATATGTAAGAAAAATACAATACATCCATATATTGTTATTTGTTTTGTAGTTCTATTAGTTTATAATTCGATCTATTCCTTTTAGTTTTTTTATTAAATTCTTTCATTTGACATGTCCAACTTTGATAGGAACCGATAAGAAGATTTAGGTCTAACTCATAGATAACGAATTTATTTCTAAGAAAAAACTCGCAACAACACACAATGTATGCTTCTAGTTTGTACTAATTGAATGTATATATTCTGTTGTTAAAAGAATACCAAATTAACAAAAGTTCCATAATTAATCTGACCCGTAGAAATATTTTGAACAGTTATTTCGGAAGAGACAAAACAAGTGCTTTAATAATTGCGTGACTTGCTCTGTTCAACCTCTCCCTACGCCAGTCCTTTCTGCTAAAGGCGACGATGGAGCTCTCATTTTTGAGAGAAAGGTGCTGGCCTTTCTTTTCAAGAACGTTTTCGAGCTTTTGGATAGCGTGACACTTGGGACACATATATATCCTACAATGCACAATCAGTAGAGCGACTCATGCAAAGCTAGTAGAGAAGTGTGTTTGGCCTCTGCACTGTTGATGACGACAACACATGAAAAATCACACTCACACGCATGCGTATATACAAAATTAAAGGGTTCCCACTCTCCTATATTTTTCGAATTAGCGACGTAAATAAATAGATACATTTCTTGTGACAACGAAGTAAACAAAACATTATATATATAAGTGGAGGAAAATCCCAAATTGAAAAGGGAGAAACATTTTTCTGGGTCTTTTATTTTGATGTGTACTAATCCTTGACATGGTACATTCACTAATAGATAAAGTTAGCACGTGTAAATTATTTTTTAAAAGAAATGCAACTCGAAAAAATGCATTGTGAGGAAGGAGTTGAAAGGTGAAGACGAATCTATCTGCATGCCCAATCCACCTTGTGTTGCTTTGCCACCTTTCTCCGGGCGGACACGGCTGAATTGACGACAGCCCTTCTTGCATTTGGGTGGGCGATCGCAATCAGTCTTGCTCATGCCCATGCATGTCCTTTCTTCCCAGCAGTAGCAGAGACACAATTAATTGCACGCAGGGTTAGCTTGATCGGTCCCCTCTGATTACCTTTGCAGCAGGAAAGAGATGACCATTATCTGTTTATTTTTGGTACCAAGTGAAAAAAATAATTAAGCAACAGGTGTAAGAAGGTTTTAAGGGACTGTTTGGTAAGACTCTCCTTGGGTCCGGCTCCTATGAAGAAGTGATACCGAACATTTTGTAGAAGATTTATGGCCCTATCAAAATGGCTTTAGCTCCTTCGAAAGGCCCCTGTCAAACACCTTCTAAGCTAGCACGTGCAGTCCAATGTGTTGCACACCTTACTATTTTTCCCTTCTATTTCATCTTTAAACCTTCTTAGCACACACATTGGAGCAGCTCTAGGGAAAAATCACCATGCACTGATCGGCACGAATGTTGAGTATCACACTCCGGGGCGGAGGCCATTAATATCACCCTTGTCAAAAATTAGAAACATCATGTATACCCTCTTTACTTATTTCTATGCCGTATTAGGTTTGTCCTAAGTCAAATATTTGTGTTTTTGTTTTTTTTCCAAAAAAAGTATATAGTTTTAACATCTCCTATACTTCAGGTGACTGAATTTTAAGATAATTTCAGACAATACCTTTGTACTATCAATTAGTATAAGTAAATTGTCTTTTTTTATTTGTTATTTACCTTTGTGTCATAACATATCAAACTTTTGTCCTTGTCTAACTATAGAAATAATTTTTTTTTGTCAACACATTAGATTTTGTCAGGTTGAAGTTTTGTCAAACGCGTTTTCTATTCTCAGAACAAAAAATTACAGATTATGTCTGCGAAAATTGCAACAAATGAAAGCTGCACTTTTCATACAAAACATGTGCAATAACCATCGTCGCTTGAAAGAAAACTAAAATTAAAATTTAGCAAATTCCTAAGTTTTATGATAGAAGATTTATATTTTTGGATTCACTATGAAAAATATTGTCATAATGGAGAATTTATATGCTGTAAAATTATAAAGATTTTTCGAAATAGATGGTCAAAGATAATAACATGTAGGTTGTGTGTGTGTGTGTGGATGTGTATCTGGTTTCGTGGTTAATGTCGCTCATCAGGTTGTTTCAGCATATGATTGACCTGGACCAGCGTGTCATTTATTTGTGCTAGCTAGCAATCTAGTAGCATCGACCGTACCAGTGGGTAGAGACAAATCAAAGGGGACGACGACGTTATTAACTAGCTTGCGCTGTCAGTAATCCTTCCCATCCCATGCATGATTTACCAACCATTCATGAATCGGGATAGATAGGGATCCAATCATAGAGAAGAGTTGTTGAGCAGTACTAGGATAGCAGCTGGGATCACCTCCCATGGACCCAGCAGTGTAGTACGTATAGTGTCGATCCCACTGGCACTGGCACGCATGAGTCATGAGTGTGCCGGCCACCGGAGCTAGCAAGCTAAAACCCGGCAGCAGAGGCCTACCCGTTGCGCTGCCGCTCAGGGATAAGCTCAAAGCCCCCCAAAAGGCGCAAGCGAAGATGCCCAATCCAAAAGCAAGAAGGCGAAAAGGAGCTCTCTTATCATATCCGATGCTCCAAGCTCCATTACCGTAAATAAGCTTGCTTTATTTGCTCGCCGACGAGGCAGCCGCTGTAGCGTTACTGTGACCTGAATGACGCCGGCCCAAGCGATGGGACACTGGCGCACTGAACGATCCTGCTCGCAGCAGTCGCATGCAGCGAGTAATTTATCTATTTCGAGCGAGATGATGACAGTGTTCACAGGAAATGGGGTGGTTTCTGTTTCTGATTACAGAAAGTCTTCAGTACTCTTCAGTGGAACAAGAACAAAACCTTGCACGCACCTGATCCGTGTTCGAGCTCGTCAATAATACATGCAAGTGCCTTTTATCAAAAAAAAAAAATGCAAGTGCCAATCGAGCGGTAGTTACAGTTAAAGTCCATGCATTGTCTAGTCACACTGCCCACGGAATACTCTGAAATTCTCAGTGCATCCAGGAAGGAAGGAATTCAGCCGCCGGGCTTTAGGTCTCTAGGTCAACCTGTGGCCAGGCTACCGCCGATTCTGCTCGATCGACATGCAGGTCGGTCTGGATGCTCAGCAACAGTGTACATCTGTGGAAGTGCTGTGCTCAGGCGATACTCCGTATGTATGCATGGCAACACAGGTGCTGACAAATGCAGGGTCTGAAGAAAGGCAAGAGGAATCTGAGATGTTCATATACTGCCTGCTTTGTTGCTACCTCTTTGTGTGCTTCTTGGCAACCTCTGAATAAACTAGTAGTAGTTCCAGGATCTGATGCCGCCGCTAGACATCAATCAACCTCGACACTGTTTATAAGTTGTTTTTACTTTTTTATACATACTCCACCTATCTCATTCTAAATTATAAGACGTTTTATTTTTTCTAGATACATAACATTTCATATACACTATTCAATATATAAAAAGTAGCTGTATCTTAAAAAAATGAAAAAAAATGTTGCAATTCAGGAAGAGAGAGAGAGAGAGAGAGAGCAGTTATTGCTTATATTATATATTTAGACGCAAGTAAGCTATGCACCTAGAAAAGCTAAAACAACTCACAACACGTTTTGGATGGAGGGAATATTAAGTTTGCAAAAATATAACATATAATAGGTTTAAAGTCCAAATAATATTTTTTTCAATAATTTTAGTATGTATTCGGTACTTTTCATGAAATATACAAGAAGTTTTTTCACCCAAATGTAATGCCGAAATAGTTTTGGAAAAACAATGAATTTATTATAGTATATATTAGATGCATAATATTATGAATAATAAAAAGTTTTACTTGATTATAAATAAACGACAAACTAATCCAAAAGGATTAGAAAAATAAAGAGCAATAAAATTGGGAAAGAGAACGCGGACCTTGGTCTGCAAAATTTCAGCACTCGAGGTCCAGGACGACCTTCCTTTCGTTGGGCTTAATTCTTCGCACTGGGTTGGGCCTCCTACAGCTCCAAATGGGCCGTTGTCGCCAAGTGAGTGACGCGGAACCGAATTCCGACACATTCATCCAGCCATAAAGGGTGGGTCGCCGAAGGCAAAGCACGCGCAAAGCCACCACCGCGTCGTGCCGTCGTCGTCTCCAAGCAAGCGAAGGGCGCGCCCCCCCTCGAGATCTTCTCTCCCTCCCCGCGCCGCCGCCGCCATGGACGCCGTTGACTCGGTGGTGGACCCGCTCCGGGAGTTCGCCAAGGACAGCATCCGCCTCGTCAAGCGCTGCCACAAGCCCGACCGCAAGGGTAACTGCTAAACCCCAGATCCGCACCTGCCCCCGTCCCCGTATGTGCTGGCTCCGAGATCGGACCGGATCTGACGGCCCGCGCTTCAATTCGATTCGCGCAGAGTTCACCAAGGTCGCCGCGCGGACTGCGATCGGCTTCGTCGTCATGGGATTCGTCGGCTTCTTTGTCAAGCTCATCTTCATCCCCATCAACAACATCATCGTCGGCTCCGGCTGATCCGTTTCCCTCAGGTATACTTTCCAGTCACGTCTATCCCCATGGCCTGGCCTCCACTGGATGTGTGCGATTCGGTAGATCTCTTGGATTGGGTCACATGCTTAAGACAATTCGATACTGCTACATCTTGTTGTGTAAAATGTTTTGCCTATACTGTTACATCTTGTTGTGTAAATTGTTCTGTCGAGATTGGTTTCGGTGGGAATTTAGATTAGGTGTTTGGAGATTAGCTGGGTGGGAATTTAGCATAGGTGTTTTTATGTTGTCTTTGATGGTATAGTGACTATTAGTGGTGCTTGTTAGATATAATATCCTCAAGGATTCTCATGCTAGTATGCTACTATAATGAATGATCAGATTTATTTATTTTTTGTTCTAGATTGTAGTAGCTTGGTTTGGAAGCCAATTATCAGTTTTTTTACCCGGTGTTCCCTTCAAACTGTGACATTTAAAAAAAACAATGAGAGAAGACAGTTGTTAATATGGTTGGGACAGCATTTCTTTGTATGTAGAATCATGCCTGTGGACATTTCTTATTCACTGTTTCTATGTAATAACGCAATTGAGTTAGGCAGTGTAGATCTGCTTCATTGGAACTATGCTTTTGACATTCACTATGTTTTTGTTGCTACCCACATTCAAAAACAAAAATGCAGAGTAACCATTTGTTGATTACTACTATGTGAAATGCACATTGACTGGCTAGTCTGGGTTTCTTTTAAGATCATCCGTGTTTGATTAAGTTAGAATATGAACTTCCGATGATAGACAATGAAAATATATGAAGTGCTTTGTGTTTGAGCATCCTTCATAATTTCTCAGATATATTTTCACAAACAGTACTTGATCTGAATATGGAATATGAAACTCAAGCCTTTAACAACTGGCATCTTAATCTTCCATTGTAAGGCAAGGTTTGGATGCTCCTATGTGCAGTTGGCACGCTGGAGATTGGATATTCAATATGTTACAATGCTAGTTTTGCATAATGTCCCCTGAATGACCTTGCATTCTGTATTTCCCAAATGTGGGATTTTATATGGTTGCTGAGATGACTAGGTTTTGTGTTCAATCCACTGATGCTCTATGTTTCTGGAGTTTGATGCTTCCTTCAATTTTCTCCTCCCAATGAATGTAATAAAACGATGATAGGTTGTGTACAATGCAATCACGATCTTGGTTAACTGTTTTGCCATGAAAAGTGGCTGTGTTGTTCTGTGACGTGATTGACAATTTGACACCATTATCAGCTGAAACTTGTAGCACTAAATTTCTGTTCCGTAGCCAAGCTTTAGATGAACATCTTCTCCTGCTTTGTTTGAAATTGCTCGATCATGTCTAACATTGTTTTGTTATCTCTGATGCAGGTTAGGGGCAGCAGGAGTGGACAATGGCGTCACTACCTTGGAGGCGGCACCGCTTTCAGCCCTGATATCTTTAAAACAATCCGTTTAGGACTTATGTTGTTATTAAGGACAACTCCCTTAACTTTTTCTATTGAGGACGTGTGGTAGACCTGGAACTCTTTTGTACCTGATGCTGAATAGGCTTATGTGAATTACCATGTCTTCTCGATTGTTTGGTGGTGCGGCATTGTTCATAATTTGCTTTTTTGCGGTGACTTTCTTGACGTTAGTACAGCACTAGTGACCCGGGGGCTAAAGTTTAGTGCACTAGCGACCCGGGGGCTAAAGTTTAGTCTATGTCACATCGAATATTTGGATACTAATTAAGATAACTAAACATGAACTAAGTATAAAAATATTTGCAAAAGTAGTGATTAATTCATGAGATGAATCTATTAAATCTATTAATCCATCATTAGCACATATTTATTAGCACATATTTATTGTATCACTAAATTATTAAATTATAGGCTAATTAGACTTAATATATTCGTCTCATAAAATTAGTTTGGTAATCAATCTATATTCAATACTATAAATTTGTGTTTAAAAATCTGATGGGATATTTATTAAATTATAGAGTAATTAGATTTAATAAATTCGTCTTTAGTTTGGTATAATCAATCTATATTTAATACTATAAATTAATGTTTAAATATCTAATGGGACATGAACTAAAGTTTAGACTTTGTAATAAACGGTCCATGAATATGTAATTTTTGAACAAAAGATGCCAAAGCTACGACAATAGGACTATATAGGAGTATAGGACAGGGACTAAAGTTTAAACCTTGTACCAAGCGGGCCATGAATATGTAATTTTCGAACAAAAGGTGCCAAAGCTACGAGACTGCTAACCACTAACTTTATGAGGCTTCCGAGTTTCGATGAATTCACTTCGATCGTCAAATTACTTCCATTTCCTTTCCTGCTGAATCCGATGAGGATCGACGTTCAGGGTGCCATAACCATTACTAGATACCTCTAAATGTTATTGAAGTTATCTAACTTTTAACACAGCTAATAATATGACAACTTTATATATGATTTGAAAGCAAGTATAAAACTAACACTTGACAACTTTATATATGATTTGAAAGTAAGTATAAAACTAACACTTGATCGAGGGATACTGTGCTTAGAACTAGCTCAAAAGTTACAACTGAAGGTGCCTTTAAGCAATTCTATACAGATTTTTTTCCTAGCTGGGTTCATAAACAATGAACGATTTTGGAATGAATCAATAGAACATGACGACCAGCACTAAGAGAGCCATAATCATCCTATTCGTTTGAACTTAACAGCTATGATACAATATTTTTATGTCATAATAAAAACATCAGTCGGATTTGTCAACTGTAGAAACTATAAAAAACCAAGCACAAAGTTTTGGCAAACGAACATAGATTTCGATCCTCCAACAAACCATGACTATAGTCACCGAGATTAATAACCATCAAAAGTCTACCATAGAAAAGGAAACGAGCAATCAACCGACCCTAGCTATGATAACGATGGACATTAGCAGCAGCACAGAGCTAGTGCCTGCTTGAGATGCTGAAGGAGGTGACCTTCATGGGCGTGGCCACCACCAGTGGAGCCTCGGGGAATCACTGACCGAGTACCTATCGTGCATAAAGCGGCTGGCCACAATAGATTCGTCCTTGGGGATCACCTTGTAGCAATAGCAGCTCTTAAGCCCCTCCTGGTACTGGTAGCACTCGTGGTGGCTGTTCTTCACCTGCAAGAAGTTCCACACCACGCTGTACTTTCCCACAGTGGCCACGAGATGACGCTCCTGCTTCCCATTTTCAGTCACCTGCGCAATCATCAGATAATAGATGAGGGCTCAATGTCAACGAATGCACATGTCCGCTCATGCTGGTGAGTAAAGGCAACACCCTTTAGAAACAACTGGCATGCATGCATTGGTCAAAGCATTCTAGAGTAATCAATGTTTAACATTAACAAACCAATGGCACACAACTGTAAAACTGCAGAAGACATGTATTAAAAATCAAGGATGTAATGAAATTAAACAGGGGAAAAGCCAAACATTAAGCAAAAAAGCCACATAACAGGATCTGACACCAATATACAATTGAACCACTTCTATACTACATGATGAAACAATAGAGCATATAAATTGATAGTTGCAGATCACTAAATATAGCAGTTTAACCAACACTGTCAATTTTGATCACGCTTAACATTAACAAACCAATGGCACACAACTGTAAAACTGCAGAAGACATGTATTAAACATCAAGGATGTAATGAAATTAAACAGGGAAAAGCCCAAACATAATAAGCAAAAAAGCCACATAACAGGATCTGTCACCAATATACAATTGAACCACTTCTATACTACATGATGAAACAATAGAGCATATAAATTGATAGTTGCAGATCACTAAATATAGCAGCTTCACCAACACTGTCAATTTTGATCACGCAGAATGCCAAAATGTAACAAAGAAGTGCATAATCTGAACAGTGGTAAATCTGAACAAAATTTCATAATAAAAAATTGGCAGCATATACTCACCCATGAGAATCTGCCCTCCCTGAACCTGTTATTTGCTCCAGCTAGATGAGAGTCCAGTGGGTTGAGCTTCAGCAACCTTGGAGCAGCAATGCGGTTCCCCATTCTCCCACCAAACCCGGTCTTCTCCTTTCCATCTTTGTCAATGAAGATGGTGCAGATAAGAATCAGGTAGGTATCTGTTGTCCCAAGAATCCACTTCCCATCATATGTCACGTCAACATGGGTAATTGGTGAACCTAACCCAGGAAAGGCTGTTTTTGCCATCCTCATAGAGCTCTTGGAATACAAGCGGATCTTTCCATCTAATGATCCGACAACAATTGAACCATCACCAGTTGAAGCAAAGCACTGAAAATTTGTCCCCCGGGAGAACTGATGCCCCTGAGTCCATTGCAGTACTGGCGAGTCAGTAGCACTAGCCAAGTTCTGCACAATACCCCTCCGGTCTCTCATATCCCACCGGCACAACCGGTTGTCATCCAGTCCCAAGAAGGTGGACTCGGACGGATCCAACTGAGCACCTTTGCTATCATTCGTGATATCCCTCATGTTAATGTCTGTTCCGTCCTTCCCAAACTTCCATTCAGAAACCACCTTCCCCGTCTCAATATCAAACTGATGCACCCCCTTGGCGTGTGGCTTTCCATCAGTGGCTGGGCTCATCAGAAGCATGTTAGTCTCGGCCCGCATAAGAAGAGCCTTTTTCGGTGTCGTGAAGTTTGTGCTCCCTCCAGAGAACTTCACAGACATGCCCTTGCCATGTATCCCATGCTGGAAATTCCTCACAACCTCGATGCCATTGTCACCAACAAGGAAACTGTTATCCAGTGCGCCAAGCGCAAGACTCTTGATTCCACTCCCTTCCTCAACGGGCTCCTCAAACTCCTGCAGATCCTCCAGCACAGACTTCAGTACTGGTGTCCGCGGGGGCATCAGGCTGCCCTTGGGACCCGGAGAGAAGGCGTCGGTGGCGTCCTCCCAGATCGACTCGTCTCCGTCCTCCGGGCGCGCCCACGCCGCGAAGTCCTTCCCGAACACCTTGGCACGGCCCTCGTCCGTGGCGGCGACGCCGTAGCTGTTCTCGAACATACAGCTGTTATACTTGGCGCAGAAGTCGGCGAAGCCGTCAGCGTGGAGGAACTTGAGGGCCCAAACGCCGTCGGCGACGAAATCCACCCGGCGCTGCGCGGGGAAGGTCTTGAGCTGAAGCTCGGGCCCGACCCTGGCCCGGATCTTCGAGCTGACGACGAGGCACCACGGCCCGCCGGCGGGCGCGTCGTCGTCCTCGTCGTCGCCGGTGCGCACGAATGAGGCGGCGGCGAGGCGGTCGGAGATGATCCACTTGGCGGAGGGGGAGGAGCCGCCGATGTGGAGGTACAGCTTCACGGCGTTGAGCGCGGCGGGGTTGGCGCTGGGGGTGGGCCCGGAGCTAGGGTTCGGGGAGATGGGCTCGTTGTACTTGAGGTGGAGCTGGCGGAGGTGGCGGTCGATGGCGTCGACGGAGGCAGGGGTGGCCGCGCCGCTGGCCAACTTGGAGGCGGCGGAGGCCGGGGGTGGCGTGCCGTAGTCAGAGGAGTTGTCGGAGGCCCGGGACTCGGCGTCCTCGGAGTCGGAGTCGGATAGGTCGAGATCCTCGCGGCTGTGCGAGCCCCCCATGGCGGCGGCGGCTGATAGGGTTTCGGCGAGGAGGTGAGATTGGGGGAGCGGAGGAGGAGCGTGCGGGAATTTGAAATTTGGGGAGGTTTATGGCTCTGGTGGTGGTGGGAGAGATGGGGGGGCCCTTGCCGTTCGTTTTGTGCTGCCACTTCAAGTCCGCAAGTGGAGGAGATGAGATCTGGGAAACGAATAGAAATTGGAGACCAAACGGCCGTTGCGCTGCACTGTGATTTAAAATTTTCAATTTGAAGATCCATAGCAGGAGCGCCGTCAGTCACTCTCACTCGCACCAACTGTTCCAATGTTCCAGGATCTGAACTCAGAGTCATCAGATTACTTTAGAAAATAGCTACTCTTGATTGACAATTGAGAGGACTCGATTATTCATTCGAGTCTCTTGACAACAAAAACGACCAGAGGAGGTTGGGTTCGATCTCGGGAATCAAATACGAGCAAAATGAATCAAATTTTAGATAAATTTGAACCAAATGATTGAAACCGGTTCAAGCCGGTTTACCAAACCGTCCTAGGCTGGTTTTCAGCCTTCCCACGTGGCGTTATACAATCCGATCCGGGGTGATTTTGTCTATTTCGCTAGCATGTACGGAGTATTTAGTTATCCATGTAGTGTGCTACACTATCCACAAACATAAAAATAGTTTAGTCCTTGATATAAATTATTATATGTAGCTGAACTTTATCCCAACTCAGCTGTAACTCCTGCAGCAACGCGTGCGGTATGCTTAATTAGAGGTTTCCCTATCAAAACAAATTATAGGTCCCAATAATATTTTCTCTGTTCCAAAATAAATGAATATATCTCATTTTAGATCACCTCTCGAAACGTAGGATGTGCGGTTATTTAGGACTAATAAGGGAGTGCGTCTCGACTCCCTTAACCGTGCCTTTTTCTCAAGAACATATATGACGCTATTGAGTATTGACTCTTTTTTTTTCTTTAGTACTTTAGCCAAATAGTCATGTAAGGTGAGAAGACTGCCACTGTCGCACGTAACTAGCACTTTTAACCGTGCCTTGTGTTTAAAAACACCGTAATTTTCTTTGAATTTGAAAGGGAGACGCAGAAAGAAAGCCTCCCTTTGCAGAAATTTCCACAAAAAGTGAACAACAATGATCAATCACTACACGGGCAAGACGGCGCACGTAGCATTTCGTGGAACACCGAACGAGATCGATCCTGTCATGGATCTGTTTCCCTGTCCTTGTTGAACAGCCCGAAGTGCCGCCGCGTCTCGTCGTCTCCAAGCTTCAATTCCGGTCCCCGTTGAACGTGGCAAATATGTAGTAGGCGCTCCGACGTGCCCTGGGCCTGTACGACGTGGTTGATGAGGTTTCGTCTGGCTGTATAGGTTCGATCTGCGCGTTGCTCCCGCGCCGGCCGACGGCCACCCGCTCTCGGACACGTACGACGCCGGCCGGTGACGTTCTCGGCCGGCTCCCCTCCAGCGCCGAGTAGAAGCCGTAAGACCATCGCATCGAAAAGGTTCTGGTAGGCGTTGTTAGTTAATTACTACCGTCCTGCACCCGATCGACGGCGATGGATGTAGCGGCGGAACTGGACGGCCGGGAAAGCCAGGGCGTAGCTGTGGACTGTGGACCCAGGCGGCGGCGGCCGAGGCCAACGGTGACGACCGCGATGTCCGAGCCGCTCAGCGCCCGGAGCACGTCGGTGTCCGGGGAGTCTGGATCGGAGTCGATGTCATTGGCCTTGTAGGTACAGATGCACCACCACGTCGTCGCTCGTCGCCGACGGAAGGTTGTCGCAGTTCACGCCGTAGAGCACACTGCACACGCGGATGGTTGGATTGTACACCTGGACTGTACGACTACGTGTCTACGTGCTGTATTATTCAGTTCAATGTATAATACTCCGAGAACCAATGCATAATACGCCGATGGTTTTGTTCCGAGAAGGAACGCGGGTGCATCCATGCGAAGGGCAGCTTGCTTTGCCATCTTCGATTGCAGCAGAAGTTTTTTCCAAAGGACAAGATTTTGCTGCAACTGAATAGAAGCTGAAACTAGTTTTCACGTTTTTTTTTCTATATATATATCCCCTTCTTCTGAGAACATATTCTATGTTTACCCGTGGCAGATACGGCTACACTTTTATGGTTGTAACGAAGTTCCAAACACGTCACGGATCATTCCTTCCTAGGTCCATTTCTGTCCAAATTTTCCGCTACCCACCTGATTGGGCTGGGCTCGGAGAATTCCATTGGCTGCCCGCTACGCGAAAGGACAAAGAAATACGCATAGGCAGTTTTAGTTCGCTTAAAAAAAAAGGGTAGTTTTAGTTCGCTTTAAAAAAAGGTACTTTATTTTATTTTCGTTTTTTCATGGCTTCAAATGTACGTAAATGAGTTCTGGAAGAATCGAATTGTTACGGCAATTATCCTGACACCAAGTTTTCTTTTCTTTTCCGAATAAAAAAGGGTGATGACCTATTGAATTTATGGAAAATATCACTTCTTCTACCGTGAGAGCATCTCCAACAGTTTGCTAAATCACTTGTCATCCTTTAAAATTTGACAAATCAATCAAAAAATAATCTCCAACAGTTTGTCAATTGGACTTGCCAAAAGACGGAGCCGCACGCCTATTTTTGTGAGGGCGCATCAACTTGCCATTCCCTCGTCCGCGAGTCCTCCACTCGGTTTCCCGCATGCAAGTTTTCTTCCTTTTTAATCTTTTTTTATTTGACAAGTGAGAAATAGCAAATTGTTGGAGATAACCTCTTTCCAACTTGATAAATTATTATAGCAACTTGCTAAAACACAAGATTTGACAAGTGAGAAATAACAAATTATTATAGATGCTCTGAAGTACTTTAAGAATGATTTAAATTTGACTATATTTTTATATATTTTTTTAAATAAGATGAATGGTTAAATTTAGAATAAAAAACTAAATATTTTATAATTTAAGATAGACTAAGTATAAACCTAGTTAAATTTAATTAAATTTAAGAAAATTTGACCAACACAAGGAACCAAAGGAGTATAACAAAATTTCACTCATAAAAAGAAGGGAAAAGCAGCATCGGCAGCAGCACGGAAGAGATATTTTTTGCTCGTGCCACTGCCGGCACACTGCCATGATCAATGACGGGTCATCAAATGAATAACTTCTAAATCTCGTGGGTCTAGAAACATGTAAGATACAAAGGCAGATTTGTATTGTTTAAAAATCTCGTAGTTTAAAGGATATTAATAATGCATTTTAAAAGATACATTAGTACTTACGTGTTGTTTAGTTCCCTACACTATAGCACACGCCCATTATACAGAGGCCATTCATAACCTTTACTCGTGTTTGATTCCTACTTTCAGTAAACTGTGTTATTGATTTCCTTTTCGATTTTCCTACACATGGCCAATTTTAATGTAAGTTTATTTGAGTTTCATTTGTATTAAAAAGCTTGTTACATAGATATTTTTAATAATATGACAGTGTATTTAAGAAAAAAGAGAATAAATGAATTGGATCAGTCATCAGAAACCTTCAGATAACGATGCGGAGTTCAGAGTTCAGATAACTAAAGCTGCATTGCATTGAAGTCTGGAGGATTTGGGTCAACAACAAAAAAAAAATGCTGTACGGCCAAAAACGGGAAGAAAAAAGAAACAGTTAAATGGCCGGTCTCGAGCTTTCTACATCAGTGCGATACAATATAGTTGTACAGCAGCAGAAGCGTCACAATAAATCTCATTCAAATGTTGACAAGTACCCTTCGTCATCGTATTGGTCCCTGAACTGGAAGTTGCAACACACAAATCATAATGCATCATGTAGCGTACGAACTGGAAGTAGCACGTTGCAATCCAAGAAGAACTTTCCCGAGTAAAATTACCAGGGAGTAAAGTTTCATTTTCATGGGTTCATTTTTTTCCCTCCCCGCATTCCTCTTTACAAATTACTACATACTCCCTCCATCCTAAATTATAAGACATTTCAAAAAATTTGAAAAGTCAAAATATCTCAAATTTAATCAAACTTATATAATACTATAATAATATTTATGAGGTCAACTAAATATCATTAGATTCGTTATCAATTATATTTTAATAGTATATCTATTTTATGTTATAAATCTTTATAATTTTTTTAATAATTATTGATCAAACTTAAAATATTTGATTTTTCAAATTTTTTAAAATATATTTTATAATTTAGAACAGAGGAGTACCACATAAGAAAGTTTCATGCAAATTGTACAGCAGCTAGAGCTATGTCATCATGACTACACGAACACGAACAGCTTTGTCGAGCACCGACGAACGATGGAGATACCAAACCTGCATGCCCACGCGTGGGCAGGATCAGGATCGCGGGAGCGTCAGCTTTAGCTCATCGGGACGGCGACGGCGGCGCGGCAGACGGGGCAGGCGGGCGTCCTGGCGAGCCAGCGGTCGACGCAGGCGGCGTGGAACGCGTGCGTGCATGCCGGCATGGCGCGCCACCGCTCCCCAGCACACGCGGCCTCGAGGCACACGGCGCACGATGCGGAGGAGGCTGAGGTTGAGGAGGAGGGGAAGGCGAAGCTCGGGAGGCGGCGGATGTCGGCGGGCGAGAGCCCCGCGCGTCGGAGAGGCGGCGGCGAAGGGTCGAGCGACGGGACGCGGTAGCGGCTGCCGCGGTGGTGGCGGAAGGCGCGCGCGGCGAGGACGAGGACGAGGAGGAGCAGCGCGGACGCGGCGGCGAAGAGGAGGAAGATGGCGAGCGCGGCCGCCATCACCGCCGCCTCCACGGCCAGCGACAGGAGCCGCGCGCCGGCGCACTGCCTGTGCCGCGGCTCGCCGTCGCCGGCGCCGCGCCGCCGCCCTTGCTTGGCTTCTCTTCCCGGTCCCGGTCCCGGGGCGACGCCGCCGGCTGGAGCTCGCGAGGCCATTTGGATGAGTCGGTGCTCTCGGCGGTGCGGGGTGGAAGGAATGGAATATTCAGCGGGGATCGGTGGAGAGACGGGAATTGGAAATTAAAAGGGCTCGCCGTCCCCAAATCTTTGAGCTCGGTAGGTTGGCGCTTGGCGGGTTTGCCGTGAGCTCGACGATTAAGTAAAGGAAGAAATGGATATTTACTATATTATATTATTAATTGTACTATATTATTATTAGAATCAGTCCAAGTGAGTCGCATTCTTTTTCCTCCGGATTTGACACCGGATAGAGACGGCCGTCATGCGAAGGAGTCGAATGATCTGCTGTTGTTGGCTTGTTGACAGGACACTATTAAAATAAATTGAATGTGTCAACAGTAGCTCAAGGATAGACAGATAAATCTATTTCTATAATTTATCTTTTGTTTTTTTTTGACAAATAATTTATCTGTTGTTAATGCTAGGATACTTTATTAAAATCAACTGAATCTGTTAGCAGTAGCTCAAGGATATACACAGATAAATTTATATCTATAATTCTTTTTGAATATTAAAGAGACAAGGAATCGAATCTGTTATTGATGCCGGCCAGGACATTTAAAACCAAACGAATTGTTGTCAACACTCAACAGTAGCTCAAGGATTAGATAGATAAAATCTATATCTATAATTCTTTGAATATTAAAGAGCCAAGGAGTCGAATGATCTGTTATTGATGCCGGCCAGGACATTGAAAACCAAACGAATTGCTGTCAACAGTAGCTCAAGGATATATCTATATTTTTTAAAAAATATTAAAGAGCGAAGGAGTGGAATGATCAATTGTTGGTGCCAGAAATTTTAAAACCAACTGAATGTGTCAACAGTAGCTCAAAGATAAACAGATATAAATCTATAGCTATATTTTTTTTAATATTAAAGAGTGAAGGGTTTCCTTCGACCCACTTTTAAGATTCCCGAAACACCTCTAAATTCCCATAAAAGAACTATAATTCTGATTTCTTTTATTCAAGTCGATAGTTGTTCATATGTCAAAGTATTGTTTTATCCGCTGGTAATTATGACGAAACACCTCTCTCTAGTTTCCATGTGGCGCCACTCGAGAGTTTATTTTATTTCGTTATTTTTCTACTTTTTTTTGTTATATTTTTATGTCCATTTTTCATGTCCGTGTTATTTTTTTGTTTGTCATGTTTTTGAAAGGTAGAGGTAGAGAAGGTCGTGTGTCACTGTGTTCTAACGGTTTGTCATACTCGAGTAAGCCAACGACTCTTAAAATTATGTTACCTCTTCAAATAATTATGTCTAATTTGCCCAAGCTAGCTAGCACACGAACTTGAGCTTGGTCTAACGAAAGGGGCGAGCCTATTCCTATCGCTATCCATATCCCTAATATCTCTGTCTCTTGTGGGATCATTCTCAACTTCGCTACGAGGTACGTGTCTGATATGTTGCACACACATTGATCAGAGGAAGAGAGTTTGTGGCTTTAGGGATGTGAGGATGTTCCTGTTTTTTCATAGTTAGTCTAGTTTCACATCATTCAGGAGCCAAACTCTTGGTTGGGTTGCTTGACTTCATAGAGTAGTAGAGCACCAAGCGATGGCGGATGTGGTCATCCTTCTACATGGAAAGATGTGACACTAAGGCTGTCGTCTTTGAGTTCTCAAACTCTGAAGCAAACTCCATGTTGACAAAGATCGTGTGGCCATAGAAATAGTCGAGCGTATCTTTCTCCTGTGTTCCAAACAGACGTTTACGGTGTGCAAAATTTCTAGTTCTACGATCAATCAATGAATAAATTAAATGAGAAAAAACGACAACTATACGTGTTTACGGCGGCTATCCGATATGCAGCCATTGTCCTAGACATTGCATGAATATTTTTTCCTGAAATTTGTTTTTGTTTTTTGTGTGAAAAAAAATGCTTGGTTGTATTGTATATCATGCCTTGTCTCAGCGCAATGGCAAAGACCATTGGTTGGGGGGCTCCCACCCAGGGTTCAAATCCTAGGTGCGACACTTTATTCTGGATTTATTCCAGAATTTTCCGGCGCATGCATTAAGTGGTAGGCGACGTTCCCGTTGACAGCGAGACGCCTGTGTCAGTCCTTCGAAGGTGCTTTATAAAGGTAGGGTTTGCGTGCGTGAGTTCGATCCCCCACACTATTTATTTTCTTTTTCATTTTTATGCTCCTTTAAAAATTAACTATAGATAATATATTTCTTTCTTTGGTTTTCATGTTTTATCACACCTCTTTTTCTTTTTTTCTTTTTTATGCGTCCTTAAAAATTAACTATAGACAATATATTTCTTTCTTTAGTTTTCGTATTTTATCCCATATTGGTGTGTCCCATAAAATCTCAATTGGGAGTAGTTTTAAAATTTTTGGTATTATATCTTCTCTCGATATTAATAACTATATGATATATTTTGTCCTTTATTTTCTAGTCTTATTTATCCCATGTTGTTATACCAACACTTAATGAAATAGAATGGCAAATAAAAATGACACAAATTATTTTCTAGTTTTATTTATCCCATGTTGTTATGCCAACACGTCATGGAATGAAATGGCAAATAAAAGTGATATAAATTCGAAATTATTTTATTATCGCTTATCAGTAGCTATGTACAATGCCATTTAAAATTTTCCATTTTCTTTTGTCACTTTTAAAATCAAGTATAGATAATATACTTCATCCTTTAGCTTTCCTATTTTTATCCCCTCTCGTTGTATCCCATGAGACCTCATGTGTCTTTATTTTTTTTTAACTTTTTATCCCCTAATAAATAGCATATTTTATCCTTATTTTGCAAGTTTTTCTTCTTGACTTGTTGTATTTCGTTTGAACTCTTTATATCATAATTTATCATAGTTTTTAACTAATTTTTAAATTTAAATTTTATTATGTTATTTTACTAAATTAAAATATGGTTTACCGAATTGAAAATGGTTTTACCGAATAGCACAAGAATTTTATTTTGTACGCATACTCTATGTTAAAAACCTAGGTCCGCCATCGCAACCCAGGCGCCAGTCGAGTCGCGTCGGATTTTCTTTTCTTTTCTTTTTGATAGGGAGTCGCGTCGGATTGCTATTATATATAGTATACGGAACAAAAGGGTCAAGAAAAAGGGTTTTAAAATATCGCTTGCTATTCCTCTGGTACTCCGTACAGTACGTAAGGCTCCTAGTGCAATCACTCAGATAGTACTCCTATGATGACTGTTGGAGAGTTCAGGAACTTATTCCAGTGTTTCGCTTGTCATTTTGCTTCATCAGCAGTACTGTACTGTTTATATTCCCGTTGTTGGTTGTCTCATCAGTCGAGCGTCTCCCAAACTGAAATCTATAGTTTGGTCACAGGCCTACGGTGGTGTACAGTAGAGTAGCGCTATGATTATTCATATTGAGAAATATTGAAATAAGAGCTGATACTTTCTTTAATTAATTAATACAAGTACAATATATTTTTTATAATAAAACACTCTGAAAATATAAATATTCAGTCCAATTTAAGAACTTTTTATGTTGAAAGTTAGAATTGACCTTTTTTATTTTTTTTATTTGTAAAAACTTTTTTATGTCGTGCGGTTGTTTAACGCCACGTCATGCCCCCGCCTGCTCGCCACACACCTTATCCGCACACCCTCTCCCCCCACCCTCTTCGACGTCCTGCTCCTCACCAGGGCCCGACGAGCTTCTCCTTGATATCCTCCTCTCCGTGCTCATGCTTGCGCCCTACCTCCTCCCACGAGGATCCTCCTTCTCCTGAATTTGGTCTTTAGGAGTCTTGCTTGATGTCCCATATAATGTATTATATCTCATATATTTTATCATATATTAGAACCATATATGGATTATTCAAATATTGATATATATCGCATATACTTTATCATAAATATATTTTTTTATTGTTTAGATTCGGGCATGATTGGATATTAAATGTTCGGATTCATACACAAATTGTCAAAATAGGTGTTTTGACCCTTTCGGGACAGACTTCGTCCCTTTTTCATCCCTAGTGACTATGAGCATGGACAATATGGACAAATTGTTCTTTTTGCTAAACTAGATTTGCAGGAGATAGATATAAGACAAGTTAGAAGAGAATGTGACGCAGTGATGAGGAACAACGGAGGTACTATAGGGGGATGGATGGGATGGATGTGAAAAGATGGCACACAAGTTTTTTTTTTTTTAAAAAAAGAGAGGATAACACCTTGGCGCAAGCAGGGGTGTTTTTTTTTGACAATGCATACCGCGAGCTTTATTAATCGAAGACAGTTACATCATTAGTATAAACTCAAGAATAAAACTAGGGGCCTCATCAACCCAAATACAATTTGGCTTGGTTTGCATAGCTCGCCTTGCTAACTCGTACGCTACACGGTTTGCATCTTGATACAGTGCTCATCAGAAATCTCATGAAAACCACTCCAAATAATGCAAGGGGGGTTGGTTGCAGGATCGGCCCAGGCAGCTCCAGGCAGACATCACATTCACATCCGGGACACAGGGAGTCTGAAATCCAACACATGAGGAGAAGGAGAGTGATGGTTGGATCAGGCACACGCTAAAACAAAAGGCCCGTAAAGCCCATATGTGAAGGGCCGCTGATGGATTCCCGTAAAGCCCACTTGTGCACCCCGTGTCCACCTAATTTATTTCCCCCAAAGACTCTTCCTGTATGAAAAACAAACACTTGGGCCGGCCACTCGGTATGGAAGTTGCTCGCAGGTTCCAGAATTAAAACTAAGCCCATCGTTGTTTCAGGGAAGAACGAATTAGATTGGCTCCATATCTGAATATCTTTTTTTCATGTATGCACCACTGCCAGCCATGAGCATTATTGAGCCATGATCCGGATTGGCCGGCGCCCAATTAACCGATACCGATCTGCTACTTAATTTAGGGTATCTGTATCTCACTGAGCAACAACATTTTGCTAAAACAAAAAAAAAAATCACCCAGTAATCTCACACAACAATCTCATTGAACTTCGATTTATATTAGATCATGTGATGGGCTCCAGTCCGGAGGCATATGTCTTTAGCCCTCCTCTCACTCCAAGCAAACCAAGCACAAGCTCACATGGGTGCTCCATAATGTCAGGACCCAATGCAAAAGCACACCACACATGCAACAGGGATACCAGAGCCAGAAAGGGAAGCATTCACAGAGACAACAGAGGGGGGAATTAAAAGACACCTGAGATTGTGGACGTCTAAGAAAGGCCTTGTGTGAATATAGTCGATTTAGTATCAATTCACATGTATTGAAGTGGATCATTAGAGTGTAACTTAAGCTAAAGTTCACCTCAATTCACTTCAATACATTTGAATTGAGGCGATCCGAATAAGGCCGAAGAGACCATGAAAAGGCTGTGTGTACTGTAATCTGTGCACACATTGCGCTATCAAGCGTGCCGGAAAAGCGGCATGTGCATGCTCCAGGTTTGGAGAGAAACCCATGTGGCCGTCATGTGGGCCGGGTAACCACGTCCCTCCCTCTCGCTTTCTCCATTCAGTGCAGCGGCATGCACACTCTGGCTGGCCGTGGCCGGCCGACTGCTAATCAAAAGAGCTCCAGCTACTGCTTCGAGCTCGCTCGGAGCGAGCCACCACCACATTGCCATGCCATGCATGCCGACGACGACGACTACCAAATGAATAAAAGCTCTAGGTTTCTTTCATTCACGCGCATGTGATGATCAGTATACAGATATGTATCTGAAGCTCGGTTTCTTTCAGCTATTACACGTGACTGATGAGGTGTTATTATATTATAGATGGATATTTGAAGCACTATAGGTTTAATTTGTTTGTTTCAAGTACATGTGAGTCAGAGTTACAAATAAATGGATATCTAAAGCTCTATGTTGGCTTGGCTTATCAACCACCGAAACAATGTTTTTTCTCTCACAGAAAAACAGCCAATGCAAAGCAGCACCAGCCAAAAAACGACCAAACAAACATGTTGCTAGGCTTCTTTCGTCTCATATCTGCATGCATCAGTGGCGGAGCCACAGCCCGGCGACTCCGGGCTGCTCATCAGAGTATAAAAGGAATTTCCTCTATATTCAAGTAAAATTTTGTAACTTTATATATATCTAAATATTTTTACATAATGAGAATCATCCGAACTCCTAAAATCTTCTGGCTCTACCGCTGACATGCATGTCAGTTACAGTTCTTCCAGAAAAAAAAAAGAAAAACTGAAATTTTCTGAAACTCGGCCGGTGTTGAGTAGTTGCTGAGAAATAGTACCACAGAGATCGATGAACATGCCTGCGTGCGTGATGGATTGGAATGGGAGGGGCGGCAGCGGCAGCAGCACAGCGCATAGCATGCATGCCAACGAATCTACGTTCTCGCTTCATAACTCGCAAGGTTGCCAACTCGAGGGGGCGGGCGACGCAGCAGCATGTGCCGCCATGTGCGCCTTGCCGCTTCTTCGCTCTTCTTCTCATGCTCATACTCATGGGGAGCCTGGCGCGGGCCCCACTCCATCTCTTTTCAATGCATGATCTCTCTCTCTAATATATGGGGGATATACTACACTAGCTAGCTGTTGATATTCACAACTATTTAAGTACTATTTGCCTTGCATTGTACATTTGTACTTGTGATTGTACTTCGAGATGATCATGTGACACATGTGACGTACATATACAACATATATATACATACGGAGCATGCAATAGAAAATTCATGGAAATAACACGCCACGCCACGCCACTATATATATACCTTAGCCCTGTTTGAATTCTAGGGCTAGAGATAGTTTGGACTAGTTTGTACTCAACTAGCCTAAAAGTATCCAAACATGAGAGCTAGATTAGGCTAGTTGCAACTAGCTCACCCAAAAAACTAGCTCTCCAAAGAGATAATTATTTGGACTAGTTGTGGTGGAAAGTAGGACCCACCTCATATGTAACTACAAAAAATATTATAAATAACAAACCAAATATCCAAATAAAATTCTGATCACACCATTGAATTCGTTTTCTTTGTGCGTTACTGAATCTCTGTCCATTTTCTTTGTGCTAACTACCTACATACACAGCTAGCTAGCACACACTGTTTTTAGCCAGTACTCCTAACGTACTGTTAACTTGAACCTTCAAAATGAGACCTTTCAGCGCATGCAATTGTGTACAACAATGGAGCATGTGCCATGATCACAAAAGCGAGCGAGAGAAGAGGATGCATGCATGTTAGCTTAGCTATCGATCGAGGACCACACAATGGTGGGAATGCATGCTAGCTCACACCACATGCAGGAGCGAGATGCAACTCCATTTGCATTCCTTCCTAGCTAGCTCATGGAGATCACAAACACTCTCCCTCTCTCTCTCTCTCTATATATCTCTCTCTCTCAAACACACACACACACACACACACATTCTCCATTGCTTCCCATACCTAGCTACTAGATAGCTCTTACTTTTCCAGCTCAATCAATCAACGCAATGCGAGGCCCCAACACCAGGGCGGCCTTCCAGCAAGGCTTCCTCAAGAACATGATCTTGAGTCTCCAAGCCTGCAGCGAACTCCGCATCTCATCCTCTTCCTCCGGGGGCGCCGCCGCCGCCATGATGAGTCTCCACCAGAAAAAGTGTGCCATCAAGTCGTCGGCCGACATCGCCATGGCGACTGCCCGCGGTGGCGGAGCGCGGTGGCCGCAGGCACTCTTGGCTTCGAGTACGTCGCCGTCTAGCCCCAGCAAGCCGTCGTCGCTGGGGAAGAAGAAGATCGTGAGGCGCTGTCTCCACAGAAGGCGGAGATCGAGAGCTGGCACCTGTGCCTCGTCGTTGCTTGCAAGGACGACGGCGACGGCGACGATCGGTAGTAGCCGGGAGATTGCAAGAAGGCTGGTGAGGAAGAGGACCAAGGTGCTGAGGAAGATGATACCTGGAGGTGAGCTGCTCGATGAGATCTCGCTGCTTCATGAGGCTGTGGACTATATCGCTCATCTACACGCGCAAGTCGACGTCCTCAGGCGCATCTCAAATGTTGTGCAACGAGGTTGAGATCTCTTGTGTACCTGCAGGTTAGTTTTAATTTCTGGGTTTTTGTTTTGTTGTTGTTTCAATGAACTGATTCGAATTTATTAAAGGTGATCTATATATATAATTAGATTTTCATGAAAGCACGTTAATGAATCCTAACAGGAATCCTCTTTTATTCATTTTTTGGCCCCTCGGCATGCAGAGGTTTTTTGTACCAAGTACGTGCCCGGCTAAAGGAATTGAAGGGGCAGTTCAGTTTTCAGGAAAAAAGAACAATGGCTGATAGATTGTACTAGCAGCTAGCAGTTTTCCCTCAACAGCATGTGGAAATTGATGCAACTCGTTTGAGAGAATACAAATGTCCCAGACCAGACAAGCATGTGGAACAGTGGAAAGGATCATGAAGAGTAGATTAAATATCTTGTAGTCTGCAGATAGGATTAGAGGATTATTGTGATTGTAAAACTTATAATAAGGCAGTAACCAAAGCGACATATATCCTTGTGTATGCTGATGCTGATGGTAAAGCTTTGGCTGCAGTATTTCTCTAGCTATTGCTAGTAGCATTTGTTGTCAATTGAGGCAGAGGAGATACATATGCATATACTGCAAGGGGGATTCTAGCTAGTCTTGAACCATGCTTGCAAATGTACTTCAAATTTGACGCGAAGGGCAAACAGCACGTGTGTTCTTTCCCTTGTCTTGTCTTTTAACCTTTATAAAAATGCTTTATTCGGACTTATATTCTCGTGTGTTTACCTGAAATGAAACCTAAAATAACAAAAAACAGAAGACAAGCTTTCCAACATCGTCAGAGAATATCTGCTCCTGCTTTTGACATAACTTGAGTTCCATACTGCTGAATTCCTTATTATATTATATTGGTCAATGAAATTAAGAAGACAGCTACCCAACAGCTGTAACTATTATCATTTGTTTTACAAAAGTTACAATTCGAACTATCTGACGATTCAGCAGGCATATATCCAAAGAGAACCAAGATTGTGCATCATATCTACCTGCATTTTTACTGTTGCTACTTGCTACTCCATCCGTCCTAAAATAGAAGTTGTTTTCGCTTCCCAAGAAGTCAACTGTTTTCAACTTTAACCAATCATATATAAAAAAATATTAATATTTATAATACATTATTAGTATCATTAGATAGATCGTTTAATAAACTTTCATAAGGGCAGTCCCAATGATAGAAACTACGCACGGTTTCCATAACGGCCGCGTCAACTAGAAACTAGTTATAGAAACTATCTCACACAATGCAGGTTTCTTTGTCTGATAAATATTTCGTTTTTCTTTCTTTTCCTTCTATTTTTAAGTCCATCGTCTTGCTCTAGCCAGACGACATGAGCTCGTGCTCACCATGTGCGGGAGCATGCATGAACGAGGACAGCGGAGCTGGGAGTCTCAGCCAGCCATGGAGGGCAGCTTGCTTCCGCTCGTCATCGTGGAGGAGCCCGACCTCCGCGAACAGCAGCGCCACGCACGCAAAAGGGCCAAGGCAGACGGCAGATGAGACTTGGCCGGCGACCTCCAACCGCCGTGGAGGGCTGCGTGCACACGCAACGTGCGTCGTTATCCGGCGGGCCAGCGTAGCGACGTCGGCGAGCTGTCGGAGAGCGAGCGCGCGGCGACGCGAGCGAGCAGCAGCGGGCCAGCGAGGCGGCGCGGGTGAGCAGCAGGAAAGTGAACGCGGAGACGCCGGCGAGCAGCAGGAAAGCGAGCGCGGCGACGCAGAGGAGCATCCGCGGTAGCCGGCAAGCGAGCGCACGTGATGCACGGCTGGCGAGGGCACGCGAGCGCGGTGACGCGGTCGAGCAGCCGGCGAGCAACCGCACGAGATCCGGCTAGCGAGAGCACACGGCATCGAACTGCTGCACTGCAGCCGGCGCGGCGACGCAGAGGAACTGCTGCACTGCAGCCGGCGGTCGAGGGGCAGCGCGGCGAAGTGGGTGAGCAGCAAGCGAGCGAGCGCAGACGGACGAGGAGCCGCCCACGATGTCCCATCGCGGGCCCCACGCACGTAGAAACGGCCGGTTTCTTCCCAACGCCGAAATCTCTGCCTCGTTGCGAGGGAAGACCCAGTTTCTCTTGTAGGAAACGGTTTCTTCTTTTTTTCCTCTCTTTTCTTATTAATTGATCTCACATGTCACTATTTTGCTTAGGTGGCATCATATTTAATAGGGATAAAAACCACATTTAATATCTCATTGGACTGTCTTAATAAATTTATTTAGAGATGTAAATGTTACACGTATTTTCTACAAACCTAATCAAAATTAACAAAATTTAATTGACACGGTTCCCATAACGACTTTTATTATAGGACGGAGGAAGTATATGCTAATGAGCAACAGATATACTCAGTAGGCCAAAGTGTAGCGCAGAAGAGAGTGAGAGACTGAGAACTCTGCATGTATACGCCCTTAATTCATTCCAAATTCTAAGTCATTTTGTCAGGCGCGAGAAGATTGTGATGCGGTGTTTCTACACTAGGAGATCAAGAATGGAAGGAACTGGTGCTTCAGTCCCTTACAAGAACGATGGCAATAGCAAGATGCCAAGAAAGGCCGGTGTGGGGAAGTCGGGAAGAGGACCAAGGTGAGCTTCGTGAACCGGGCTTCATTTGGCTGGTGCACACACCTACACGTGCAAGTTGACGTGCTCCGCCGCATCTCAAAAATCAATGCAATATAAATAGAAATGATTTTTTTGTGAGAAAATAGATAGGTAGGGTGAAATGAGAATAGTGAGTGCATCCGGAATTCAGGGGTGTATAAGGCCCTTGATTAAAAGAAGGGGAAAAAAAGGAGTGTATAAGGCCCCTGCTGAGCCGGTGGGCTGACTGGTTAACGAACCTTCTCCTTTCTCAACATCGCATGTTTTCGGCCCACACAGCAGGAATTTTGTTTGGGGTCGCATGGGACGTGATCGGACGGAGGGTCGTTAACCAGTCGCCAGTAGCACTCCATTCTTCCTCTACTTATTGCACTTTTCAAAGCTTGACATTATGGGCCTTTGGCGAGAAAAAAGGTTCACAATGTTGCGCTGAGAAGTGATGATACCTAAGCGGACATCTGAATATCTGATCCAAGTTTACTATCGTAATAGGAGGCCTCATCGAAGAGGTCTATCTCGGGCCAGCAAGTCCATCAAAGCATCTAACTCTAAAGCTGGGCCTTAGAGGATAGAGCGTCTCATATCGCCGCTAAATCAATATATGGGCTATTGTTTTGTTGATGGGTCGAAAAACCCGCTAGTTTATAGGCTAAAGAAGACTCAACCCTCGGGCTAATAACGTCAAGACGTTTTTGGGGGCCTTTAAATTATAAATGGACGGCCCATATACGGCGCCATTTTAATTTACCACTATATGATAAATTATAAATACAAGAAAATATCTGACTTTAGATGAAAAATTATATAAAATTTTTTTCATCCATTTTGATGAAGATATTCAGAGCGAACCATATCATCACCCTAGTATTCTCATGTCGTAGTAAAGGCAACATGTCCTTAAAGTATTGCATGAAGTATATTTTCTTTTCTCAATAAACAAGATCATTGCGCAAGTACAGAATTTCGCAAAAAAGACTTATGTACCACAATTTTTTTTTCCAAAGACATCTCTAATCAATAATAGCTGGACAACATTTTAGCCGATAGGTGAATTATACTCCCCTCCAAGTGGTGCCTATAAATAAAGAAGAGTAAAAACAAACCAAACTGTACCCTGTGCGTGGCAGACCGAATACCACGCTCCGCAACCCAGTCCCCACTCTTTCGCTTTTTGCTAAGTTACTGACAAGTTAGAAACACCTAGGTCCTTAGTCTAGTCAAGACCAAAGCCAAAGTTAGAAACACCTAGGTCCTTAGTCTAGTCAAGACCAAAGCCATATATTTTTCTAGGTGGTCACTCCATGAACCAGTTCTTATAAAGAAAAAAGACATGAGCTCTATTAACAAACCCCAAACCAGATGTTCAAGCCCCACAGGTTCCATGCTACTAGCTAAAGAGGAATGTTTTAATTATCAAAGTTTCATAAGCCATTAGTCAAGATTAATAGGATCATCATATATCAAAAGTAACTTGTTGAGGAGCTAACCAATCCTACCCAACATAAAGATAAAGTTCGGGGTGAAAAGAACAAGATGCTGCCTAGATGAGCGATTTTGAAAAAATTGAAACTTGCAACGGATAATAGGATCAAAATTCATAATACGGGTAACATGAAAACACAAATCGGCGAAGGCTAGGTCTATTTAGTCGATTCTACTTGTTATCAAAGTTCAAAGGTCCCACACATGCACACGCACACGCGCGCGCACACGCAAGAACAAGAAAAAGTTGATGAGGACAAATAACCCAAAATGAACTTCAACAACCAAAAAACAAGATCAAACAAAGAAGAAACCCGATTGATCTACCGAATCACCTACGTAAATATAGCATCTCGATCGAGTTACCATAGTAGCATGTTTAATTTCGACCACTTCTCCGTCCATTAGGTTAAGCATTCCTCAATTAGAGGTTTGGATGGATTCATATATGCCTTAAAGGCTACTGCATATGTCGTGAAGGCTATACATGTAAATCTATAAGAAATAATAAAGAGATACCCCTTCACATATATATATATATTGGTTCATGTGCACTCTTATATTATATGTTGTTCTAGAGGATTGGGTAAAGCGATACGAAATCTATAACTACAACTTCTACAAACCTATTTTTTGGGACCAGGAACATAAAACCCGATCCGACAATCATGGATTCTCAACATCCCTATCCCTTCACCCTTCCGAATCCGTCTACGATACAAGCAATAGAGCATTAGAAACTCCGAGCAAAGATATTTTCGTCCGAGGGACAGAAAGAACAAATGCATATAAATAGCTCTGTTTTGAACCACCCAACTAAAATTTAGTTAGATAAACTTTAGCTATCTAAAAGTAATCTCATCCTCACTAATAGACTCAATTTAATTTTAGCTTGGGTCTTTTAGCTGAGGTGTTTAGAACATGTTTAACCGACGTTTATGAACCACATACAGTTAGTCACCTAGGCGGAGGCCGGTGTCGGTCAAAATCCGTTTTTCGCAGCGGGCAATCGGGCAATCGCGTCCGCTGCGATGACAAGGTCAGGGTAAATGTGACGTTTACCGTGACGGTCGCAAGTGCCCGCTGCGAAAAACGGATTAACCGCAGCGGGCAACATAAGAAACCCGCTGCGGTTAATGTTATTTAACGCAGCAGGCACCCTACAATGCCCGTTGTGGTTAATCCTTCCAAAAAAATAAAAAAAAGAAAAAAAACCCTAGAAACCCGCTGAGCCCATCGACAGGCCCACTGAGCCCAGTGCCGCCGCCGTCGTCGGATCCGGTTGTTGCAGATTACGTTCGCCTCGTACACCAGGCTGCTTACCGCGTCTGATCTCTGCTGCGATGGCAGCTCCTGGAAGGAATCAACAGTTGGTGCAAATTACGTTATTAACTAGCCTGATGAATGAGCAAGCTTAGCTGAATCTGAATGATCACACTTTTTCTTTAAAAAAAAGATCTGAATGGTCTATGGATGACAGTAACGAAGGAGAGAGAGATGAGTGAGGAGGAGAGTTGAACGGACCTGCAGCATCTTGCTGACATTGCGAGCCGTCCGGATCACAACGAGCCAGTACGCCGGCGAGTAGCAGCAGCAGCAGCAGGTTGGCTCGCCGCTCCTCCACTTCCACAAGCAGCCGTCGTCGTGGCGCCGCCTCCTCCAAGAGGAAGAGCTGGAGCCACCGCACCTCAAGACGACGCACAACACGCCCCGCCTTGGCGCGTTCCCAGGCTCGTCGGCGAAACCGGCCGGGCGCCGGGACGCTGCCGCCGCTGGGAGCAGCCCGCGGTACATGGAGGACACGACCTCGTCCGTGGCGCGCCGAGACGAGGCCCAGCGTCGTCGGCCGCGACGGGTCCAGGAAGCTGGCGCGGCGGCCCCAGCGGCAGGCGCGGACAGCTTCAGCTTCCAGAGCTCTGAGGCCACCAGCCGCGTGAAGGGATCGGAGATGAGCGACAAGGTCACCGGAGACTACTACCTGGTCCCGCGCCGCCGCACCGATGTGCTGAGAGAGATAGTGGACTCTCTGGGAGAGAGAGAGAGGGTGCTCGATCTCCCGCCGCCACGCCTCTGAGAGAGAGAGATAGGGAGGCTGAGAGAGGGGAGACTGAGAGGATAGGAACCATAACAAGTGTTGTTTTTATATGGGGTGTGGCTATCGGGCCTCGCTTTGGGCCTAATGGGCTTCGGCTTTAACCGTGACGGGCCTTATAAGAAGCCCGCTGCAGTAAATTAATTTACCGCAGCGGACACTGATGTCCGTTGCGCACAGCGGACAAAAATGTTCGTCACAGTAAATAAAAAATAGCTGCTGTGGAAAAGGATGAGATTTTCTGCGGTGGGCAAAATAAGAGTCTGCCACGAAGAGCTTTTACACAACGTTGTGGAAGCTCGATTTTAACTTCGTGGTAATTATTCCTCCCAAGACTACGAGGCCTTGTAACTGCACTGCAAAGTGCAAACACACAAAGCCACACGTACCACGGAACGAGCGCGCAAGGACTGGACCGCAAAGAAACGGCCGGTAGGGTCCATGCGACCGACTACGCAAGGGGACGGACCGACGCATGCATGCGCGTACACGTCGAGTGCGTGCTGCGGACCACACGCCGTAGCGTAGTCACGCAAAGCACACGGACATTGTGTACCGTGCTGTTACTACTGTGTTGGTGGCAAAGTGGCGACGCGTCGCGTAGTGATTGGACGGAGGAGGCAAATTCGACGTGGCTTGCCAGTATACGCGAGATGAGGCCTACATACGCGTACAGAGCACTGGCAGGGGCAAGCTACGTGCGTGACGACTGATAAAACGATCAGGAGGAACAGCTCCTTTAGCACGGATGGGTGAATATTCTCGCTTTAATTTGCAAATTAAAACTCGCTTTTCATCTTCTTATATAGTACTGTATATCTTATGATTCGTAGTAGGCTAAAAAACAATGAGCATGTTTGTTTAATTTATAATATACCGTGTTTTTCTATCAAAACAAAACAGTTTAAAATAACATAAGTTGGCTTATCAAGCTCAATGTCTATCGAATACTTTATTAGTTCTAAATTATAAGTAGCTTTTAATTTTTTACATATATTTAGTTACGTATTTAAATAAACATAATAATATATTTAGATTCACATGAAAATAAATTAAAAAAACAAAAGGATCAGAGGGAGTGCTAAGTATAAGCTACTATCAACATATTGTACGCATCACGACTCAGGGCCGATGCATGTGAAAAGGGTAGCTAGCAGGCTCCAGCAATGGGAGAGGTGCACCGCACGCATCAGAATACACGGCGGTGGTCGCAGTCGCAGTCGCAGGATGACGACCGGGCGCGGGCGCAGACTGGGACAGACAGGCGGACAGCCGAGCGCACCGAGTCGGTGGAACGCTACGTGATCTGGTGGCCCGTGGCCGCTGGGGAGCCCGCCCGCCCGCGCGCGCATTAATAACCAACGGGGCAAGCGAGAGAGCCAGCCGGCGGGCGCGCGCGCGGCTCGTCCCGCCCCGAACCGCACGGGGACGAGACGGTGGGTCGGTCGGTACACAAAGCAGCAGGCGTCGTTTATTGCTAGTACGTCTCATACGTACACCACCGCCCGCCGTGCCCACGCGCACACTACCACTGCGTGTCAGCGCACACGTCTCGGTTTCCCCGGCGCAGTAGAGAGGCTGGCTCCGGCACGGCCCTGCTGCTGCGTGAAGGCTCGGGGCCTGCAGGGGGAAGTGGGGATCGGAGGGACGATGGGCACGACAAAGACATGGGCGGCCACACATGCATGGCTAGCTGCATGCCTGATCTGACATGACCTCTGCCTGGCGGCAGACGAAGGAAGACACGACACGCCGGCCGATCGCCGCTCATCCCGATCGATCCTCGCCACGCCACCGTTCTTTTCCGCTTCATTCAGGGCCAGACATGGCAAGTGCACGCCATCATCTGCGGCTGGCTAGCTAGCAACCACCGTCGGCCAGCACGGGCACGCGAGACACCCAGCCAACTGCCCGCCCGGCTGCGGCAACCGGCGCCCAACCAATCGTCCAGCACCACGCAACCACCGTCGGCACACACGCTGCTGATCTTCCCTGACCCTGATCCCGGCGGCTTCCACCTCCACCGGTCTTGGTCAGAAACGGCATGACGGGCCACCTTTTACGGTTATGCTCCGGCCGCACCGGTTCCTGCTTCTTCCATGCCGCATTGCCGACGACACCGCCCGGTCGGTCGGTCGTCGTCGATCCAGCTGCAACCACCGCGTGCGTGCTTGCGTACGTCGCCTCGCTCGCCGGACAAGGACGGCGGTCGTCGTCGTAAGCACCGTCGGCGGCGGCGGCCCGCCCGATAACTCGCCAACTAATCGCGCCATCATGGCCGCACTGCAACAATCGGTTTCTATCTACATATGCGTGTGCGTGTGCCCAACAACGTTTTGACTTGTGTGCATGTTTGCGTTGTGATGCCATGACGACCACCAGACGTCGTCCTGACTGACCGACCTCAACGCCTAACAAACAACCTGCTGGCTGAGTGATCATACGATCGATACTCCCTGATACTTCATCATCATCACTATAATAAGCTTGTTGTCACTCACAAGTCACAACAGCTAGCTAACCGTGGTTAATTAAGACGGCGGCTGGTCGAATAATGGCAGAGAATCGGCACTACTAAAAGCTGGATTTCTCCTAGTGTTTTTAATTAGCAGTAAAACACTATCATTAGTCATAGCACATGAGAATTTTACTAGGACACATTTACTAGGAAAAATTTGTACTAAATTTTAGCTACCAAAAACACTAGGAGAACGCCATCTCACTAGAAGAATTTTTAGATTTTAGTAATGCGGGATTCCGGTCATCCGGTGCTGGATGATAGATGTCCATTGCCGCCGCCGGACTTTAAGATTTTTTTGCGTCGTCAACTGCTGCGACTGCGAGCTGAGCCCCACTGGCTGTCTCTGTGTTTGCCCGGCCCGGCCCACTGCCACCACCACCCCCCGCACCCCCCCTCCCCTCCTCTTCTTCTTCTGCTTATATAAGACGTCCGGCCGGGGGAGCACGCAGAGGAGAGACGAGCGAAGAGAGCAGCCAAAAACACTTCTACACATACTTCCTCCGTCCCTTTATCTACGTCGTTTGGAAAGCGTATATGTGAGAGAAACACGGTTTTCGTCGTTTGAAAAGCATACATACGAGAGAAACACGGGTTTTTTAGAGACAAACATTTAGAGATAGAGGGAGTAACCCGGGAGTACGTGTCTCTGTTTCTCTCTCTCCCGGCCGGCTGGCTAGCCTCCTCCGGCCAGGTACTTTAGACAGTGCACCGTGTTGCCTCTTTCGTCGGTCGATCTCTAAAGGCCAGAAGAACCAGACTCCATGGCAGCTCCCCTCTCTTCCTGGCCATGGGCAAGCCTCGGCCAATACAAGGTAACAACGCTCGACCTCGACTCTTCCTTTCTTCCTCCCTCCCTCCCTTCACTTTTGTGCATCATCTTCTTCCATGTCCACAAACGCAAATCTACATTTGCAACCAATCCTGTTTATTTCTACATCAGTATTTCTTTGTTGGCATGCATTTTTATCTGTGCACATATATGCAGTACGCGCTGTTGGGGCCTCTGGTGTGGAAGGTGGTGCAAGAATGGCGGGAGCAGGGGGACCTGCCGTCGCTGCTGGGCTCCTGGTGGCTACACCTGCTGCTGCTCTTCGTGGCGCGGGGGCTCACCTACCAATTCTGGTTCACCTACGGCAACATGCTCTTCTTCACCCGCCGCCGCCGCGTCGTCGCCGACGGCGTCGACTTCCGGCAGATCGACGATGAGTGGGACTGGTGAGTTTTTCTGTACTATACACTAGTACTAGACTACTGCACCAGTCACTACCTTTCATGAGTTTCTGGCTGCAGCTACCAGCTAGCTGCATGGCATATGGGCATCTTGCGTCTTGCCACTCTCGCGGCACCAAACACCTTTGTTGGTTTAAGCCTGCAGCAGGAGTCATCCAAAATGCGTGGATGGGGCACACTTTGTATTGATGGCAACGCTATACGCCTATAGCAGTTGAGCTAGTAGTAGCTTCTACGACTCTAGCTAGTAGCATCTACTCCTACTAGTAGTATTCATTTTCATTTTTGGAGTCGTCGATCCTAGGAGTTTGAAGCCCCCAAATACAGTATTGTTTTCTCTTTTTCTTCCCTATAAGTGCACTTTCTCTCTCCATTTTCATATCACCATAATTAGGTAAAAAAAATTACTGTAGGAGTACTTAGAGCAAGGTTAATAATACAACCAGCTGCTAATTTTTTTGCAGCCTATTCTCAGCCCATCTATATAATAGTTAAGTCTTCAATATTAATACTGGGTCCACATGTCATTCTCACAGACTTTCTTTACTCTTGTGCCTGAGTCGACTGTAAGCTTACAGTCTACTTTGCTTCTCTTTCTTCTCTTCTCTCTTCCATATCATTATTTAGCTGGTTGCTATTGTGCTATTGTACTTGCTCTACAATCAAAGTTGTCTGCACGTCAATAACAAAAAGTACAGTAGTCAGCATGTCATTGGTTGCTGTAATTCTTCATCCAAGAGGGGTACCAGTGACACGGTAACTTTATGTATTTGTCCGGACTCCGCGGAGCACGGGAAGGGCTTGTGACGTGTGAGTGACTGTGCCTCGATCACCAACTGACCGTGGGCCTCGCGCTCGCCCTCGCCTCCCGCAGGGACAACTTTCTGGTGCTGCAAACGTTGATTGGGGCCACGGTGGTCAACAGCCCACTGCTTCCGGGCCTGCGGCAGCTCTGCCTGTGGGACACCCGCGGGTGGGCCGTCGCCCTGCTGCTGCATGTGGGCTTCTCAGAGCCGGTCTTCTACCTGGCCCACCGGGCCCTCCATTGGGCCCCACTCTTCGGCCGCTACCACGCCGCGCACCACTCCTCGGGAGTCACCCAGCCGTTGACAGGTGCGGCGACGGCAATGGATCATTGCGCCATTATTTTCTGATGATCCCTTCGTCTCGGCATGTGCAATAATGGGAGCACGTACTTTTGCTTGCATTGCAGCCGGGTTCGGGACGCCGCTGGAGGCCCTGCTGCTGACTCTGGTGATGGGGGCCCCACTGGCAGGGGCCTTCCTGGTGGGGACCGGGTCCATAGGCCTGGTCTACGTGCACGCCCTCGCCTTCGACTACCTCCGCGCCATGGGCTACAGCAACGTCGAGGTCGTGTCGCCCAGGGTGTTCGATACGTTCCCGCTGCTCAGATACATCCTCTACACACCTTCGTGAGTACTAGTACACTACTACTATACCATAATCTTAAACTATAGATTCAATCAAATTTTGTATTTAACAAAATTTATAGAAGAAATATTATAAATACTGTTATCTCCAAAGACTTTGACATGGCAGACAAAGAAA
Source organism: Microstegium vimineum (assembly GCA_022036555.1). NCBI lineage: Eukaryota > Viridiplantae > Streptophyta > Magnoliopsida > Poales > Poaceae > Microstegium > Microstegium vimineum. The sequence continues at coordinate 42,561,221 of CM039121.1, read as the reverse complement.
GAAACGCCCTGTTGGGTGTTAACAATGTACTGTAGCACCTAGTAGTATGCAATGTGACACGACAGCATATGAGAGGGACAAAAACTGGCCGAAATCATCAATCAATGAAGCTGGGGGGGGGGGGGGGGGGGGGGTCGACACCTAAACTTGACACTGATGCAAGTGTCACTGATTTCGCGGCAGTCATCATCACATCCTTTTCCTTCCTAAGCTGTCTGTCTGTCTGTCGGCATGGATTTTGCTGTGACCACAACTAACCTTCACGTTGGTGACGACATGATTACTGTACGTAACTACTACAACTACCAGGTACCTGAGCCTGCACCACCGGGAGCGACGCGGCAAAAACCTGTGCCTGTTCATGCCGGCGCTGGACTGGGTGGGCGGGACGGTGGACGAGCGATCGTGGGCGCTGCAGCGCGCGGCGTACGACGGCGCCGACGGCGGCGGCGCACTGGGGGCGCCGGGGTTCGTGTTCCTGGCGCACGTGGTGGACATGATGTCGTCGATGCACGTGCCGTTCGTGCTCCGGTCCCTGAGCGCCACCCCGTTCGCCAACCGCTTAATCCTGCTCCCGTTCTTGCCGCTGGCTTTCTTCTTCATGCTCCTCATGTGGTGCTGCTCCAAGACCTTCGTCGTCAGCTTCTACTGCCTCCGTGGCCAGCTCCACCAGACCTGGTGCGTGCCCCGCTACGGCTTCCAGGTACGTACACGGCGAATGCCGCGCATTCATTCGTGTCTGTCGATCGGCCACCGCACCGGGAATTGAATGTGAATGCGGATGTGGACGTGAAATGTGAAATGTGACCTGCAGTACTTCCTGCCGGCGGCGAAGAAGGGCATCAACCAGCAGATCGAGCTCGCCATCCTCCGCGCCGACAGGATGGGCGTCAAGGTGCTCAGCCTCGCCGCGCTCAACAAGGTCAGCTACTACTGTGTACTGTAGCTAGTATAGCTCTCGTTATTATTACTGTAGGAGTATTATTACAGGTTGCACGCAAGTACCCAGGCATAATCATACTCGTTTTTCGTATACGTAGTACAGTATGACGTACAACTGCGTCCCATATGCCTGCTTCGTTTTTCGTCACGCTTTGATTGACCCCGGGATGACCCGGCCGGGACTTCACTCCGTTGCCCATCACGTGTCGTAGTCGTTGGGCCGTACTAAGTAGTATGGGCAACCAGCAGCAGAGTACCAGTACTTATACTGTACTGCTGCGAGCGATCACTGGTGGCGCTGGCCGGCATGATGGCATCCGTCCAACTACTCGACGGTGATGCGCGCACGCATGTGGGCGCATTGAATTCAAGAGCCGGTAGTCCGGCGTCCGGCGTCCGGCGACGGCGAGACGACGGCCACGCGCGCCATGCGAGGACGCGACGGAACCCGTGGCCGTATGGGACAGGTGTGTGTGTGTACTGTAGAGGAGAGTGTGGGTGTGGCCAGGCAGGGTGGCGCGCGCAGGTGATTGCCCCATTGATGGCGACTCGCTCGGTGATGCGCGCGTCAAGACTGTACTGTAGACTATTGAGATCTCGGCGAGGCGGCGAATGGCGCGGAGGGGACTGATGGCCTGCCTGCCTGCCGCCATCCTTGTCGCGCACCGCCGCGCCGGCCGGCCGGCCGGCCAGATCGCGGGAGCAGTGTAGGGTGTGTTTGGTTAGATGCATTCTTGTAGCCTGAGTAAGGGGAAGAAGACAGGCTAGCTTTGGTCAGGGCTTTGCAATGCAAGCAACATGTGTTTGGTTGGTCGTTTTACTAAAGCCAGACTAGAGTAAGGTTCTGTTTGCTTGCTTGTATATGACCTGCACTGCATTAGCTTAGCACGAACTAGAGTGTTTGGATGACTGCTACCTTTTGTGTTGGCCTCACCATGCATAACGTTGGGTGATCTTACCACCCCCACAACACTAGCTGCTACTACCTTCCACCATCCCTGCAACTTCCGTCGGGGCAGAATCAAGGGAATTTGGTGCTAAGTTAAAAAAAAAGGGAATTTGATGTCTAACATCATGTCCGGAAACTGCAAGCTGTAGGGGAGTGAAAAGTGATCAGGAGTTTCATTCAGGCACCAGGCTTCTTAACAAATAAAGGCTTTCAGAAACTACAATTCATTCATCTTAACAAATAGTGACCATTTTGTACCTTTTTTTTAAAAAAATAGAGAACAAAAAAGCTTTCAGCTGTAATTCATCCATCTTAATAGATAAGGGTCATTTTGTACAGACCAACCATAGATGAAAATTAGAAACACTGTAAGAATGAATGGTTATTAAATCCTTTCCTAGAAAGTAGAAACAAATGTATTAAGATGTTTTCAATGTCAATATGGCAAGTACATGAAACAGGGAGCAGTGATAACCATTCTGACAATGAGCATATACGCAAGAAAATTCAGGGTACAACAATAAAAGAATGGGAGCAGGAACAATTAAATGCAAAACCTAAGCATTTTTGATAGCATTACTAAATAAAAAACTGAGCACATCGAAATGAGTTCATGCCAGATTGCATCACAGTAGTTCACCCATTAGTGTCTACATGCCAATACAAATCAACAAGCAGCAATTAGCATCTCCCAACGATTCCAGGAATGCTTGCCGCACAACAACCATCAGATCCACATGCCATTACCTACTATAACTACCTAAGTGTTTTGGTGGTTACATATGTAGGATGTTAGCCAAAATATGGTTAGCTAGTCAAGGTTGACTACGTCAGCTAATCCCAAAAAAAAACTGATGGTTAGATGGTCTTCTTCTCACTTGTTCATCTTCTCATCCAAATGAGTCCTGCACCACAGCTCCTTGTCTTCTGGTTTCATTCCAACAAACACAAGTGCAGTAGCCTTGTTTTGCATCATGTGATTGAGACAAAACATGAGTTCAAGCCTGATGAAATTAGGAACATCCATGACTGCTTCATAAATCACAGGTGCTGCCTCAGAATGGTTCCCCTCTGCCACTGCACCTGCAAAGCTATAAATGGCATCAGTCATCCCTGTCATAGCATCTCTGTCTTCATTACTGAGACCTCTCTTCCTCTTCTTTCCTTTTGTCCCTTCCTCTGAAGCCTCATCGTTACCGGTCGAGGGAGCATCAGCATCAACATCAATGATATCAGGGGTTACAGGCTGTCCCAGTGGTTCATTGGAGCCCATGGCAAACCTACCTGTTGCCACCTCACTTGCAAATATGGATTGCATTTGTGGATAGTTGATGAGATGGGTGTTTAAGAACTTCGCATCTTTAGGGTGGTCCTGTAATGCACACCAACATCAGACTTACAGGATATAAAATTTAGAGTTTAAGAAAATGAGTTGATATGAAGTTTCAAACTTGTTTACCTTGACATGGCCATTGTAATGCTCTGGATCTAGTGTTATGATATAGTTTGCTTCATCCCAGCCAGCACCACTGAGTTCTTTGAGCCTGCAGATCTTCACCCACCTAGAACGCCACTTACGAAGGTGATTGTATACCTGAGTGCCACTCACTTCAAGTTGAACAAACTCTGATAGGTCCCTTGCAACAGCGTTGAGATGAACATCCTTGAAACCTTTGTCAGTCCTCACTCCTTCAGCCACCAGCTCAGCAAAACGCCTCAGAACGAAGGCAGACATGACATTAGTCCACTGGAGTCTACCACCACCTCCATTGCCTTGTGCACCAACAACGTCTTGCACATGGTTTAGCTGAGGTGGGTCTACAACCACTCCAGCAGCAGCACCGGCACCAACCTGTCCTCCAAATGCAACACCATCTCCCATATCAAAATCATTCTCCAACACTTCAGCAAAATCAGCCCCCAAACCTCCATCTATTTCTACCAAAAAGCTAAATATATCACAAACCATCTAACAGCAGCAAAAAAATTCCAAATGACAGTCATCCTTACAGTACTAATACATCAAGTGTGCAGAAATAAATTACACAGCAATACTAGCACATCAAGTGTGCAGAAATAAATTACATAGTAACATTTAAAGCGTGCAGAAATAAATTACATAGTAACTACCAACTTCTGCAGGCTCTCAATTCCTTATGCCTTGCCTAGTTTGCCACATTTGAGTGGCCCATGTGTCCCTTTTGGGAGCCCAGGTTTGGTTGTCATGAACAATGTCATTAGGCAAGTTTTCATCAGTTGATTTTGCTTGCCAATTTGATTCTAGAGGGACATGGTCATCATGCTCATACCTTAAGATCCAATTGTGTAGGATACAACAAGCTAGTACCAACTTAACTTGGGTCTTGTAGGGATGAAAAAGCTTGTTATCTAGGATCCTGAATCTATTTTTTAGTGCACCAAAAGCCCTTTCTATTGTGACCCTAAGAGCTGAGTGTCTGAGATTGAAGAGTTCTCTTGCATTTTGTGGGCTTCTCACTCCAAACTCTCTCAGATGGTATCTTGTGCCTCTATAGGGTGGAAGGAATCCTGGTCTCACAGCGTAGCCAGCATCAACAAGGTAGAATTTACCTATATAGATGGGAAAAAGGTCAAAGAAGTACATGATGTCGGCTGCTGGATTCTATGGTATGGAATGTCAATTACCTTGGGGTACATTAAGGCCATCATCTCTTTGAATGGCATCTCCTAGAATCAAAGCATCATGGGCCGAACCTTCCCATCCAGCTAATACATATGTGAACCTTAAATCAAAATCAACAGCTGCCAATACATTCTGAGTAGTGGTGTGTTTCCTCCCTAAAAAGGCAGCTCTATGTTTAGCTGACACTCTTGCAAGGACATGAGTCCCATCAATAGCACATATGCAGTCCTACATTTTGATATTTGATAACAGTTAATGTGTAGCATATTTAGAAAATAATTTGCCAATTTTAGTTATGTATTTGAGTCAAACCTTGAAAAAGGGATTTCACCTCCTACTGTGTTGGATCTTAGCAGGGATAGCAGTTGATGGAGGGAGGATCATCTCAGCTCGTAGTTCTCCAACAACAAATAAAACCTCCTGGAAGTACCTACTAATTGTTTCTATAGACCTTCTAAATGAAATTTTAATAACTCGAAATCTCTCATTATGGCCTACAACCATCAAGAACATGGCCACTTGCTCTTCAATATTATAGTGGATACTATCCCTTAGTAGACCCTGGGTCCTAAAAAGGTCACATAGCTGGAAAAAGGGTGCTCTTTTCATCCTGAGCAACTCCAAACAATTTGTGTCATTGCTGTGATAGATGAACCTTAGGTTTGCTGCCCTTTCTTGGTCCCTTTGAGATAAGGGGGCGTAGGATATTGATGGCCTAGACCTAGAGATGCGCCTAAATCTTACAGAAAACCAAGCACTAACAACTACAACTAGAGCTGCTCCCCTAATAATCAACCTTCGACGTCTAGATGCAGGATCCATGTCTAGTAACAAAGAAATAACCCTTAATTAGTGCCAACGAGGTGGACACCAAACATAAAATGAGCAAAGGAATCTAAAAATGAAGTTTCAGGTAGCAGGAATTTCAGATCCGCAAAGAAATTTGCACATTGCAATGTATAATCCGAATACACACGAAAATGAGAGATTAATTAAGGATGCAGAGGAAGGAGAAGGGGGAAACGAGCCCTAGGGCTAGGATCTACCGGCGAGGACAAAGCACACTAGCAGATTCACCTTCTGGATCTTCCCTGCGTCTCCCCTGCGTTGGACCCCCCTGCGTGAAAAACAGAGAATCAGTGGAGTAGAGGAAGGAGAAGAAGAAAAACGAGCAGGGGAATGGGAAGGAGCAGGGGAAAATAAACCCCAGGGCCGAGATCTACCGCCAAGAACGAAGCACAGGAGAGGAGATCTACCACTTTCTCACCTTCGACCAGGGTTGTGCGAGAGAAGGAAGAGACAGGAGCTGCGGCGGCGGCGGCAGGAGTTCGAGTGCGAGGTGGGAGCGAGCGGTAACCCTAGCGGGCACCGTGTTTTATTCTGTGGCCACGTGAGGCCATCCGGGCCCACAACAAAAGCCGCCCCCGCGCTAGAACAAGCCTGGCTTGTTGAAAACGTCCGAGGGGTGCGTTCCTAGTAAGCTAGGTTATGGGTTCCCTTTTGTATTCGTTAAGTCTGGCTTATATCCTTACCCAGGCAACCAAACATACGTTTTTTGCATTAGACAAATCTGATCAGGCCCATAGCTAGAAAACCAAACACACTCGTAGTGTACGGCCGTGGGTCATGGTGTGTAGTCTTCTCTTGCCTCGACACTCGAGTCCGTCACGGGTCATCGGTTCATGGCATGGGAATCCAATTGGGTGTCAGCATGGCGGTCCTTGCCTGCCCTGCCCTCCCCTGCTCTGCTCCAATCCGTGGAGGCGTGCCGCGTGTGCGGCGGTGCGCCGAGCCGTACTACTTGATCCCTGCGGGCGCGCCGAGCCAATCAGAGCGGTGTCGTGGACGCTACTGTACGGGGCGTGCCGGACCGCGCCGCGGCCCGCCCGGCCTCCTGCTGAGTACAGTACGTAGCGTACTGTACTCGTACGTACTGTACTGCTACTAGTACGTACGTCTGTTGTTACGTGTCTCTTTCGCCTGTGGCTGTGCTGTGCACAGTGCTGGCCCATATGAGCTCTGGGCCTCTGTCTGGACTCTGGACTGCAGGCATAGTACGCGGCCTAGGCGCAGTACGGTTATTTTAGCAGGGACCACAAATCTCACCAAATTGAGAATCCAAATTGTAACAGCTCGGTCCCAAACAAAAGAATATAATTATGAAAACTGGGTCAGTTAAGATATATGCCAGTGTTTGATGATCAACTTTATTAAATAGTAGCATTAACATTTATGTCTCTATAGATAATATTATTATAAAAATACTTTATAAGTAACCTAACTATACTTATTTTATATGACGAATGTTCATATTTTTTATTATAAATATAATCAGTTAAAGTTTAAACCGTTTCACTGGTAAGAAACGAGAATTGTTTTTATCTGGTTACGAAGCGAGTACTACTCAGCTGCAGTAACGCTTGCTGCAATTTAAACGCGGTAATTTTTACCGCAACTTAATTTTGCATGTGAAAACCCCAGTGAGGCGCGGTCATTGGCTCATGGCCAGCCTAGAAACTCATGGGCCACGTATATATAGTGCGGAGTTGTACCGTTGTACTAGTAATTTCCATGCATGTTTGAATCTTGGAGCGCGGCTTTGGAACAGTTTCACATCTTGAAGCATCTCTCTCATTTTGCACTGTATCTGTCTGTAATCTGTATCCATATACGTTATCTTCAGAACGAGGCTCTGAACGGAGGCGGCACCCTGTTCGTGAACAAGCACCCGGACCTGCGTGTGAGGGTGGTGCACGGCAACACGCTGACGGCGGCCGTGATCCTGAACGAGATCCCCAGCAACGTCAGGGAGGTGTTCATGACCGGCGCCACCTCCAAGCTCGGCAGGGCCATCGCGCTCTACCTCTGCAGGAAGAAGACCAGAGTCCTGGTAACATATACTCACTACTAAGCCACTTACTGTGCTACGTGTACTCGATCATCTACTCAGCATCCATCACATGTAACGTGCTCTCGATCTCCATCAGATGTTCACGATGTCGTCGGAGAGGTTCTTGAAGATCCAGAGGGAGGCGCCGCCGGAGTACCAGCCGTACCTGGTGCAGGTGACCAAGTACCAGGCCGCACAGAACTGCAAGGTACCGTACATTGTTTCATTTCATCTGAGATTCATGACTACTAAGCTAGTGTGTGTGTGTGTGTACGATGATGATGAACGGTAATTAATGGTAATTAACGGCGGACGGCCGGTACAAACGGTGCAGACGTGGCTCGTGGGCAAGTGGCTGTCGCCGCGTGAGCAGCGGTGGGCGCCATCGGGGACGCACTTCCACCAGTTCGTGGTGCCGCCCATCATCGGCTTCCGGCGGGACTGCACCTACGGCAAGCTCGCCGCCATGAGGCTGCCCAAGGACGTGCGCGGGCTGGGATCCTGCGAGTACACCATGGAGCGCGGGGTGGTGCACGCGTGCCACGCCGGCGGCGTCGTCCACTTCCTCGAAGGGTGGGACCACCACGAGGTGGGCGCCATCGACGTCGACCGCATCGACGTCGTCTGGAACGCCGCGCTCAAGCACGGGCTCACGCCGGTGTGATGGGCTCGTCTCGTCTCGTCTCGTCAATTTGGTCCAGGTGCGGGCGGGCTGGCTGTGTCTGTGTGGATGCATGCAACAGGCTAGCTAGCCCAACAGACAGCCCACGGGCTACTAGCCTACTACAGTACCGTGGGCCGTGGCTATTCCCCTTCTTGTAGTACGAGTACTTGTCGAATTAATGGGACAGGTCAGCGACGCCACAAAAAATGTACACGCGCGCGCGTGCGTCGATGGTCGATCTGACGGCAGGATTCACGCGTTATTTATTTATTTATAAAAAATTCCGCCGTGGCAAATCTACGATGGCCGCCTTTTCCCGTGTCGAACACCGATGTAAATCCTCACTCAGAATAAGAAATCGGATGGACGATGCGATTGTCAGGTGATCCATCGCTGACTTTTTTTTTGTTTGTTTGGGCGCGGCGGTGCGCTGTGTGAGTGTGACTCACTTGTGCGTGCGCCCCCTGCCCGCCAATTCACCATTTGATACGCGTAACGGGGGTGACTTGGTTACTACTTTCAAAAGTTTAGCATGGGTTTGTGTTTTCGTGTGTGCTGAACTGGGGACTGCCCTTTGGATTCCAACTTACTACCGATGATATACACTTCCGAACATGACACATTGGCATTGCAACCATTTCCTTTTCCACTCACATGTACTCCGTATAGTTTGGTACTCTACATCAATATCGGCTAGTTCGTTTGGTAAGATTATGCACTGTTCTGGCAGGATTATGTACTGCTGACTGATTTCTTGTGAGAGAAAAACACTGTTCTGGCTGGATTTAAGCCGGCTGAAAAACCAAGCGAACAGGCTGAAAATTCCTCCGCGTGAATGAGAGCCTTAAAGTTCAGGGTTGTCTCCCCTGCATTGACTTTAATAAAGTTTGAACAAAGACACATTAGTTGCCCAATACAAGTATTCCCTCCATATTGTAAAGGGTAAGATATCATTTTAGACAAAATTTTGGTCAAACATTGAGAATATAAATCATGAATAAATTTTAACTTATTGAGTTTAAAAATGTGAAAACCATACAAATATATTTGTCTTAAAATATGCTTTCATAAAAATAAACATATATCATTTTTAAATAAATATTTTTCTAGAAATATGAAGTTAAAGTCATGCTTTGAAGACTATGTCGTTGTCCAAAATACTTCTTTTATCATATCATATGGAGGGAGTAGATTTTTTGCATGCTTGCATAATGCTTGGGCAACGATGATCACATTCGTAAAATTGGCCAATAGCTTAATTATGTAAGAATAAAGATATACTACATATATCCGCATAATATGCCATTATTCTAGCATAGTGCTTAGTCAAACCATTTTTTATTGGACCAAATTCATGAAAAAATATTTATAATCCTGGATACGCCATTAGATTTTGAAAGGAAATGACGCTTTTTTGTAGTGAGGAACCTAAAAGCCAGTACAGCCAATAGCCCATATGGCGGCCCATCCTCTACTGCTGTAATGCCTTTTCTGGCCCAAGCCAAGCTGCGCCTTTTCCATTTTCTCGCCAAAACAACCGCGCAAACGCGAAAGAAATAAAAAAAATATTCTGTTGCCGGTACTAGTCAGCCTGTGGTTTGGTTTATAAGCAGCCACCGAAATAGTTTTTGTCTCACAGAAAAATAATAAAAAAATAGTCAGCCACCAAAATGACTAGGTGAAAATGATGTATGGTTTTGTGAAGTTTAAAAAACAGATTATGTTCGAAGTGGTAGGTATAGTAAATTAATGGGACTCGTGCACTTTTTGTGTACAATGAATGAATGAGTATTCTCTCTTTTTTTTTAAAAAAAAACAGGTTTACATATATTTCCTGATTGTACATGGGGAGTGGGGACAAAGAAGTAAGATAGTGAATAGGATACATTTTCGAATATCTAAGAGTTTTAACGTTCTAGCCTTTATTTGGAGAAAACTAAACTAGCAAAAAAAGTTGGAAACAAAAGAGACAATTCAAAACGCCATATAAACCTCAAGCCTATTAGAAGACATTTAGCCATACTTGGCAGAGATCTCCAACACATTTTTAAAAACGGCAAGCCCACTTCATCGTCACCCGAACCCTTTCATTATGTAATCAGGACAAAAAATGAGTTCAATATGTAGCTTTGAAGGCAATTTGCATATGAATTGTATTCCTTTCTTATAAAAATAAGAGTAAAAACAATGTCATTCCTCCAGATAGACAAATATACAACACTCGCTTCCAGCCACACTTTTTATTTTTTTGACGAGGAGCTTCCACCCAAAGTTGGAAGCATGTGTTTTTCTATGTATCCCTTGCAACCAGTTCCTAAATAAACAGGCTACACTATGCGGTGGTCTTAAACCAAAAGCAACTTGAATATTTCTCCAAATAAAATATGAAACATGACAATTGAAAAATTAAGCGTTGGATTGTTTTATTGTTGTTGCGAAACAACAACGCTGACTCTCAATCCAATTTTGCTTTACTAAATTTTCTTTGGTCAAAATTTCACCTTTATTAAGAACCAAACAAATAACAAATTGTTATTTATATAATGTTTATACATTGATTGTGACTACAAAACATCATGTATCGTAAGATTCCAATTCAAAGTATCTTGTTAATCGTTAAGTCGTACAAAGGCAACTTTTGCCACTAGTTCCTTTGGCTCAGTTAGGTTGCTTAACTCGTGAGTAGTCGCCTGACAAATTTTTAGCTAGGGAGGCATGAGCCCATTATAGCATTGTATGGCTTCTTAGTGCGCTCGCCTTGCAATGCGTCGTTGTAAAAAACTACTCCTATCTTAATACAAAAGATGCGTAAATTTTTTATGTATTCGAGAAAAAAAGCTGGAGAAACGATCTTTCTGGCAATATTATACAAAGATGAAAATTGGTGTTTCCATGTGTAGTCGAAATAATAAAGTTTAGTATATCAGTTAAACTTGATAGGAGATAAATCTACAACTTAGTCATGCTAAATACACCATTACAAACTTTATTATTTTGAGCTAATATTTTTAGCATAATATATACGTTATGTGATTTTCTTAGTTTTTTACTGTACTACAAATATATGAACAAACTAATTATGATTAACTTTGTTTATTTACGAAGAGGGCCAAAATGATTATTTTAGTGTAAAATAATATTTTTACTTTATAGTTCTCATCATGTAGAGTCCAGAAGATTTTATAGTACAATTTTTCAGCATATGTATGATTTTATATCTATTTTGTTAAAATATTTTATTTGATACAGTGTCCATTGACAAATTTGCTAAGAACAACAACAAAGGATAACAAAGGATGATTATTTTCAATGTTTAGGAGCCAATTTCCCCAAGAACAAAAGTAGTCCCACAGTGGAAAAAATATAATTCTTACATTTTAAGAAGTCAAACAGATTAACCTTTGAATTAATTTCTATTAAAATGAACTAATATTATGGTAAAAATAAATATTATTAGATTAGTTATAAAATAGATTTTATAATAAATTTGTTCAAAGCTAAGCTAGTTTGACTGACATGGATCTTATAATTATTATTATTTGAGTAAAGTGCACTAGCGGTCCTTAAACTTGTGCTCCTGTGTCATCCCGGTCTCTAAACTCGCAAATCGACCATTTAGGTCTTTTAAACTTGTTCATCTATGTCATTCCGGTCCCTAAACTTGTTCGGTTGTGTCATCCCAGTCCCTAAACTTAGAAGTCGACCGTTAGGTCCTTAAACTTGTTCAGCTGTGTTATCTGGGTCCCTAAACTTGTTCAAGTGTGTCATCTTGTTCCAAACAGAACGATACAAAACTACAAATCAAAAAATAATTTATAACTTTTTCATATGAACTCAAATAAAGACAAATTTTATATCAAAATTGTAGCTCTCGACGTGATCTATAACTTCGTAGTTGAAAAGTTTTTAAAATAAAGCTGTTTATACCCTAAAATATTAGTGTATGCTTATAGATTTTGAAATTTAAAATTTAAAATTAAGTTTTCGGGCACTAAATGACTTAAAATAGAAAAAAATTCAACTACAAATTTGTAGACCACGTTGAGAGCTACAATTTTGATATAAAGTTTGTCCTTATTCAAGTTCATATAAAAAAGTATGAATTAATTTTTGATATCTAATTTTTGGATCGTTATGTTTGGACCAAGATGACACAGCCGAGCAAGTTTAGGGACCGGGATGACACATATAAACAAGTTTAAGGACCTAAACGGTCGATTTGTAAGTTTAGGGACCAGGATGATACAACTGAACAAGTTTGATCTAAACGGTTAATTTGTAAGTTTAGGGACCGAGATGACACAGGAGTGCAAGTTTAGAAACCGCTGGTGCACTTTACTCTTATTTATTTTTTGGACGGAGAGTAAATAGACCTAGGAAACAATCTTTTACCTTGACAAGGCTAGACAAAAAAACGATCGAGAATCTCCCTGGCGGGACCCTTGAAGAATAATTTTGTCTTTCAAATACTTCTTCCTAAGAAGTTGTTGCCAGATCTCATCCTTATTTGTAAGTTTGAACAACCACTTGTTTAACAAAAATTTCACTTTGTAATTCAAGGTTTAGAATTTCAAGACTTCCTTTTTTTCGAGACCAGTCATATAGCATGTATTTCATTAAGAAGAGAGTGGTCAATAGACCTAAACATAGATGATACATAAGGAATCACGAGTAATCCATGGATTACCAAGGAAAACCTCAACACAAGGCACAAAGCAAGAAATATGAAGGGTGGGGGACCCTCCACCCACAACCCCAACAACTGAGCCTAATACAAAAGATAACTCGACACCTAGGCAGCCAACAGTGATAGGAGCCATAGAAGATAACTGCAGCAAAGCAACCGTAGAGAACAAGACAACCTCGATGGCAAAGCATCCACCAGAAACTCCTCAGCGGCAAAGCATCCGCCGGAAGCGATCGCGACCTCGGCGGCAAAGCATCCGTCGGAAACGCGACCTCTCTAAAAGCTCCTCCGAGTCACTCAAGGCAACGCCTCAAGACCACGGGCGAGGAGGAACGACCTCAACGGCAAAGCATTCGCCGACAACGACGACCATGGCTACGGCTACGACCAACACTCAGACATACCAAGGTAAAGAGAGACAAGACGCTAAATTAGGTTCAGAACGATGAGCCGACGCGGAGGGGACATCTCCAGGCAGGGAGGAGGGGGACGGCCAACGTAGTGCTCCAACGAAGCCTTCAAGAAGGGGATTTGACATCCGCGGACGCCAACCTCGTTGACGAGCACAAAGGACTTTCGTCTCAGAACCCGCCACCCCTCGTGAAGACAGGCTTCAGCGACACCTTCAGGAAGGAGAGTGACGTAGGACGCCACCGCCGCCGGCCGAGCAGAACGTTGGGCAGGGTATTATACCCAAGCAGGGAGTCCTCATCGGGAAGTGGGGGTGGTGGTGTTGGCCTATATGCCGGCGTCAGGGAGCTCACCGCTGCCACCACGGCATGGGGGCCCGGCAACATGGCAGCAGGCCAACGCCACCAGACGCCAACGCCGGCACAAAGCCAGACCCGCCCAGCACCATCCGCCCCCGCCGCAGGAAGAGCAGAGCCGGCCTAGGGGAGCCAGATCCGGCCAAGGGAGGCCCGGACCCGGCCACCAGAAGGCCGCCGCTACCCGCGTGAGCAGAAGACGACGTCGTGCCAGCAAGGGCCACCGCCGGCCACGTACATCCCGCCACCAACGCAGGAGGAGCGGATCTGCACGAGGAAGGGGCGGATCCGGCCACCCCTTGACTTGCCGCCGTGGGGAGGGGTGGAGGGGGGAGGGGGGAGGGGGAAAACGAAGGTGGGAAGGGAGGGGGAGCGCGAGCGGCCGCCCCATATGGGAGCGCCGCCGCTGCGCGCCGGAGGGTGGCGACGGCGGCCGGAGAGGAAGCCGGAAGGGAGGGGGAGGTGGGCCGCCGGGGAAGGTCGCCCCCGAGTCGCCTGAGGGAGGCGCACGGGAGCCTCGGGTTTCTTTTTCTCGCCTTCACAAGTTCAGCTTCTCCTCAAAAATCAATTTAATCACATAAAGATTCCAAGACTTCCTTGATGTTTTTTTGCATTGGCACACATAAAGTCGCACAGCACAAGTCTATCGTTACTCAACGTGCGGGCCTGGACGCGGCCTCGCCCTGGCCACGTCGTCCCCCTCGTTCCGGCCGTCCGATCGCGCCTGTGGATGGCTAGGATCGCCCCCCGCGCCGCCGACACTTTTGCATAAAAGTCCTCCACTTTAGTCGAAATCAACCCGCGGTACAGCCAGGGCGACGTGAACAGTAAATGTGTTCTATTTTCTTACGTCTAGACCCCTGTATTATAGAAATCAGTCGGCCGAAGAAGAAGAAATTCAGATTTCATGGATTTTTTGCAGTTACCCGCCCGCCTGCCACTTTTACGTAAAACACCCCGCCCTCTAGCTAGACCCAGGCCATCGCCCCGCGTCCCCAACCCCTCTTTCCCCTTCCTCTCACCCGGTTCGCCTGCCCCCGGCTGCTGCGCCGCTCCGGCCTCACCCGCTCTTCTCTTCCTCTCTCCCTCTCCCTCTCCCTCTCCCTCCTGAAGTGGCGGCGCTGCGGCTGGCCCCGACGGCGGCAACCTCCCCGTTGTGCGCACGGCCAAATATCAGAGGCACCCTCCCCATCCCCATCGGCAAAAAAAAGCCTCCTCTCTCTCCCAATGCAGCGGCGTGAGGGGCGAGACGGTGCCCCCCACAGGAAGCACACCAGCGGCCGCCACCGCGCCCGTGCTCGTCCCGGCCCCCGCTCCCTCCCCGGCTCTCCTTTCTCCCTCTCCTCCCCCAACGTGGCTGTACAACGAGTGGCTTGGAGCGTGGGCGGCGGCGGCGCGGTCGCCTAGCACGCACGGGGGACCCAGGCACGACAGTTCCCGGCTCGGCGGCGCGGCGGCGAGGATGCCCCGGCGGACGGTGCTGGGCCAGCACGCCTCACAGGTAGACCCCGGTCTCGAGTGTGGCGCGTGGCCGCGGTTGCGTGGCGAGCGTGCCCCCTAGGCCTCGATTTCAAGAAGTACCTCTGGTACCTCTACAACGCCGACACCATTCAGTTGCCTTGCGTCCTCCACCTTTGCTACTGATTCTTTGCTATGCTACATGGGGACAGGGGTGCCCCTGAGGTGCTCGATGAAAAGCCCGAGCTGAGTTGTGTAGTTCTTGTCTAAAGATTTTTTTCTGGGCGTTTGTTCTTGCGCAGGGTATATATGTGGAGTCGATGAACAACGATGTGGTCATTGTCTGAAGAAGCTGGAGTCCTCCATGTTGGTGCTAAGCCAATGCAGGCCATCTCCCTACTGCTGGCAAATCTGGTAAGGCACTCAGCACCATATCCCTTTCTATCTTATCCATTCTGCATGGCTTGGAAATGTGAATGCGTAAGGGTCAGCTATGGACAATAAAATTGTGACGAGAGAATCTCACGTTATGTCAGCCCATAGTGTTTTGTAAATGAGCAACCCTGCTCACGAGTAGTGGCCAAACTATTTAATTATAAAGAATCCTTGATCACCACCGATCAATATCAGGTCCATGCCTTTGGGTGAAAACAACACTTTAGGATGCAGCGCCATGCGTAATCCATAAATTGCAGTTGCGATGCTTGTCCTTCTAGATACACCTCTCCTAAAAAAAGCAAGAACCATGAACACAACTACCAGCTAGATACACTTTTGCTGCTATGTCACATCATATGTGATGGGGCATGTGAGCCTCAATAGGTTGGGTTAGGGCAGATGGACTCTTCACATTAGTGATAACAAACTGTAGTTTGAATAAGTTTCAAACGTCTCTGTTGGAATTCATTTTTTTTGCATCTTCATGTGGAGCAGCAGTGAGAAGTTTGTGATGCAGTTCATCAACTAAATGGAGTGCCTGATCAGCACCCGGTGGTAGTTCTTCTTGGGTCAGCTTTGGTGTGTTTCGGTTAAATGACCGGCTTGCAAGTTGATATCGAGGCTTCATGTGCTAAAAGTTGGAAACAATTCATGTGCTAAAAGTTGGAAACAATTTTTATACACCTAGCAAAATTTAGTTGCAGGAGCAAGGATATTTTTTTTATGCTCCTAACAAATTAAAGTTCTTTTCATTCTCTGAACAGTTTCCTTCTAAAAATACCATATTTACTCTTTTATTACAATAATTGATCCACATCAGTTCCTAGTAACCCTAACTCTAAGCATGTGGAGGCAAGCTATATTTATACGTGATTCTTTTAGTTGTTTTTATACAACGCTATTTTCTTCATAGCATGTCGTTACATTTGAGTTTGGAAGAGTGTTCATAAATACCTTCTCTAGAGTCAATTTGGTTGATTATATTATTTTAGGAACCATTAGGTTGGGATAAAATTATATGCTTATTTTGATTGCCTTTTCATGTGATGCTAGCAGATTTAATTTAACCAAAACAGTCTTTATCTATTGCAGGGTGCTTCAGCACACGTGGAGGGTAGCATAGGAGGGTGCTAGAGGCGGTGGTCTGTGTTCCCGTTGCCATTGTCCGGGCTCAAGCAAAGGCTAGATAGCTTTGTGGCAGGTTTGTTCAGATTTTGCAGCTGGAGCTGAGGATTTGCGCTAATAATTTTTTTTGCGTATGCTGTGGTAGATGGGGGCCCTTATAATACATGGTATGCAGCCCTGAGATCTAGCAGAACTTATAATGCGTTATGAGATAGTGTGTATTTGTCACTAAAAGTTAGGTTCATTTAGCCAAAGAATAGTGGAAAGGTTGTGATGAAATTGCTTGACACATACAAAAGTTTTGATGTCACTGATTTTAAGTTAGTTGTTCATTATTTGGATGAACTATCTCTCTCTCTCCATGCAAGAAGATGCTTTTTACTGAGAAATGGTTCTGTAGTCTGTTTGTTGCTTGCGAGCTATACACGGTTCCATTGTAATAGGTTAAATTTTCCAGTGATTGATTTTCTCTAGAAAATTTGCTTGTATGTGCTTTCTATTGCAAATAGATGTGCTACCATACTGTGCATGGCTCAGCTGTGCAGCATAGACAAACGTAAAGTTTAGACATAGTTTATTATGCAGTCCATTTCTTGCAGGATAACAAATACATTAATCAAACTTTGCAGTATATATTATGCCTTTTCTGCTATGTTTTCCTTTTTTTCTTAAACTTGATCCATTATTACTGTTGCTGATTGCTATAAATGCAGGATACAGTATTGGAATTGGGATTTCACGACATCAAAAAGCAATTTACTATGCTCCAGGTGAAGCATTAGAAGGAAGCTAGGGCCATTTGTCTTTTTGCTAGACAAATATGCATAGGAATCAGAAAAAGAGATACATGTTCTTACTTTTACTAATAGGTGAATCATTATTGTCTAGCTTGCAGAAGTTCTAACCATGTGTTTCCAACCTTCACATAGTTAGTTTGCTCTTTGTTGATGCGACATAAGATCTATTGTTTTTTCTCTTTCCACAAATTTTACATTACGTAGATGCTTATATCCCGTTGAATTTTTACTTTCCCTATTTTGGTACTGTTTTTACAGCACCTTGCCATACAGTGTGTTTTGCAAGTTGCGTATCTACAGAGTTAAGAAAGTGATAACTGTTTAATACTTCAGAGCAGGTGCCAGGTTAGCTGCTTTGGGGGAGAGTGGATATTGATACTCTTATAAGGAGGGAAGGTGGAAATGAAGAAAATGGTGATTGTTCTTGAAGATAATTACAGAGTTCCAGCCATGCTGAATGATCATTCCCAAAATGATCAAAGTTGTGACCAACGTTCTAGGATGGGGGAATGGATTTGTATCGGTTTGAACAAATTTTACGAGAATGCCAACATGTTGTCTGATTCTATATATGTGGATGCAGAAGCTATGTGTGTCAATCTGTGTGTGTCAAACCCTCGCGGCTATACGTGTGACAATTGCTGTAGGTTCTATACTATTAGGATGACATTATATATCTAATTAGCCTATGTATTAGTGGCACCAACCCGCGCAGGTGCGTGCACTTATCACCAGTGTTTACGAGACAGGAGAGGAAACGGTCACGGGCGGCTGTAGAATGCGGAAAGAACTCCAAGGTGTACCGTTGCTTTTGCATCTCTCTCGCGCCTTTTCGTACAGTGCAGTACAGGCCTACAGTCAGTGTATAACCTACGGTTGCGCATCACATGGTTCTCGGCAGGGCTCACATCGGCGTGACCGTACCGTGTGATCCATGCATCACGCGCCGGGATTTGATCTCACTCGCATCCATTCATCCCTGTGACTAATTGGTGACGAAATTAAACTCAATTTCTTGCCCCAAAATGAAATAATGGACAAATGCAATCTCGGCGGCAACACCACGTAAGTAGTATTCTCTCGTGCTCGTGCTCGTGCCATGACGATCGACGTGCGTGTGCGTATATATATGGTGCAAGTGCAGTGCAGCCAGCGTACGTACACTCGAACGCGACGTGATACGCGATTAATAACGTGATCAATAATTGTGATTACTAAGCTAATACGATTTGTTACTTTACTTACACGGGCGCGCGATCTGTCCCGGTTGCTCCGCCGTGATCGCTATCCCCTTTTGATGATTGCCGGGATGGGCACGGGCCGCCCGGCCGGATATGTTTCTCCTCCAACTCAAGTCGGTGACGCCGTGACGGTGAGGTATATATGCATGGGCAGCCTATTTGTTCGTACAAGTACTGCCGATGCCGACCGAGCCGTCGGGACCGGACCCGATCGTTGCCGATCTGCTCGGTCGATCGGCCAACGAACCGATCGAAACCCAACGGAAAAAGCCCCGGCGCCCGGGCCGATACGTACATCGGGCTCCCCCGCAACGGCCACCGCTTCCTCGTCGTCGTCCTCATTTCGCTCACGGGAAAGCACGCGCGCATGCGGTCCGTCCTCGCTCGCTCGATCCCCCACCCCGCCTAAAGCCTCGCGGCCGGATCCACCTTGACCTGCATGCCTATAGATCCCTCGCTCTCCCCCCTCATCACCGGCCGCATCGTCGCGCGCCCAGCTGCGCATGCGCCTAGAGGAATCGTGCCTGTGCCATCCACCAATTGATCTTGATAGATCCACTGCCGGCGGCGGCCATCGGGCCCTTCGGCTGGCCTAGGGGCCGGGGAGGGAGAAGAGGCCGGGGTCCGATATGTGGACCAAGGGGAAGAAGAGCGGGCCTTTGGCGCCGAGGGGCAGCAGGAAGCGGGAGTTCCCCATCCGTGCTGCGGACTACGAGCTGCTCGAGCCCATCGGTGACGGCGCCACCGCCGTCGTGCGCCGCGCGCGCTGCCTGCCGCTGGCCGGCGAGGTCGTCGCCGTCAAGATCATGAACATGGCGCACCGCACCGAGTCCGACGTGGTACGTACGCCCGCCCTTTGTTTCGTCAGTCGTCATCATCAGTCGTTCATTTTTATATATACTTATATATGTGTGTGTAATAATATTATTGATACTGACTGAATAAATTATCCGCACCTAAACTTTTTCATGCATGGTGGTGTGACTAACTGCTCGATTTGTGTGTTATATGCTAATTATAATTATGCAACCTTTGAAACACATCATCGATCATCTCTTGAGTAACTTCAGTTCTTGCAGTGGCATATATATATATATGTAAGCATACTTATATTACACTTGAAAATCGAATAAATATTAGGATCCACCATCACTATCCTCCACCAGAGAAGAGATTAAGAACTGTAGTATTAGACTTGAAAAAAAAAAGAAGAAGAAGAGAGAAAGGGTCTTATTAGCTGCAGCTACTACTACTACTCACGAGTCAAGACGAAGCGCGCGTAAATATATAGCTTGGCTCACTTGCTTTCTTTTGTTTTGCAGAACAACGCATCAGAGGAAGTGAAGACCATGATTATGATTGACCATCCAAACCTTCTTAGCGCGTACTGCTCATTCACAGAAGGCGAAGCCTTGTGGATCGTAATGCCCTACATGGCTGGAGGTTCGTGCTACCACTTGATGAAGTCTTCGTATCCCAAAGGGTTTGACGACGAGAACTTCATCGCGTTTGTGCTGCGCGAAACCCTGAAAGGTTTAGAATACCTTCACGAGAATGGTCACATACATCGGGATGTAAAGGTATGGATAGATCATTTGCCATTGCCTCACTACAACTATGCAACAGTTAACTAATCAAAATATATAATAAGACATTTGACTTGAATGTATAGTTTTATACTGAGAAGTCATTAATTTGTTTAATCATGCGTGAACACAGGCTGGAAACATACTGCTTGATCAAGATAAAGGAGTCAAACTATCAGATTTTGGAGTTACAGCCAGCCTTTATGATTCATTAATAAATAGACATGGCAAAAGGAAGACACTTGTTGGGACACCTTGTTGGTAGCAAAATAATACAACATATAAATTATTCAGCTATAGTATAATGCATTTCATATTTTCTTACATATTGACGTTATTCTACCATGTTTCTTCTTCTTTTTTCCCTTCAAAGGATGGCCCCTGAAGTTATGGAGCAAAAGGACTACGATTTCAAGTATGTCTTTTTACTTTGTTAGTGTCATCCTATAGTAACAATTAAGTACAATTGTTGATATTTTTTATCCTAAAACAATTGCAGGGCAGATATTTGGTCGTTTGGCATTACTGCACTTGAACTTGCTATTGGCCATGCACCATTTTCTAGCCAACCTCCAGCAAAGGTATTACATTAATTTAGTCTATATTATTCCATCATAATGATGTGCTCAACTGAGGTTTATGAAATGTCATTTAGGTTTTTCTTATGACGTTGCAACATGCCCCTCCATCACTTCATAACACAAAGGAGAAGAAGTTTACAGACGTATGATTTTAAATATTTTTTAGACAATTAATTATGTGTGCCTATTGATTCATCATTTATTGTCTTATTTTGTAGTCTTTTAAGAGTATGATTGCCACTTGTCTCATTAAAGACTCAACAAAGAGGCCACCTGCAAAAAAGCTATTAAAGCACCCATTTTTTAGAAGAGCAAGGTCAGACCACAATGCCGTAAAATGTATGCTAAATAAATTACCATCATTGGCTGAGAGGATGCAATTTATAAAGGTAAAAAGATAATGTTTTCTATATAAATATGATTTTGTAGGCTGTGAATAATACATTATATATTTTAAGCAGGAAAACGAAGCAAAGTTGCAAGCAGATAAAAAACCTCTTGATAACTGCAAAGAGAAAGCATCACAGGTAAAATCCACATTCATTTCATTTCATTATTATAATATACTTTTAGGGTTCCTTTAAAGTTATAATAACTTATCATTTAACACTCGTGTTTTTAACTAAATAGAGTACATATTGAAGTGGGATATGTTAAGTGAATGCTTGCTAATTGAAGCTATGATCCATCCATGGATGATGTGACAATATTATAATTATAACAATGTTTTCATTAGATGGTATATATTAATTTAACTCTAATGATACAGGAAGAGTATAGAAGAGGTGTGAGTGAGTGGAATTTTGATATTACAGACTTAAAAGCACAAGCAACATTGGTATGTGCATAATCACTAAGTAAAGTTTTGAAATAGTGTATATATTTTTTTATTTGTATGTGACTAAAATATTGTTTAATTGCAGTACCCTGATGAGAATGAAGCGGAAGACTTTTTACGTTTTCTATTTGAACTTGATATTGTTGATGAAACTACCCAGTTAAAAGATATTAGAGCTCAAAGTCACTCTATAAATGATGATCGAATGGTAATATATTTTAAGAGGTTTCATAGTGATTTATTGTTACTAGATAAAACAATGAATTCAGTAACATATGAAGCTGCATTTACAGAATGTTGGCGATGATGGTTCAGGAAAATCAAATTCAACAAGTCCGATGTCTTTATCACAAAGGTTGGTTTTTATTTACATATATTTAGATGTTATGTTAGTTGTTTATTAATTATACCAATATTTTTTACTTGTCTATAAACATTATTCTGTCATATATGATTTATTACATTAATAAAAACATGTTTGTTTATATTTAATCTTGTAAAAAACACATTCTTATTTATGAAAAATATCTTTAAAAGGTCTGGTTGGCGTGTATGTTTGATTTAGTTGCCCAATAATAAATTATGCCATCTAAGGTATAGTTAGACATATGTTTTTGCCTAACACAAATTGCCTCTATCAGTGTGAAACAGCTTGATAAAGGAAGTCCTAATGGCCTTGTGCGCAGTGAGTCATTTGAAATTCATTCCATATCACCTGCTAAGCAACTGACAAGAGCAGGCATGTTATAAATTCTTTACCCTCAAAGTAAATTTTTCACACATATAGTTGTATATACAAACAACTTTAATGTGCCATAACATGTACCATAACATGTATTTTTTATTTATATATTTCATTGTATTGCTTAGAGATATAAGATTAAACATAGTTTCCATATACAATATGACAAGTAACGTTGTTGTGTATTGTGTAGTTTCTACCTGCAAGGATGTTGAAGAATATTTAGAGAAAACCTCTTTTCAAAAGGGTCGTTTTAAAGTGATACATGATTATAGCAAGGTACAATTCTAAACTTAAATATTTTAATTCTTATCATAGATGTCACTTTTTTATATTGTATATTGTTATACCATGATATCTTTTGGTTATAAATGATTAGGCCCGTAAGCTAATTAACTAATATAGTCTTCTGAAACTTAATTTTCTTGGATGTGTTTCATACTAGCTTACGTATTTAGTGCAAAATTGAAAAGTTTATTAGAAAATACTAATATTGTCTTGTATTAGTTACTTTGCTATTCTAAAATATGTACCCACAAAGCGAGAACTTGTTATTGTTCTCACAATCATACCTTATCGTCGTTCATATATTTAATGGTTCAATTGTGCTGTGTAACCCAACTTTTGCATGCATGGGAGCAATAAAATCTCAAGAATTTGCAAAGCTTTTGCATGATTTCATCCATGTAATATCTTGATGTTTATATATTAGAAATGCCATACTTATCTCAAACTTATATTTTACATTGAAACTTTGGTTCAAATATTTTTTGAGGCAGATTGAAGGAGCAACGTCAAGAGAGAAGGAGTTATTAGAACGTATCAGTAGTTTAGAGCAAATGTAAGTCTATATCAGTAGTTTGTAGTAAATTTAAGTCTATGATTTTTTTCAAATGGGTTATTATTTTGACAAGGTATTTTAAGAATCGTCTCATTAAATATTTATCATTATAGGCTTCTTGCTACACAAGATGAAGTTGATAAGCTTAAAGCAAAAGGTAAACATATTATAATGTTCCTATAGTACCACTTCTTTTAGACATTTAATCGTCACTGATTTATTTGTGTTATATTGTTTGCCAGAGTGAAAAGAAGCATAGGGATGTCTGCAACAACAATTGTAGTAAAATGAAAGTTAATTTCATTTGTTATCTAGGTGATGCTTGTATGATAGAAAGTAGTTGTAGTGCGTTTTAACCATAAGAGAGTCCACTGAATTGATTTGGTGGATTATCTATCAGAAATCATTTGTGCATTATTATTTTAAATATCTATTAGATATTTGCTTTCTTTTTAGATGGCTTTATAAATGAGATTTGTTATATATGATGATCAAGTGTTATGGCATGTGATACTTTTGTACTTGACAATGTGTATGGGAGTGCACAATGGCATATGGTCTATGAATATAACTTAATATTTTTTATATACTATTGTCATATAGTTGTGTTTGTACTTTGTTGTATAATTTATTGTTTTCATGATTTTGTTTCTAAACTTCTTTTACTATTTTGATATTAAACTAATTTGACACAACCTAAATCCATCAACACAACAAATTTGTGTGTTTTATTATGTTTGTAAGAAACATATTTTAACTTATTATATTGCTTTTAAAGTGGAATTACATAGCATTATGCTTTGACAGGATAAAAAATAGTTTTTATGCATGTCGTACTAATACTACTTGTGAATAATCATGTTAAGATGTAAGTTAGTTGTTCATAGAGAAAACTAATACCCCCGCCCCATTTCAAATTATACAAGTTGTTCTATATTTTCTAGATGCATAGCTTTTGCTATGACTCTAAACATACATAGATTTTACTATGTATTTGAAAAAGCTAGAACGACTTATAATTTTTTTGCATGATAAAAGATGATTTTTCCCTAGCTAGAAGAAGAAAATAAGTTTTTTTTTGATAAGAAACAACACATATATTAAAGACTAAAAACATAATGCTGTTAGGAGGTTTACATCCTAGAAGTATGATACAATTCAGAGCCGATTGCCATGGGCATTGAGCGCCATGGTTGGAATGAGAACAAGCAAATTGGAAGGTTTGAGTATGGTTGAGTTGAACAGATGCTGCCTGCCTAGCCAAGACGTCAGCAACCACATTAATCTCCCTTTTGATCTTGCACAGAGTGAAGTTGGATGGTTCCCTACAATTATCAAACTCCTGACTGTATGTTTTCATTCTCCAGTCTGGGGGTGATTGTGATCCTCCGAGTTGAGGAACCTGTGAAGCTAGTTGTTATCAGTAAGAAAAGTGATATTGTCGAAGTTCATCTTATTCGCCAGAGTCACCGCTAAGGCTAGGGATGCTGCTTCTGCCATAATTACTGATGAAGCTTGGTTAGCCATGAAATTTTGCTTGTACAATGAACCCACTATCCTTTTATAATCTAGGAATCCAAATGCATATTATTATTATTTTGAATATAGATTCTCACAGTTTCAAATTAAATTAGGTAACAAATGAAATTAACTTTCACTTGATTGGATGGATATGTGATGAGATGATCCCATGATCTCAGTCTTTGATAATCCATACGGCCCTTAAATCCCTTGTTCCCATACTATAAAGTGTTCTCGACGGGAAATTCAGACTAGGCTTAAACCAAAGACGTACAGATTGTTGGGCTGGCACTATTTCTACTTGGGACCCTACGGGCCGGGCCGCGTTCCTGGCCGACCATGGGAACGGCAGCCGAAAACGAAAGGAAACCCTCAAGGCACGCCGACGCGATCCCCGTGCGCTGGGGCCCAAATTAGGGGCGCCCCACGTGATCCGGCGCGGTCCGCCCGCCGCGCAAGCTGGGCCACGGGCTCGCGGGCGGGCACGCGCCGGTTCCGCGACCACCCCCGGCATCCGCGGAGCCTGCGCTGCGCTGCCCACCGCTCCTCCGCCTGCTCCGGCCTCAGCTAATACCGATGGGTGGTGGGAGCCGAGCCCTTTCCCTCTCCTCCCTCTGCGCCACCACGCTCGCCGCCGCCAAGCCCCCGCAGCACCCCTTCCCTTTCGCCCCGGCCATCCGCGCGCTCCCCCACCGCCTCACCGCCGCCATGTCCTCCTCGTCCTCCCCGACCCCCGCCGCATCGGGCGACGCCGGGGCCCCGGCCCCGGCCCCTTCGGCGTCCAGCGCCATCGACTTCCTCACGCTCTGCTACCGCCTCAAGGTGAGCTCCGGCGCCCCCCATTTAATCGCCTCGCATTTCCGCGGGCCGGCTTATAGTTGGATAGAGATGTGACGGTGGATTTGAATGATTGCAGACGACCAAAAGGGCGGGCTGGGTGAAGCGCGGGGTGCAGGCGCCCGAGTCGGTGGCCGACCACATGTACCGGATGGGCGTCATGGCGCTCGTCGCCGCCGATCTACCCGGCGTCGACCGCGACAGGTGACCCTGACCGTTTGCTCTCAAGTCTCTAGCTCGGCAGTATTTAACCTTCTTACGGTTCCGTTTTCATACCCTGTTTATTTCCCCCTTCAATCAATTACAGGTGTGTCAAGATGGCGATTGTGCACGACATTGCAGAAGGTATGGTCTAATAGGACTTCGTCTAGATGGCTTCACTGAAGTTTTGGGGCTTTGTGTGAGATGATGGGTGTAAATTGTGAATGTGCCAGCCTATTACTACCTGGGATGTTGGCAGATGGTAATTAGACCACTGGATAACTGTGGTAGGAATGTAGGATGTGTGCTTTCAAGTACTCGTGCCATGATTAGTTGCTTGTTTGGCCTCTGCTGTAGGTCTAGTCAAAGTGCGAAACTTAAAACTATGTGCAGATTTTCCTGTCTTCATTCACGGTATTTCATTGTCTCAGAAGCATGCACAGCTTGAAAAAAAAAACCCAGTGAGAATGAACACATGATTATGTCTTACGTACATGTGGACTCTTGTTGCTGTTCCTAAGCCAGCTAGCCTGTTGCTGGCACTAATTGCCTATGAGGATGCGGGTTCACTCGACTCATTTCAACTTTTGTTTTTTTGGTCCTCCAGCAATTGTTGGTGATATCACCCCATCTGATGGTGTACCCAAGGAAGAGAAGAGCCGCAGGGAGAAAGAAGCATTGGACCATATGTGCGAGCTGCTTGGTGGAGGTTCAAGAGGTGAATACCAAAACTTGCAATTGTAATACATTAACCTTTTATGCTGTAGGTAATTAGGCATCTGATGCTGTCACCATCCTTTCATGTTATTTGGGTATATGAAATGACTGCGATGCTATTGCAAACTGGCAACAGCTTTCTAGATTACACAATAGTTTAGACTTAGTGGCTCCCGTATGTGTGCATAGTGCTATAGTTCCTGGGGTAAAAAGAATAATATGTGGATGCCAATAGTATAGTAGTTGCAGGTAATATTACTCCCAACTCTTATGTTTATTTTACCCTTGAAAAGGTATTCACATGTTATTTTATTATTTCTGAGATGGTCATTTTGCCATCCGACACTTTTCACTTCCACCAGGAAAGCAGATCAGTACCTGGCAATTATTTTATAGAAATCCGCTGGACAGCTTGTGGCCTTATTTTTTGATACATAGTTTAGATAACCCTTGAACAATTCTGGGAGCATTCACATCCCTTAGTTAGGTGTCAAGAAAACTCTTGATAACTTAAAGTCATTCTCTGACTCTTTTCAGAGAACTGTTCTTTATACTTCTTTTCTTTTTATAAGGTGTATTAGTTTTGAGAATTTCTTTCAAAGATATGCTTTGTCAATAATTTCCCTTACAATATATGGATATATTATCAATTACTACAAAAACCAATGTTTCACTAAAAGGCATGTGAAATACTGAAAATATGAATCTATTGACGTATCTTTTATGCATTAAAGATACAAATATTTTGACTAGTTTCTTTGAATTTTTTGAATCCTAATACGACCTACAATTTTGAAATGGAGGTTGTAAAGATAAGGAATGCTTCTGTAGAAGCCAAAACCAAAGAGTTTATGTTCAGCAAATGTTGGTGGCTCTGATTTTTGGAACATGATATTGTACTAAATGGTGATAATACTATTCCATCTCTAATGATTTTCTACCTTGAAGCATTTATGGATACTTCTTTTATTGTGCTCAAATGGCTATCATAACATCCAACATTTTATTCCGTGAGAGCTCCACAACATAGAAATCTAGTGTCCTGCATATGTTCTCATTATTCAAAACAGTAACCATTAAAAAATATTGGAGAGGGCCGGCATCCTTGCTTACATGTGAAATAAACCTTTTAGAACTAAAAAATGTCAAATCTCAGCAGCCTTTTGGAATCAGTTCTTCATGCAGGATAAAGGGTGTTCTCTGTACAGGCCAGACTAAAGAGTTAATGTGATCTTCAACACGTTATATTATATATAATAAATACTTGCCTTTATCTGCATGCTGTTATTTTGCAGCACAAGAAATTCGTGAACTTTGGATGGAGTATGAAGAGAATGCGTCTTTGGAAGCAAAGGTTGTCAAAGATTTTGACAAGGTACAGTTTCATGTTTCAGTCAGTTGGTGGTATGATGGCAACGTCTGTCTGAAAATATCAAATGGTAGTTCTTGTGATCATTTAACAGACAATGCCATGTAACTGGCAGGGTGTTTAACTACTGTTGACAATCATTATGATTTATGACCCTAACCTGTGGCTCTAACTTCTTCCTTTTCCTTTACATGCTGTAATCTTTTGTTGCTCTGTTATATTTTCAGATTGAGATGATACTTCAAGCGTTGGAATATGAGAAGGGTGAGTTCATACTGATGCTTGAATATTTGAACTATTGTTTCCCCATGCACAGTAGCTATAAAGTACAAACCACAAATATTAAAATGCATTCATCAAGTATTCCTGTTGTAATAACCAAATAAATGTATATAGTTAATATCAGCTTACGTTCGAGAAAATAGTTAACATCAGCTTACATTCCAAATATAGCACATATTTTCGTTTGCAACATTTGTGCTTACATCATTATTCAATTTGCTCCACAGACTTCTGGGTGTGAGAAGTAATACATATAATAATCAATATCCTATCACTTAATACATGGTACACTCCTTGTTGATCATGAGATGGGGTTAACAGTATCACACTTATGCCTATGTGTTTGAAAATTTTCAGAGCAAGGACGAGACCTTGAAGAATTCTTCCAATCCACAGCAGGTGTGATTTCTTTATCTTTTTCTCTTTCCGTTATATTCTCAATTTTCATGAGCATCCAGCACATAAAATTGAACAGTTCATCTAAGATGATAAGGCCGTTTCGTCATTTTTTCATTCTTACACTTGAAATGCGTTTTTTCTGAGATAATATAAACATTTATTAGAAATTTAGAACGTATTAATGCCTGAATGACTATTGTTACTTGAAACTAGACACTACCATCCATGATTGTTTTCTTTTATCATGAACTGATACATGCCTACGTCTTTCTATGTTTTTCTTTTATCAATCATGTACTTGTGCTCCATCTCCAACTTGACAACGTACAGTATTAGCCTATTCACATTAGAATGGTTGTAACTAAAAAACATATTCCCCCTCCCCCCCCGCCCCCCCGCGCTTAATTCCCATGCAGGCAAATTTCAGACAGACATGGGAAAAGCATGGGCAGCGGAGATTGCATCGAGAAG
Source organism: Microstegium vimineum (assembly GCA_022036555.1). Classification (NCBI taxonomy): domain Eukaryota; kingdom Viridiplantae; phylum Streptophyta; class Magnoliopsida; order Poales; family Poaceae; genus Microstegium; species Microstegium vimineum. The sequence goes on along the minus strand of CM039121.1, from coordinate 42,532,216 downwards.
AAAAACTAAGTGATCAAAATATCAAATGACACTCATTTTGGCATGTTGGTTTCAAGACAACTTGCTGGCACAGCATTTCTGTTGAACTTTGCTTTTACTAGGACGATACTTCAAGGTGGCACTTAGACGTAGGGTTGCCTTGGGAAAAGTGAACTTTGCCACATTTCTTGGTCCTGCTCTGATCCTGAGGCATATTGGGCTTGCGATACTGCTATACCAGGGCTCCAGATAAGCCACTTGAGTAAGGAGTTATATTGGCTGTAGCCTGTAGGTGCTCCTGCCAAGAGCAGTTAGCTGGATCCAACGGGAATCAGCACCAGCTCGTGGTGATGTAAAATTCTTCACTTCTTGGATCACTGTACCATTACAGTTTCTCTTGTTAATCCAGTTTCATGGTTTCGGCCATTTTTACATTTGATTGTGCTATTGTTTTCAAGCATAATGAACCTGAATATTTGCTTAACATTTTGTTTGTTGATGATGACCTGAAAGTGCATTCAATTCACATAGTACAGTACTGTAGCTTACATGAAGTGAGCATATCTTGCAATGAGGTATACTACCATGTTGGAAACTCGTTGTCCGGCACCCTACCCGCCGCTGCTTCGCGTGCCTCGTCGCTTGTTCAAAACGCAGGCGCTGACACCTGATAGTTTTGCTGTAGTGCCAAAACCACTTGAATTGCGTGCATCCAAATTATGATTGCAACTTACAATCGACATCTGAAAGGCTGACCGATACATGTTTGGCTCTCACTGATAACGGGGGAAATAGCTAGGAGTAAATCCAAATTGTGATTGCAACTTCCAATCGACACCTGGAAGGCTGACAGATACACGTTTGGCTCTCACTGATAACCGTTGGAAATATACCGTGCAAGTCTAAACCTGATAACGACCCACTTACAATCCAACGGCCCTGCAACGACGAAATACCCGGCAAGAGCTGTGGTTCACTCGTGTTAATTCACTGAGATTGTTATTGTGAATTGACATGACTGTTCAAATCCAATGGCCCTGCAACGACAAAATACCCGGCGAGAGCTGTGGATCATTCATGTTAATTCACTGAGATTGTTGCAGTGAATTGACATGATTGAACCAAGCCAAAGCAGCCTGGGAAATGGGAATCCAATGGCCCTGCAACGACGAAATACCCGGCGAGAGCTGTGGTTCACTCGTGTTAATTCACTGAGACTGTTGCTGTGAATTGACATGACTGTTCAAATCCAATGGCCCTGCAACGACAAAATACCCGGCGAGAGCTGTAGATCATTCGTGTTAATTCACTGAGATTGTTGCAGTGAATTGACATGATTGAACCAAGCCAAAGCAGCCTGGGAAATGGGAAGTGTGCTTGGACAATATAGAGTATCACCACTTTTTTTGGACCATAACTTATTTTTAAAGATATTTGTGTTTGTTTGCTTAGTACTCTCTTCATTCTAAATTATAAGTTATTTTAACTTTTTTAGAGTTAAAACATCTTAATTTGACCAAACATATAAATAAAATTACAAAGATTTATGACATCAAAAGTATACTATGAAATTATTTAATAAATAATGTAATGATATTTATTTGGTATCATAAATATTATTGTTTTATTATATAAATTTGGTTAAACTCAAGATAATTTGACTCTCTAATAAAGTTAGAATAACTTATAATTTGGAAAGGAGAGAGTAACTTTCAGGCGTCAATGCATTTTCTCGTCTAAGACGATGAGAGGCATATTCCCAATCTTGTAGGATATTGAACTGTTCTAAAAAGGAAAACAGAATTATAGTTCAATTTCTCCCATGTTGCGTGTTTAATGTGAAAACCTTGGAAAGCGAGACTTTGTATACTTCTTTCTCAAATCGCAATAATTTGAGTACACTGGCATGATGATAAAAAATAGAAAGTTAGACTTTATGCAGAGAAAGGAGAGGGAGTACCTTAATTCTTACTCCCTCGGATTGAAAAAAAAACATTTATACATCGCCACCCCCAAAAATATATGTGTATGCCCTACATATGGCTTATATAAGTTGACTTATAGGTCATGGGTAACACTGTTTATGACCCATATGTCAGATTATCTAAGACACTTTGATTGGCAATAGGAAAGAATTATAGTCATGAAAATATTTTTCATAATGTCTGTAGTGTTAATCTTTTGTTGTCAATCTACATAAAGAGGGGATTTCACCAACACAGTCCTAAACTTGTCCTAAGTTTTCGCATAAGTCCAAACTGATCTCTAGTTCTATACCAACCTTTGAGTGCTTAGGTGTTGAATTGTTGATATCCTCCCTAGTGCACGGGGTACAACACGTTGTCGTAACATTCAAACTTTCTCGACCTTAGTATAAAGATGCACAAACTTTTTGCGTATTCGAGAAAAAAATATGCTTAGATGCCATGTCACCACGACAAACCTTGTATGGAAATCTCAACTCTAGCATATATGATTGGTTAGAGAAGATGCCTTAATACCGACAATATTTTGCATTATGTTCAGAGATATGTCATTCTACTAAATATTTATGAAGTATTGAGCATCCATATATAATAATTTATATACTATAGACACCTATACATATGTTGCTCTCATGACCATCAAGCCACGGAACACAAGGCACAACTGATATGGAATGGTTTGAACTTTGGGCCTATCGGGAAACCAGAAAATGTTTGAGGTCCAGGATATATAATTTGAGAGTTCAAAGATCTAGATGTGAACATGAGATGAGTTTAGGGACGGCGCTAATAATGATACTCACTCTATGTATAAAATTTTACATCTATTGTCAAATGTACTAACTCTGCTCCAAATTATAAATCCTTTTGTTTTTTATGTACATAGTTTTTCTATGTATCTAGATATAGTGTAGTATCTAGGTGCATAGCAAAAATTGTGTATCTGAACCCTAAACTCTCAACATATGTGGATTGATATAAATACATAACGTAAACATCTAAATAAGGTCTAAGATCTTGATCGTTTAAATCACATACCACCAATTGATGCGTACGTGCTCAATATATTTTATATCTCTGAATAATATATGTAACCAACACTCAGGCACTCAGCTAGTCTGTGTGTTGGTGTTGCGGCTGAAACAATCCATTTGATCATACCTTGTAGCGGGTTTTATAATGGATTTTCCAAGATTTGATCTACACGCCATCCTTTACTGACCCGTAAGGATCTTCTCTTTCTGAAAATAAACAACACTGACACTGTTAGGCCAAACTCCAAAATAGAAAGCCACTCGTAAGCTGTAACCGAGTTGGCCAACGAATTAACAAATACGTGTAGTGTTCATTTCACAGTGGCTTCACTTTCCAGCCTCTGATACCCAACAACCAGATAGAGTATATATATATATTATCAGAGCATAGACGACAGATATCAATAGGCACAATTTTGATTGGAAGGCCTCCAACGTTATTTGCAAACTTATTGTGTGCTTTCTTTTCTTGGACAACTAGTTACAAAAGGTTTTCTTAATGAAGTGTTATTTTTGTTTGAAAACTCAACAAAGGATTTGCCAAGTAAATATGCACAGCTTAGTTAGGTTCTTTGCAATGAAACATGTCTATCTAGGATTGAACGATATTATTTTTCAACGGTAGTTTATATGTTCATAGAGAATGTTTGGTTTCATTCTGTCCAAATTTTTCAACAATTTAGTTCTCGAAACTAAGCCGACACCTAACATATTTATACATGAATACTCATTGCTATTGAAAAGATATGTCACACCACAAACTTTTTTGTCACGTTGTATGATTCACATTTAATGGCAACATCTTTGTAGATGCCGACATTGCACATGCCAAAACCAACACATTATTATTAGTATTATACAAATATATGATGCAATCTTCTTGCAAGTAGATCAAGCTGTCGTGGCCACATTATGCACGAGAGTATTAGTTTACTATATCGATTACACTTGAGAGCCAATGGCTGAGAACTAGCCTCAGCGTGGGCACCGCGCACGATACTATCATCCACTTTTCTGATAAAGTCACACACGGGACATGACACATGGGAACAAAACCCCATTGACGGCTTTAGGGGCTTTGGGGCTTGTGGGTCCACTCGTCAGCCCCATGTCTGGTGGACGCTGATCCAAGCCGATACTATTTGATAGTTCGAGCGTCAGAGCACAACATCCGAATGATGCCTATAGGGCTTCTCTGACTCCACGAAAGCGCTCAGGTTCATCCACCCCATAGCAGCGTCCTCCTGAACTCCGGCGCATGTAGACAATAGACTAAAACCCCAAACCGCCACATACTCAACCTACCTTGATATATAAGAGATCGGATCCTAGAGAGGTGGACGGATTAATGCAAACAGAGTCCTCTAGACATCTCCTAGCTTTGCACCAAGAGTAGCGCCACCCCAAGAGGAGTACCTAGAGCTCCTCCACACCGCTATCTTCTTACCAAGATCTCACTACCATCGAGCCTTGGATCAGCATCGAGTTATCCCCTTCCAAATCTCTTACACTCTTACTGTAATCCCCTAATTTTGGTGCTCTTGAATACGAAGATCATTTGCTACTGGACATAGGGCCCTCATGGTCTGAACCAGGATAAATCCCATGTGTCCGATCGGTGTTCTCCTGTTCTTGAGTCCACGCAAGCCATCAGAGACCCATACACAGTGACACTCGATGGACAACAACACATGTCGTAGTTACAACCTCACGAAATATTGCATCGATGATCGCCTATAGACCTCGCACATATTTACTCTGGCTTTGGTATCAACTACACCTACGTCTCCATCATTGGATTGTTATTGACAACATCATCGAGTATTACACATATGTTCTCCGAGCAACAAAAATAGTGTTGTGTCACCTCATTGGGACGCAGCACCGCCACCCGTGTCCGCTTCATCGTTGCATCTATATTGTCGTTTCGTGTGCATTGACGATTTAGTTGTACAATCTTTGCTGCACCATCCGTCTTCACAAAATCTTTGTCGTACTGACCGGGTCTTCACATTGAGGTGCCGCTACCCACATCATTGCTAGACACTACTCATCGCCCCCTCCTCGCGTCGTCGCTGAGCCATGCTCACCAACACATCGGTTCACGAACTACTTCTTCGTCTAGCACAACCACGCTGTCAGTGTCACCATCTCATCCCCACCTACTTTGTCTACTCCAATAGCTGCATGTGTTGCGCCTTTTACCTTGTTGCTCTGCATGCTACAAATGTCATCGAGACCTTCTTTGACGGTCCCTTAGATTCCGATGCATGGTTGGAGCCCTGTACTTTGTACGTCTGGTATTGGCGACACTGGTGCATGTGTTTGTTCTTGACGCGTTGCTAGGTCTGGCAAACCTGACCCATGCCTTGGCTCAGTTGGCTTGATTGCATCAACTTTGGCATCAACCTCACATTTCCACCGCGTCTGCCTCGGTTGCGTTGTCGCCTTTCTTCTATGTCCACGGCAGCCTTGACTGCGTCGACTTCATCCTCGCCTCTTCCACAACGGCTGTCTCGGCACGTCTCCGACATCACTATGGCGTTTCTTGTGTGCATGTAGCTCCATCACCATGGCAACCCGACCACAACTACGTCAACCTCTGCTAACTTGAGCACGGTTTCTTTGAACATGACAATTGCACCCTTTAGCTCGACTACCTCCGTACCTCGACATCAGCACACAGGGCTATCATTTGCATGTGTCCTTGTTGGGTTTCTCTCCGGTCACAACGTCTCATTACGCCAAGTTGTGACTGCGGTAGATGTTCATTGACTTCTTCTCCAGTCTCGCTATCTGCAGTGCTTCCCATATGACTACTAGACTATATTTGGCACTCACTGTAGAGCTAGTTCTCAGCTCCCAACTGTAATCATATGATTGAGTTAGTGGCCCCTAGCATATCGACATGCAAGTGCTTTGGCACTCTATATGTACTGGACAAGGGTCTCAATGCAATATTCATCGACCCATTATACCTAGTCTTCCCCTCTTTCAGTTAGATATGTCACATCTGTTGAATATGTGTACGCAATTTGGTTTCTTGAACTTAAGTTGTATTAGAGACTAGGATAAAATTAGAGTCTAAACTTTGTATCCTAAGGGGGGCCATAAATATGAGAGGCCACCTCTGTTGCAACCATGAGATGGCTTGGTAGCAGGTTTAGGCGGGGACAAGGCTGTGGGAGCCATCAGACACCTGTATAGTTATTGTATTATTGGAGGGAGGCGTTTGTAGTTATGCTCAGAGCTTGTATCATTAAAAAACATCGTGACTTGATGTCGTTCTTATTCATGTACTCCGTATTTTCTTCTATATATGGTGTTGTGACTTGATGTTGTTCTTATTCATGTACTCCGTATTTTCTTCTATATATGGTGTTATGCTTCTATGATTTTCTTTGATCCGTTTAGGTCTAAATTTAACCATGCACTCTAACAAAGATGACAATCAACTGAAACCGAAATTAAGTTCAATTCACAATGGATCTCACATTTGACTCCCAAATTACTGCTGTTGCTGCTGATGTTGATACCTGTAGGCCACCAACTTTCCACGGAAGAAAACGAGAAGAAGAAGAAATCTCACGGGGTACTGGGGATGAAAAAATGGATAATAGTAGTGCATTAATTACATACGCGGTAAATTCCTTACCCGGCATCAGGTCACGGGAAAAAAAGACGAGTTTTGTCCGGTTCACCTGACTTCACCAGTTCACCGAGTGACCGTTAGTACAAGTACAGTGTACATGTCACACATCCTCAACAATAATCATGCTCGCAGTAGCGAAACTGCATGCATGCATGGCCATGCCAAGGGACAAGGCATCAGGAGCCCCAAGTTATTGCATTGTATAAGCAGCAGCGCAGCAGCAAAAACAATTACAACAGCCGCCGTGGGCACAACAATAGTAGGAGTAATAGCTACGTACTAGAATCGTAAAGTCGTTTATTCTATACTGAATCGAATCATAGAATTAACCCAATAAACAAAGATCAACTTAAAATCGCACTACAGCAGAATCGTGAATTTCAGCAACTATGCATGATCAACACTTGGACACAGGGCTACTGCATGCAAAGCGCGCGCCAAACTGTCGACTGATCGACCACACATGTTCGTTTTCTCACTGGTCTCTTTGTTGTTTAATTTAATCCGCCGCCGCCGACACCATATCATGCATGTGACTCAGCAACTTGATTGATGCTGACACCCCCTCCTACGGAGTACTACCGAGCTGACAACTTGACAAGGGATCAGCTCCTACTCGCCATGCATGCATAATTTTACTGGGAGGTTACACCAGCGATTACTAAAAAGGAAAAAGATATATATTTCGTGCGGGGCAACCTGCCGGCCAGTGGATCTCAACTTCCACTTCGGCGGGGAGCTCGATTAGTTTTATAGTTAATTGAAAGCCACGTGTTTCACAAAGGACTGTGACCCCAGACCGGCTCCATAATTGGAATTAGGAGCCGGAATTCTCGCTCCATCGCTATCGATTCCATCGGTCGAGAGCTCGCAAAGCTATTGAAGCTTCAAGCTTGTATTCTAAGTACATTTCTATAGCTAGCTAGGTGGCTAGCTGTCTGTCACTAACTTGCTCTCCGCTCCAGTCTCCCGGCCGCGCGCGTGCTCCCCGATCCGGCCGGCGATGACAGCGGCGGCGGCGAAGCCAGCAGCGCCAGCGCGGCGGTACGCGCTGCTGCTGGCGCTGTGGGACTCGGACTACGCGAGGACGGCGTACGGCGGGTACCACAACGTCTTCGTCGCGGCGCTGGTCGGCGGCGCGGAGGGGGAGAGGTTGGACAGCTTCCGCGTGATCGGCGGCGAGTTCCCGGCGGCGGAGGACCTGGCGGCGTACGACGGGTTCGTGGTGAGCGGGAGCCCGCGGGACGCGCACGGCGACGACCCCTGGGTCCGCCGCCTCTGCGCGCTGCTCCGGACGCTCCACGCCATGCGGAAGCGGGTGCTCGGCGTCTGCTTCGGCCACCAGGTGCTGTGCCGCGCGCTGGGCGGCCGCGTCGGCGATGGGACGTCGGCGTCAGGAAGGTCACCTTCGTGCACCAGGGCCGCCAGGACATGGCCGCCGGACTGTTGCCGCCGTTCCTCGACCACGTCGTCGACCAACTTCTTCCCCGCCGGAGCGCCTCCATCATCGAGGTTCACCAAGACGAGGTACACACGGTGGGTGCGTGTGAGCGTGTCAGTGTGCAAGCGTGTATTTTACTTTGTTTCTTCATTCACACACACACACACACATATATATATATATATATATATATATATATATATATATATATATATATATATATATATATATAATGCGTACCAACTTGGCAAGTCGATGTGCCAATTAATTAGGCAGTTTTATTTTAGGCTCAATCAGTGCAAGTTCTAGAAACTTTATATACAAATATGGGGTTGAAAATTCAGAGTTGACACTAGCAAGCATTTTGTTTTGATATTTTGTATTCCCGCTGATGCATGGACGCATGAGTCGCAAGTCGCAACCAACAAAGCAGTGGACTTTGCATGCACAGTGTACATGCATGGGAGACATGGCGTGAGCGTGACGTGTATGGATGGTGTGATGACGCATGCAGGTGTGGGAGATCCCGCCGACGGCGACGGTGCTGGCCTATTCGGAGAAGACGCGGGTGGAGGCGTTCGCGGTCGGGGAGCACGCGCTGGGCATCCAGGGCCACCCGGAGTACACCCTCGACATCCTCCACAACCTCATCGACCGCCTCACCGACCAGAACGACATCCAGAGGAGCGTCGCCGAGGAGGCGCGGCGGACGGCGGCGGAGACCGACGACGGCGGCCCGGACCGCGCGTTCTGGACCGCGCTCTGCAAGGGCTTCCTCAGGGGAGGAGGAAGAGGCACAGCAGTAGACGGCGACTGCGGCGGCAGCCGGCCCACCATCGCGTCGATGGGCCAGCTGCTTCACCGGTGCAGCTCCGATGGTCCAGCTGGCCTGCCGCTCCAGCATCAATTAGGACTCCTAGTTGCCTAGTTGGGTACTGAGATGCATTGCATTTGCAGCTGATCCTGAAGTTGGGAGGCAGGCAGGTTTCGAAATTTTGCTTTCAAGCCTGGATTATTGGGGGATCCATTGATCATTCCATATGTTAATTGTATTTCCATCTCCAACTCTTTTGATGAGTTCTTTTTTTCTAAAACTTCTCTTCCTTTTAAAATTATCTGCCACGTGTGAGAACTTCCTCTTTTCTTCCTTGCTGTCATGAAAGAACCATTATGAAAAATACTTTCCCTATAGTGTTCTTGCACAAAGGGATTCTGGTCTAGTCAGTAATCTCTAGCCGGCTAATAGAAAAGCTGACTGATTTTAACTAATTAAATATTATTCTATGAGAGATAATATAAGTTGAAACAAGTCGAAACAAGTTGAAAATAGTTCAAACGAACCTTGTTAAATGTAATCTATGTCAGTCCATCATTTGCTCCAATGCATTCTCCTTTTTTCCTCATCTCAACCCCACCATGACCTAGATATAGCTGAAGTAATTTTCTTGCAAGTGGTCTTTGATAGTTGAAAACAACTCATCGAATATGTAGATATTGATTGTGCTACAGCCTTGATAAGAATTTCTCTACCTGGAGCACTTAACTTCTCTTCACACCATCTCAGAGTATATGCTCTACTAGAATTTTAGGGATTAGGCCGGTAGGCCCTAGCCAAACTAGTTGCTGCGAGCCAACTGGACTACTGCGGCTGCGCTGGTGAAGCCGCAGCGAGCGACGGCGCAGTTGGTCACCTCCGGCGCCGGCGGACGATCTCCACCCGCTGCCGCTCCCCCTCGGAGAAAGCCCTTGCAGAGCGCGGTCCAGAACGCCCGGTCGGGCCCGCCGGTCTCCGCGACCGTCCGCTGCGCCTCCTCAGCGACGCTCCTCGGGATGGCCTTCTGGTTGTTGAGGCGGTCGATGAGGTTGCAGAGGATGTCGACGGTGTACTCAGGGTGACCCTGGATGCCAAGCGCGTGCTCCCCGACGGCGAACACCTCGACGCGCGTCTTCTCCGAGTAGGCCAGCACCGTCGCCGTCGGCTGGATCTCCCACACCTCATCCTGGTGAACCTCGACGAGGGCGGCGCTCCGGGGAAGCTCAAGATCCCCGACGAGGAACTCGAGGCCGCGGCGGTGGGCGTCCAGGACGTCCGGCGGCGCCGCGAACCTCACGTTCCTCACGCCGACGTCCCAGCCGTTCTTCGCCCTGCCGACGCTTCCGCCCAGCGCTCGGCACAGCACCTGGTGGCCGAAGCAGATGCCGAGCACGCGTTTCCTCATGGCGTGCGCGGTCTGGACGAGCGCGCACAGGCGTCTGATCCACGGCTCGTCGCCGTGCGCGTCGTGCGGGCTCCCGCTCACCACGAACCCGTCGTACGTCGCCAGGTCTTCTGCCGCTGGGAACTCGCCGGCGATCACGCGGAAGCAGTCCCACCTCTCGGAGACGACGTCGCCGCCGAACGCGGAGACGAACACGTTGTAGTACCCGCCGTACACCTCCTTGGCGTACTCCGAGTCCCAGAGCGCTAGCAGCAGCGCGTAGCGCCTCCCGCCGCGCCCCGCCGCCGGCTTAGTCGTCGTCGCCATTGCCGTGATGAGCAAATTATACAGCCGATTGGAGACGATGCTCGATCGGTCAGCTGACCAGCTAGCTAGTTACGATCGAGCTTGTGAGCAGCGTAGTGCACCAGCACGTACTGATCAGCTAGCTGTGTGTTCTGCGAATTTGCAATGATCTGCAGAGCGATTCGGAGCTCCTATTTAAGCTGTGTATAAGCGTGTAGCTGTAGCTCGATGGAGTCGCGATCGCTTGTGGAACACATGCATGGCTTGGAATATTATTATATAAAAGTAATGATCGATAATACGCGTGCAAATTGCAGCGCACAGGAAAGGAACCAGGCACAACGTGGCAGTGTTGGGATATGTAGAATTGGAATGCACTTTACATCTATCGACCGGCACATCCGCCGGCATTATTTCTCCTCCAAAGGCAGGAGATCTAGCTACCCGAGATTTCGCGGACTAGAGAACGAATACGGGTAATCTATATCTATTTTATATACCTAATACTCATAAAAAAACAAAATTTATTTTTATTTTTATTAAAATTGTCTCTATCCATCTATCTACCGCTCCAACACATGTACTTGAGTCTTGAATAGTTACAATCCAAATCCAAATAGATATATCCAATGAATACACAAATAGAAATTCTAATCTAAATATACAAAAGAATTGTTTCTACCCGTATGTCTATGCCACTATTGCAGACGCCCACTGCAAGGGCGGCTAGGTCAGCCGTCCTTCACATGTTGTAGGGGCGGTTTCCCGGTCGTCCCTGTAGCGACTTCTGTAGGGGCGGCTGGTGTTTTAAACCACCCCTGTAGCGACATGGCTTGAATATATATATGTCCGACATGAGTAGTTAGAATTCTAATCTAGATCCATCAGACTAGTACCCAAATAGATATTCTAATCTAAATACAAAAGATTAAAAGTTTGGCTAAAAATTTTATGTTCCTTTTTTTTTGTGGCCAAAAGTCAGGTAATAGAAAATAAGCTCTACACTACATAAGGTAGAAGTCATGTTTTATAACCCAGCCGTATATACAGCGATGTCCCAGTTGTGATCGAACATGTGACGTTTCCAGCGTTGGATCATATAAAATTAATGATCTTCATCCAACATTGTATTGAACAGTTATGATCTTTCGAATGTTAAATCTTATCACGTGACAAAATAATCTTGTGGCATGATAAAACTTTTTGAAAAATCATAATTATTCAATGCAACATCGAATAAAGATAATTTTTATATGAAAATTATATATTTAGACGAGATCTATAACTTTATAGTCTTTTTATTTGAGCATATCAAGATGCTCGAAAAGAAAATAGGAAATTTCAGCACTATAATAATTGCGCACTAGCACTTGCCTTTAGAAAATAATATTTTTTATGTAGAGTCATGAAAATACATTTATATCAAAGTTGTAGTCTTATTTGAGGACGTTAATATGCTCAAAAAATAATATAAAATTTCAGCGGCTCATGAAAGTAGAAAACTGCTTTTGAAATCAACCCAAGGACATAACATCTTCAAGAGACTTGGTAAAATTAAATGCTAAATTATGAGACTAGCTATTTTGTAAAAGGCAAAATAGCCGTTTTGGCCCCTCAACTATCACCGAAGGCTCAAATTGGCCCCTGAACTATCAAAATTGCCACTTTGACCCCTCAACTATCACCGAAGGCTCAAATTGGCCTCTGAACTATCAAAACGACCACTTTGGCCCTTAAACTTATGATTTTCGTCTTAATTTCATACATTACCCCTGATCGATGGATACATGGACAGATCAACTGCAAAAAGGTCGAAATCGCCCCTCATTATTTTCTTTACTTGTTGACCGTTCACGGCGTTTCCAACCCCACCGTTTGTTTTAAAAATACCAAAATCTGATTCAATGTTAGAGAATTCATAACAAAATTGTTTTTACCAAAATTTAATGTTCGAAACCGGTTTTGTTTTACCAAAATTTGTTTTACTACAATCATGATATACCTTTTTATTACTCGCTTAGAATATTTAAAGCTTATATGATCTCATAAAATTCAAAACTAGGTTAAAGTGAAACCGTGGATGCAAATGGAGGTAAATTCTAGTCTAGTTAACCAGGTAAACTTCATGTGTTGTGTAAAATCATGCCACATCATCATACGTTGCTGGCGACAATGATGTGTGCTACATGACCCACACGGAGGACGACGCTGACTAGCAAGATCATGTCTCATGTGGATAGCTCTTCACGAAGAGTAACTCCTCAAATTTGCATCCAGGTTATATGTTTTGTACTATATTTGTTTAAAGAGATTATTCTCTACTATGTACCTTCAACGATACGTTCTCATTGATTTTTCTAAGTTAAAATAAACTTTTTTTATGAATTTTCTGACATTAAATCATAATTTGGTATTTTTAAAACAAACGGCGAGGTTGGAAACGCCGTGAGTGGCCAATAAGTAAAAAAAATAATGAGGGGCAGTTTCGACTTTTTCATAGTCCATCTGTCCACGTGTCCATCGATCAGGGATAATGGATGAAATTGAGACAAAAATCATAAATTTAAGGGCCAAAGTGGTCGTTTTGATAGTTCAGGGGTCAATTTGAGCCTTCGGTGACAGTTGAAGGATCAAAGTGGCCGTTTTGATAGTTCAGGGGCCAATTTGAGCCTTCGGCGATAGTTGAAGGGCCAAAACGACTATTTTGCCTTTGTAAAATAAAAAGCTCATTTAAAATATAGAGTTTTACAACAGGCTAGCTAAATTGAAAAACACATATAGCAAGTAGAACTTAGCTAGTAAGAATGGTGGGATACCAAAATAGAAAACAATATTGACAAGGTGTTGAAATATTTTTTAGCACAATATCTATAAATGCCTTCACAAATACATTTACCTGATATGCTAGAGTTCCTCTAAATTTATCTAGTTTTGACCGTTAAAGGGTGTATGTTACCTAATTTCATAGTTGAATATTGAAAAATAAACTTCAATACGAGTTGGAGGTTGAAAAGTATACTTTACTCTTAAATTTATGATGAGATTTGCGTAAAAGAGAACGAATAGGGACAATATTATATCTCTGTTCAAAATCTTATATGCATGGGTTCATCCGTGTGTGTCTTTACCATGTAAGTGTAACAATGAACAGGACAAATAATTTCCGGCCGTTTTTTACTTGTTCATTTACGATATGCTAAAATATTTTCAAACTAGATATTTTTGTTTTCTATATTGTAGTATCTTGTTTCCGATCGTTTTTTTTCAGCTTTGTTTGTGATCGTGACAATCTCCCTCTTCCGACAGCATGGACCCTTAATTTTATGACCAGAAATTATAAGTCACACATGCTGGCTTCACGAGTTGGAGCACGAGTATATATTAGGGAAGTTTTCCAAAAAAATAAATAATCATGTGAAAGAGCTGCCAAATATATCAAAAAGAAGCCTAGACTAGACATTACATTGGATCAACAGTAACCAAGAAAGCAACAACACAACTCAACACAAACTAACGACAAATATTGGTTGGGATGTGACCTTAGCACTCGTCCACAAAGCCCAGGTTTGGTTTTCCTTTCAGAAACACGCATGAAGGGGAGCCGTGTTGCAAATTTGAGATGGAGACTAGGACTAAAGCATTGTATTGCTGTGGACAGCGTGGGTACAGGAGGGGTCTGGCTCTCTTCTGGCATGAAGGAGTGGATGTGTCATTGATTGAGCAGCACCAGAGATATATTGATGTTCATGTTCGTGAGAATCCGTCGTCAGTCAGAATGCGTATCACCTTTGTATATGGTGAGCCGCGTACTGACCAGAGACATGTTATGTGGGAACTGTTGAGGCGGCTGCATGGCCGGTCTACGGAGCCATGGCTGGCCATTGGTGATTTTAATGAGGCTATGTGGGGCTATGAACATTTTTCGGCATGTCCGAGACCTGAAAGACAGATGGTGGCCTTCCGTGATGCACTAGCTGACTGTGACCTTACAGATTTGGGGTTCTCCGGAATCCCGTACACTTATGATAATGGGCGTGAAGGTGATGATAATGTGAAAGTCAGGCTGGATAGAGCAGTGGCGTGTTCAGAGTGGCGGGACTTGTTTGGGGAAACGGTTCTCCACCATCTGGTGTCATCACGATCAGACCACTGTCCACTCTTTCTGGAGATCAGGAAAGAAAGTTGGGTGCGCCATAAACCAAGAATTTTTAGGTATGAGATTATGTGGGAGCGTCTAGAGTCTCTTGTGGGAGAAATCAAGACGGCTTGGTGCACTGAGTCTAGTAGAGAAGGTCTGGGGTCTGTGGTGGCAGCCCTGAAACGTGTTCGGACTGCTCTCCGTGCTTGGAGTAAGAACAATTTTGGCCGGGTCACTGTAGAACTGGAGGATCTGAGGGTGAAGCTGGAGGAAGCGAGAAATGATCCGATGTGCAGTCAGGCAGCGATGCGCCAAATTTCAGATCGGATGGATGAATTGTTGTATCGAGAAGAGATGATGTGGTTGCAGCGGTCTCGAATAGCTTGGCTAAAGGAGGGCGATCAAAATACAAGTTATTTTCACAAGCAAGCTGTTTGGCGGGCACGCAAAAATAAAATTAAAAAGCTGAAAAATATGCATGGGGAGTGGTGTGATGATCCAAAGCAAATGCAGCGAATGGCGACCGATTTCTTCTCTAATTTGTATTCTGCTGACCCAAGTGTGGAGCCTGATGATCTCATAGATCTGATCGAGCCAAAAAATTCAGAAGAAATGAATCAGGACCTCTGTCGAACCTTTTCAGCAGAGGAAATATCAGACGCTCTGTTTCAAATGGGGCCACTCAAAGCGCCGGGACCTGACGGCTTCCCGGCACGGTTCTTTCAGAGACATTGGGAGGTGATCAAAGAGGATGTAGTGGCGGCTGTGCAAGGATTTTTTATAAATGGACATTTACCTGCAGGTGTGAATGATACGGCAATCGTGCTTATCCCAAAAGGATCTGATCCAGTGGAACTCAAAGACTTTAGGCCGATTAGTCTGTGCAACATTATTTACAAGGTGATTTCCAAGTGCTTGGTAAATCAGCTCAGACCTATTCTGGACAGTATTGTCGCAGTGGAGCAAAGTGCCTTTGTTCCAGGTAGGCTAAGCAGACATGCCTCTTATTTTTCAGAGCTAATATGGAGCAGACATATGTTATTAAATCAGTAATCTCTACCTTCGAGAGGTGTTCGGGACAACTGCTTAGCCCAAGTAAATGTTCCTTATTGGTTAATGAGAATCTGGATCAGGTTATCTCGAATCAAGTTAGGACGGTGTTGGGAGTTGAAAAGGTATATTTTGAGGCTAAATATTTGGGTCTTCCAACTCCAAATGGACGAGTCCGCTCTGGTCTGTTCTAGCCACTTGAGGAACATTTTCACAAGAGAATGACAGCTTGGAAGGAAAAACATCTGTCAGCTGCTGGGAAGGAGGTGCTGATCAAATCGGTTGCTCAGGCTCTCCCCATCTATGTCATGAGTGTTTTTAAACTTCCACTGACCTTGTGTGATGAGATTATGAAGCAAATTCGGGCATTCTGGTGGGGTGCCGAAAATGGCAGGCGTAAAGTGCAGTGGATCCCATGGGATAAGTTGGTATTACCAAAGGCATTTGGAGGCATGGGCTTCAAGGACCTACGGCTAATGAATATGTTAGCTCGGCAAGCGTGGAGACTACTAGCCTTCCTTGATAGTCTCTGTGCAAGGATTCTGAAAGCTAAATATTATCCAAACAACAAGTTACTAGACAGGGCACCGGCGGGTGAAGCATCACAGACTCGGCGAGCTGTCGAATATGGACTAGAGTTGTTGAAACAGGGAGTCATCCATCGGATAGGGGATGGTCGATCTACCCAGATCTGGCGTGACAACTGGTTACCTAGGGGTCATGGCCTGAAACCAATAGGCCCAAGGCGTCTCTGCCGGCTCCGCTGGGTGCACCACCTCATTGACGACACAGGCTCGTGGGATGAGACAGCAGTTCACAGGTATTTTTACCCTTGTGATGCAGCAGAGATTTTTAAAATTAAATTGCCTGTACATGGATCAGATGATTTTGCAGCTTGGCACTATGAGAAATCCGGCATATTCTCAGTTCGAAGCGCATACAAGCTGGCTGTTCGGAGCGTCTATGGAGTTGGAGATATGGGTACAAGTTCAAATCCAGAGCAAGGCCGAGCAGCATGGAAGAAGTTGTGGCAGGTTAATGTCCCTTCAAAGGTCAGAGTTTTTTCCATGAAAGTTGCTAACAATGGATTGCCAACTAGAGTAAACAAGAAATATCGGCATATAGAGAGTCAGGATGTGTGTCAGTTGTGTGGTCAGCAAGCTGAAGATTCCATCATGCTCTGTTGATTTGCCCCCATGCTTTGGCTCTCAGGAAAGCCATGAGAGCTCACTGGTGCTTGCCAACAGAACATGAGCTGGCCAAGGATGTCCCAGATTGGCTGTTGTTGCTAGTGTATAACAATTCATCGGAGGTCCTGGCTAATTTATTCATGCTGCTCTGGCATACCTGGAACATCCGAAATAAGGTTATTCATGAAGGCATTCTTCCTTTTATTACCAACTCAGTTACCTTCCTCACCCGTTACATGAACTCGCTATATTATCCGACAACGGGGAATACCAGAGGACCTCAAAGGCAAGTGTAGTGTGATGCCTGCAGCAGGAAACATGCAGAAGCAGAAAAGGGTAAAAGCAAGGTTACAATGGAGGCTACCGGTGCAGGGCACTTTCAAGATTAATGTTGATGCTGCTTTTAACTCTTCGTCGGGGGATGCTGCACTGGGAGTGGTGATTAGAGATTGGGAGGGAATTATCAAGCTAACAGCTTGGCGCACTCTGTCTCATTGCAAGGACGCCGAAGAAGCTGAAGCGCGTGCGTGCTTGGAGGGAGTTAATATGGCTCTCCGGTGGCCTGATAATCCAATGGTCCTTGAGTCTGATTGCCAAACGGTGGTGTCCAAACTTCACGGGACACGTCGTGATCGCTCTATTTTGTGGCAAGTCATTGATGAGACACGTGCTATGGGTAGTCAACTACGAAGACTGAAGATAGTCAAGATCAGTAGGGAGCAAAATAAATTAGCACATGAGTTGGCACAATTTGCTATTAGGTTTAGGGATTGTCAATGTTTTTTTACTTGTTTCTTAGAGTGGATTGTTTCCCTCTTTTGTAAGGATATTACTTAATTTTTAATAAAGTTTTATGTTCGTGAAAGAAAAACAGTAACCAAGAAAGCAACAACACAACTCAACACAAACTAACGACAAATATTGGTTGGGATGTGACCTTAGCACTCGTCCACAAAAAATAAATAAATATCTCACCCCATTATTGACATGTACGTACCTTAACAAGGCTCCCCCGCATTAGCCAGGCAATTGCCATCAAATCTATTTGCACCGTCTTATAATGTTGTTCCACATCGGATAGAGTAATTAGTAATTCATTCAAAACATAATGTATATACCGGCCGGTGATCTATGCATTTTGCAATATGTTGCTCCCAGTGACTGACAAGGCCGCAGCGACTCGATTGGTACGGTGAGGTAAAGTTGAGAGGGACAAAGAGATATGGGTAGCTATATATATCATGGACGAAGAGGAACAGACTAGAAGGAAAACATGATGGGAGGCAATTTGTCAATGTCTCAATGATGACGTCCGCGTGACTTGAGTCACAATCAGTTGCCAAATCACATGATGGAGTCGCCAAAATAAATAACAAACAGATCAGTGAAACACTTTGGCCCTAGCCTTACGACCCTGCCAATTGTCAACAGTGAGAAGACATAATGGTATGGCGGCACTCCTATTAATAAACACCAGCTAGTAGGCCACCTTCAGTAATGATTCAAGCATCATGGTTAGCCATTTGATATGCGAGGTCATTTTTGGTAAATAAATATCAACTGTGCGAGTAATTAACTAGCTTACGACTTTGTTAGCAATTTTGTTGGAATGACTTTGTTAGAAATTAGTACTATATATGTTCTTCGTAATTTGATAGAATTATCACAAAACAACTTAATATAACACTATATATATTATTCTACACTCTAGGTGTAGAATATTATTCTACACTCTAGGTGTAGCACGCCAGCCCAAATTAAAACAAATGCGAGTCCGTGCGACCCGGCCCTCTCCCCAATCCAGGAGTACGACTATTCCCTGTATAGCCGCGCGGGCCTCCCACCGCGGTGGCCGCGCCGCCTGACGCCGCGCCGCACGACTCCGTGACAGCGTCGCTCGCCGCGCGCCATCTGCGGCCCACCGTCCGGCGTCCGCGGCCGCTCCTCCCTCCTCCGCGATCCAGGCAGTAATCAGTATCAATTGCAACAACTGAAGATGGCAAATCATGGATACGAAGCTTCCAATGGCCCTGCAAGAAGACAACAACCTGACAACATGTCGATGGCAGCCACCATATACTCTCTTGATTATCCTACAGAGCCTTCAGTATCCTTGCAGTATCGATTTAGTACTAAGTGATACTGATTGTACATCGATATCGAATGTCTCGGTGAACTGTAACATATGCAGGTAACTACTAGGTGATCCTGGTGGAATGACTTTCAGTATTTAATACTGAATGCTATTTAAAATACTAGAAAAAGATGGATAAAAAAATACTAACAGACACCTAAGAAAATACTGATTAAAACTGAAAGCTACATAAAGATACTGACAAGCACGGAAGAAAATACTGATTATTACTGAATGCTACTTAAAGACACTAGAAAATACTAATAAAAGGATACTTACCAAGAATAAAAATATTGAAAGCTATTTAAAGATACTAACAAATATGAAGGAATTACTGCTTATTACTGAAAGCTACTTAAAGATACTTACAAACACTAAAGAAAATACCGATTATTACTGAATGCTACTTAAAGATAATAGAAAGTACTCATAAAAGATACTCACTTAAAATTAAAAAAATACTGACAAATACTGAAGTAATACTGATATTATTGAAATTTACTTAAAGATACTAGAAATTAGAAAATACTGATAAAAGATACTCACTAAGAATAAAAAATACTGACATAAGGAGAGAGGACAATACTAAGAAATACTGAATGATTGTACTGAAGCTAACCCCAATACTGATAAATACTAAGTCAAATTTATATAAAAAAATACTAGAAAATACTAACAAACTCTGACAGGCAGTTCATGTAGTGCATGTGAGGCCAAGACAAAATAATTTCCCGAGCATGACTGCGTGACTGGACAATACGCTAAAACATGTAGGTCCCAGCATTGCCTTTTAGCAACGAATCAAAAAATAACAAGTACAATACATGCTTGTTTGCTCTCCTTTTAACAACGAATCAAAAAATAGCAAGTACTCCCTCTGTTTCAAATTATAAGACATCTCAAAAATCTTGGAGTCAAACTATCTTAACTTTGACCAAATTTATGCAACAATATAATAACATTTATGATATCAACTAATTATCATTAGATTTTTTATCAATTATATTTTCATAATATACCTATTTAATATCATAAATCTTTATAGTTTTCTCTATAATTATTGGTCAAACTTGAGATGCTTTGACTCTCCAAGATTCTTGGAACGTCTTATAATTTGGGACGGAGGGGGTAGTATTTAGTCATTTCGTCTGCAGCATGAGATCCTGTGGTGCTTGGGAACAAATAGAAAAAATGCATGATCAAAGCACTTAGGGCAAAAGCATTTTAATATGCACGGCGGACGATCACCCTCTTGAACTTGGCGTTCCTGTGGCTACTCGTCAGGCTCCACGTGATGTCGCGGTTACAGAATAGTGCGGAGTGCGGGGTGCGGGGTGGGCCGAGTCAGCGCGGCGGCCCGCGTAGCGTGGTGGGAAACGGACGGGATAAAGAAAGTGTGGAGTGGACCGAGCGGACCGAGCGGGCTCGGCGCCTGGGACCGGGAGGCTGACGCGGGTAGATGGGTTGATGGTGTAGAATAGTGTAGAATAGCACGTCTATATATATATATATGGGCACCACTAGCGTCCAGACGTCCGGCGTCCGCCAGCGTCCGGACGCACCTCGGGCCCGTACGGTTCTTTCGCCGAAGCCGCTTCTTCCGCACCCGCCTCGGCCCCCTGCCCCTGGCTCCGCCCCGACGAGCCTCACACGTCTGACGTGGAGATGGCGAGCGCGAGGGACACCCGGGTCGCGTCGTGGTCGCCTCCACGTGACTAGACACCACGTCGGGGGGTAACGGCCGGCTCGATGGCCACCCGATCCTCTCCCACCAAGGTGCCCTTGCCTGGCGCGCTCATGTATCTGCAACCGCCCTCGCCTGGTCGCCCCCTGACAAAGCCGCCGCAGTGAAACAAAAAAACAAACCAGATGAAACAACCCGCAAACCCCTATTGCAACAAATCAAAAGGAACAAGTGAAACAACAGCAAAACATATATTTCAAAATTGTTCTAATGAAACAAGATGTTCAAGCATATGAAACAACAATGGGTGTTCTACTGAAACAAAGAAAATGAACAAGCATATTGTTGTAACAACATGGACGAAATGCTTTGAGGATTTGAAACAACATGGATCTGTTGTTGAAACAACATGGATCCAACTTTTGAAACAACATGAATCTGGCTTTTGAAACAAAACAGGATGAGAATAAAAACAACAAGGGATCAAAGCAAAACAAAAACACGCAACTAGCAGAGATGGAGTACCAAGAGGAGAGGGGAGAGGAAGGATAGGATGCAGGGTCCTCATGACCTACCACGACGGGGCATGGACATCACGAAGGCGGAGGAGGGGCGACAGAGAGCACCACTGCCCCAGGGGATCCCCACGACCACTGACGTCAGGATTTCGTTGCACATCAACAGCAGCCGGTGGCAGATCTGGTGGATCCATGCCTGCTGTCGACGGATCTGGTGGATCCGCGCCTGCTGTCGCCGGATCCGGCCGAGCTGCGCCTGCTTACGTCGGATCCCCATGGCAGGGGGCTTTGGGTGCCCCTAGGGTGCGCGTGCGAGGGAGACCGAGGCACGAAGTCCACGCGACGGAGGAGCGCGGGAGGAAGACGGAGCATGAGCGGCGCGCCCCTGGTGGGGAGCGGCCTGGTGGGAAGCGGCGGAGGAACGCGTGAGAGGAAGCCCGCAAGCGAGTGAACGGGGCAGGTGCGAGCGGGCGGAGTAGGCGAGGCGTCGCGAGTGGGCGGAGTGGGCGAGGCATCC
Source organism: Microstegium vimineum (assembly GCA_022036555.1). Taxonomy (NCBI): domain Eukaryota; kingdom Viridiplantae; phylum Streptophyta; class Magnoliopsida; order Poales; family Poaceae; genus Microstegium; species Microstegium vimineum. The sequence continues at coordinate 42,510,390 of CM039121.1, read as the reverse complement.
GTGTCTGTGCCCGTGCTAAAGCCGGTGGAGGGGCCGAGTTGCCCGCGACCACGCGTCCATCCGCGTGCGGACGCTCGATTGGGAGCATTACCGTTTAGCAACCTACGTTATCCGCTACCTTGTAAATTACATACCGCTCTGTTAACTTCTGTCACCGCACCTTCCCGAGTCCTATCAGATAATGATACGGGAGCTGCCTCACGCACGTCTCTTTTGGAACTTGGATTTTTTTAGAGAACTTGGGCTTGCTTTCTTTTTTTTCTTTTTTTCAGAGAGGCGAGCATCTAAGAACCCATTGTTTTGATAGGACACTTGTCCATGTTTTACTCTTTTTTTTTAATTTTTTTTCACAACCCCAAGCCTCTTTCTATAATAAAGCTTTTGAGAGATGATAACAAGAATTTTTTTGGAGCAGTTATAACTGGGGCAATAGAATATATGGATAGGTGGAGAACATAGGATATTTTTGGTTGCTTACTCCCAAGGCAGGAGTAGAATATTTTTTCTGGTAGATCTGAATGACATATATATGGATGCGTACTTCCAGGATAGAAGTAGCATATATGAGTGGAGTGTACGTGATCTTGATTTTGAAAGCATGACAAGTCTCTAAGGGTCAACAAAGCTTGACAAAACTCAATGCAAATACAAGTAGTAAATATGATAGTGAATGTTTTCCTAATCTACCAGGCATGTATATATGACTGTGGTAGGAATTCAAGCTCTCGTCATACAGAAACTTATCATGTAATATTTTCAATTTTTAAAAGATAAATTCTCCAGAACTCTAGTATTGCTAGGAACAAGATAAACAGTAGCTCAACTTTCTCATATCATACCTATCAACTATCTAGACTTAGCTCAAGCATTTGCAACCCACAAGTTTTAGGTTCAGAGCAAATCTTATGTCAAAACAGTTATATCTAAAACTCGGGAGAATTCAAGGTTGAAAACTAGGTACTTAAAAGGAATTACGACAGAGCAACTATTCATCATTTCCGCCATAGAGTTATCTCCAGAGTTCTTCTTTTATTATTAGCAACTTCTAAAAATAAACAAACTAAACACACCTATTATTATTACTAAATAGAAAACTCTCTTAAGGATAAAGTAGACAATGATAAATCCATAAATATAAAAAGTATCTAAATTGTTACTTTTGTAATTCATAATTATTTAAGTGTGAATCTTCATGTGCTCACATTTTTTTTGAATTAATTTATGCAACTAATAAGAGCGAACCTGAGAGGATAAGGATACTTACCTGGATACATGGGGGTGCTTTCTCCCAAGCTAGATTTTGACGTAATTTCTTTTGATGTGGCTGGCAGGTAGCAGAGGTGTATTCGTCGGAGTGACTGTTGAGACAACACTCTGACAGGGGGTAGGGTGACCTCTGTCGGCTAGTCTCCTTTGATCCTTGAATTCTGTGGAGCTCAAATAGACAACAAAGCTTGTTGAACTGATTTAAGTGTTAGCCATAAATCTCTAGCTTTGATCCTATTGAGCTTCCTAAAAAATTTCATTAGCGGGATCATACACTTACTATTTTTTATATTTTTATTATAAGATGAAAACATATTTATTTTATTTTTTATGCCACCACAACGAATATACCTATGGGTTTTAAGCCACAAGTCTACTCACATGGGGCTTTAGATTTTATGATGCCATGCAACAAACAAATATTTGCAATGCTAATGCACAAAAGTAAATATGATAAAGGAAAATGATTATGCAAATGATGAAAAAAGAAAAACTAATGTAGAAAAGATAAATATAGATAACTACCGATTTTACCTCCCGACGAGGGTTTAGTGTTTTGAGTCCTCTGAACAAGACTTCTCACTGTGTTCATTCTTTAGGTGCATCATTTGATTCCAGGGGGAGACCTTGATAACTACACCTCTTGATACGATGTCACCCATGTTCTCTGTTTGCTCAGCAGTTCAAAGTGAAGCGTTTAAGTATGGAAGCTGACAACATCTTGCTCAATGTGTATGTTCTCATAGATCTAGGTCCTTCACTTGGTTGAATTTGGGAGTTTGAAAACTCCTCCATGTTGCTCAAAATGTGTCCTGCTCATAGAGACAAGGCAGAGATCAAGTGCATGGGCCCTGTTGGTGGAAAACACCAACAGAACTAAAAGTCTATTCATTCTTCTCTAACCTTAAGCATAGTGAGCAAGATAAAGTTGATGGGTGATAAAAGCAGAAGATGAGCATGAGTATAGAATTTAAAAACATTTGTCAGATCAGATTGCTCAACCTATGGAAGGATAGTCTATCTGTGTATATATCTTTCTTTATGACTATCATCTTCTAAAGATTGGATGTGCAATATTTTAGCTCATATGGTTAAGACAGTGAGATCAAGAAAGTTGTACTAGGAACAAAGATTAAAGGAATAGACATGTTGAACTAATTAGGTTGGATTAATTGGAGTTGTAACTCATACATGTTTGTCTCTTTATGTGCATGCTAGAATCAAGGAGAAGCTTATAAAAGTGATAGTCACTTACCTTGAGATGTTACCTTAATTATTGAGGAGTGATGGTACATTATCACCTTATGAAAGCTTTCCTTTCTTAGTGGTTGTGCATCTTGTTCATGTACTTTTGTCTCCTTGTTGCACTCATTCACTGTCTTGAATTCCCATGATGTTCTTTGTCTTAAGGGGGCTTGGTGGAATTTTGCCCAACCTCTTCCATGGAGTGAGTGTTTTTGATTATATCTTGTTGTGGCACTCTTCTTCTTGTTCCATGGATCATCCCTCTATGATGAATGAGACATGTCTTCCTTGTGCACGTCGTTAAACTTCATGTGTCTCTCTCTTTATCTCCAGTATGAGTTTATCTCAGGACTTCCCATTTTGATATTGAAAGTTTTTCCTAGAGGGGTTAGTCCGACAAAATATGCCAATGTCTATACAAGAAGTTTTTAGTTCAATAACCAAACTAGACTCCATGTCTAATCAGATTAAGGAATGCTATTTAACCTAAGCACCACGCTTAATTTAAAAGCCACTAGAAGTATGTGCAGTACTTCCAAACTAACACTTACTAGGATATACAAAGGTAGCATGAAGGCATTATAGAGATCTACTCATATGGAGAGAATGATTAGTGTTTAACAAATTGAGAATGTCTTTAAAAGGTAGGGATAACCAAGATAACAATATGGCAAAGGACGTTTTTGTGTAAGTTACTCCCCCAAGCTTGAATTTTGTGAAAATTCAAGTTTGGATGAATTTAACTCAATGTTACATGATGATTGGTTGGACATACCTTGTGCTTGTTTTCCCTTCGATCTTTTTGCTCCAATCCTGAAAAGGTTAGTGACAAGAATACCCGAAGGAATATTTTTACAATTATATTTCTATCCTCTTTACACAAGGCATTATTGCAAACAAGTGGAAACTCATGTTATGATCTGGTAAGTGCTTATTTTAGGACACTAAGCTTGTCCTTAGGAAACCATCAAATTACTATTATGTTGGTGAAGTGGTTTCCCCTCCAACATCAACCTATGTGTACCTATATCAAGATCAACTCAACGAGATCTGCAATATTTATTATAGACATATGCATCGACACCCGCCCTTTTAAAGTTTTTATAAATAGAAAGGAAGAGGGGGTTGGAGATCTCGAATGTGGTGAGATTGTAGAGACCAACTGATTGGGGAGATGTTTTATATGAGCATGGAGTTAATGAAGTGGTTATGGGACAGATCCCATGCTCATTGATGTCATCTCCGTCTCCAATCTGAATGTTCAGAATTTCACCTGGATTGGTCTCAACTAGGTTCTCTTCCATAGATGGATGAATCTCATCTTCAAAGAGAGTTAAAGGATCACCATTTGAAATTGAGCCAAGGTTGGAATCCATTAAGGCTTCTTCCTTGTCCATCCATTCTACACATTCCAACCATTGTCGTAGCATCTCTTGGTCATCCTCGTGGTCTTCATGACTCCTATGCTCCGGTTGTCTTGGTGAATTTCTAGGATCATCATGAGACTGGGAAGGAAAGGGATAGGAGGAATCTACGAGCTCAAGGATAGGTTTAGAGATGGGTTCATGATTTGTGGACATAGTAGGGAAGAAGATAGAATTTTCTATATGGCTTAGTTCTCCTTCTATGGCATCACTTGACATGCCATCCTCGACTTCTTCGTAGTAGGAACCAGGACACTCTTTAAGAGAACCCTTCTTGTAAGAATTTGAATTATCTCCACTTGAAGGTCTCTTATGAAACCAGAAGTCTAAACCATCAGCATCTGGAAGATCCAAGGTTGGAATTTCTTCTCCCCTTGGAGAATTTTGGGGCATTGATGGTTTAGGATCGATAGCTAAATCTTGGGATTGGAATGGTTGTGATTTGGCTATCGAAACCTCCTCTTCTTGTCTAGGAACAAATTCCTTTTCTTTCTCAGTGATTGGCTTCTGAATGCTAGGGCAAGGAGTCTTTCCACTCATTATATCAATCAAAGTCCTTGCTTTACTAGCAGACAGGCAAAGGAAATATCCTCCAGAGGTTGTATTAAGGGATTCCTTATTTTTCCTACTAAGGCCCATAAAAAAGTGGTGTAGAAGAATAGGTTCTGGAATACGAAGATTTGGGCCACTGAGAGTAAGGTTAATAAAGCGATCCCATGATTCGTCGAGATATTCTTCTTCTAGTTGTCTAAAAGTAAGAATCTCATTCCGAAGATCAACCTCTTTGGTGATTGGAAAATATTTTCTAAGGAAATTATTGATAGCACCTTCCAATCTCCTTGAACACTTCCTATGTTGAGTTTGTACCAATGTTTAGCTTTTCCCGTTAAGGAGTACAAAAAGAGCTTCCATTGAATGGTCTCATCGGACATGCCTTCTATGCAAAGGAGGTCATAGACTCGTCCAAACTCTTCTAGGTGTGTGTACGAGTTTTCCTCATCTTCTCCCAAGAAAGGTTGTTTTTGAAGAAATTCTATGTATTTTGGGCTTATCTCAAAACTAGATGTCATGATAGGCTTTGAAGATTCTGGTGGTTTGAGGTCTATGCCCATGAGTCTACCATATTGATAGATAGGAATGTTATCCTCCATGATAGACAAGAGATCAAGAAATAGGTAAGAAGAAAGAATAGCAGAGATGAGGTGAAGAATAAAAGTAAAGGATAGAGGAAAAGGATAAAGATAAGGAAAGATAACAATATATATATATATATATTTATTTATTTTAGAAAATAAATGATTAAGCTAGTTCATAGTTAACTCAACAACCGTTTCCCCGGCAACGACGCCAGAAAGCTTGTAGGGTATTTTAGACACACACAGATAAATCCGCAAGCGCACAGATACCGTTGTAGCTTTCACCCGGGATGGGTTTTAAATATCGAATCCACAGGGAAACGGGAGAATCATCTACGCTCTAACTTAACAAGAAAAGATAAGTGGGTGAAAATAAAGTATATGGTAAGAACAAGATAAGGTGAAAACAAGGTTAAAGGTAAGGGAGAACAATCTAATGTAGGGGCGATAATAGGAGAATAGAGAGGATAACTGGGGGTTCTCTACTTCTAATCTCAAGGAGATATATCTATATCTGGGGACTAACCATGTGAAAAGAGACACCATAGAGGATGCTTAACCTTAGGTATTCCAGTCTTGCGAGTCCTACAAACGGGATGTGGGATCCAAAGGTACCAACGGAACTGTCACTTTCCGTGCTACTACCACGGGTCCGGAATGTAGGAGACATTCACAAGTAATTTAGATCTAAGCACCGTGCTTACACCTATGCTACTCCTCTAACCTATAGCGTCCTATAGATTAAAGTGCTCGAAAGAGTTGCAAACCAGAAATAGTAATTGCTCAATGAAATAAGAAGTAGATTACCAGAGTTATCTCAGGAGCAAGCTTGATTAGAGCTTGATCATGTCGAAGTACAACCGAAGGAGGCACCGACAGGCCGACATCTCCTCTAATCTTCCCTCGCTCTCCATCTCTATACTATCTAGATCTATTCTAGTTTAGAGAATAGAGGATATCCATTGGAGGGACACCTCTCATCTCCAAACCCTAGCTTTTGCTCTCTCTATGAATTATGATAATGGGGTGTACCCTCAAGGGGTCAGGGGCCTTGCTTATATAGCCTCCTCAAATGAACGTCAGTCGTCGGATCAAACCGGCCTTAGGCGAAGGGTTTAGATTGATCCTCAAAGGCGGTGGAGCACGATCCGCGAGGGGGAACCTGATTGGTTCTCCACCTAGGGCGGGCGCCCTGGCTCCGGGCCCATTTCGCCTCCCGTTCGTTCTCACGTCTTCTGGAACCTCCTAGAGTATAGAAAATTTGTGGTTGATAATTATCTCTATGTAAACATGACATGTGGGCATTTCCTTGATATTTCCTGATAACCCCCTACAGAAACAGTCATTCACCAAAACTTGTGGAATTTCATTAGTAAACCCCCCTATATCTAGATGTGAATTTCATATGGATCCTTTTTCATGTTGAGTTGACGGTTAAAATTGGTACTTAAGGACCATCAACAGTGGGCTTTGCCCCGAGTTATCTGCCACTGTCAATGCAAATCACGAACCCGCTCAAAATAGTAACCAAAGAAGAAAAGATGAGAATCCTCGATCAAGTTTCAACTCCAATCCGTAAGCCTAACAAGGAATTTGTATTGCAATTTGGTTTAGGTGGTATGGCATGGAGGTAAACAACCCTAGGTGAAAGAAATTGATAGGACAAGGTTCTAAGAGAGTAATCAACTTGGGCAGAGGAGATGAACGGAGATGAGCTCTAAATAGAGATCACCGACGTCGAGAAACAGCAGCCGGCCGAAGGGAGAGGCCCTGGCGTGGCACAACCGCGAGCCAACAGAAGAGAGGGACCACCTCAGATTTCTCTGCCCGGCTGTAGGGTCGAGATGGTGGACTAGAGGGGGGGGGTGAATAGTCTTTTCTAAAAACTTATGCGCAATGGCTAACCGAAACAAATACGGAATTAAAACTATCAGTCTAGCCAAGACTACACCCCTCTATCTATAACTTTAGCACCTAGCAAAGTATGTCTATTATGCTAACTAAGGTGCCGGGCTAGGAAGCTCACCTAAACAAGTCTAAGTTGCAAGGTCACACAAACCTAAGAACCTAGTACTCTAAGTAAACCGGGAGCTCCTACACATACTAGTAAGCAAAGTACCTAAGCTCACTAGCAATGCTCTCTAGCAAGACTACACAAGTCAACTAGAGAGCTCAACTTACTTAGCTACACAAACTAAGCAATGTGACTAACAAGGCTACTCAAGCCAATTAGCCACGCAAACGCTACTTCTAAGCTACACAAGCTAGAAGGTAACTAAGCAAGCCACACAAGCTAAACTAGTTACAAGAGAAACAACTAATCACTAGCACAAGTATATGAAAGTAAATACAAGCTAGTGATTTGGAGAATGCAAACCACCGAGAAGATGTACAAGGTTGACACGGTGATTTTTCTCCCGATGTTCACTTGGTCGCCACCAAGCTAGTCCCCGTTGTGTCGACCACACACTTGGTGATTCGGCGGCTAATAGGCGTTCACAAGCCTAGCCCACTAACTCGGGCGCCGCAAGAATCTACTCACAAGTGAGGGTAGCTCAATGACCCGCTCAACTAGAGTTGCTCTTCGCGATCTCCAGCGGGGCGAGCACAATACCCCTCACAAAGCACTTCTCCGGAGCGCCGCACAATCTTCTTGCGGGCTTCGACGGAGTCTCAACCACCAAGCCATCTAGGAGGTGGCAACCTCCAAGAGTAACAAGCACCACCGGCTTGCAAGACGATCACCTAGTGCCACTTGATGCAAACTCTTAATGCAACGCACTAAAATCTCTCTCTCACACAATCGGATGAACTCTATCAAGTGTGTGTGAGTTAGAGGGCTTCCAAGCACACCAACACAAGCCACAAAGGCTCAAGGCCGTTTTCCCCTCTCTAACGGCTCTCTAGAAGGCTGCGGACGCTAGTCCGGACGCTCGGGTCTGGACCAATATAGACGTGTCCGGACCTTTAGAGACGCACTGCGTCCGGACGCTACAGTGCGTCCGGACCAGCACAGTCCGCAAGGAAACGTCCGTATCTCTTAGATCCGAACTACGATTTCGATGATTTTGGACTTTTTGGAAAGCTAACTCAGAGGCCTACACATCCCTCATATCCATTTGATCCATAACACAATGAATCAAAGCAGTATTCCATTCCAAGAGTCACTCTAGTGTTAGGAGCATACCGAAAATCATTTTCCTCTTCTCCGAGTTGATTCAATTCAACTCAACACCTTCTCCTTTGCAAATGTGCCAACACCAACAAATGTACATCACCATGTGCATGTGTGTTAGCATTTTCACAATCATTTTCAAAGGATTTTTCACTTGCTTCTCATCACGCCACTCGATCCTAATACATTGCAATGTTAGATCGCTCAAGTGGCACTAGATGACCGATATGCAAACAAGTTTGCCCCTCTTGATAGTATGACCATCTATCCTAAACCCAGTCATATACTTCTCTACACACCTATGACTAGTGAAATGAAATGCCCTATAGGTTATACCTTTGCCTTGCACATTTCACTCCATCTCTTTCTCCAATGTTGATGCAACACATGCACCAACCACTTATCAAATGATATGATCCACTTCATATCATCACATGACCGTATTGGTTCATAGATCTTGACCTCACTTGCTTTACACCGTTGCATCGGTCCATCGACGCCAATCATCACTCACTTGCCCTTCACACTTGCAACCGGTCCATCAAACCAAGCCTCATCTTGATCTTCTCCACCTTGGTCACATGACTCCATGTCATGTCTCATGTGCAATTAAGCTCCTTCATCACACAATCACATGTGAACTAATCTCCTATGTATATATCACTTAAACACATATTAGTTCACCTATGTTGTCACTCAATTACCAAAATCACATAGAGACTTTCACCAACTGAATCGCACGAGACAGAGATAGGAAGGGGAGCGACGACGCTATGGATTGGCCTCCGCGGCAGCGAGGAAATTCCGGTGAAGGGCGGCGTGGCAAGGGCGAGTAGGGAGAGCTAGGGCGAGCGGTGGCGGCGGCGTACGGATCGAAATGAAATAAACCGACTGAGGGGAGAAGAGATTTTAAATCGAATGTCGCTCGGTTATTTTGCGACAGACGTTCCGATGGAGTGCATCGGACGCTACGGGCAGCATCCATTGGCCAGCGTCCATTGCGATTATAGTAAGGGTCCAGAGAGCACCCAGACGCGTCTGATGCCCTCACATCGGACGCTGGGCAGCGTCCGATGCCCCTTAGCCGAGCGCTTTAAGTGTTGGACAATCGCGACGGACGTTGGGGCAGAGGGAGCCTAGCGTCCGTTGGCAGCGTCTAATGGCTTTTCAAAATTGTTTTTCAAAACAGATTTTTGAGCCTTTCTCCCAACCAAGTCCTAATTCAAATACGAAGTAAATAACACATGATTGGACTTGATATGGGAACCATCTTCAAACTCTCATTTTCAAGTATTTTGCCACATGCTTTAAACTAGTTTTTAGTTAAAATATTCGAATGGAAGCACAAGGAGACATCATAGGGCCACAAGAGGGGTATATAAGTAACTTGAGCTTGGAATGCTCCCCCTAAGTGGACGAACCCAGCGGATGCTCAAACTTAACCGAAAAGAAACGACAAACAATAAATGCATATGCAATGCATTACAAGAAATTTGAATCTAGGTTGCTTGCAAGTTTAAACCGCGGTTAAGCTTTGTCACACGCTTTGAGGGCGGTTATCTCAACCGCGTTAGACAATCCTATGTGCATTACTAAATTAGACATGATATCTTACACATGATGCATGGTTGGTTCACACAAGATCATTTTTTAGAGAAGTTTGAGTTGTTAAGCACATTTAACTCGTTCCTCAACCTACAAAAGGTTGTCTCATCGAGTGGTTTAGTGAAGATATCCGCCAATTGATCTTCTCTCCTAACACCTACTAGTGTTATGTCCTTTTTAGCCACATGATCTCTAAGAAAGTGATGGTGAATATCTATGTGCTTGGTGCGAGAGTGTTGAACCGGGTTGTTAGCAAGTTTTACAGCGCTTTTATTATCACACAAGATTGGAACATCTTTTAGAGTAACGCCGTAATCTAGGAGAGTTTGTGTCATGTATAAGATTTGTGCACAACATGCCCCCGTGGCTATGTATTCCGCCTCAGCGGTAGACAAAGCCACACTATTTTGCTTCTTAGAGGACCAAGAAACAAGTGATCTTCCTAGCAAATGGCACCCTATGGAGGTACTCTTCCTATCAACCTTACACCCGGCATAGTTCGAATCAGAATAGCCAACTAGTTGGAAGGGAGCTCCTTTGGGATACCAAAGGCCAATGCTAGGGGTGTGCCTTATGTACCTAAGGATTCTTTTCACGACACTTAAGTGCCATTCCTTAGGATTAGCTTGAAACCTTGCACACATACACACACTAAACATGATATCCGGCCTAGATGCGGTGAGGTAAAGTAAACTACTTATCATAGAGTGATAGAGAGTTTGGTCAATCGATTTACCTCCCTCATCAAGGTTGAGATGTCCATTAGTAGGCATTGGGGTCTTGATTGGCTTGCAATCCTCCATCTTAAATTTCTTGAGCACATCTTGAGTGTACTTCTCTTGAGATATGAAGGTGCCCTCCCTCAATTGCTTCACTTGGAAGCCTAGGAAGAAGGTAAGCTCGTCAATCATGGACATCTTGAACTCCTTGGACATCAAGTCACCAAACTCCTTGCAATGATCTTGGTTTGTTGACCCAAATATAATGTCATCGACATATACTTGGCAAACAAAGATCTCTCTATTAAGCTTCTTGGTGAAGAGTGTGGTATCCACTATCCTGATCTTGAAGCCCTTCTTGAGTAGGAAGTCCCTTAGACTCTCATACCAAGCACAGGGTGCTAGCTTCAATCCATAGAGCGCCTTGGACAACCTATAAACATGATTAGGACAATTTGGGTCATGAAACCTGGGAGGTTGTGAGACAAAGACAAGTTCATTAATGAAACCATTTAAGAAGACACTCTTCACATCCATTTTAAAGAGTTTCATTTTGTGATGTGAAGCATAAGCCAAAAGGATACGTATGGCTTCTAGTCTTGCAACCGGGGCAAAGGTCTCTCCAAAATCTAAGCTTTCAACTTGAGAGAACCCCTTTGCCACCAATCTTGCCTTGTTCCTCACAACCACGCCTTGATCATCTTGCTTGTTCCGAAACACCCACTTGGTGCTAATGATTCTTGCTCCTTTGGGCCTCTCTACAAGTGTCCACACTTCATTCCAGGTGAAGTTATTGAGTTCTTCATGCATGGCATTCACACAATCCGGATCCGCAAGTGCATCTTCCACACTAGTAGGCTCAACAAAGGAAATAAAAGAGTGATGCTCAACATAAGAAGCAAGTCTAGATCGAGTTGTTACCCCCCTTGATGGACTCCCTATGATGAGGTCTTGTGGATGAGCTTGAAGCATAGGTGTAGATCTTCTATTAATCACTTGGGGAGGAGGTTGTGGTGCATCAACATCACTTGCTTGATCCTTAGCTTGATCATGAGGGATGAAGATGTCTTCTTGTGCTTCCCTCACATGTTCTTCATCAACTTGAGGCATGTGGGGTGGAGAAGGTTCTTGATTTGCATCAACTTCATCTTCTTCCACCTCTTGTGGGCTAATGGCACCAACGGGCATATTCCTCATAGCCTCCCTCAAGGGTTCATCACCTACATCATCAAGATTGTCAAGAGCTCCTTGGGAGCCATTAGTTTCATCAAACTCCAAGTCATACGTTTCTTTAACTAAGTCGGTGGCTTCGTTAAATACACGGTATGCCTTGGATTTAAGTGAATAACCAACAAGGAAACCAATGTCACAACGCCTTTGGAACTTGCCCAAGTGTTGGCGCTTTTTGTAGATGTAGACTTTGCATCCAAACACTCGGAAGAATGGTATATCCGGTTTCTTCCCATTCACAAGCTCATAAGGGGGTCTTCTTGAGTAGCCTTTGGACAAATAGTTGGTTGGCCGCATAGCATGTGGTGTTGATTGCTTCGGCCCAAAACTTCTCGGGGGTGTTATACTCATCAAGAATTGATCTAGCAAGAGTGATTAAAGTCCGGTTCTTCATCTCTACAACACCATTTTGTTGTGGGGTATAAGTGGCGGATACCTCATGCTTGATTCCCACTCCATCACAATAGTCCTCAATCTTGGTGTTCACAAACTCGGTGCCATTATCACTTCTAATCTTTTTGATCTTCACCTCAAATTTATTTTGAGCTCTTGTAGCAAACTTCTTGAAGATGTCGGTTGTCTCTCCCTTGTCTTGAAGAAAGAACACCCAAGTGTACCGAGAGTAGTCATCCACTACAACTAGGCAAAAGAGATTGTCTCCCAAGCTAGCATATGTAGTGGGTCCAAATAGTTCCATGTGGAGTAGTTCTAGGACTCTTGAGGTTGACATGAAAGCTTTGGTTGGATGGGTGTTTGCCACTTGCTTGCCGGCTTGACATGCACTACATAGTTTGTCCTTCTCAAACATCACATCCTTGATCCCTCTAACCAATTCCTTCTTGACAAGCTTCTTCAAGGTTGACATGCCCACATGTGCTAATATTCTATGCCATAGCTAACCCAAAGAAGACTTGGAGAATAAGCATGTTTTCAAACTAGCCTCATTGGAAGTTAAGTCCACTAGATAGAGGTTGTTGTGCCAAAATCCTTTGAATATCAATGACTTGTCATCTACCTTGGTCACAACCACCTCACTTGGAGTGAATAGACAATGGAAACCAAGATCACACAATTGTCCAACCGATAACAAGTTGAAGCTCAATGATTGTACTAGCAAGACATTTGAGATTGATTGATCATTGGAGATAGACACTTTGCAAAGCCCTTGCACTTTGCCTTTTGAATTGTCCCCAAAGGTAATCTTGTCTTGACTTTCACAATCTTCATCAAGTGTGGTGAACATCCGGGGGTCGTCGGTCATGTGTTGAGTGCAACCACTATCAATTACACAATGGCCCCCACTGGTATTGTAGTTCACCTACACACAAGCAACTTGGAATTAAGCTTGTTGTTTGGGAACCCACACTTGGCAAGGTCCCATAGCCTTGTCAACCAACTTCTTAGAAACCCATAGTACTCTAGGCTTGTTCTTCATTTTGGGACCAAGAAACACAACAAGTGGTATACCCTTGGAGTCCTTGTTGATGAAAAATTGTGCATCATGAGCAAAGGGTCTTGTGTGCTTGGGCAAGGTCTTGGGTGGTGGAGTCTTGCAATCATGAGCAAAGTGTCCAACTTGACCACACTGAAAGCATCTCCTTCGCTTGGGCTTTGCTTGCTCTTTGTTGTTGCTCATGGCCTTGTTCTTGTTATAATTCTTTGCTTCAATCTTGACCTTGGCCTTCATGAGTTGGTTCTACTTAAACCCAACTCCCATCTTGTCATTATTCATGATGGTGTTCATCAATATCTCACTTTGAAGGTTGTGGCCCTTGGTGAACCTCTCCATTCCACTAGCAAGCTTGATCTTGTCATTTTTGAGCTTTGCATTTTCTTCTTTAAGTGTGTTGATCAAGGTAGTAGCATCCTTGTCATCTTCCTTGGCCTACTTGATAGTAAAGGGATTGTTAGCCTTGAGGTTGATTAGCTCTTCCTTGAGCTTTGAGTTCTCTTCCCTCATCTTCATGTAATAATTATACTTGTCGGCCTCAACTACCTTCTTGCCCTTGCACTTAGCATTTTGCTCACTAGCAACTTCATCAAGCAAGTCCTCACAAGAAGTAGCTATATCATACTTAACAACTGGGTTAATAGCAACATGTGTAGCAAGATCATTATTGAGCAATTCATTAACTACCACAAGTGTGCCATGTTCATTCTTTACTAGGTTCTAGTCATCTTTTAGCAAGTTGTATCTAGTTTGGAGCTCTTGAGATGACCTCTCAAGCTTATCATGTTTCTCACTTGCTTGCTTGAGTGTGGCTTTGAGCTCATTAGTGCTAGATGAGAGATTCTTGTTCTCAAGTTTTAGTTCATCATTAGCACTAGATATATCATCAAGCTTAGCATGCAAGTTCTCATTTGCTTCCTCTAGTGATTCACTTTTAGTTTTGTACTTCCTAATGAGCTTTGTGTATTTGTTGCAAATTTTTATTAGCTCATCATAGGAGGGTGCCTCAAACTCATCATCACTATCATCACTAGAGCTAGCACTATCATCATCATCCTCTTTTTGTACCTTCTTGTCACCTTTGGCCATGAGGCATAGGTGTGTAGTGGATAAGCTCGATGATGGTGGAGGAGGTGGTGGTGGAGTAGAGGAACCAATCACCAAAGCGGCCACCTTCTCATCTTTACTCTCATCGTCGGAGGAGTAACTTGAGTCCTCAATGTCGGTGAGCCAATCACCAACAATGTAAGCCTTGTCATCCTTCTTCTTCTTATAAAAGTTGAAGTTCTTCTTCTTCTTGAATGGCTTGTCATCTTTCTTTTCCTCATCACTTGAGTCATCCTTGTTGCCCTTGTTGTACTTGAACTTGTTGTTGTTGAACTTCTTGTTCTTGTACTTGTCTTGTTTCTCTTCGGGGCAATGGTGAGCCAAGTGCCCAAGCTTGCCACAATTGTAGCAATCCATCTTAGAGAGAGGCTTCCTTGAAGAGCTAGTGAAGAATTTCTTCTTCTTTGAGTCCAACTTGACTCCATTATTGTTTAGCCTCTTCAACATCTTGGTGGTCTTCTTCACCATGAGAGCGATGTTGTCTTCACCTTCATCACTTGAGCTCTCAACCACCAATTGGATTTTGCACTTCTCTTTGGTGGAGGCCTTGAGAGCCAAGTCCTTCTTCTCCTCCTTCTCTTTGTCTTTGTCTTTCTTCTTGGAGGAGGATGAAGAGCCATCATTGATCTTCATGTACATCTCATGAGCATTAATCTTGCCCAACACTTGTGTTGGTGTAGATGCGGAGAGATCGCCTTGGTGTAGAACCGTGACGATGTGGCCATACTGGTGACATTTGGGTGAGTCCAAGGCCATTCAACTCCTCTACAAGAACATTTAATCGAAAATACATCTCATTAGCACTCTCATGAGATAACATGGTGAAAGAGTTCATCTTAGCAATTATCAAGTGATAGCGCTCCTCTCTCTCAGATTTAGTGCCCTCGTGTAGAGAACAAATGTTGCTCCAAACCTCATGTGCGGTTTTACAATTCCGCACATGGTTGAACACATCCTTACAAATATCACGAAAGAGGATATTTTTTTGCCTTGGCATTGTTCTTCTCATAGTAAGGATCTTCGGCGAACACCGAACCACCGGTTATGGCGGCCTTGTGAACGTCGGCATCGACGGCCTCAAGATAGGCCTCCATACGAACTTTCCAATAAGGAAAGTCGTCTCCATCGAACATGGGAGGTGGTCCATCCCCATGGGACATCTTGCTCTAGGTGGTAAAGCCTAATTTAAGAGCAACCTCGCTCTGATACCAATTGAAAGGATCAAGATGCCCAAGAGGGGGGATGAATTGGGCTTATTTCAAAATTCTAAAGAAATATTGAAATCCTAGCAAGTGCCAATTCCCCCCGTGCCTAACGGTTATGTGCCATAAACTATGAAAGCGGTAGCAAGGCAAGGAATGGAAGAACACCGTATACAATTCTAGTATGAATGTAAAAACAAGTGCGGAATGCAATGCGGTATGAAAGAGCTAGGGATAGAAATCTTGACACGACGACGTTTTGCCAAGGTATCGAGGAGTCGACACTCCCCCTAGTGTAACACCCCTGGTGTTTAAACACTTAGTTAAAACTTGATCATGCCATCATATGCATTAAGCATCATTCAATTGCTTGAGAACCTTGCTATGCATTGAACTAAAATAAGTTTACTTGATTGTGTTTGATCAATTGTGAGAATGCTGACCATGATTTCAAATTAAAACTTTCAAATTCAATTCCAAACCCTAGTTTCCAAAAGGGATGGATTAAACCCTAAACATGATTTTAAAAATCTAAAAAGAATTTGCATATGGTTGTTTAAGCAAACTTGTAGGTCTCTGTTTCAATTGCAAAAGTGGTGTTTTGAGTTTTTCAAGTGTTATTCAATTTTCTTGAGTTTTTGAAAAGGGGGTAAAGCTTTTAAAAAGGGTTTCAAATTTCAAAAATGCATTTTCATTTCTAGGTCGAATTTGAAAATGTGCATATTGTCAAAATTGTAGATCATGAAATTTGGAGCAACTTTGGTATTCGCACTTTTTCATGAAAACCCTTGGAAGCTTTAGCTTTTTGCAAAAATAGTCGCAGGGCAGCTTGGGCATTTCACCAAGCACTTGCATGCCGAGCTTCATCCATGGCAGTGACACCGGGCCGACCACCTGTCGACGCCACAGCACGACTCATGGCTTCAACTCGCGTCGCATCAAGTGTGTGGCAACGCCACGGTCACGTTGCCACCTTCAAAACGCGACGACGAGCTCCCCTTGCCTCCCTTTCACGCTCGCCTTGCCACTCTGCTCACGCCGCCGCGTGAGCTCTCCACGTCGTCGAGCTCGAACAAGCTTTCCAGTCGCTGCCAATCCACCAAATCACCTCAGACGGGTTCGCCTTGACCTCGCGCACCTCCCGCGCGAGTCGGTTGAAGACGCCGAGCCCCCATTCGCCCGGCGCAACCTCGTCTTCTCCGTCTCCGGCGAGAGCGTCGCCGCTCTGGTCCGCTGTCGTCCGGGCTACACAGGAGCCACACTGTTGATTTCTTTCTCATTTCAACTTCTTCGTTTATCGCTGATCCTCGTTGGCTTCGCCTTTTCTTCTTTGGTGAACCGCAGCTCCGGGAACATCGAAGTTGCCGCTCGACTCACGTTTCCGCCGGCACGGTCTCCGTCGCCAGCTTCAACTTCTTCCTCTCCGGCTGAGTTAGTGAGCGCCTCGCAACCAGGGTGAGCTTCCGATGCTCGTAGGGTAGATGGTTGTCGCCAATTTTGGCCGGTTGGCTGTGTTCGTTTGCTCCGGCGTGTTTTGCGCCGCCGCGTCGGTGCTCACCGCCGTGAGAGCTCGGTGGTCGATCTTTTCTTCAATTAGTTATTGCGCTAGCTTCGCCTAGTCTTGCTATGTATCGTTTGGGGGTTGGTTGTTCGAGCGGATGCTTGTCTTCCGCCATGGCCGTCGGCGAGGTCTCTCTGTTATTGTTTCGTCTCGTTTTTCTGCTGCTTCGCATGCGCGTTGTCTTCCTGAGTCCGTTGAAGCGCTTGGTTGAGCCTGAGATGGCCTGTGATCGCCGGCACGCGTGCGACCAAGCTCGAGCCGCCGCGGTTGCCGCCGGCAAGGTCGATGCTAGGGTTAGTTCGTGTCGTGTTGCACCTCATTGGGTTCGGGGTGAAGCGGAGATATCGATGCGAAGGTCGATTGAGTCGTTTAGTCGCCGACGGCAACGCGCCGCCGTGTTTTATGGTCGCCGGCGCCACTGCGTCATTTGGGTTGTGGCTGACAGGCCGACCCCACCTGTCAGTCTGTGTTAGCTAGGGTTTTCTAATTTCTCTGTTTTGAACAGTTCTGCTTTTTTTAATTTTGTATATTTAATTCTGTGTCTGTTTAAATTCTGCAAAAATTTGTGGATGCTCTTTGTGATGTGTAGTATTTAAGAAAAATATAATATGCACATGTTTAGTATGTTTTTAATCCTGTAAAAATGTTTAAAGTAATTAAAATTTGACTTTTCCATGATTTTTCATGCTCTGTGTGTTGCTCCAAAAATTCTGGGAATTTTTGTGTAACCTTTATACACCAATATCTTGTTGTACAATAAGTTTGGGAATTTTTGGATGAACTGTTATACATGGCTATTTGAATAATTAATAATAAAATGATTAGTAACCCTAATAACTTTAGGTTTTGTGTGATTTTGAGTTGTTTGGTGCTAATGGTCAATTATCCAGTGACAACCACAGTATGGACATGTATGATGTAGTGTTGTTTGCTCAGTGCTTTTGGACATAATTATTAATTTAGATAATCAAGTAATAAGAGATTGATTAAATTGCTTTATGCTCTAGTTTCAATTTCTTACATGAAGGAAAGTTGTACTCAAGGTTGTAATCTGTTTTGTTCACCTCTTAATTACATGATTGTGTGTTGCAAATCATCATGTTTCTATTTCAAGCATCATCTAAGCATGCCATATTATCGTGTAGATTGTCCGTTGGTTGGGTTGGATAATCTCTCTAGTGAAGGGGTTTTCTCTCTTGTTGAATCTGAGCCAGAGTTTGTGTATCCCTCCAACCAAGGAAAGCCCCGGTGCATTCAAACCCTATCTTGTATTTAAAATCTTTTATTTAAATACACTTATGGTTTATATTATTGCATTGTCTTACTTTATTCCTACTTGATGCATGGCCTTATCCTTGTATTATTGAATCCTTTACCTTGACACTTGTTTAAAGATGCAAGCTATTGCCAAAGATGCTTAGTATGCTTAGAACTTTTATAGTACGTGATTTTCGGTCACTTACACATAGTGTATTGCTTTGGTAAATGGTTATGCTCTTTTGAGAAAGGCATGTTGTTGGAAGTAATAATTGGGGACCGGGCGGACACGGTGTTTGGGAGCCACCAGTGGTGACTGGTGAGCGGGTTCTCTCCTCCTGTGTCATTAGGAACCGTTCGCTGACCTTGATATTGAGCGAGAATTTGGAGTACTTATCATATACCTTTGGGGAAGCTGGACTCTGGCTAATCCAGTCTAAAGGACGGTTAACCCGCACTGGGAGTGGAGAGATGGCGAGAGTAGTGTGTACCCTCCAAGTTCGAGGAACTGGATGGAGGTGTACTGTGCTCTCGGGTGGCGGGCCCCCGTTCTCGGATGGAGGATCCAGGGAAAAGTAGTCATATGTGTGCTTTAGTGTTGTATATGTCGTGTGATAGGGAAGTCCCAGCTGGGTTTAATCGACTCGAATCGTCGTGCTCCTCGGTTATGGAGACTCGACTCTTTCTTTTTTAGCGTAGTATTAAACATAAACTGGATACTTAATGTTTCCCTTTATGGTTGGTTTGTTACCTAGTCATCGATCATAAATTTAGATCGGTACTTGAGTAACCGTTTATGTGAAACAAATGAATCTCAATTACTTTATAAAATGCTCATTTATGCAAAATACTTGATTCTTGCAAACCACACCTTGAATCCTATGACTTGCATACCTTTTGTACACCAAATATTTTCTTTTGTCGGATAAGTCTTGTTGAGTACTTGCGTACTCAGGGTTTGTTAACCCCTGTTGCAGATGAGGGTCCCAATCCGGTCTGTGTGGCTTCGTGCTGCATGACCGTTGTTTTAGTTGAGGATGAGGAGGATTAAATGTCTTTGCTTGACTCTTGGGCAAGAGTACTTCGGTTGTTTTGTTTATACTTTATCAGCAGCTTGATGTATTAATATCGTATGACAGTTAAGTTATGTTTCAAAACTTATGGTTTGTAATATGACTTCAAATTTCCGCTACTTTGATGTAAATTAAATTATTGTATTACTTCTGCAATGTTTGTAATGAGGAGATCCTGTTCGAAAAGAGGTGAATGATCTGTTGTAAAGTGGTGACACCTGACGGGCTAATTAAGACTTGGATCATTTGTTTTGAATTAAGTCGGATGGACATTAATCCTGGCAAGTGGGCCCTGCTCTTAAGAGGTTCTGTTACACCTAGTCCTCGTTGGAGCACCTCACAAGGTATTGCCCCCCTCAATCCCGTGCAAGGGATGAGTGCTCTCTACGGGCTGGTTCTTTGCCACTCTGGCTCGGTGAACCGCTCACAACCGATGAACAAGTCGATGAAGAAGGGTCGCCGACAATCCTTCCGACGATCACCTTCCTCCGAGCACCACCGGACCGTCTAGGTGATGTCGATCACCAAGAGTAATAATCTTTGATCTTCACTTGACTCAATCAAGCCTCACAACTAGAGTGGATGCACACTTGAACTCTTGGATGAAATAGTGAGTGGATTGATGGATGGATTCACAAATCTCTCTCACTAGGGCTCTTGCTCTCTTCCTAAACCTCTCAAAGGCTTTCTCAGCAAATCAAATGAGCAAAAGGCAGGTTGGGAAGGCAAGGGGTGGGGTATAAATACCCCTACACACAACTAGCCCACGGGCACAAGAAACAGGCATAATAAGTTGGAATCGGACGCTCCGATGCCTAGGCAACGGACGCGCCAATGCCAGCCCCAACGGCTAGTTGTTGTTCAAACAGCGTCCAACGGAAGCTCCGAGGCATGGGCGACGGACGCTGCACCGAGCGTCCGTCGCAAACTGCGCACTCTCAGGTTCCTGTGAAATAAGCCGACGGACGCTCCGCTGCAAGGCCAATGGACGCTGACCCCAGCATCCGATGCAAACGCGAGCTCTGGAGTTTCTGGTATTAATTCCATCAGACGCTCGGCAGCGTCCGATGGCTTGCCATCAGACGCGTCTGATGCAAAAACTGCATTTCTGGACCTCTCTGTACTGGCGACGGACGCAACTAGGGTTTCACCCTAGCGTCCGTCGCGACGGACTGAGTCCGATGGACAACACTCTAGCGTCTGATGCCCAGAAAACGTCTCTCTCAACTTCGGTTTTCTTCGCGATGAATATGAAAGTTGTTCTAGGCTATCTTACGGTCATCATAGGCTTGCTTAGAGCTAAGGTTGTCAAGTGTGCACCACACCTAAGTCATGAAGCTCTCATAAGTCAAGCTACTAGTCTAGAGCCCTCTTGATAGTACGGTCAAAGATCAAATAGAAGCCCTATCTATATTAAGTGCCCTTCATCTCCTTATGACACTTAGACCTATCATTCTAGGGTCTTCATCATGTCTCGAAATCCGAAACGATATCCATCTTGGGGGCTAAAGGTAACCATTGAATGCCCATTCTCATTTGTTACCATGGCTAAGCTACGCATAGCCTCTGTAAAACACACATTAGCCATAATAATATTTCTAATGTCGGTAATCACCAAAACTAATAGGGTCATGATTCCTCACTGACCAAGTTCACCATTGGCAATGGTAGCCAGCAATCTTTTTCCGTTGGGGATTCTGACTCCTAGATGGGCAAGTGCAGGGGACAATGCCCCTTGGGGACTTAAATCCATATGTGTTTTCTATCCCAGCAGCCAAAGGAGCCCTTAATACAGAATTAGGATTTATGTTTTGGGTTTAAGTGAGAAATTGCAAGAGGAACGTCTGTGATACTATCAGAGTGCTTGTTGCTAAATTAGATCTTTAGTATTGTATAAATGCCTTTTTCTGAATGTCTGAAATCTTTACAATAATGAACTGCTCAAGTCTGTGCTTAACATCCACCTTATCCGTCACTAGTAGCCTGCCATTCCTGTGCTCTGAACTGAACATGTCACTATGTCAGTAGTAGGTTGTGATACTGGCAATGAGGAGAAATACGATTGAGAGGAGCTTACGGAACTTGAAGACAGCTGAACACATCCATTGAAAAAGATTGAACACTCGGATCTTTTGGGTTTCCATCGCTACATGGGTACTACTTACCAAGCATGTGAAAAGGCAACTCGATCTTCAGGTTTCCATTGCAACATGTGTACTCAATACGCAGTTGCATTCACAGCTGAGATGCAACTAATCCATCAGAACAATTAAGCAGAGCATGACCTCGTTTCGATTTTCAGCCATATATCTATGGATACATGAATCAAACAAGATAAATTCACAATGACATCCAAAGCTACTATCCGGTGTCCGTTGCAACATGTCTAATCACATTAGCATTTGCACCCTCAGTCACTGCTGTGAGATATAATAAAGTTATATCACATTTGCCAAGAAAAGCATATGGCCTGGTGCTATTTTCAGCGCTTCTTTAGCCATGGTTACATTAAACAAGATAAAGATAAAATGGCATATGAAGGTACCAGTGGCGTGTCTAATAACACCCACTGACCAGATATGAATATAAATATATAAGTTTACTTGATTAATTGTAACCATAAGATAGCAGAATCTGTGCTCTTACATAGATTTATGCTCATGAGACAGAAGGTTCATGAGATAACCCTTACCCTCCATGGGATAAGCGTTTACCCTAAAATACATAGGACTGGTATACAGTCATTAATACAGCAGTCTTGCGCTTCAGATTGTAATGTACGTGGTGGATATTGGGGATAGATGAGATAATTAGGCCTTATGCTTTGCCTAGAGCTTAGGAGATTGAGGGGGACTAGATTGTTTCTTCATAATTCATTGCTTCATCCAAATGACAGACCTTGCCTCTCTTTATATAGAGAGGAGACTAACCCTGATGTCATGGGCAGCCAGGGGGCTGCCACTAGGCCATTAGGCCCAAGCGTCAGTAGTGGCCCAAGAGGCCCAAGAGTAATTAGCTTAGCCGCTAAGCTAGGGTTAGGGTTAGTCTCCTCTCTATATAAAGAGAGGCAAGGTCTGGCATTTGGATGAAGCAATGAATTATGAAGAAACAATCTAGTCCCCCTCAATCTCCTAAGCTCTAGGCAAAGCATAAGGCCTCAAGCTCTAGGCAAAGCATAAGGCCTAATTATCTCATCTATCCTCAATATCCACCACGTACATTACACAGATGAAGACAGATTGGCGTCCGTTACCTAAAACACATGAAAGAAATACACAATTTTGAGAACCCAGTTGGCTCAGTTTAGAATTTTCTTTTTTTAAAAAGAAACTAACTGTACTTACATTGAAGTGCAATCACATATTTTAACTATCAACAAAGATATCATAGAATCTCAAAAGTAAAATAAAAGAAAAGAAAAGGAGAAGCGCACACATGTTTACAGTTGACTGTATATATAGATGATATATAATTGGGGCAGTTCATGTAATTGAACCCCTGCGATGCAAGTGCAACCTAATTCAATTGTCTATAAATGTTTCTAGGTGCACGCATGCCACAAACAAGTGATTTTGGAATTATAGCTCAATTACGGCATTGGCATACCTTGCCTGTATTCTCACTGGCTAATGCATTTTTGCTTGATGTTCTTGTTTGGACTTCCGTACTGCCAGTTCCCTGAATCTCTGTCCTCATCCAAAATGCTAAGAATTAGTACAAAATTTTCCAAAGATAAAAATATGGTGCACCTGAGAGAGGAAGGACAGCTGGAGGCAAATTGCAAAGAACAAAATGAGTGAGGAAGGAATTCTTAGCTGCTTCTAAAACGACCAACAACACACGTACACATGCTAGAATGTTAGACTGAAGGAAAGGCCAGACATACTTGCTCATGTGAACAGTAACCAGCAGGACTTGGTTAGTGCTCCTGGTGTAGTTTACTTACTTTGCTACCGCTACACAATTAATTAGTAGGAGGTTGGTACTGTTCCATGGATACACATATATCCAATTCAGCAACTATATATAAAGAATTGGAAATTGAAAGACTACTTGACCAATTCTAGAGCGAGATCATGCATGGGAATGCCAAGATCTAATTGCCATATTCAATCATGACTTTGATTTTTTTTTCTAGTTCTGGGACATAGTTAGGGATCTGATAATACACACCTCCTTCACAGCATCAGTGCAATCCAGTTCTTCAATAGCTACCTTCCTTGGATGGGCATCAAACCTCCGTTCAGCATACATAGTCCTCATGTCCTCAAAGTATGACTTAAAGTCAAAGCCATCTTGATGATCATTCATACTATTTAGCTCATCCTTAGTCCAGTCCCCAAGATTGTTAGGTGCATAACGGGTATCGCCTCGGGAATGTGTGTTAGACTTGTCTGCTTTCATCGCATTAACCTTGAACACCTCATACCGTCGAGCCTTCTCCTCCTCGTCCTTGTAGGTCCGACCATACTTCTTCATCCAGTCTTCGAACCTTTTCTTCATCACTGGCTCATCAACCTTGTACTCCTCCTCCATGACCATCTTTCTGTAGTTCCGGTACTCCTCATTATACTTCTTAATCAATTCATCAACCTCTTTCTTCAGCATTGCCTCATCAACCTTAATCACGTTGCCCACCTTCTTCACGGCCGCCGACTTGCTGCTGTCAGGCACCTCACTTCTGACCGCTTTTTCAATATAATTGATGCGAAAAGCGAGGTAATCATTGTACTCCATCCAGGCAACGTTGCCATCTTTATCCGTGAACATTGCAATGATGGCTGGATCATTTAGAGCCACCTCCATGTGAGTCACCAACACGTTGCGGGCCCCCTTGTCAGTCACCTTGCCAGCTACAGCTACATATAAACACAGTAAGCCATGGCTCATCATTAAAATACATAGAATGGAGCTTCACGATGACAAACAAGAGCCGATTTCAATTCATACCTTTGTCATCTTTCTTGGTCACCAACACGTTGTTGGCCCCCTCGTCGGTCACCTCGCCAGCTACAGCTACATATAAACACAGTAGTCAAAGATCATTAAAATACATAGAAT
Organism: Microstegium vimineum; assembly: GCA_022036555.1. NCBI lineage: Eukaryota > Viridiplantae > Streptophyta > Magnoliopsida > Poales > Poaceae > Microstegium > Microstegium vimineum. The sequence continues at coordinate 42,485,879 of CM039121.1, read as the reverse complement.
AGAGCTTCACGATGACAAACAAGAGCCGATTTCAATTCATGCATTTGTCATCTTTCTTGGTCACCAACACGTTGCTGCCAGCTGCAGCAACATATAAACACATAGGCAATGGCTCATCATTAAAATACATAAAATAGAGCTTCACAATGACAAACAAGATACGATTTCAATTCATTCCTTTTTCATCTTTCTTGAGGTACATGAGTCCGACCAGTGCAGCCAATCCGGCCACGGACAAAGCACCAATAGCGCCCACCGCAGTGTCCGGATTGCTCTGTATCGGGATGAGAAACATGAGAATAGATGCTGCGAATGAAGAAATCTTACATCTGAGATCTAGAGATACCGAAGCTCACCAGAGTGTGGAGAGAGCGTGTTGGCCTCTCCGACGCCCCCGATCCTATGGTCTCCGCCTGCGCCGCCCGCCCGGCGGGGATCCGGCGTGGCGAGAACCTCCGGATGAGAAGGGAACTCAGGGACCGAAGAGACATGATCTCGACGGCTCCCCTTCCTTCACCGCCTCGACCTACTGGTTTCCGCCGCCTCCGGTCGCCGCCGCCTCGACCTCCTTATCTCGGTCGCCGCTGCCTCGCCTCGCCTCGCCTATAGGGTTTGACAGATTTCACTGCATGTTATTTTTTTTTAATTTAAGGGGACACTGCATATTTATATGACACAGCTTGAAGTGGTCAGGGCCAAAGCCGAATATCTGACGGTCAAGCCGGAGTCGGAATACTACGACTCCATCGTTGTACGGCCTAGTAGCGCCCGAAAGAGGCCCAAATCAGCCCAGCTAAGTGACAGAATTTGGTTGCGCAAACAAAGGAAAAAGTCTATTTCCCCCTCAACTTTTGTGACTCCAAAACCGCGCAAAACATTTCCCTCAACTCTCTGGCCGGTTTTGAAGACGGTTTTCTTTTTATTTTTTTTATTTCGGTTGAATCTTTGAAAAATGAAAATAAATCATAGAAAAAACATAAAATGAAAAATCAAATTTTATTGAACTCCACCTGAGTAGATCTACGCAATGAATATATAATATAATTTAGTACAATTTTTTTGTTATAAATTTAGATATATTTTTTTGTAATCAATTGAAATAAATCATAATTGCAGTTTTCTCTGGCACAATTGTGGTGAAAATTTTATGGTGACCTAAATAGTGTATGTTTGAGCTAGAGTAATAACTTTATACTCATTGATAATATATAAATTAGTTATAGGTTTATTTATATTTAACAAGCATAAATATTAAATAAATATATAACTAATTTGAACATGATCCAATGAGTATAATTTTTTTTACTGCAGTTCAAACATACAATAATTAGACCATAGAAATTACTCCCTCCGTCCTAATATATAAGGCGTAACCACTTTTTATTAATGTCTCATAATATAAGGCGTCCTCTCTCTAGAGGCACATACACCGATGCAGTATTGTGAGAGAGAATTAAATGTGTTCTTGGTCTTTAAACCAGAGGTGGTTACGCCTTATATACTAGGACGAAGGGAGTATATTTATGAATTATTCTAATTAATTATAGAAAAAGAATATATTTAAATCTACAAAATAATACATTAAAGCATATCAAATTATATGTTCAATGTGTAGATATACTCATGCGGAGTCCAACAAAATTAGATTTCCATTTTATGTTTTTTGTGATTTATTATGATTTTTTAAAGATGCAACCGAAATAAATAAAAAAGAAAAAACTACCATCAAAACCGCTTATAACCGGGCCAGAGAGGTGAAACGCATGATTTCAAAAGTTGAGGGATGTGTTTTACTCAGTTTTAGAGTTTAGGAAGGAAAACAGACTTTTGTAAAGTTAAGAGAGAAAAACTATTTTTTTTCCAAACAAAAAAAGATAGGCTTGACTCAGTAATCTTTCCCTCGACCACACCTGATTCTTACGACTTATGGCCCAAAAATATAAAATGGCCCAGCTCACGGCCCAGAAGCTCCGCGTGTCGATGTCTTTCCGTCACGAGTTTTGGGACGTTGTCGTCCTTTCCCGTGAACTTTCGTTTCATAGCTAGTCGGTTTGAGAGTTCTATTTTTTTTTCTATTTCTACTAGGTAAATGTCCGTGCGTTGCAACAAGAAAAAAATTATATCATCACAAAATAGCCGGGTCGACAACTCCTTTCACTATGTTTCATTAGTTGTATATGTATATGTAAGGTTTGTGCACATACGTTGTTACAGGACAACTAATTTTTTATATTAAAAACAGAGGAACAATTACATAACAATATTTTAACGCCAATGCGTTTGTTATTCGATCTTTTTTCATGACCAGGACTAAAGTGTCCCATCAATTCAAACAGAAAGTATGATTTTCGACTAACACTTATATATTCGACACGAACCATAGAAATGTCAAGCATTGTTATATATGAAGCCCAATGCCAAATGCTAATTTTTAGCTAAAACCAGAAAATACTTCAGGGCTATATTACATCTAATAAAGCTAACTAAACATAAAACTAAAGCACCTTTGAAATACTTTGCCAAAAAAACCACACATAATACTCTAATTATCAATCCTTTAGTCTTCCACACAAGGGTATCCTTTGTTTTGAGGATTGTTGGCCTCCATCACCAATCCATGTAGCTCTGGGCAGTGTTAACTCACTTGCTCTAGCAACGAAGGAGATGAACTCGGCGACGCACTCCTACCGGTAAAATAGGTAACAACTACATGATCAATATTTAAAAAGGGTAACGTCCTTGTGGTAAAAAAACTACAACAATGACAATGGAGATTATCAACTCAATAATGAGAGACGAGGACCAATTTGCACCTGTGCAATCATATTCCTGAAATCTCATTTTTGTTTTTATCCGGGAAAATTGCTAACATTCAGAACACAAACAAATCTGTATGCTTCATTAGGCACCTCCTTCTTGGTCAAATGCACATTCGATTTATTTCTAGCTCACTCGCTGTAGAAAACAGAGAACCAAAGTGCAAGTGACAACTGCCAAGTCAGCATGTAATGTTAAATGACTTCTATAACAAACCAACTTACTAATAGATAAAGCTTTCCTTTGCGACCTACTAATAGATAGATCATATTTTTTCTAGAATTGGAAATTAAAACAATAAATGGAAACTCGCATGTTCAGTTACATGGCATTCTTCTCAGCCCAGAATTCTTGTAGCTTAAGGGCCCCAGGTAATTTCACACTATACCCTATCTATATATATATAACCTTTAAACCTGGTGATTGCAACTGTTTATGAATAGTATCCCACCATTTCTACCACTCATTTCACTGCTCATCTACAGTAGTTGCCTGCTTAACCATCCGATTCTGCATACTGCCGTCCGATGCCTGCCACGCTCCACGCAGCAGCACTCCAGCCCCGTGGGCCCCACAGCCCCTTAATCCTCAGCTGCCTCCATCGTGGCGTTGCGGCTGCCTCACAAAGAAAATAATAAAAAAAGGAAGCGACGATGGCAACGAGAAACACCGCCGCCAGCCGGAGCCCCACCTGCGTCGTCTGCCGCTGCCGGACACGGCGCTGCGTCGCAGCCGCGACGTGCCTCGCCAGCAGCGCGGGACACCCTCCGACCTTGCTACCGCCTCCCCCGTTCAGCCCGTCCTCGCCGCGCCATCCGTCCCCATCGGCCATCGCCTGCGTGTTCCGGATCGACGCACGTACACGGTCTCCACCATGGATGCCCGCCTCCCGCGTCGACGCGACGGGATGCCACACCGGCGCCGGCGACCATGGCGTGGCGTGCGCGACGACGCGGCCACCCCCGCCGTGCCAGCCTACCCCAGGCAACAATAACCTCCGATGGCATATCCTGTGCAGCACGCGGTGTCCGATGGACTAGCTGAGGTGATGCGTTCTTCTTTGTTTTTCCGTGTTTTATCATTGCATCATATTCCCTTTCCTATCCTTATTTTGTTTGCCAACTGTTGAATGCCGACGCTTAGATTCCGCTGTTTCCGTAGGGATAAGACCTTGCACGAACCAAAGGGATTTTTCTTGCTTCAACTCCGCCGGCGCACTGGCACGGCTGCGGCCAGCCTGGGCCCTGCTTCTTTTCCCTATCTGCTATGCCACAACAAGTGGTCAAACCCTAGCTTCATCCATTTGCATCCGAGGTTGAGGTAACTAAAACCTTATGTGTCTGCTGGTCTGATCTAATTACAACCTATTGTGGCCGTTGATGGCATTTTTTGTAAAAACAATGTACAATTTAGCAATAACTCCTCACACCATCTACACTTTATATATCTCAAACGTGTCTTTAGGACTACTGCCTTTGCCTGCATTACAGTTCCTCAGATTTGGTACCAACTATTGTGCTGCTTAAACTTCTGTTTTTCAAGCAAGGTATCAGTGATGGTTCAATAGATTACCAATTGTGATACGGCGTATACAATCCATGCCTGCCATTTAAGGGGATTCGTCAACATATAGATATGTCATCTCCATGTTTTAATCTATTTGGTTATTTTGTTGTTGCCTATATAACACTAGCGTGCACCATCATTTCCGTTCTTATATATGGACACCAACTTCTCTTTTCTCCATTCATATTGAGACAAAACAATGTTTGGCCGGCATGGCTCTAACATGACAACAGGTCCACTCACTACTTAATAATGTTATATGAGATGCTTATATTTCCATATTTCTTATACAGTATTGCATGCTCTGCTCTTTCTCTACCTTTTTTTAGAGTGCCTAACCTTCAAGGTGAATTACTTTGAGGTGCCAGGAATTTACTGAATTATGTGGTGTTGTTGTGTCTCACAGGTAGCCGTACCTATTTAGTCTTGATTGTTTGGTTCGACGACATCTCTGCTGTTGGAGAAAGTGTTGACGACACTGACAAAGTAGCTGATGACCTGAGATTATGGTATGCCATTACCAATAGCTGTGCGCAGTTACAGTTTTATAATTAGTACTCAACATTTACAGTATCCAGATCCAGCTGATGACAAACCTGAGATTAAGGTATGCCATTACCAATAGCTGTGCACAGTTACAGTTTTATAATTGGTACTCAACATTTACAGTATCCAGATCCATATCCAGATCGAGATGCCTCCAACAGATTTTCGTTTACCAACAAAAAATGAAACAGGGCATTGATTCATGCGCTATATTGAATATTATAGGTGTGCCCAAACTCTTTAAGAAAATAGTCGAGGTTCCTTCAACTATTGGTGGTAACTTATTCCAATTTTATAGCAGTTTTGTGCCTGCACAAAGGGAAGGGCGCTCCTCACTATCAAAAGCTTGGTACTCTACAGACCACTCTTCCCAGCTCAATGGGTATTTGCTGCCGCACTTAAAAAAAATATCAGTTGCCACTGTTACTTCAGTTTCTCCTATGATTGTGAAGTCGTCATTTCCATGTCGTATGGAGGTAAGTTGATCTTAGGATTTCCATACGTCCATAGCATCACACAGTGAGGCGTGCCTACGATATAACTTTGGCAGTAACATTTACTTATTAGCTTCTGAAAGTGAATTCGTGCCTTTGAGAACTATTTCAGATATATATTGTTACCTTAGCCACATTTCAGTAAGTCAGGCCATACTATTCGTCCTATCAACATTGGGTCATTTCGATTCTCTATGTTTTATAGATTTATTTTGGGTGCAACACTGTTTTCGCTGCCTTTTCTATTTCAGGAATAAAATACATAGCTCCTTACTGCAAACAGATTTCTTTTGCTAAACTGACTTAACCAGTTAGTAAATCAGCCATTCAATCTGTCATTTCATCATATGGAAAATTTCTGAAAGTTTGACAAATATATATAACTGCTAATCTTATATGTACAGCTGGATGTTGCCTTCATGGTTTCCACTAACTCGGAGGGATCAATGGTGTTGTCTTCTAGGCAAGATATATACTTGGTTTTGCTGATAATCAAGTCTCTAATATTATTGTGTTGCCCTTTTGGAGCAGTGCTTTTATCAATATTTTGCTTTTACCATGAATTCAGGATTCCGTGGAAGACTAGGAATTATCTTGATTGTCATTATTCAGATTTGAGATAAATTGTTTTCAGTGGGTAAAGATTACTGATTGCAACACTAGGTTCGTAACTGATCATTTGGCATTCCAATTACATTGTCTGGGACCATACTAATGGATAGTAGTGGGTGAAGGTTCTGAATGTATAGGAGCCACGAAGCTGAACTCATGTACACAAATAAAGATTGCTAACTACAATGTTCTTTGAGATCCTTTAGTTGGTTCGATTCATTTGGAATTATTCCTTACGGATTTCTTATTAATTTACCTTCCCTCTAGACTGCAGATCTATGGGTAATGCACCTAGAGTGGTACTATTCACCACCAATTTATGACTTATTTTCCCTTCTTTCGACAAAATAGACCTTACGTAGTTTGCCTAACCAAAACTAAACTTTCAATCTTAACATAAAAGGAATGCACATGCTCTATAATTTGTGTTCTAAACTTGAAAACCTTATTGTGTCACTTGCTTTCACTATTTTGTGGCTCCTAATGAATGCATCACGATCATATGTGGCGATACAGACTCTGCCAAATAATAGAATCTTTTTATGCTATATTTGTAGGAATCTCAATTTCCACTTTCAACATTGTGATATCTAATTTTTTTAATCTTCTATGTCCATATATATAATCATATATATCTATTTTTTTAATCTTCTACGTCCATATATGAATCAATCATATAATACGCTATATTCGTGGGTTCCTGCCCCGTGCGAAGCACGGGGGTACAGGCTAGTTATACCAAAAGTTGAAAGCATTGAATTACCTAGGCAACAAATGGGTTATTCAGAAATTGAGAGCTAATACACCAAAGTTAATAGAGAGACTGGTTGTTCAAAAATTGAGAGATGATATACCAGAGTTAGTAGAGAAACTGTAACTATTGAGTTACCTGGAAAACAAATGGGTAGTTCAAAAATTTAGAGCTGGTATACCAGAGTTAGTAGAGAGACTTATATTGTGTTTGGTACGACAGACCGACCCATGCGGCATGCGTCCATTCCGCACCGAGTCATCCGATATTTTTTCAGAGGAGATTATATATGCATGAAACCAGTCATCTGAAATGAGATGACACAAGGAAGAATTGGTACGTAATGGTAAAATGTGTCACCCTGCAGGCAATATATTCCTTCTGTTCTAGATTTATTGTTGTTTTAGCATCCAGAAGGCCATCTATGCCTATAGAAAGCGCCTAAAACGTTGCTCAGCTAGAAAGCCTACATAGCTTTACCCTTCTGTAGACAGCCTACATAGCTTTACCCTTCTGTAGACGGTGGTGGCGAGCTCTACTGCTCTATGTATCCATTTTCTTGCACACCCTCATGCTTGATTTCATACGGAATCACTCCTCTGATTTTTGTCCTAATCTTATTCATTTTACTATATTTCGTTTTTAATGTTGGAGCTCTGCATTGTTCGATCAACAACAATATCTTCGTAACACATACAATGTTTTTCGAATACTTTTAAGAAATCCTCTTTGACACGTCCTACAAACAGAACAAACGCACTGCTATGAGGAAGAAGTGCTATCACCATGCTAAAAGAAATGCACCCAACAGCACCGGTAAAACATTTCCAGACGAACGGTAATAGCAAAAGTATACAATAAGCCAATACGACAACCCTCTGATAGTCTGATACAAGAAGTGTTACATTGCCATCAAAATTTGGAAATCTTTCATAATTTTCTTTAGAAATTTGCAGCACAAATCCATAAAAAATAGACAAATAAAACTCACATGTGTGCTAATCATCACTTCTCCATACCAAAGGATATACTGCATCACATCTCACATGCCAGATTGATTCCATTCAAATACATCGGTACAAAGTCTCTTGACCATATCTGCTGTTGAGATGATGGTCTAAACACAACAATTCATAAAATGTGCTATTCTGCCACACGCTTAACTTAAAAAATTGCCTTTTGAAGACAGGAGACGCAATGCCTTGCTGGCATTCTTCAAAACTGCATTTGATCTTGGAACCTGGTTTTTCCTTTGCTCCAAGAAATCAAGGGCATTCTTCACGTGTTGCGTTGACCGGACATCTTTCAACAGAATAGTTTCAGGCCTGATAAACACAGTGACCACTGGTATAAGTATCATTTCAGAAACTTTATATTTGATGACAGGAACAATAAACATACCCATCAGTTTTCATTCTCTTCTTCCTTTTCTGAACCTTCTGCTTTACATTTTCTTCCTCAGAATCTGATGCGAAGGTTTGCCTGAGATTGTGATATGAAGACAGTGTAAAAAATAAAGTCGAACTCGAACACAAAGATTTTAATAAAAAATGATTGAGCAAGAGAAGGGCACATACTTCTCACGAGCTGCTAGAATTTCAATTACACTAGTGGGGAGCATGCCAGGCATAGTATTTGTCTCCTCTTTCTCCTCACTTTGTTTGGTATCTTCATCTTCTACTTCCTTGGGCGCCTTCTTATCTGGTTTAGAGGATGTTCTTCGTTCAGCCCAACGTTTCCTCCTCTCCTTTCCTTCCCGTGTTACTCTGCAAGGACACATCCCACATGCCCATATTACATTATTATCTCCACTATACAAAAATCAGATAATAAAAAAGTTATAGCACCCTGATTACATCAAGAAAATAAGATTCCAATATGTAATTCATATGAGTTACACAAAAAGGTTACCCACAAATCTATAACAGTTATACCATTGGGTTAGATGGCCACAGAGCACACCATGAGTTATACACAAAACTATATAAACATCTAAAACAAAGAAGCTGTACATGTTAAAAGTTCTACATTTAGGTATGAACATTACTAACAAATATGTACAAGGAGATACTTTTTCCTGATTATTGAGCATCTCAAATTCATTTGGTTACCGTCCAAAACAAAATTTGTAATGGCACTTTGCATCTACTGAAACCAAGAGAACCACTAAGGAATCTAGCATAGTCCACGAAGACAAGCAGAACTAGTCTCCATAGAATTCATCAAGTAGCAACTACTCGCATACAGTCTACAGAAACAAGAACAGATCAATGTAGCACATTGGGCAGCAGAAGGTCCATCCAGTCATCAGCTGTAAAGTAAGCATAAGAAACACACCTGACGGCACTGTCCTTCTCAACTTTACTGATCTCTTCGTGCTTCTCAACACCCTAAAAGACAATAACAAGGAACATCACTCAGTATTTTATACATATATCAAAGTGGAGCTTGAAGCGTGAAGAAGAACAGGTTGACCAGCAAGCAGCAAGGCTAAGGAGCTAACAACCCTAATCCAACCATAAAAAAGTTCTCAACTAACCAAATCGACGGCACAAAGCTGTACAATCCTCTTACGGGACTATCTGCGCGTCTACTCATCGTGTGCTTGAGCGGATGAAAGGTCTAGATATGGCTAGAGGGGGGGGGGGGGTTGAATAGCCTAATTAAAAAAAATTTACAACAACACTTACGCAAACTTGTTAGAATATAACATGGCGTTAAGCAAGTTTGCGCTAGCACTACGGTTAGGCAAGCCACCTACCAATTCTAGTTACTAGCAAGATAACCTATGTCACACAAAAGAGCTAGATAACTATTGATTCTAGACTAAGCTACACAAGTTAAGCTAGAGGCTCTACTTTGCAAGAATGTAAAGAATAGTAATGCAAAGTTAGAGATGAAGTGATTATACCACCGCGGAGTGAAGAGCCAATAGATAATCAATCACAATAAAAGAATCCTCGGTAGGGACAATGTGACACAAGATTTTTTACCGAGGTTCACTTGTTTGCCAACAAGCTAGTACTTGTTGTGACGATTCACCTACTTGGAGGTTCACGCGCTAATTGGCATCACACGCTAAACCCGTCACCGGGTGCCGCACAACCAACACAAGATAGGGATCCACAAGTCACGCGCAATCCACTAGTGATACCTTTTGCGAACTCCCGCGGGGTAGGTTCAAGACCCCTCACAATCCACCGATCGGAGCCGGAGACAATCACCTTCCTCCGCCCAACGATCCTCGTCGCACCAAGCCGTCTAGGAGATGGCAATCTCCAAGAATAACAAGAGCTCCACGATGACGACGATCACCAAGTGCCACTAGTATGCAATCAAAGAGCAATGCACTTGGATTCACTCAATCTCTCTAGAATATGTCAAATATGTTTAGAGGATGAGTGGTGGAAGCTTCTCAAGCAAGCACAAGTGTATGAGTGAAGTGAGAGTGCAATAGATTGCCCCAAGGGCCGACCATACTACCTTATATAGCCCACTCATACAACTAGCCGTTTTCCCACTGAAACTGGCTCTCTGCGCCACCTCCGGACGTAGTTTACACAGGGGATCCGGACCATCAACTGCGTCCGGACCCAACACCAGCAGAGCGCCAACGACTCTGTTCCAGGGTTCCGGTCGCTGACTCCGGACGCGCGTAAAGCGCCGTCCGGACCATCACGCGTGCGTCCGGTCAGGCCCTGGTTTGAACTTGCTTCTTCCCGCGCGCACAGCAGCGCGCCACGCATCTTCGGTCGCTCGCAACAGTAGCGTCCGGACTCGACTGTTCACGGGTCCAGAAATATTTCCAGAGTCCCGAGAGCGCCTTCTTCAGCTCTTCACCTCCGGACGCAAGTCCGGTTCCTCATCCGGACTAACGCCTACGCCCGGACTCTGTTCCCAAAACAACACAGAGAGCAACTAGGACTCCGGACGCACGTCCGGTGCCCTGCGTCCGAACTTCAACCAGCGTCTGGATGCCTCCTCAGCACTGACACGCTAGGGTATGCCTCCGGACCCATCTCCGATGGTCCGGACTGGCCACACACCCTGCGTCCGGACCACAGTCCGAAGCTCTTTTGAGCTACCAAACACTTCTCCACTTCTCCCAACTTCTTCCAAGCCTCCAAGAGCCAACACTAAGTGATCTCAACACTTGTACACATGTGTTAGCTTTTAGTTCACTTTTATCTTGGATTAAGTTGGTTCTCCTCACTAGTTCATTAGATTTTAATGCAATGCATATGAACCTAGTGGCACATGATAACCGTAATCATACTTAAGAGCTCCATCCTTGATAGTACGGCTATCTATCCTAAATGTGATCACATCCTCTATGATGTCTTGATCACCAAACCAAAAATGTGTCCTATATCACCTTTGCCTTGACATCATTTTCCTTTCCATCTCCTTCACCATGCTAGAGCTTGTGCCATCCTCACTTGATCCACCTTGCTCCATCACATGGCATGTACCAACCTATCTCATGATTCACACTTCGAGATTCAAGGTTAGTACTTAAGTGGGTTTCATCAATTACTCAAAACCAAAACACAAGGGAACTCTCAATCTCCCCCTTTTTGGTAATTGATGACAACCCTTCTAAAAAGATATGAAATATAATCATTTTAAACTTGAGTTGCTTGTCCAAGCATTTTAATCAAAGATTTTTAGAATTGGACAAGTTACACAAATTCGGTTTTGGTAGTTATTAGCTCCCCCTACATATATGCTTCATGAGTTTGGTTCAAGTTTTGCACATATGTATAGATAGTCATTGTGGGAGAGTAAATATCTACCAAATGATGCTAAGGTTTAAAAGTAGACCTTTGAAGCATGATACCATTGGAGTGCGGAATTTAAATCACCCTTAGCACCATGATTAGCTCGACACCACTTTGAAAAACAACCACTTGAAGAACACATGTGAGTCAAAGCTAATCAACCTATGCATGCTAGTTGATCAATCATCATTCAATTTTTATCACTAGCAAACACCACACAAGCATGAATATTTGAATTTTAAGTACTTGTGCAACAATACATATGAGGATGCAAACATTCAAATGCAACAACTTGTTCATGAGCTTGCTCCCCCTACTTGTGTGTTCTCTTTTTCAAAATTGATTTTTCATTTTCTTCATTTATCTTTCAATTTCTCCCCCTTACACATATCTCCCCCCTTACATATATCTCCCCCTTTTGGTCAATTTTATATCTTTTTCACAACTTCTCCCCCTTTGTCATCCAATTGACACAAAAAGGTGGGACCGATTATAGGTATTCAAGTTTTACTCCCCCTTGGTGTGAGATAGGGTGAAAGATTGTTTTCAACTTTGGCTTGATCTAAGCTACTTGCCCAAGATATTTAATTCGGTTTAAACCATAGACAAGCTTGTTCACACATGCTAAGATGGTTATCTTGTCTATGTTGAATTAAACACTTAAGGTTCATAGACATAGATCAAACACTAGGATTGCAAGCTCATCAACATGTCATATGCCACCACTAGATCATATCAAGTCATAGAAGCTATAGTGGCACCATATAAGCATCAAATTCAATTTGGTTTTCATGAATGAGCCTAGAAGCATGAGTGATGTCTATATGCTCTACACAAGTCCTAGCAAAGTATACATGAATGCTTTCAGTCAACTTGTACCTTGCTTTGTTGGAGTAGAGGCATGTCATATAAGTGGGGGTGGATCAACTCATGTTGGAGAAGTCAAGTATGTTCAACTCATTCCTTAGCTTGCAAAACCTTTTCTCATCTAGTGGCTTAGTAAAGATGTCGGCCAATTGATCTTCGGTGCCAACACTTGTGATAGAAATGTCCCCTTTCAATTGATGATCTCTAATGAAATGATGGCGGACATCTATATGCTTTGTTCTTGAGTGTTGAACCAGATTGTTGGTTAGCTTGATTGCACTTTCATTGTCACATAGCAAAGGCACTTTCTTGAATTTGACTCCAAAATCATTCAAAGTAGCTTTCATCCAAAGTATTTGTGCACAAAAACTCACCGCACTAATGTATTCGGCTTCGGCGGTAGAGAGTGCCACACTATTTTGCTTCTTTGATGACCATGAGACTAGTGATCTTCCAAGCAATTGACAAGTGCCCGATGTGCTTTTCCTTTCTATCTTGCAACCTACATAGTCCGAGTCGGAGTATCCAATTAACTCAAAGTTTGATCCTTTAGGATACCACAACCCTACATTAGGTGTATGCTTCAAATATCTCAATATCCTCTTGGTGGCTTTCAAATGACTCTCTCTAGGAGATGCTTGAAACCTTGCACACATGTATACACTAAACATGACATCCGGTCTTGATGCAGTCACATAGAGCAAGCTACCAATCATTGATCTATATAGCTTTTGATCTACCATGTTGCCACTAGCATCACCATCCAAATTTCCATTTGTTCTCATGGGTGTACTAATTGACTTTGCTTCATCTAGATTGAACTTCTTGAGCATGTCCTTGATATACTTGCCTTGACTTACAAATGTGCCATTCTTCATTTGCTTGACTTGAAGACCAAGGAAGTAACTAAGCTCTCCAAGCATAGACATCTTAAATTCTTTAGCCATCATGTTGCCAAACTCTTCACAAAACTCTTGATTGGTTGATCCAAAGATAATATCATCCACATAGATTTGCAACACAAACAAGTCCTTGCCAATCTTCTTGGTGAAGAGGGTAGTGTCAATCTTGCCCATAATGAATCCTTTAGAGAGGAGAAAGTCCTCAACCTCTCATACCATGCTCTAGGAGCTTGCTTAAAGCCATATAATGCCTTCCTTAGCTTGTATACATGGTTGGGTTTCTTGTCATCTTCAAAACCGGGTGGTTGCTCAACATATACTAATTCATTGATGTACCCATTGAGAAATGCACTATTCACATCCATTTGATAGAGCTTGATATTGTGAGCACAAGCATAAGCTAATAGAATCCTTATTGCTTTTAGCCTTGCCACCGGTGCATATGTTTCTCCAAAGTCAAGACCCTCTACTTGAGTGTATCCTTGTGCAACTAGTCTTGCTTTGTTTCTCACCACTATTCCATCTTGATCTTGCTTGTTGCGAAAGACCCATCTAGTGCCAATAACATTGTGATTCTTTGGTCTCTCAACTAGCTCCCAAACTTGATTTCTTGTGAAGTTGTTGAGTTCTTCATGCATAGTATTCACCCAATCAATATCTTGCAAAGCCTCTTCAATCTTGGTTGGCTCAATAGATGACACAAAAGAGTAGTGTTCACAAAATGAAGCTAATCTTGATCTTCTTTGTACACCACTTGTGATATCTCCAATAATATGATCTAAAGGATGATCCTTAGCAATAGATGTAGGTTGGAGTATTGGAAGTTGATTGCTTGTACTTGGTTGATCATTGGGTAGAGTAGATGAACTAGCTTCTTGATCTTGAGTTGGAGAAGATGAACTAGCTTGATTTTCATTGAGTTGCACATTGGATGAAGGATTCACTTGATCTTCAATATCTTGCTCATCATCCACTTGCCTCAGCCTAATGTCCCCAATATCCATGTTCTTCATTGCATTGGCCAATGGTTCACCTCTCACATCATCATGATTGTTATTCTCACCTAGAGATCCAAGGTTAGTACCACCTTGAGATCCATTTGTTTCATCAAACTCCACATCATGTACTTCCTCAACTATGCCATGAGTAAGATTCCATACTCTATATGCTTTGCTTGCAGTTGAGTAACCAAGTAGGAAGCTTTCATCACACTTCTTCTCAAATTTGCTCAATCTTGCACCTTTCTTCAAGATATAGCATTTGCATCCAAATACTCTAAAGTATGCAATATTTGGCTTTCTTCCATTCAATAGCTCATAAGGTGTCTTCTCAAGCATCTTGTGGCAATAGAGTCGGTTGCTATAATAGCAAGCCGTGTTGATAGCTTCAGCCCAAAAGGAATCACTCACATTGTATTCACTAAGCATAGATCTTGCCATATCAATGAGTGTCATATTCTTCCTTTTAACAAGCCCATTTGATTGAGGTGTATACTTGGCCGAGAATTGATGTTTAATTCCATATTCATCACATAGCTCATCAACTTTTGTATTCTTGAACTCACTCCCATTGTCACTTCTTACTTTCTTGATAGTTGTTTCAAATTCATTTTGGCATCTCTTGACAAAGATCTTGAATGTATCAAATGTTTCACTATTGTCACTCAAGAAGAATACCCATGTATATCTAGTGAAGTCATCAACTATCACAAAGCCATATTTGTTTCCTCCAATGCTTGTGTATGCGGTTGGCCAAACAAGTCCATGTGCAAGAGCTCAAATGGTTTGCAAGTACTCATCATACTCTTGCTAGGGTGGGTGTTTCCAACTTGTTTGCTGTCTTGACAAGAGCTACATAGCTTATCCTTTTCAAAGACCACATCTTTCAAGCCTCTAACTAGATCATGCTTGACAAGTCTACTCAATTGTTTCATCCCAACATGACCAAGCCTTCTATGCCATAACCAACCCATGCTAGATTTGAATAGCAAGCAAGATGACAATTGAGTTTCTTTGGCATTGAAATCAACTAAGTATAGATTCTCATATCTAAATCCTTTGAATATCAAGTTAGAGCTATCTACACTTATGATCTCTACATCATCAACTCCAAAGATGCATTTGAAACCAAGATCACAAAGTTGAGCTACGGATAGCAAGTTGAAGTTCAAGCTCTCTACTAGCAACACATTGGATATGCTCATGTCATTGGATATTGCAATCTTACCAAGCCCTTTGACCTTGCCTTTGCCATTGTCACCAAATGTGATAGAATCAACCCCATTGCAATCATTTGGCTTGATAGAGTTGAACATTCTTGAATCTCTGGTCATATGTTGAGTGCACCCACTATCAAGCACCCAATGCCTCCCTCCGGCTTTATAATTGACCTACAAAAGATTCAATTCTTCTTAGGTACCCATTGTTGTTTGGATCCTCCAAAGTTAGTGACTAAGGACTTAGGTACCCAAATAGCTTTCTTCTTTGAGCTCTCATTGGGAGTACCCATGTACTTAGCTATCACACCTTTCTTACCCTTGGTAAGCACATAACAAGAATCAAAGCGAATAGATGCACTTGTAAATTTTATCTTGCTTAGATTTAGTTTGCAATGTTGCTCATCATGCCCTACTTGCTTGCAACTAGAGCAAAACCGGCCATTACTCTTCACAAAGCGAGGCTTTGGAGTTGCAAAGGCCGCCTTGCCTTTCTTGGGGTTATAGCCAAGTCCCTCTTTGCAAAGGGAGAACCTTTGACTACCCAAGCACTTAAGCAAGTGGGCGTCTCCACCATAGGCATTGCCTAATGCTAGAGTGAGCTTACCAACCTCTTTCTTAAGGTTCTCATTCTCAACCGTTAGTGAAGCATCACAAGTGACAACATTACTAGTAGAAGAGATAGAGTTAGAAGTGCTACAAGAAGGGTTAGTTGGGGTGATGATGATGGGTTGATAGAATGATTCATCAATTATATCACAAGTTGATCCCATGTTACTTGTTGAAACATCCTCTTTCTCCTTTTGTTCAACAAGAGATGAGTGAGCTTCTTCAAGCTTAGAGTGAGCTTTGCCAAGCTTCTCATGGGCCTCCTCTAGCCTCTCATGAGTAAGATTGAGCTCATCAAAGGATTGCTTGAGAGCTTGGAGCTCTTTCCGCAATGCTTTGCACTCCTTTCTCTTGAGATCAAAGTGAGTCTTAGCATCTTCCAACATTTCAATTAGTTCATCTTTAGTGGATTCATTATCATCATCATCACTAGAGTCACTATCATCATCGGATTGTACCTTAGTGGGCTGAGCCATGAAGCATGTAGAGGGAGTGTCAAAGAGAGAGATATTGTTCTTCATAGCAATGCTTGCAAGATCCTTCTTCTAGCTTGATCTCTTCTCATCATCACTTGAGTCATCATCATCACTTGAATCACTATCCTAAGTGACAACATATGAACCTCCCTTCTTGCTCTTCTTGAGAGTCATCTTGCTCTCTTTCTTGTCTTTCTTCTTGCCCTTCTTCTCATCTTCATTGTCACTATGAAGAAGACAATCCGCAATGAGATGATCCTTGCTATTGCACTTGAAGCATCTTCTATCCTTCTCATTGAACTTGTGTGAGTTCTTCTTCCTTCTTGCTCTATAGCCCTTCTTCTTCATGAACTTGCCAAATTTCTTGACAAATAGAGCCATCCTTTCTTCATCATCATCACTATCACTTGAGCACTCATCATAGCTTGATTCTTCATACTTTGCTTTGCCCTTTGATGATGATGTGGCTTTGAATGCCACACTCTTCTTCTTCTCATCTTTCTTGTCATCCTTCTTCTCTTTGTTCTCTCTAATCTTGTCCTTGTCCTCTCTAAAGGTGTCATCGGTAATCACCTCACCAAGAATTTGGTTTGGTGTCATTGTGTGCAACCCGCTTCTCACCAATAGAGTGACCAACATCTCAAATCTTGATGGTAGACTCCTTAGGAACTTGAATGAGAAATCCTTGTTCTCCACCTTCTCACCAAGTGACTTGAGGTCATTGACAAGCACCTCAAGCCTATCGAACATTTCCGGCACATTCTCATCCTCCTTCATCTTGAACCTAGCAAACCTCTCCTTCAAGATGTATGCCTTGGCCCCCTTCATGGATTGAGTTCCCTCATAGGACTCTTCAATCTTCTTCCATGCATCATGAGCACTCTCAATGTTCTTGATTTGTTCGAAGACCTCCTTTGAGATTGCATCATGAATGGCACTCAATGCAATTTCATTATTTTGGAGCTTCTCCTCCTCGGCCGCGGTGGGTGCCTCTTCATTCACCACCTCAAACTTCTTATCGACCACCAACCACACCTTCCGGTTGATTGATTTTATGTGGGTGGTCATCCAGGCCTTCCAATAGCTATAATCGATGCCATCGAACTTGGGTGGCCTCTTGGTGTTTTTGATAAGAACCATATTTAACACCGTGGGATGTTAAGCCTTGTAAGACGGTGTACTTGCTCTGATACCACTTGAAAGGTCTAGATATGGCTAGAGGGGGGGTGAATAGACTAATTAAAAAATTCTACAACAACACTTACACAAACTTGTTAGAATATAACACGGCGTTAAGCAAGTTTGCGCTAGCACTACGGTTAGGCAAGCCACCACCAATTCTAGTTACTAGCAAGATAACCTATGTCACACAAAAGAGCTAGATAACTAGTGATTCTAGACTAAGCTACACAAGCTAAGCTAGAGGCTCTACTTTGCAAGAATGTAAAGAATAGTAATGCAAAGCTAGAGATGGAGTGATTATACCACCGCAGAGTGAAGAGCCAATAGATAATCAATCACAATAAAAGAATCCTCGGTAGGGACAATGTGACACAAGATTTTTTACCGAGGTTCACTTGTTTGCCAACAAGCTAGTCCTCGTTGTGACAATTCACCAACTTGGAGGTTCACGCGCTAATTGGCATCACACGCCAAACCCGTCACCGGGTGCCGCACAACCAACACAAGATAGGGATCCACAAGTCACGCGCAATACACTAGCGATACCTTTTGCGAACTCCCGCGGGGTAGGTTCAAGACCCCTCACAATCCACCGATCGGAGCCGGAGACAATCACCTTCCTCCGCTCAACGATCCTCGTTGCACCAAGCTGTCTAGGAGATGACAATCTCCAAATATAACAAGAGCTCCGCGATGACGACGATCACCAAGTGCCACTAGTATGCAATCAAAGAGCAATGCACTTGGATTCACTCAATCTCTCTAGAATATTTCAAATATGTTTAGAGAATGAGTGGTGGAAGCTTCTCAAGCAAGCACAAGTGTATGAGTGAAGTGAGACTGCAAGAGATTGCCCCAAGGGCCGTCCATACTACCTTATATAACCCACTCATACAACTAGCCGTTTTCCCACTGAAACTGGCTCTCTGCGCCACCTCCGGACGTAGTTTACACAGGGGATCCGGACCATCAACTGCGTCCGGACCCAACACCAGCAGAGCACCAATGACTCTGTTCCAGGGTTCCGGTCGCTGACTCCGGACACGCGTAAAGCGCCGTCCGGACCATCACGCGTGCGTCTGGTTAGGCCTTGGTTTGAACTTGCTTCTTCCCGCGCGCACAACAGCGCGCCACGCGTCTCCGGTTGCTCGCAACAGTAGCGTCCGGACTCGAGTGTTCACGGGTCCAGAAATATTTCCAGAGTCCCGAGAGCGCCTTCTTCAGCTCTTCACCTCCGGACGCAAGTCCGGTTCCTCATCCGGACTAACGCCTACGCCCGGACTCTGTTCCCAAAACAACACAGAGAGCAACTAGGACTCCGGACGCACGTCCGGTGCCCTGCGTCCGAACTTCAACCAGCGTCTGGATGCCTCCTCAGCACTGACACGCTAGGGTATGCCTCCGGACCCATCTCCGATGGTCCGGACTGGCCACACACCCTGCGTCCGGACCACAGTCCGAAGCTCTTTTGAGCTACCAAACACTTCTCCACTTCTCCCAACTTCTTCCAAGCCTCCAAGAGCCAACACTAAGTGATCTCAACACTTGTACACATGTGTTAGCTTTTAGTTCACTTTTATCTTGGATTAAGTTGGTTCTCCTCACTAGTTCATTAGATTTTAATGCAATGCATATGAACCTAGTGGCACATGATAACCGTAATCATACTTAAGAGCCCCCTCCTTGATATTACGGCTATCTATCCTAGATGTGATCACATCCTCTATGATGTCTTGATCACCAAACCGAAAATGTGTCCTATATCACCTTTGCCTTGACATCATTTTCCTTTCCATCTCCTTCACCATGCTAGAGCTTGTGCCATCCTCACTTGATCCACCTTGCTCCATCACATGGCATGTACCAACCTATCTCATGATTCACACTTCGAGATTCAAGGTTAGTACTTAAGTGGGTTTCATCAATTACTCAAAACCAAAACACAAGGGAACTCTCAATGGAATACACAAGCAAATCTTATGTAATAGACTAATAGTGATCTACTCTCGAGTAGGGTCGGGTCCTCGAAGGGGAATGGCTAGACGTATCTGGCCGGCGGTGAGCTCCTCGAAGGTGCCATTGGAATCGCTTCCGCTGTCCATTTGAGCAGGCTCCTGACCGTTTCGCCGCTTTTCTTTCACCGGATGAGAGCGCCGAGAGATTTGACTGGCGGTATCCGCCGCCACCGCCGCCACCGCTGCCGGGAGGGTTTCAAGCGTTCCGAGCAAACAGTGGAAGAGAGGAGACCGAAGCCAGCTGGGTATATGTGCTAGGCCTGGGCTTTGCTAGTCTTGCCGGCTCAGAGCACAGTCAGATTTGGGCCTGTTGGGCCTATTCTAGGTGCGGCTCGACTAAAAGCCCCCTTCGACCTTCGACAGTTGACACATAGTGAAAGAGAGGAGACTGAAGTCTATCTTACTCCATCCGCCGCCCGCCGGGCACCGGTAACCCTCACTCACGCCGGCACGTCGCCGCCGGAGCGCCATGATCCACCTTCGGAAGCACATCATCTCCCTCCTCCCCCGGACACCAACCCACGACCCTTGCCCCCACATCTCGCCGCTCTTCTATGCCCACCGCCTCCTCTCCACCACCAAATGCGTCGCTACATACCCGTTCACCATCGAGGACTACCTCGTCGCCACCTGCGGCCTCACCCGAGCGCAAGCTCTCAAGGCATCTTAGGGTATTTCCCATCTGAAGGGTCCCTCGAAACCCGACGCGGTCCTTGGCTTCCTCTCCAACCTCGGTCTCTCCAGCGCCGAGGTCACCGCCATCATCATCAGGGACCCCCAAAGTCCTCTGCTCTGACGCGGAGAGAACCCTCAGCTCCCGCGTCGCTGAGCTCATTGACCTCGGACTGTCATGTCCGGAGATCGTCCGCCTCCTCGTCCTTGGCATGAACCACTTCCGCCATGGCTCGCTTCGCCCCAACCTAGAGTTTTGGATCTCGGTCTTTGGCTCCCTCGACGAGCTCATGCGGGCGCTCAGAATTAACACCGCTCTCAGCAAAAGGATTGAGAAGGCGTGCAAGCCCAACTTGGCGCTCCTTCAGGAATGCGGTATAAATGTTTCTGATATCCCCAACAGCTTCATGTCCTAGGTGCTCACCATGGACCCTAAGAACCGGCAGGAAGCTTTGGCTCTCCTTCATGAGTTCTTCCGCGGGCTTTATACATTTGCAATCCTTGGCAGTGAGAAGATAACCAAGAGTATACAGCTGTTTGAGAAGCTTGGATGGTCAAACAATCAAATAGTATCAACGGTGAAGAGGGACCCGACTATATTGGGTTTCACCGAGGAAAGGGTTCGAAGAAGCATGGAATTCTTGATCGGGGTTGTTGGGTTGGAGATGCCAAACATCACACAAAGGCCAGCACTGATAAGTTTTAGCATCGACCGTCGGTTGGTGCCACGGAACTGTCTGATGAATTTTCTCAGGTCAAAGGGGTTGTTCAATGACAAGCCTACCTTCTTGTTTGTTGTCTCTATAAGCGATGAGACATTTCGACGACGATACGTGCATCCTTACAAGGAGAGTTTTCCAGGCCTTGCTGCTACTTTTGCTTCGAGTTGTGCTGGAGAACACCAATGGGAATGGCTATATAAGATGACAGGCGAAAATAGAGCGAGCTGACACTTGTTCTGGAAAGTATTATTAGGAACCTGTTGCAAGCTTTGTTTTTCATCCCCATGGTCAGTCCTTTTGAAATCTAATTGTCGGATACCTAATTTAACGGTACCTTTCAAAAATAAATCACAAACATCTAAGGGAGAGTAAGAAGCCCATTGGGGCAAACCAGCATGGCCCATCAACCTACAGACCAACGGCGCGGGGGTCATAACCAAGCCGGCCCACGAAGGCAGACGTGTCCCGAGCAGACGCGCCCTGGGCAGATGTGCTTTAGGCGGACCCGGCTCTGTCTTGTCCGACGTCCAGAAGGAAGACGTGCCCACGTCACCCTCCACAACGGCGATCTCTGGTTTAAACCAATCTGATTCTTCACGGCAAGGTCATTGGCTTCCAGAGACGTGGCAACAGTAGAGGAAAGACCTCTTCACCCCTATACGAAGGGAAAAGGTCGCTAGCCTTTAGCTACCTACGTCGCACCCTCCATAAGATAAGAACGGAGGTACAGAGCCACGTAGAATCGTACACCCCGTATAATCTGGGGCTCATGATGACACCCTGGCTCCTGCCCAAACGAAGACATGTCGAGTTCCCCAATCAGGACAGAACGAGGCGAGGCACCGGCGTAGGACGGAATCATGCCTCTCGCGAGACGGAGACGGCCTCATACACTCCTGGCCCCTACAGGAGCTCGTCGAGCGAGAGTACAACGGGTACGGTGGGACCCTCTCAATAACGGAGTCCATTGGGCAAGCGCGGAGGAATCTCGTCGTACACTAAAAGAATTAGGGGAGGTACAAACGGTGTACCGGCCGATGGAGCTGTGGGCGTCCATGCCTCTATCCACTACGGGCTCAACCGGACCCCGCCTCGTATTCTTCGGTGAAGCGGCGGAAGGCCGACATGACACCCAGCCTCCGACCAAGTACGAAGACAATAGGAATATAGTATTAGTACCCCGCATCCTTCTCGGAGAAGGCAACGGCACCGCCTCTAGGAATATACTCCTCGATGCACACTTGTAACTCCCCCACCCTCCTTGCTGCTATAAAAGGAATGCGAGGGGAGATGACGGCATCCATCATCAGATCACCGGATCATCAGACAATCAAATAACCGAAGAACAGCAAGCATAAAGCTAGAACATACTCATACATCCACACATTTAGAGACTTGGGGCTCATACCCCCTCTGGGGAGGAGATCAAAAAGCTCCTCGTCGCGGGTTTCATCAAAGAAGTGCACCACCCCGAGTGGCTCGCTAACCCTGTACTGGTACAAAAAAAGAATGGGAAATGGAGAATGTGTGTTGACTACACGAGTCTCAACAAGGTCTGTCCAAAGGACCCATATCCGCTTCCCGCATCGATCAAATAGTCGACGTGACGTCGGGGTGCGAACTCCTTTGCTTTCTTGACGCATACTCCGGGTACCACCAAATCAAAATGAACGAGTTGGACCAGCTCACGACGTCGTTCATCGCCCCATTCAGATCATTTTGCTACGTCACCAGGCCTTTTGGGCTCCGGAACGCGGGGGCTACACCCGCCGGGTGCAGACAGGATAGTGATCGACTGCTATGATCGGCATGCGCCTCGGGCAATGAATGTCCATCCCCAGCGCGATGACACGGAGATCCTCGCGGGAGTCAAAACGGAGCGAGTTGAGATCGTGGTTGCCCCACCTGCCGTCCGGGAGCGTTCCACCAGCGACTCGACCGAGAAGAGCGAAGGATTCAGGGTTCGCCGGATCGGCGAGGTACAGCAGCATGGCTCGGAAGTACATCGCCCCGACATCTCCAGCCAAAATCGCTCGGTTGATAAGCTCTCGACCGGAGGGGTCCCGCCCGCACAGCATCAGCCTCTCCACGCCACGGAAGCATAAGGCCTCCCGATGGCTGGCCTTGAAGAAGTGATGCACAAGAACCGCCTCCTGAAGCACATGGCGCGTCGACCAACACCAACGCTGCATCATCCAGAGGGACAAAAGCCGAACCAGCCGGTTGCCATTGCAAATCCTCTGAAAAAGGCCGCATACCTGGCGGAGGCGCATGTAGACGATGTAGTCACCTCCATGGTTGATGGCGAGAAGAAGGATCTGGAAGAGAACATCCTCCGGAAGCATCAGCAGAGCGCTGAACGTCATGGCAAGGCGAGCATGGTCGGCGTCCATCCCGCAGGCGAGGTTGACGCGCCTCCCGCAATCCCTCTCGGCGATGGCAACGATGAAGCCTCTCTTCTCTCAATACTAGTTGGCGAAGGAGGAAGAGACTGGGGAGAGCGATGAAGTGTTATTGCTCTAGACTACCCAGCCTATATATATATAGCGCTGAGCCACTGTCCCTTCATTTCCCACGCACACGCCACTTGGGCCACAAAAATATAAAAAATACGACTCCTTGGAACCGCAAAGGCGCAGCCCTTCATCTTCCAGGCGCAAACAGTAGCAGCAAATCGTCGAAGTGACGCGTGGACCGTCCACGCCAAACCAAGCAACCGACTGCTACAAGGGTCCACAGACTGCAAACGGTGCCGACTCTCCAAGAACAGGCGGGCATTACAAGAACGCAACCGGTCCGCCACGACTAACAAAAGAGGTGAGAACGGACGGTAAGTAAGTCCATCTAAAGAATGTTCAATTCTCTTTTATTCCCACTGTGCAAAATGTAGGGACAACGACGGGTGACGGTCGAAAGACCGTCTTTCCCCCGTCATACTCATGTAATAAATGAGGTAAACAGGCTAAGGGATCTTGGCTAGCCCAAAACATTATGGGTTCGACAGCCTCCCTAGCCAAAAATCGAAGAGTGAGGGACGTTGCTAAGCGGGCCCTAGCGGCCGGAACATAGACGTCTTCACGTCGAACGCGCTTGGTAAACATGTTTAGGCTTTGACAGATAACAGAATACGTGGTAAACCCCACGAGGGGCGGCATCGAGCCCTCGGATCCCATCGAACGGATCCGGGTACTATACGTATTGACTGTCGAGGATTAGAGATCGGTCCGCGATGGACTTCCGCTGGTGGGTGCCTCCACGGATGAGGACCCGGGGTCTCACTTAGACTACCCGTTTGTAACTCGCCGAGCCCTCGATCTCGGCCACCGAGGTAAGATACGAGGTCGCTCACTTCCACATCCTAGACCATGAGGGTGCGAGGAAGAATACAGGAGCCGCACTATGACGGCTTCCAAACACATGGTCCAACAAACACGATAGGCAAAATAGCGAAGGTCTAGAAAAGCGGGAATGATAGCTAAAAACGACGATTACAGAAGCTAAGATAAGGGCTCATCAGGCCCAGTCCATGCAGGCAAGGTAAAGCACCGTGACCGGCGCAGCATAACCAGCTAACATGCTACTAGACCTTCGCAAGGAAATCCTCCACAGGCACGACGTCGACGACGGCTTCAGCAGCATCAGAAAGGCGCTCGATAAGATGGACATACTGGTCGACGCTACGCCCGTGCGGGAACCCGGCGGCGTCCACCATATCCGTCCCAGAGCGGACCTCAGCCATGGCGAACGCGACTCCAGCACCACAGAAGACGGCGCGCGCAACGACATGGCGGATGCGTGTAGGAGTGGACTGGAGACGCTCAACCACGGTGCCCCCTGGTGCATGAAGAAAGCCGGCGACGTCGTTCGCCGCGGAACGGAGCACCCGCAGCTTCGCCTCCAGCGCTATGAAAGGAAAATCATATGATACATCATAAGCAGGTCATGATAAAACACACGTAGGAGAAATATGATCGAGCTTACCGCGACACGCCTGTCAGCCTCGGCCAGCTGGTCGCGGAGGCAGTAGCCTGCCTGAACGGACCCTAACAGGCTCTGGCGCAAACCTTCCAGCATCCGATAAAGCAGCTCTGTGTCCCGAACCTGACGAAGGTTATGCATTGGATGACTAAGCAGCTCCTCCAGCAGACTCCTGAACCTACGCCCTGGAGGAGCTAGAGCTCCGACCGGATGAGGAACACCCCCTAGGCCAGCTGGAGGCGTCGGACGAGGCGACATGAGCATGTCAGGTAGCGCCGCCCACACCTCGAAGCCACGGGGGAGTGAGGCGTCGTAGGCCGTATAAGGCCTCCTATTCAAAGGAAAAATATCAGTGAACACAAGAGCAAGGGCAAGAAATCAGGAATGATGCGACACAGGTACCATCCTGCCCCGGTCATCCGATGACAAATGCTCTGAGGGTCGGACACGCCACCCTCCATGGGACGCTTGCCACGATCCATAGGCCAACGGGCAGCAACACAAACGGAGAGGAATGCGAACATAGGGCAGAGATGAAGGAGCAGGATGGAACAAACCGACTCGCTCGATACGCCACTTTAAATAGGCCAAGGAGCGGAGTCAGCAAACACAGGACCACTCCGCGCTGAGGCAGGGCCCACCATTCCCATTTTTTCAACTCGCAAGGACGATCAGAATAGTGCAAGGAGAGTTTGCGTCAAGTCTTGTCACGACGAATCAGCCGATGCGTCACCAGGAGTGTGACACGCTGGTCACCGACAACGCAGCAAAGCTAGGGTGCGACGCGAGTCGCCCTAACCATTAGGTCTGCCATGGCTATGCTTCGGTCACTGACAGCGCACCACCACGACTCCAGCTACGGATTAGTCGCAAACTGATCCGTGTGACCCGACCAAAAGGCATCGGCACACGCCCGAGGGTTTTCTTTCGCCACAGAAAATCGCCGTACACCGAGGGCTCGTTAATGGGCGCATGGAGAAGCACGATAGCCGTCCCGCTGTGTCTAATCACGGCAGATGGGTCAACGTAGCAATAGCAGGAGTGTACGATACGTGGCGGCAAGCGAGAAGCGAACAAGTTTCAAGATTCGGTGGCAGACGGTAAACCGCATCATGACTGAACAGTGCGAGCAGTGGCAGTGGACTGTCAGAACAAAAACCAAACCTGATCCAACCTAAGAAGCACACGCCATCGGAAGATTGCAATTCTGCGTAGTTAAAGCGTCTCCCACGTCCGCAACCGGGGCGCTGAAGATCAATCTCGACAAACCAAAAAATCCTGCGCAAGAGCTACGCTCTCACCCAGGCTCGGGGGCTACACCCGGCGGGTGCGCTCGCACGCACCCTCTCGGCGAAGGAAAAAACAAACAACCCATCGGAGCATGCAAAAGCCTCAGCAAGGTAATAAAAAAACTCTTGCTAAGGCTCGAGGGCTACTGTCGGATACCTAATTTAATGGTACCTTTTCAAAAATAAATCACAAACATCTAAGGGAGAGTAAGAAGCCCATCGGGGCAAACCAGCACGACCCATCAACCTACAGACCAATGGCGCGGGGGTCATAACCAAGCCGGCCCACGAAGGCAGACGTGTCCCGAGCAGACGCGCCCTGGGCAGGCGTGCTTTAGGCAGACCCGGCTCCGTCTCGTCCGACGTCCAGAAGGAAGACGTGCCCACGTCACCGTCCACAACGGCGATCTCTGGTTTAAACCAATCTGATTCTTCATGGCAAGGTCATTGGCTTCCAGAGACGTGGCAACAGTAGAGGAAAGACCTCTTCACCCCTATACGAAGGGATAAGGTCGCTAGCCTTTAGCTACCTACGTCGCACCCTCCGTAAGATAAGAACGGAGGTACAGAGCCACGTAGAATCGTACACCCCGTATAATCTGGGGCTCATGATGACACCCTGGCTCCTGCCCAAACGAAGACATGTTGAGTTCCCCAATCAGGACGGAATGAGGCAAGGCACCGGGGTAGGACGGAATCATGCCTCTCGCGAGACGGAGACGGCCTCATACACTCCTGGCCCCTACAGGAGCTCGTCGAGCGAGAGTACAACGGGTACGGTGGGACCCTCTCAATAACGGAGTCCATTGGGCAAGCACGGAGGAATCTCGTCGTACACTAAAAGAATTAGGGGAGGTACAAACGGTGTACCGGCCGATGGAGCTGTGGGCGTCCATGCCTCTATCCACTACGGGCTCAACCGGACCCCGCCTCGTATTCTTCGGTGAAGCGGCGGAAGGCCGACATGACACCCAGCCTCCGACCAAGTACGAAGACAATAGGAATATAGTATTAGTACCCCGCATCCTTCTCGGAGAAGGCAACGGCACCGCCTCTAGGAATATACTCCTCGGTGCACACTTGTAACTCCCCCACCCTCCTTGCTGCTATAAAAGGAATGCGAGGGGAGACGACGGCATCCATCATCAGATCACCGGATCATCAGACAATCAAATAACCGAAGAACAGCAAGCATAAAGCTAGAACATACTCATACATCCACGCATTTAGAGAC
The DNA here is from genome assembly GCA_022036555.1 of Microstegium vimineum. Lineage (NCBI taxonomy): Eukaryota > Viridiplantae > Streptophyta > Magnoliopsida > Poales > Poaceae > Microstegium > Microstegium vimineum. The sequence goes on along the minus strand of CM039121.1, from coordinate 42,458,151 downwards.
TTGGGGCTCATACCCCCTCTCTCGACCAAGCTTGTAACCCCCTCCAAGCAGAGATAAGGAACACGAGCAGCTACTCACTGGACGTAGGGATTACTTGCCCGAACCAGTATAAATCCTCCTGTCTCTTTGTCTCACCATTCAAAACCCGACACGCGTACAAATTTACTTGTTGGCAGTTTATAAACACCGACACTAATGTTCTAGCATTTTGCTATTGGTGACTGGCTTAAGTGTTATTAAATGTTCGATTAGTGGTATATTTCTTTCACTAGGTTCTATCTTGCTGCCTCCCTTCTAAGAAAGAACTTTTGATGTGATGGCATCCTTACAAGTTTATTTATGAACTTGCAAGGAGTGCCTCAAGTCTGAGCCTCTTTAGTTGACAATTGGGAGACTTGAGTGATCCCGAAAATGGAATTTTAGTCCTGCTAATCACAATGGTACTTGGCTGGGCTATGCTTCTTTTGTTGACATGAACCTATGAATTTGGTTGCCTCCAAAATGGAATTAGAAACTTGTCCATAGCTTCTCGCCTAGATAGGAGCCATCAGACCCTTAACAAGCTGTCCACACAGCCTCAGGAGTTGCAAGCTTCAATTGAAAGACAGGACATATATTTTGAGAGAGGCGCAGCCCAGATCTTTCTATCTGTATGTGTTCTGTTCTGTGGGCCATAGGGCTTAGAAGAGCGGCTGCAGATACTATTCAAGGTTCACCCACATCCATAAGATGCAGTTTTGTGCCCATAAGTCACCTAGGTATTAGATTTGATCATTTGAAAGTTCTCTCTCTCTCTCTCTCTCTCTCTCTCTCTCTCTTTTGTCTTTTAGATATGGTCTTTAAGAAGTATACTAATCTCAATTTATTAGTTCCATAGGGGTCAAGTAATCCCTTTTATATATAAAAATATACAATCTATCAATAAAGACAATAGCAAGAGCTCCAATGGTTCTTCTAATCCCTCCAGTAATCCTCAACACATAACAATATGGATTTTAATGTTATGCTTAACTTGATCTATTTATCACTTTAGTCCCCTTCCCCAGCAGATACATACAACCAAGCTTGGATGCTGTATATAGTGTGAGATTATTTAAACTAAATTTAGTTGCTGATTGTATTGTTTGAAATTACTCCTACATGAATGTCTTTTCACTAAATCTGTTGTGTTATGATGTGGTGCCCCCTCTTTTCTTTTTCAGAGAGGGAGGGAGGGTCTTGCAACCACCAGATTCTAGTTATTCAGTCATAATTGATAACATAGGAAAGTTTGCCTCCAAAAGATGGAAATGCAGAGAAATTTACTGTCAAAGGCTTCTCACTTTCTATCCATCGAGGGCAATGTTTTGAACTTCTTGTTGAAATTGGTGCTGGAAATCCTCTCTCATTAACGTGTTGTGTAAATCATATTTTGTATAGTAAATTTCTTGAACCTTTTATAGACCTTGACAAGTAGGATGTTAATGTTATGTTTGCTATATACAGTAGTATTTTAATCTCTTGGAAGGAAAATGAAATTCAAATATCCCTTTTTCAAGAAATTTTGAACAATTTTTAGAATGCAGCCATACATTTGTTTAAATAAGGAGACATCAATTTCAGAGGTTCATGTAGGAATTCATTTAAAACCCATGATTTTGCACCTTTTTTTTGCAGAGGTTTATTTTGAGCTTTTGTTCATGTGCAAATAGGATTGATTTTTTATTGCTATTTTACAATACCAAATTTTCTTAACCTGACAACATCTGACTGGATTTAAAACCTACATCTGGTATGGCTTGTATATGGATAGAATGGACATACAAACTGACATGGTCTAGATTTATACAAGAATAGGTTTGCTGAGGCTGATGGACAACCTGAATCCTCTCACCGCTTGCTATGTGCCACCAAAAAAAATGGATATCTGCGTCCTCTAAATCAAATAAAGAGATGTGATCATCCCATCCTAGCAAACTAGGATGACTCGGCATACACCCAAATAATTAGGATTCAATCAAATCATAGAAGTTTTTTATAAAAATCTGCCTAACATGGATAGCCAAACACCTCGGACCTTTCTGTTATTATCAGTCACTAGCACATCTCTGAGTTTGACCAAGTAGGGGAGCCGGTGGAGCCGCTTAAAGCATTGGGCCCATACAAGAGTATCATTGGAGAACTTGTCAGAGCAACTCCAACGGTTTTGCATATTTTGATTGACAAAATTAGGAGTTTGTCAAGTCCCAAATGAATATGACAAAGGTTGAAAGAGTCAATCTTCAACTGTTTGGCAAAATTGACTTGACAATTACCAAAATTATGGACCAAAATTGCGGCGGCGAGCGGAAAGACACGCGCAGGGGGGGGGGAAGAAACCACGCGGGAGAGCGATGCCAAGCGCGAAGTTAACAAAAATACAAAGCTCATTTGTCAAACAGTTGGATATGAGTTTTTTAGACTTTTTTGCAAAAACAAGAACGCAAAGACCATTTGTAAAATTGTTGGAGTTGCTCTTAGATACTTCATTCTAATCAAATACAGGAAGTGGAATGGTTATGAGGATGACCCATGGAGGGTTTTAAAAAGTGGAGGAGTTAGTTTGGAGCAAGTTAAGAGGGAATTTCACTTTCCCTAATGACTATGATGAGGTGACAGTTAAGAAGAAGGACAAGGAAATCGTGGGTCGCACAGTCAAAACATTTATGGGGAACTTATTATGTTAGTCAAGGATATATTAATTTAATACTTAAACTTTGTTTGTAACTTTTGTAATAAAAATGTTGATGGGTTTGTAATGTCGAAGATCCACCACCACCTCAACATAGATATCAAATTGTTTGATAGCCATCACCACCTCCACCCCCCCACCACCACCACCATGTCCCTGTCCCTGTCCCACCACATCGATATCAAATTGTTTGGTACTAAAATGAAAAAAATATTAAAATGCAAATTGTGAAAATATATATTATCGCCGGTTCATAATAAACTGACAATGGCATTCAAACACAACCTGTTGGTAAAATCCAATTGGCAGTGATAGCTCTTATACCACGACCGATTGATCAGTCGGTCACAATATATGAGCTATCATTGCTGGTTTGGCACAACCGACAGTGATGTGATTAGCTCATCACTGTCGAGTTGATTATGGCGGTTCAAAATCCAACAGTGAAGGGATGTTTTGAATCACTTGTGATGTCTACACCCGGTGTAGTGCTTTGCATTATGTAAGATATGTACTCATGATCTGGCATCGTGTAAGAAAGAATTGTCCACATTTATATGTCCAATGATGGTAGGAAATCATATTCCAATACATATCTAAAGAGATGGTGCGACTGTTACATATATCTCTAAGCTATAAGTCATTTAGCTGACCACATAACAAAATGTATGTTCCATTATAATGCACAGATAGGTTTGCTAATATATAATATTGGTAGTCGCATTCATTATTAAATGGCTCATATCATGGTCGCAACTTCTTAGTGGCACCCAATTCTTATGGCACATAATGCTACCCAATTCTTGTGGCAGCGTATCTAGTGAAAACCAGGGTTGTTGTGCAACCTTGGAAACTAACGATCTACACCACAGCTTGTGCATCCGATGGCCAGGGAGAGTGGTATGATCAATTTGCACTTAAACGCCCGCCTTCATCCGTCTAATATGTTGTTTTTGCAAATCTCCCCCGCCCTAATCGAATCGTCCTTTCGTCCCTGCGCAGCGGGCAGCACGCGATTCACCGTCGCACGGAGGCGAGATCCCGCCGCGTGCCTGCGACTCGCCGGCGGGCCGCCCTCCGCCTTGCCGCTTCCTGCGTGCCTAGCTGCGCCTCTCCCCAGCCCAGTCGGCTAGACGCCATTGCTGGCCCACCGAGCTGTGCATGTCGCCGTCGCAGTTCACCACCATGGTCGCGTCCCCTCCCAGCCGGCTCGACGCCGTTGCCGGTCTACCGAACTGCAACTCCCACCGTCGCCGCTCACCACCATGGTCGCATCCCCTCCCCGTCCGTGCGCCTCCCAGACCAGCAACGAGACCCTGTGCACTTCCAGCACTCACGCTCGTGCAGATGAGGCAACTCTGAAGCACTGAAACTCGGAAGCACTGAGCTCTGAAGCTCTGAAGCTCTGAAACATTATCCAAATGTTCTTTGTATCTTACTGCTATAATCTGAGAAGATTTTGGTTGTAGTGTGCTTGGATGTTGAAGGTGGGCTCCAACTCCGGCGTCGACGGTGACGACAGCATGATCCATGGTGGCAGGTTCCATCGCACACTCGGGCGACGCACCTTGGCCGGACTCCATGACCAGCGTGACGGGGCGGCGCACCTTGGCCGGACTCCCTGAACAGCGTGACGAGCGGAGCACCTCCAGCAGACTCCAGTATCAACATACTGGGGCAGCGCACCTCCAGTAGACTTGGACGCAGCGATGGGTGAATGGCGGCGACCGGCCAGACGAAGCGACGCAGCGACGAAAGGCCACACAGAGACGAAAGGACATTGCGATTAGAGGGGGAGATTTGCAAAAACACCATATTAGACAGATGAAGGCGGGCGTTTAAGTGTAAATTGATCCTACCACTCTCCCTAGCCATCGGATGCACAGGCTGTGGTGCAGATCGCTAGTTTCCCCTTAGTTTTCACCAGATACGCTGCCTTATAACTCAGTCGTATGTACAGCGCCGTCCCAGTTGTGATCGAACATGTGACGTTGCCAGCGTTGGATTCATATAAAATTAATCTTCATCCAACATGTATTGAACAATTATGATTTTTCAAATGTTAAATCTTATCACATGACAAAATAATCTTGTGGCATGATAAAACTTTTCGAAAAATCATAATTATTCAATGCGACGTCGGATAAAGATGATTTTTATATGAAAATTATATATTTAGACGAGATCTACAATTTTATAGTTTTTTTAGGATATTAAGATGCTCAAAAATATAATAGAAAATTTCAGCACTATAATAATTGCGCACTAGCACTTGCCACATTTAGAAAAATAATGTATTTTCATATAGTCATGAAAATACCTTTATACCAAAGTTGTAGTCTTATTTGAGGACGTTAATATGCTCAAAAAATAATATAAAATTTCAGCGGCTCATGAAAATAGAAAACTGCTTTTGAAATCAGCCCAAGGACATAGCACCTTCAAGAGACTTGGTAAAATTAAATGCTAAATTATGAGACTAGCTATTTTTTTAAAATAGAAAGCTCATCTAAAATATAGAGTTTTACAATAGGCTAGCTAAATTGAAAAACACATATAGTAAATAGAACTTAGCTAGTAAGAATGGTGGGATATCAAAAATAGAAAACAATATTGACAAGGTGTTGGAATGTTTTTTTAGCCCAATATCTATAAATGGCTTCACAAATATATTTACCTGGTATGTTGGAGTTACTCTAAATTTATCTGGTTTTGACCGCTAAAGAGTGTATGTTACCCGGTTTCATAGTTGAACATTGAAAAACAAACTTCAATACGAGTTGGAGGTTGAAAAGTGTACTTTACTCTTAGATTTATGATGAGATTTGCGCAATAGAGAACAAATAGGGGATAATATTATATCTCTGTTCAAAATCTTATATATGCATGGGTTCATCCGTGTGTGTCTTTAGCATGTAAGTAACAATTGTTAAGAATCGGCCTATGCATGGATCGCCAGATCTGTTTTTCCGTTCCCGATCCCAAGAAGAGACGTGTAGAAGTTGTAGATGATATCCCGTCTCCCTTCCCGATAGCATAATAGATGAACACATGACAGCTAATATTGTGGAACTTGTATTCTCTTATCTCATTATAGATGGGTACATGTTCCTTTATATAGTCTTAACCCTTCAGGGATATATTTGGTATGAGCCCATAATTATCCGTAGGGTTATTGTTTCTCAACACTCCCCCTTGGACGAATACCGCGATCAACTCATGTCTCATTAAAACTCCTAAAAACCCAGTGGGAAAAATATGGAGAAAGAGTACATAGTGTCGCTAGATGTATTGCACTTGTTGCCTCATTAAAAACCATTATGAGAAACTTCTGGAAAACTCATTTATGGAAAAAAGAGTACAATGATTGTCTTTAAGACATTTTATAACCTTCAGGATTATAAATTTCAGGATCTTCTGGACCCAGTTTTAAGGGCAATTCAGGGGCGATCTCCCCCTGAACTTTGCAAGTCTCTCAGTCGTCTAATACCAATATCATGGATACATTTTCTGAATGCAATAGCTAGTAAAGACTTAGTGAACAAATCTACTACATTGTCACATGACTGGACTTTCAAGATATTTATCTCACCCTGCTTCTGGAGTTCGTGAGTATAGAAAATTTAGGAGATATATGCTTAATCATATTGCTCTTAATATAGCCCGTTTGCATTTGTGCAACACATGCTTCATTATCCTCATAAATAATGGTGGGGTATCAACAATATTAAGACCACATAACTTCTGGATATGGTTAGTCATCCGTTGTAGCCAATCAATCTTAGGTCCTGATTCTTCGGGAATATAGACCGAGATCTTGAGTGTCATTTAGATATCTAAGTATTGTCTTAACTCCTTCTGGGATTGATTCTAGATTCTTCGAGAACATTTATCTTCAATACATAATAAAACATCACAAGTCTGTATTTCTAGCATACTGGGAAAAGTATTGCTAGTAGCACCAAAATACCATATAGGTTTTTAGCGAGGATACTCCAATTCCAAATCTTCAGTGGGAAAACACATTATATCATAAGTACACATACATATACTTTTGTTCATTTGAGTTCCTCTTTTCACTCTTATATCTCGGGTCTCACATGGGTCTTTATTCCTTCCAGGGAATTCATTTATTTGGTGCATTCAGACTATAACCATATATTCCTTCAGGGAAAAAACTTTAGGGGTTTATAATATTGGTACGAGATTTTGATGTTCCTCTCCATGGATTTTCAGAATCCAATAACTGCATATTTAAATTCATGCCATTAGCCAGATTCATAGCGGAACATATTTTATAAAACTTATGTCGGAACTGGTCTCTATTAAGACCTTTTGAACCATCACTTTTCACCACCCTTTAGTCAATTAAGACCCATGATTATCCGAACATCAAGTTCAAGATATTCACTTAGCGATTTTTGGTTCAACCTCAATTGCATATTTCATTTGACCCGATATGAGAGCTTCAAGCACTCTTGCCATGGACTTTATTCCAGATCCGGGTTCTCATAAAGAGACTCAACTAGCAATTATAGAGGTAAACAAGTGTCGACACATTTTTTCCGACTTAATAACAATCTTCGTTATTTCCCAAAACGATAGATCCATTATTGTTCCATATTCCTAGCTTTATATTACGCGCACATTGCTAGGATTTTCATCTCTAGGATGAACCTCATCGGAAGGTAACTCACCAACTGGATGATTTCTCTATAGGAGGAATAGAGGAGTTTTGTCACACATAGTGTGAATTTGCTTTATGAGCATATGCTTGTGACTTAGGCCTCTAGATCTTAATTGCAGGCGTCCCCGCATAATTTGATCAAAACGCCAAGGTCAAGTGGATATGAAATTAATCCCAGGTATATCCACATCTACTTCGGGTAGAAGCATCCATTTAGATTTTGAACAATCTAGTTCCTCCTCATAGATACAAAAATTAACCGGCATAACTCCATGCTATGAGTTTTTATATTTGTGCGTTTTGATCCATAAATATCAAGGCATTCCATAAAATGGGCATTCATCTCCCCCTAATGCCGAGATATGTAATAGCATACTAAAATTCCCCATTCACCAACTTCTAGTGGTGTATATATGTATGCTTTATTGGTGATTCATTTGGGAAATATTACGCACTTTAATATTAGGGGGCGATATATGCAATGAGCTTGAACTTTATTAATGCAGTTGCATGAATACTGCATGTATTTCCTTCTACAGGAGGAGTTTACTCAACTTCTTGTCAAGTTCACAACTTCTGGTGAATTATAAACCATTGTTCTGCAAGTTCTTAGTTCAACAAATGCATATGCAACCTTCTTAACTTAACACATGTAGTTATTAACATAACCCATAATCTGACCATAACAATCTTGCAGGGATCAATGTTCACCAATTGTTGTATACTTGACAATCAATCTGTCAATTACATATATTTTGACCTTCCAGGTCATATGCATGGAAAAAAGAAACAATTAATGGTGGCATTGCGCTTTCAAACGCGTTAAGGTTGGTGTGCATAAGTATGATATCAAGGATATGACATTCATCCATGGTTGCAGAGTAGATATTTCGGATGCAGAATTACTTCATAGTCCAGCTCTTTTTTTTATTGCCCAAAAATGTGACCCAATTACTCATACCATATAGAAAAATCGGATCATTATATTCATTGCAACATAGTCATGTTCCATATTAGTTTGGATCAATTCATTGTTCAACATGAAAAGAAACTCTCAAAATAGAACAGATAAGACCGAGAATTTTTTAATTGTCTGGGAAATAATATTTTAGTGCAAAGTCATTGACTTATGCAAAAAAAAACTGCTCATCAAGAGCAACAACGACCAATATCCTTCTGGGATATACTCTCAACTGATAGCACAACTTTCATAGGTAAAGTATATATTAAGAACATAGTTGGCAAGATCCATGTGGCCTTTCAGAGCCTAGAATAACTATTAGAACCAATAATTAATATAAAAATTAGCTTCAAGCTGTCACACCCAATTTCAAGGACGAAATAGGATGCATAACATTATGTGTGCCTAGGAATAATCCACACATAAGTTCACAAATAACATAGTACCATCACAGAGTTTAATACATAACGTACATTTATCCATTACAAGAATAAATAAAGCAAACGGAAGATACAACTAGCTCTTGAGGCTCCATCACACAGGGAAGGTCATCTGGTTGACCAAGCCTAGAAATCTTCTAGAAACTCCTCATAGCCTCCTGCTTCTGTTACCCATCCGGGATTTTTATCCAGAAATTGAAAAGGAAAACAAACGTGAGCACAATAGTACTCCGCAGTATAACATGGGGTTATGAAGCTCAAAAGGCTGACACTGGCTTACTGCATTTAGCACTTTTAGTTGGTCAAAGTTTTATTATTAAGTAACATCAGTTATGCTTAAGCCCCAAGTGATCCCACTTCTATCACTGCCAAAGTTAAGAGATCATAAACATCATCATTATAGTGGTGGTGGTGGTGGCAACAGGAACATAGAGGTTGGTCAAGTTAATTAATTAAACCATCAGTTTTCCAGGCCGCTCGTAACCGTGAGCACGGCTGATATATCAGTTTTAACACTCTGCAGAGGTTGTGCATCTTTACCCGTGAGTCGTGATGCCCCGAATGCCCGGGTTAATTACTCCCATAACACTGCCAAGGTGAGTGGGCGGGGTTCACTATGAAACCTTTCATAGTATCTCGTCTAACAAGATTAGGGCCGCTAGGATTGGCAAGGGGTGATAGAGCCCCCCTTCCGAGTAGCATAAAGACCCGCAGCCTATGCTCAAACTCAGACAGAGGCCGCACTATAACCAGCTCGGCAAGAGCCTAATGCGCCCTTTCGGGTAACTGCTAACGAGCTAGAAAAGAGCCTACTACTGAGTTAAAGCCAGAGCCATGTATCTCTCACGGTAGCACTGTCAGTCCTAGCTTTTGCCAACAGTGAGTTATCATTAAGGGTTATGTTCCAATTGCCATAACAGGATCACCAATTCATTCAAAGCTTTATAACATTTGGCAGGGATCAAGTATCATTCCATAAAGCACTAGCCATCTACCCATATGCATATCCCATAGGAAACAAGGTAAAGGATTTCAATTCTAGGGAATTAAACTACGGGTATCAAATTAAACACATGCACATGAAATCATAATTATGGTGAATAGGATAACAAGGTAGGTCCCATGCTATACTTGCCTTGGTTCTCAAAGTCTTGCTGGTCAAAACACTCCTGATCAAAGAACTCTTGGTCACCAACAAACTCCTCACTGCCTGAACTCGATCACGGCATTGCAACAACACGCATTCCAATTGCATTCATACAAAGCAAACAAAACTAATATTAGAACAGTACACCAACAACAATAAACAGAGTTAAAAGGTTTATAAAAGATACTACGCTCTGCTACGATCATTCAACACGAATTTCACGAAAATCGGATTTAAAAAAGATATGAATTAAACTAGTTCTCTAAGAGCATCTTTAGTATTTGAATTTAACCTCAAATTTAAATGTTTCAAACATGACCAACAGATGTTTTAACATGTAGAGAAATTCATTACGAATCTAACGCAACTCGAATCTTTCAAATCGGAGTTAAAATAAAAGTTTTTATAGACAATTTAAGCAGTGGCATTTCTGTAAATAGCAAATTTCCATTTTTGGATTAAACCGAACAGGTTTACGTTTCCTGAATTGAGAAAGCGTAAATTCAGAAATGCGCCAGGGCAGAGACGCGGGGCCAGCAGAGCTACCACGCGGCGGCTCAGGATTAGGCGCGGTGCACCGCACAGTGCGTGCACCCGTTGACTCAACGCGGGCCCGAGGGTCCACGGGTCCACGGTGGACCGGGGAGCGTACCCCTTCGGGGATTTAATCCTGGCCGTTGGCTCTGGATCGGATGACTGAGAAAGAACAGAGGGAGGGAGAGAGAGAGAGAGCCGGAGGGGGCAGTGACCGCGGTGGCTCACCATTGCCGACGGCGAGTAGCTCGCCGGAGTTCACGGGATCAGCGTTTCCAGTCACGAACTCGCAAATCAGGGGCATGGAAAGGGAGAGAAAACCGAGGCGAGTGCGATGGCGCACTCGGTCGAACGCGGGGAGGAAGACAGAGGCGGCGCCATGGATCCCGGCGGCACCATCTCGTCGGCGAACGCGGGGAACCCACTCCCGACCGTCTCGGCTTCAACCAAAAGCATCGGGAGGACCGGCGTGCTTGTGCGAGTGCAACAGAGGGCTCGGTTGAGGCGGCAGCTTGCCGGAACAGGGAGGTCCGCGGCGGCGCCATGGCCTGTGTGTGCGGGATGCGGGGGTAAGGCCCTAGAGGCCTCAATCCTCTGAATTGAAGGGTCGAGGAGGTGCGGTGTGACTCTGCGGTGCCGGTAGGGTAACCGGGCGAGGCGATGCGCGGCCAAGGTGTGCTTTCCACGGCGGTGACATGGCCGGCGGCGCGGGGTACACGCGCGGCCAGTGCCACCTGGGCTACAACTCGCTGAAATAAAGACTCAGAGAGGGAGAGGGGGCGATGGCGAAGCTCACCGCGACTTCGAAGAGAACGGAGACGGCTCAGGGTGGCTTGACGGCGTGGAACGGCGGTCGGCGTGCGACGGTGGTCCGAGAGCTCAGCGTCCATGGCGTCTGGCGTTCTGTGGCCAAAGGCAAGGCACAGAGAGAGAGATTAGGCTAAGGAGGTTCGCGGGGAGATCGCGGTCTCGGAACGAGGCTTACCGAGGCGAAACGAGGACTCCGGTGTGGTTTTCTTTGCGACACAGCGGCGGCGGCGGCGTTCGGGAGAGCAGATGGGAAAGGGGAGAGCAGAGGCGCGGTACTCCGCTTTATAGCGCAGAGCAGAGAGTGCGCGGCGTGCGGAGCCATTGCGGCAACGTGGGCGAGGCGTGGGGAGTGGGAGCGGGGCGTGCAGGCGGTTCCCGATTGCGGCGCGTTCGTGCGCGTCCGAACTCGGCGGAGGGAGGTGACGGTGCTGACCTGTGGGGCCAAGCAGCAGCGAGAGAGAGAGGGTGAGGGACGTGCGGGCGGTTCCCGTTCGCTTCGCGCCCGCGCGCGTACTCGGGCGAGCAGAGCAGGATGTGCGTCGCGCGGCGGTTGCCGTGCTATGCGTCGCGTGAGACAGAGGAGATCGGAGGAGAAAGAACTGTCACGCGGGGCCGTCCGGTCAGCGAGGGAGGGGGAGAGAAGAGAGTGAGGGGCGGCGCCGACAGATGGGCCCCAAACGGCAGTGAGAGGGTGGGAAAGAGAGGGAAGTGTGGCCGGCTGGGCCGGTCTGTTGTTGGGCTTCGGCCTTTCTACTGGGCCGGCCGAGAGAAAGAGAGGGGGTGAGGGTTTGGGCTGGGCCAAAGGAGAGGGAGAGAATTCCCTTTTTCTTTTCTTTCTCTTTTCAAAATTTTCCAAAACCTTTTTAAATAGCAACTTGAATTCAAATCCCTTTTGCTTTGCAAACTCAATCAACCAAAGAAATTGTGCAGCAGCATGAATGCATAAACATGTTACTAACTAAGATAAATTTTATTTTCATAAAATTATTCTTAAACAAAATTCAATGCCCACATATTTTCATAATTAAATCATTTTCATCTATTTTAAATGCAAACAGAATTTTGGGTGTTACACAAGCTATACTGTAACAAGGGATTCATACTTGTTTCCTCCTTTCCATCTTCTGGTAGTTGGCAGACAAATCTTAATAAATTAGGTGTGGTGTGGCGTATACTAGACTCTAGCTAGTATATTATCGAGTAGTCACACCACCCATATCAGTCAACTTATATTACAAATAGATAATACAATAGTTTCCCGCTATGATGCCCAATATTATTTCAGAGACTGTGGGTACCTATAATTCTGAGTTTCATGAACACTCCAGGGTATCATAAATTTGCTTCATCGGAAAGAAGTATCATGTTTTCGCACTAACCAAAAAAAATCTCAGAATATTAATCAATTTCATATTTTTATAGCAACTTCTTGTTGTCAAGGGAATGAATTATCTATTAGTTTAAAAGACACAAAATAGGATAACACCTCATGCTCGTTCTGTAGCAGAGAGACAAGGGCACACATGGTGACTTCAGGTCTTATGTTAACCCAACTGGAGTTGTAATCCTATATAATCATGTTTGACAATTATACCTGACAGGGTATTAGCTCTCCTCCTGGAAAAAAACAAAATGAATCCCAAATTAAGATGTAACATACCAACAAGTCTTATGCAATGGTTTTTCTTCAGGTTACTTGGAGTAAATAACCAAAGCAAAAGAAAGCGCTAGAGAGAGAAAAAAAATAGTCTTCTAAATCATACGTGTTTCGTTTATTTTCCATTGTTTTCCAAGCATACATGCTTTTCTTTCTAGGGTATTTATATTGGTCTTATGATAATACTTCAGGATTATATAACCCATAGAAAACATAATCATACATATGAATATTGCAAAGACAATATCAAATCAATATGAAAACTTCCAAGGGGTTAAAACTATTTTAACACAAAATTTATGGAAGCTCATAAACCTAGAAAAATCAGCTTCTAGATTATAGATTGGAAAAAACATAATATTCAAATTAATTATTACTCTAAAAGATACACGGTCGGGTTCAAATCATAAAATATTTGCATAGAATATCACTACCATAAATATTCCTGCTATTATATTTAACTTCAGGTTTTTTTAATAGCAAAAATATATATATACCGTATGCTCAAGCTCATAAGCAAGATATTACCACAAAAATAAACCTTCATGGCTTTTTAAACACATAAAAGAGCTACGTGATAGCACAATCATCTAAATTTACGTGCACCAATCATAGACACGACAATTACCACACTACGATGGATTGATTGCATTGAACCACGATATGAGGATATCGAGGAAAGATAGTGTTGTTGCAACAGGCGACGACGAGGCTGCACCACCGTAGTGGAGATCAAGTGCATATTGGCCACTCAACGATGGTATGCGAGTAGGACAAGCTGAACAACGACAGCTTTAGGCATCACGCTTCGGGCGGTGTGGTTCCAGTACAACGGTAGTGAGAGCAATATGCCTTCCAGGCATGGTGCGAGCTATGCCAATTAAAAAAACTATGTAGAGTTTGATCCGACATGTACAACATGTTTGTTCAAGAGAAAAAAAATGATCTACTATCATATACATCTAATCTTCAGGATTAATCTAGTAGAACTTGAACAACACATACATGGCAACACGGTTTAACAACCGAAAAAGCTAATATAATGCAAAGGTCTAACAAGCTATCTCGTCAGTATCATGACCGTGATTTATAGAGCATACCGAAAAAAAATTACTAGTAGAACACATCAGGTGTTTATATAGTCTGGTACGCCTTTAGAAGATCTACTAGAAATATTAAAATCTACAGGATTTATAATATAATAAATCTAGTAGAACTATAATAGCGAAGGGATTGAACGACAAACCATGATAGATTCATTATCGTGGAAAATTCATGCCGCGTAGGGCGAATAGGCAAGGCCAAAGACCTGCCTCTGCATCCACTATTCGAAGCCGGCCGAGATCACAGCAACAAGCCAGATCGTAGCATGTAGTCGAGATGATCAAGGCCCGCTCTTGTGCCCGAGGGCAGTGCCGCATATGTAGTGCTGACCATAGATGGTACTCCAAGATCGGAACAACTCATCCCCGGTGAGTCAATATGGATCATGAATAAAAATTCATGATTAGACACTAATCGATCTGCTTATGCAAAAAAATTAAGAGAAAAGAAACATCTGATTGTCTTGTCCTCTAAAGAGGGAAAAAATCTACTAGAACTACTAGAATTAATCTGCAGGAATAAATCTAGTAGTAGTAGAGAATGATCGACTGAAAAGACAAACCACTGTCGGCTACTCGGCTTGTTGACGGACGTGATTGAGACCTCCAGGTCTCGCTGATGTCGCGTCATGATTCGCTCACGGACGGGCCGAAGACATCAACGGCGTATCAGCGACCAATCAGAAACACGAAGATCAATTCCTCATTAGCCATGACAAATATAAATTGATCTAAACACAACGATTAAGAATGAATTACCCAGTTGGAAGAGTTGCTAATAACGTGTTAAGAATCGGTCTATGCATGGATCGCCAGATCCGTTTTCCCGTTCCCGATCCCAAGAAGAGACGTGTAGAAGTTGTAGATGATATCCCGTCTCCCTTCCCAATAGCATAATAGATGAACACATGACAGTCAATATTGTGGAACTTGTATTCTCTTATCTCATTATAGATGGGTACATGTTCCTTTATATAGTCTTAACCCTTTAGGGGTATATTTGGTATGAGCCCATAATTATCCGTAGGGTTATTGTTTCTCAAAAATGAACCGGACAAATAATTTCCGGCCGTTTTTTACTTGTTCATTTACGATATGCTAAAATATTTTCAAACTAGACATTTTTGTTTTCTATATTGTAGTATCTTGTTTCCGATCGTTTTTTTTTCAGTTTGGTTTGTGATCGCGACAATGTCCCTCTTCCGACAGCATGGACCCTTAATTTTATGACCAGAAATTATAAGTCACACATGCTTGCTTCACGAGTTGGAGCACGAGTATATATTAGGGAAGTTTTCCAAAAAATTAAATAATCATGTGAAAGAGCTGCCAAATATATCAAAAAAGAAGCCTAGACTAGACATTACATTGGATCGACAGTAACCAAGAAAGCAACAACACAACTCAACACAAACTAACGATAAATATTGGTTGGGATGTGACCTTAGCACTCGTCCACAATAAATAAATAAATACCTCACCCCATTATTGACATCCCATTATTGGTTGGGATGTTGCTCCCAGTGACGGGCAAGGCCGCAGCGACTCGATTGGTACGGTAAGGTAAGTTGAGAGGGACAAAGAGATATGGGTAGCTATATATATCATGGACGAAGATAGGAACAAACTAGAAGGAAAACATGATGGGAGGCAATTTGTCAATGTCTCAACGACCATGGTGTACCGTTGATTAGTTAACGTCCGCGTGACTTGGGTCACAATCAGTTGCCAGATAAGGGCCTGTTTGGTACAGCTTATAAGCTGTTTTTTTTGTCAAACACCTCTTTCCAAAACAGCTTTACTCATAAAGCTATTTTTCTTCCCCTCTCACAAAGATATAAAGTGGGATGAAGCTGAAAATAGTAGCTTATTGTCACACCCAATTTCAAGGACGAAATAGGATGCATAACATTATGTGTGCCTAGGAATAATCCACACATAAGTTCACAAATTACAAAGTACCATCACAGAGTTTAATACATAACGAACATAAATCCATTACAAGAATAAATAAGTAAAACAACGGAAGATGCACTAGCTCTTAGGCTCCATCTCACAGGGAAGGTCAACTGGTTGACCAAGCCGAGAAATCTTCAGGGAACTCTTCATAGCCTCCTGCTTCTGTTACCCATCCGGGATTTTTATCCAAAATTGAAAAGAAAACAAGCATGAGTACACTCGTACTCAGCAGTATAACATGGGGTTATGAAGCTCAAAAGGCTGACACTAACTTACTGCATTCAGCACTTTTAGTTGGTCAAAGTTTTATTATTAAGTATCATCAGTTATGCTTAGCCCCAAGTGATCCCACTTATATCCTTGCCAAAGTTTAAAGATACAACAACATCATCATACAGGTGGTGGCAACAGGAACATAAATGTTGGTCAAGTTAATTAATTAAACCGTAAGTTTTCCGAGCCGCTCGTGACCGTGAGCACGGCTGATATATCAGTTTTAACACTTTGCAGAGGTTGTGCATCTTTACCCATGAGTCGTGATGCCCCGAATGCCTGGGTTAATTACTCCCATAACACTGCCAAGGTGAGTGGGCGGGGTTCACTATGAAACCTTTCATAGTATCTCGTCTAACAAGATTAGGGCCGCTAGGATTGGCAAGGGGCGATAGAGCTCCCCTTCCGAGTAGCATAAAGACCCGCAGCCTACACTCAAACTCGGACAGAGGCCGCACTATAACCAGCTCGGCAAGAGCCTAATGTGCCCTTTCGGGTAACCGCTAACGAGCTAGAAAAGAGCCTACTACTGAGTTAAAGCCAGAGCCATGTAGCTCTCACGGTAGCACTGTCAGTCCCAGCTTTTGCCAACAGTGAGTTATCATTAAGGGTTATGTTCCAATTGCCATAACAGGATCACCAATTCATTCAAAGCTTTATAACATTTGACAGGGATCAAGTATTCATTTATATAGCACTAGCCATCTACCCATATGCATATCCCATAGGAAACAAGGTAAAGGATTTCAATTCTAGGGAATTAAACTACGGGTATCAAATTAAACACATGCACATGAAATCATAATTATGGTGAATAGGATAACAAGGTAGGTCCCATGCTATACTTGCCTTGGTTCTCAAAGTCTTGCTGGTCAAAACACTCCTGATCAAAGAACTCTTGATCACCAACAAACTCCTCACTGCCTGAACTCGATCACGGCATTGCAACAACACGCATTCCAATTGCATACATACAAAGCAAACAAAAGTAATATTAGAACAGTACACCAATAACAATAAACAGAGTTGAAAGGTTTATAAAAAGATACTACGCATTGCTACGATCATTTCAACGCGAATTTCATGAAAATCGGATTTAAAACGCAAAAGATATGATTTAAACTAGTTCTCTAAGAGCATCTTTAGTATTTGAATTATCCTTGAATTTAAATAATTCAAACATGACTAACAGATGGTTTAACATGTAGAGAATTTCATTACGAATCTAACGCAACTCGAATCGTCCAAATCGGAGTTAAAATAAAGTTTTTATAAACAAAATAAGGCAGTGGCATTTCTGTAAATTGAAATTTCCATTTTTGGAATAAACCGAGCAGGATTACGTGTCTTGAACTGAGAAAACGTATTCGGTGAAATACACCAGCGCTGGGGCGCGGGGTCAATAGGTCTGCCACGCGGCGGCCCGGGATTGGGCGGGTCCACGGGCACAGCCGTGCACCGCGTGTGGGCCGCGGTCCACCGGTCCACCGTGGACCAGGGAGCTTACCCCTTCGAGGGATTTAATCCTGGCCGCAGATCGACTATCGGACGGCAGAGAATAAAAGGAGGGGAGAAGAGAGGGATAACCGGCCGGAGCCAAGGGAGAGCGCGGCGGCTCCATGGCCAACAAAGGGCCGAGCTCGCCGGAGTTCGCCGGAAACGCCCGTTCGGCGTCCGTTTCGAAAACCGAGCGCATGGGGAGGAAGAGGGAAACGAGGGGAGTGCGTTGGTGCACTCGGTCGAACGCGAGGAGGCGAGCAGAGACGGCGCCATGGATCCCGGCGGCGCAAGCTCGTCGGCGAACGCGGGGAAGACACTCCAGACCGCCGCGGCTTCAACCAACAGCACAAAAATGACCTGCGTGCTCGTGCTCGTGCGAGTGCGAGAGAGGGCTCGGTTGAGACGGCGGATTGCCGGAGCGGTGTGGTCCGCGGTGGCGCCATTGCCGGCGGTGCGGGTACTCGCGGGTAAGGACCTAGAGACTACAAACCTCCGAATTGAGGGGTCCGAGAGTTGCGGTGTGTGTGTGCGAGGCTAGAGAGGCACTCGGGTGGGGCGGTGCGTGGCCGGGGAGTGCTGACCACGGCAGTGCCATTAACGGCGGCGCGGGACGCTCGCGAGCAGTGCCACAGGGCCGTGAATTCACCGAATTAAAGACTCAGAGAGGGAGAGAGGGCGATGGTGAAGCTCACCGCAGCTTCGAAGAGAGCGGAGACGGCTCAGAGAGACTGGACGGCAAGGAATGGCGGTCGGTGTGCGACGGCGATCCGAAAACTCTACGCCCACGGCGTCGGGCGTTCTGCAGTCACTGATTAGATGACGAAGAGAGGGATTAGGCCAAGGAGGTTCGCGGGAAGATCGTAGTTACGAAACGGAGCTTACCGAGACGAAATGCGGGCTCCGGTGCGGTTTCTTTGCGACAACAGCGGCGGCGGCGGTGTTCGGCGGATAGCAGATGGGAAAGGAGAGAGCTGAGGGGCGGGGTTCCGCTTTATAGCACCGAGCAGAGAGCGCGCGGCGTGCGGAGCCGTTGCGGTAACGTGGGCGAGGCGTGGGGAGTGGGAGCGGGGCGTGCAGGCGGTTCCCAATCGCGGCGGTTGCCGTCCGCGGCGCGTCCGCGCGCGTCCGAAAACGGCGGGAGGAGGGGGAGAGAGCTGACGGGTGGGACCGCCCGGCAGCGAGACAGAGGGAGAGAGGGAGCGGTGGGGATCGACGCCGACAGGCGGGACCCGCTGGTCAGAGAGAAGGGAGGAGAGCAGAGAGAGAGATTCGGCGCCGACAAGTAGGGCCCGGTTGTCAGTGGTAGGGAAGAGGGAGAGAGGGAAGTGTGGGTCGGCCTGCTGGATGGGCTTCGGCCTTTTAGCTGGGCCGCCCGAGAGAGAGAGAGAGAGAGGGGTGGGCTGGCCTTCAGGGGAGAAAGAGAAAGATCAGGTCTTTTTTTCCTTTTTATTTCTTTTTCCAAATTCATTTTCAAAACAATTTGAATTCATTTGAAATCTGGTTTTGCAAACTCAAACACCACAACAAAAATTATGCAGCTGCATGAATGCACATTCATGTTGCTAAACTAGAATTAATTTTATTTCTAAGAATTTTATTATTCCACTAAATGAAATGCTCACATAATTTCATAATTAAATCATTTTCATCTAATTTAAAATGCATTCAAAATTTTGTGGGTGTTACACTTATCACAGCTCTCTCTCCTCTTTCTCTCTCATATCCATGCATAAGGTTGTTGGTGAAGCTGTTTTGTCAAACATTTTTTTTAAAATAGTTTAGCTTCACCTAGAAAGTTGCTCATGAAGCTATTTTTTAAAAAAAACAGTTTTACTAGTGAAGCAGAGCTTTATCAAACGGGTCCTAAATCACATGAAGTCGCTGAAATAAATAACAAACAGATCAGTGAAACATTTTGGCCCAGCTGGCCTTACGACCCTGTCAATTGTCAACAGTGAGAAGACACAATGGCATGACACTCCTATTAATAAACACTAGCTAGTAGACCACCTTCAATAATGGATCAAGCACATCATGATTAGCCATTTGATCACGAGGTCATTTTTGGTTAATAAGTATCAACTGTGCGAGTAATTAACTAGCTTACGACTTTGTTAGAATAAGTTTGTTAGAAGTTAGTATTATATATGTTCTTCGTAAGTTGATAGAATTATCATGAGACAACTTGATATAACACTATATATCCACGAGCCACTAGTTGATAAAAAAAATTAATAGGGTGCCTTCAAATTATTGGCCAGTGGGTAGTGGTAGAAAAAAGCTTACCCGAAAACATTGAGCATATCACTTGGAATATGGGCATAATTTTCTAGTACATAAAAGTAGTTGGGTTAAAAAAAATTTATACCGCGCATGCAGAAACTATTTCAGGCTTTCAGCTAATTAACTGGATACCGATCGAGCCACCTGCATTGTCATGGTATACGTACACAAAATGTATCCTTTCAAGCACGAGGTAAACGGGTTTCACGTTTCTACCAGCTAGCCCCACACGACAGTGCTGCTGCTAGGTTACTTTTCCATTCACCGAAATGCGTGTTGCGATGGTAGGCTAAGAGTATAACATACTCCCTTCATGTCAAATTATAAGTCATTCCAAGAATCTTGAAGAGTCAAAGTTTCTCAAGTTTGACCAAACTTATATAACAATATAATAATATTTATGATGTTAAATAAGTATTATTAAATTCGTTATCAATTATATTTTCATAGTATACCTATTTGATGTTATAAATCTTTATAGTTTTCTCTATAATTTTTTGTTAAACTTAAGATGCTTTGACTCTTCAAGATTCTTGGAATGACTTACAATTTGAGATGGAGGGAGTATTTTGCATGCATGGGCCCGGGCCGCGACCGGCCAGCAGCTGGCTCAAAGGTGACGCAAAATCTCGCTACCAATAATTTAATCGGCAACTCGCATGCCTTGTTGGTTTTATTTTAATTAATCAATTAGTATAGTAATCCTCCATTGTCAATTGCCACGTCGAACGATGTTGACACCCTGGAGAGCCGGAGTTTGGAGCGAAAACCACAACTAAAAAATAATTTCGGATGTCTGGGTAAACCAAGCATCTCCAAAAGATTAGCTAAAAATACTAGCTAAATCTAGTGATTTAGTTACTATGTAAAATAAACAATACTAAATTACTCTAACAAACTCTAGTGATTTAGTTACTATGTAAAATAAACAATACTAAATTACTCTAACAAACTCTGCAAAATGAAGAGACTAGATGGCTAGTGAGGTAGGTTATCCAAAAATAAAAAGTGAATGAGATGAAACAGAGAGCTACTAAATTTGGAGAGTCATTTACAGATTCTGTTGAAGACAATTTTTTTTCTTTCATAATAGTCAAATTTATATTTAGAAAACAATTTGGCTAATCTCTTGAAGATGCTCTAACAATGCACAATGTTTTTTTTATCATATCTAAATCAGCTCTAAACTTACAGCCCGTTTCTTATCTATTTCCTCCATCTCAACATATAACATCTACAACTCCTTACTATACTTACTCTAAATCACCACTCTGTAGTCATCACCAAAACAATACCCTAGGAGCATCTCCAAGAGACTCTCTAAATTCTTCCTAAATATTAGGAATAAATATTTTGATAAAAAAACTACTCTCCAATAGCTTCTCTAAATGACTATCTAAATATATCCATCTTCTATTCTGAATTTTTCCCTAACCAAAAATAGAAAACGAGAATGACTTTTTAGAATGTGCATGAGATATAGAAATACCGTTGGAGATTGAAAAGATATATAAAAGCAATTTTTATGTAAATGACTCTCTAAATGATAATTTAAAGAGCTTAGAAAGACTTTTGGAGATGCTCTAACACCTTAAGTTAGCATTATGTCAAGTTATTAGCTAATAAGTAATAATGGCTAGCAAGTTCTTAATCCAAAAATTAGATCATAAAAACAACCACATAATAAAAGTAAGAGTTGCCAACTACTAACTTTTTATAATGATTTATTTTGGTTTTTAGCCTAGAAAGGGATATCCTATTTTAAGTTTTAAATATTAGATAATCCAATGGATAATCTATATTCATCGAATTTCGCTGATTCTATATCTCACTGGTCACTACTTTGTATGCACACTTAAATTGGATTTAGATCATCTGTATCTATATAGATATTAAAAGTTTTTTCTATTCTTATATAGTACTCGAATTTAAATTTGGATTGCATCGGGCGCCACTTTTTTTTTTTTTGAAAGCTAAATCATAACTTCGTTAAGATCAGCAACCAGGCAAATCGCCCGCAACAAGGTCACTTACAAACTCTGGGCCTCCGGTCATCAAGAACTCAGAGCCAGAAGACAGAACACAACGACCATAGGTAGCTAAGTAGTCAGCCACCTTATTACAACATCGATTACAGAAATAGACATTACAATAAGAGAATTCGAAACGCATTAAGACACGAGCTTGATGTACAAAGGCATCCTATGGCACTTCGATCGGTTTCACTCCCTTTTAGAACATCAGCTAACACAGTGTTGTCCATCTCCAAGATAATACGTGTCATACCCATCTGTGCAGCGTATAAAATGCATTTGTTCACCGCCATAGCCTCAGCATGAAGAGCAGATGCTGCATATTTGATATTTCCAGCTCCTGAGGCTAACACCTCGCCATGCTTATCTCTGATGATGAAGCCCCACCCTCCTTTTCTAGTCTTTTGGTCATAGGCACCATCAATATTAATCTTGTAGATATCCTCTGGTGGTGGTTTCCATTTACTATTATTAGTTAACACCCCTTTCATTCCGGTCGCATTAAGCTTCTCAAATTCCGATTGAAAATAACATGTGGAATTATAGATTTCGGTTGCAGTCAAAATTCTTCTTCCCTCATTGGCTTTGTTCCTTGCTGACCACCATCTCCATAAAAAAAATAATCTTCATCTTGGTATTTTTATCCAGCATCCAAATCATACTACAAGTCTCCCATGCAGAATTGCATCTAGTTAAATCATTTCTGATGTATTCCAAATTCATTAGACGCCAACACATCCTAACTAACTTGCATTTGAAAAAGAGATGACCATTGTCCTCATCAAACCTTTTGCAAAAGAGACATTTTGTATCTATGTCAATACCATGGCTTATCAGGTTTCTTCTTGTTGGCAAACTGTTATGAGCAAAACGCCACATGAATATTTTCACTTTGTTCGGAACTTTGAGCTGCCATATTTTATACCACTCAAATTGACATTTGTTATCACTTTCACTCCCTGAAGTAGAAGCATCCAAATCAGCCAACCTATCCCTCCTTGCAACTGCAACCTTATAGGACGATTTAACTGAAAACAAACCTTTTGTGTCAAAATACCATGCAGGCCAATCCTCCAAATTATCTGCGATTGGAATTCTTAGGATCTCACTGGCATCCTCTGGCCAAAATATATCAGCTATAAGTTGTTCATCCCACTCACCTGTTACACGATCAATAAGTTCACTCACTTTAGACAGTATGTTCGCTCCTCGAGGCGTTGCCGGCTTTCTTGTCAGACCTTTGGGGAGCCATGGATCCTCCCAAATGTTAATATTTTCACCATTACCAATTCTCCATCTGATACCTTCTTTCAGCAGCTCCACCCCTTTCAAAATACTTCTCCATGTATATGAACTACCATGCCGATAATTACAATGGAGATATTTGAATGTGGGAAATATTTTGCCTTTAAAACCTGACCACAAAGAGAATCAGGATAGGTAAGTAATCTCCATGCTTGTCGACTGAGCATGGCCATATTAAATAGGTGTAAATCACGGAAGCAAGTCCTCCCTTCTTTTTTGATCTCGAAAGTTTTTCCCAACTCAGCCAATGTATCTTATTTGTTTTACACAACAACTATCTAGTGTTTCTCGGCCAATCTTTTTTGAGAAGATGAGGCGCGGCCGGATCTCTCCCGTATGGCCCATGGGCTTTCGATTCTGTTGAGATTGTCGTGGTCCAGAACTGCGTTGGTAGGCCTAGTAGCCTAGTAGGCCTGAAATATCGGATACGTACTCTGCAGCCCACATTCGTCAGTCCGTGCCGGCAAGCACGTGGGCATCTGCGTCTCTCGTTTCGGTCCTGTTCGCCCCCAAACTCCGGAGGAGCCTTCCGCGCGACGCTCCACGGCTCCACCACCGCTAAAACCCTAGACGGCCAGCCCGCGCACGGAAGCTGGGAGCGGAGCGGAGGCGAGCCTCTCCTGCCTCGGGTACTCCCGGCCACCGCCTCCCGCCATGAAGCTGACGGTGAAGACCCTCAAGGGCACGCACTTCGAGATCCGGGTGCAGCCCAACGACACGGTGAGATATTCCGATCCCCATTTCGTTGTTTTTTGAAATTTTCTCGTGCTTCTTACCGGGGACGGGTCTGTGGGTGCGAGCGCTTATGGCCCCTCAGATCAACGATTCGCGGCGAGCAGTATGGCATTGTGGGGGGTTTTACTACGGTGCTGGGCATTGCTGATTTGTTGTGGGCGACAGGGCGAGGTGGGTTGTTTATGCGGCATTCTGACGGGGGACGATTTAGGGAAGAGCTGAATGTTTTGCTGGAGATTTGGATTTCCTGTCTCTGTATGCTTCGCTAGGAGCTGTCGAGAAAATTCAGTAGGGAATGGGAGTTTTGTGATGACGAACGAGGGTATATGATTGGCCTCAAGACTGGAGAGTGAGGTCCGCAGGTGTTCCTTGTGGTTTATAGGATTTGATTTGAGACTTTGTGTCCTGACATTTCGGAGTATGACCGTGTGAGTGCTGTCGTGGAGATGGTACATTTGGCAAGTGCCAGGTCTTACCATAATCTATGTATTAATGTAATGGAGTTATTGCTGCCAAATGTTTATGGCACTGCTGTAGAAGTAGTGGGTTGCAGGGCTATGGGCATGTTTGGGGCCGTGTTTATTGCGGTGGCGGACAAAACAAGCGAAGAATTGCACCAAACGCCCTACGCGCGCGAGCGATTCTATTTGCACACGCCATCCACACCACGAAAATGAACTGGAAGCTGTGTTTACCGTGCCGTGGTGGGACGGTCGCATTACGCGTACCGCACCGCACGATCCGCAGACGCCATCCCAAACACGCCCTATGTTAACCTTGGATTCCCTACAACGGAGTTAAACGACATCGGGCTCAAAGTTTTACAATACGGATTTACATGAAAAGAATCGGAATCCGGGACAGGAAGAGAAGAAGTGGGGGTGTTTTTTTTTTTTGAACTGATAAGTGGGGGTGTTGAGAAGGAAGAGCCTGGGGATTTCTATTTCTGATGCACCCTTTTTGTTGGTAGATACTGGCTCAAAGTAACATGTACCTTGCTTATTTGAAGACCATGTCCCTGCTGCAGTGCTGCCTGACACACACACGCTGGCTGTTGTAGGCAGCATCCAGATCCATTTGCACATGTTCCGTACTCAGTCCTGATTGTCATACTTCCATGCTCTTGGGGCTTGGGCTATTTGATTGTTATGCTGGTATTCTCTTGCCTCTTGTGTCCATTTGCCTACCTTCTTCGAATGCCTCGTGGTGCCT
The DNA here is from genome assembly GCA_022036555.1 of Microstegium vimineum. Taxonomy (NCBI): domain Eukaryota; kingdom Viridiplantae; phylum Streptophyta; class Magnoliopsida; order Poales; family Poaceae; genus Microstegium; species Microstegium vimineum. The sequence continues at coordinate 42,432,802 of CM039121.1, read as the reverse complement.
TGTTCTTTTCCCTGTCTTCTGCTTTCCTCTGCCATCAGCGATGCAGGAGCAATACATAATGCTTGTCAGCTTACTGTTTTGTGATGATAGTTGTGTCAGTTTTATTGACATTGAATATTTTGTCAAGGTTCTACTAATGATTCCTTCTTTACTAGATTATGGCTGTGAAGAAGAACATCGAAGAGATACAAGGGAAGGACAGCTACCCATGGGGCCAACAACTGCTAATTTTCAATGGAAAGGTCTTGAAAGATGAAAGTACATTGGATGAGAATAAAGTTAACGAAGATGGATTTCTAGTTGTCATGCTTAGTAAGGTTGGCTTCTAATACATCTCTGTACTACGTATTATAGGAATCGTTTCAGATAGCTATGATGTTTTACTGAAGTATTTGCCGTAACTTAAGTCCCGACAACTTGATTTTAGTGGAAAACTTGATGCAAAATTTATAGATATAATACAAATAGGATGAATTGTAACATGTGAAGAAAAGTTAAATTTAGGTACAAAAATATAATATTGTTATTTGCCAATGGTGAATTTGTCTTACACATTATTTGACCTGCTGTGGTGCTCTGCACTTATTGCTTATCATCTGGCATAGTTCAATACTATTCTTCTATCCTGCGGTAGCTATAACACAAATAACTCCTTTTGTATCTCAGTTAAAAAGTACATGATATGGCAACACACATTCTGGTACTGGGTGTTCCTTGAATGATATGTTTAATGTTGAATGGTATATCATTTAGCACCATCACTCAGCACATGTTATCCTTTATTCAACATTTTCCTTGTATGAACTCTTGTTCTGTTTCATATAAATTCATACTTATCCACTCTGCTTTCTGCAGGGTAAAACATCTGGTTCAAGTGGAACTTCATCTTTCCAGGTAAAGTTAGTCCCTTTGTGGGTGCAAAACCAAACGACCAGCTTATGTTCTAACTGCTTGAACCATTACTAGCCCCCAAACACTCCTGCAACACAGCAGGCACCTTCTCTAGATGCCCCACAACAAGCTCCTCAACCGCCCCCACAACAAGCTCCTCAACCGCCGTGAGTTCTTGCTATAGCTTTTATTTCTTTCTCTGTAACCTCTTCATTTGTTTTCATTTTCTCGTGAACTCATGGGATGCATCTTTTTGCAGGGTGGCACCAACTACAACTTCTCAGCCTGAAGGACTTCCTGCACAGTATATTTCCAGCCTACCAATCACATCTGTGCTATTACGAGATTTTGAACCACTTAAAATTCCCATTACTGCTTCCGTAGATATCCTCCATCAGGGAAAAAAAACTATGTCAAGCTTCGTTGAGATTTTTGAAGTTATTTGAAACATAAATTATGCAACCTTGCAGAAATGGGCATAGCTTGCAGGAATAGAACCACCAACTTCTTTATGTAAATTTAATATGGCCCAATAGGGAAGACACTGAATTAATCCGAATTATAGTGATACATAACAAGTAGATTGGGAGAACAATAACTATGTTGAAGATAGATTTGAAGTGCTCTTATGAATCTGGAAATTTCCATTTCTTTTACTTTCTTTTGTTATATTTAATTATTCTACTAACTAAAACTGATTCTACTTTTTTTCTTTTTGTTAGGGCTCCTAACACATATGACAATGCAGCATCAAATCTTCTATCAGGAAGCAATATTGACACAATGATTAACCAGCTAATGGAGATGGGTGGGGGAAGTTGGGACAAAGATAAAGTTCAAAGGGCTCTCCGTGCCGCTTATAACAACCCGGAACGTGCTGTTGAATACCTCTACTCTGTATGTATTTTTCTCGTTGACCCTTTCTTTTGCCTTCCCTTGAACTTAATGATGGTATCCAATTTTATGGTGCTAAAGTTGCTGTCAAACATTAGGGTATTCCAGTAACAGCTGAAGTTGCTGTTCCAATTGGTGGTCAAGGAGCAAACACAACTGATCGAGCTCCTACTGGGGAAGCCGGTCTCTCTGGGATTCCAAACACTGCTCCACTAAATCTTTTCCCACAGGTGTACTTTATGTGGTCCATTCATTATCACTGTAAGTTGAAGCATGTATTGACCATTAAACAATTCAGCAGGGGGGTTCCAATGCAGGAGGTGGTGCTGGTGGTGGACCACTTGATTTTCTTAGAAACAATCAACAGGTTCGCATTTTATTTTCTGTCATTTAAGGATTTTTGGGTTAATTATCTACTATTTCTCGTACATACAAAAATATAGTATTAGAAAAAAGGTGCCCATGGTATAAGCTGCTACAGCATCCAAGATTTTTGAGGCGTTGTGGTCTCCTGTGGCGCTGTGGGTATGTGATATGGTGTAACTAAAACCCTGTGGCGTCCTGCAGCGCCTGGGGCACACCTCAACGCGTAGGTGACAACTTGGGGATGCCTCAAAAACCATGACAGCGTCATCTAGCAGCCTAGCACACTTGTTTTCTCACTAGGATGGACCTTATTTCAATGTGGTGTGAACATGAGCTTTGTAAAACTTTAATACACGTTTTGTTTGGAATGAAACCCCAAATATGCGTCCATCTAACCTTCTCCTAAATACGCCAAATAAAAATCCGCAATAAATGAGCACTAATGATTGATGTGCATGGTCATGGTTTCCCTCACCTTAATTTTAGCCCCAAGTCCAAATGAACTATATTTGGGATCGGCAAGGTGCGATTACTTCAGTTTATCAAGTAAAAAATCTCGCCGTTCTAATTATGAATATGAATTAATAGCATATCAATTATTTTGCAGTTTCAAGCAGTTCGGGAAATGGTCCATACAAATCCGCAAATTTTGCAGGTTTTGTATTCTATGTTTTGGCTTACATTCTATGGCTTCTTGTGTAGCACCTTCCTGAATTTTTTGCTGGTATCATGTTATAGCCTATGCTCGTTGAGTTGAGCAAGCAGAATCCTCAAATTCTAAGGTTGATTGAGGAGAATCATGATGAATTTCTTCAGTTACTAAATGAGCCCTTTGAAGGTGGAGAGGGGTAAGCATTCTCTTATTTGATTCATTTAACTTTTTTTCCCCTTTGTTTGGGTTCTGTCTGCTTCATCACCACATGGCAATTGTCATAGATTTCTGATATTTTTTGAATTGCTTTTTACTGATCTTATAAATAGACAGTGTCATCTCATTTCTTCTGCTCATTTCCTCGAAATCTCTAGGGATTTCTTAGACCAACCTGAGGAGGATGAAATGCCTCATGCTATTAGTGTTACACCAGAGGAGCAGGAGGCCATTGGGCGGGTAAGCCCGTCATTGTTGAACTCACTATCCTCAAACTTCGTAGATAATTGAGATCATATAATCATGTTTTGGTTTGTTTTTGTATATTCAGCTTGAATCCATGGGGTTCGACAGAGCACGCGTTATTGAAGCATTCTTTGCGTGCGATAGGAATGAGGAGCTAGCAGCAAACTATCTTCTTGAGCATACTGGTGAGGAAGATTAAGCAGGAATAGTTTTCATTCGGTGAGAACTCTGCCATCCTCTGGTTGGTTATCCTTCTGTAAACATATATGGCATGTGGCTCATGTCTGGGGTTATTTCGTTCTTTATTTTGAACTTTGACAGCCTTTCGTCAACATCTGACCCACATTGATCAAGATTGGAAGTTCCGAGTGACTACTCAGAGTTGATATGGAGCTGACAGTCATTTGAATTGATTTCTTTGTGCAAGACATATTACATGTTGCCTTTTACATTTAAATACATGTAGCTGAACACAGTTAAGTAGAATGCTACAGTTGTGTCTTCCCATCGGTGCCTTTCATCAGCGTGTAGTGGTAAACATCAGTTCTGCTCCTGTATGGCTGTATGCATAGGATGCAAGTACAAGGCAAGTATGGCTTGGGGAAAGTACAAGGATATACTGCCCGCATGTGTGGATGATATGTGCAGATAGGTTGAGTGTGCCAAGGCTGGCAAGTGTATTAATGCTGCCATTGTAGTTTTGACTCAATGTTAGACAAATGCGACTGTTGAGCGTAACTAGACTTATTTGCTATTTCTGTGATAAATATTGCTTGCCCGATTAAGCATCTACCGCTACTTATCGCGCGGGCCTGGACGCGGCCTCGTCATGGCCACGTCGTCCCCCTTGTTTCGGCCGTCGGATCGCATCCATGGACGGCTAGGATCGCCCCCGCGCCGTCGGAACTTTTGCATAAAAGTCCTCCAGTTTAACCTCTAAGGGTCTGTTTGGAATGTAGGAATTTTACAGAAATTACACATGAATTTTACAGGAATCAATTCCTTTTCACAAGGAAAAAATATAGAAACCGGAAAAAATCCCGCGTTCCAAACATGTGAGAAGCTGGAAGTACAGACAGAATCGCAGCTACAAAAAGTCAAAAACGCAAACACTGTTCTTCCTCGCTTGGCGCTTCATTTCACAGGGTGCAGCACAGCTTTGCGTCTATCGATGACAGGCAAATGGAGAACGCTTGGTAGCCGGTCAGCGGGTATCTGCAAAACACGAATTTTCTGAGATGAAACTGATCCCCCAATTGAATCAAAAGCACTGGAGTAATTTTGGGTGAGGTTTTCTTTGTTACCTGAAGTCCATTATATACTTGGATTTCCCAACCCTACCAAGCTGCAACACTGTTTGCCTCCCGTTTTCCTGCAAAACAAAGTTATATGAATGCTATTGATCTCTGATAGCACATACTAAACAAATGAAATGTTACCTCCAAAGTCATCTGAAAATTCTTGACCGATGTTTGCACCTTGTACCCCATCCTCCCTGCCCTCTCTCTGAAGTCCAGTTCGTAGCGCTTTGTCATCTGTTGTGAAGAGGCACACGGAACCATAACAACACAAATCAACAATCATCAGCTTGCCTCTTGAGAATTGAGATATCAAACAAGCTGGCATGATGAGCTCCTTACATGGTTGTAGAATGGGCTTCTTGAGCACAGCTGCTCAGCTCTGCTCTTCTTCTCCTGCCAATCCTTTGGGAGCCCACTGACATGCTGAATCTGCAAACTTCCAGAGTCACTTATAAGAACCATATATGCCTGATTCCAAATTACATCGCTGAATTTTGAAAGTTTTCATCTGAACTTTACCTGAGCAGAATTGTTAGTCTTGAGCTGCATGGATTGGTTCTTGGGGATCCATGCCCTCATGTTTCTAAAACTCCCGGTGAGCGTGGTGATGGTGGGGGCAAACCTGCATGAACCAAGAACTCTAGCTGGGTCAAGAAGCAATCCAGAAGGGAGCATTTGGTTCCTGACGGATTTTGAGGTCGATCGGATCGGATCTTACGCAACAACGCCAAGAAGCCGCTTCGACTGGTTCTTCAGCTCGTCCGCTCGGTTCCCCTGCCAGCACAGCCAAGAACATCTGCTCATCAAGCTCTCAAACGCAATCAGAAAGAAGAAACATGATTTGAGGTCTGCATTTATTTACCTGGCCCCAGATTTGGTACTTGGATCCGACCAGATTGGCGCCCACCGTGCCGAGGAAGTTGTTGTCGGAGGTGCAGAAGATGCCGTCCTGGTTCTGCGCCACGATGAACTCTGACCTTCCCCTCCTCCTCCGGTGCCGCGCCACCGCCAGCTTGCGGTCCTGCCGGCCCTGCCCCTCCTGCGCCATTCCACAAACACAAATTAGCCCCCGAATTGCTCTGAGACATCGCCTTTCAGATTTGAAACGATCGATGCAGCTCGGTGTCGGAGGCTACTAGTATCTGACGTTGGTGTAGAGGGAGTAGAGCGCGACGCCTCTGGCGCCGGTGGCCGCCTCCCTGACGACGACGCACGTGCACCGGCCGACGTCCTGCGGCAGAGGCCGGCACAGCAGCGCCCTGCAGGACACACACAAGGGGAAAGAAAGAAAGAGGGAGAGCGTTACTAGCTGCTCCGCGGGAGTCCCGCGGCGGAAGAGGAGGGCCGGGCTCCGGCGGCGGCGGCGTACCTGTTGGGGAGCGTGGCCCAGGAGGAGGCCGGCGCGGACTCGCTGTCTGAGAGGTCCCACGCCTCGTAGTTAGAAGACGGCGGCGGGAGCAGCTCCCTGCCCCTCGGCCCGACGACGACGAACGCGGGCGGCGGCGCCTCGGCCGCCATGCGGAGCTGCAGCGACGACGGCTTCAGCGGCGGAACTAGCGCCCGCGCCGTCTCCGCGGGCTTCGACATCACGGCGGTCGTCGTCGTCGCAGCCGCCGCCGCCTTCCCCTTGTCCTCCTCCTCCTTCCCGCGGCCGAGGCTCTTGGGGCGCTGGTTCTCCTTCTCCGCGGATGCCGCCGGCCCGCGCCTGGCGCTCGCCACGGCCGGAGCCGGAGACGCAGCCGCGTTGTTGCTCCGCGGACGCAGCGGCTCCCTCCTGGCCCTAGTCGTCGTCGCCTTGGGGTTGGGCGTGGTGGTGGCGGACGCCATCCCCGGGCGTGGCCTGTGCAACTAGTATGGCAGGCAGCGCGGTGCGGTGCGGTGCAGGCTGAGCCGGGACACGCGGGTGCGCAGCGGACAGCTCGGTGGACGGGAATAGACTGAATAGTGACTAGTGGGCGATTTGTTGTTTATTGGTGGGTGATTTGGAGGGACGATTTAAATTTGAAACCGGCGAGAGCGACTGCTTGGTAGCTAACTTTGGGCTGGCATTGGCAACGGTCGCTTCCTCGGGAGTCGTGCCTCTCCGGTCATCTTTTGGTTTGGGCCTTGTTCACTTCCCTTCAAAATTCCAAATTTTCTGTCGCATCTTTATCCCATCGAATCTTTTAACGCATACATGTAATATTAAATATAGATAAAAAATATAACTAATTACACAGTTCATCTGTAATTTGCGAGACGAATCTTTTGAGTCTAGTTACTCTATGATTGGACAATAATTAATATATACAAATGAAAGTGCTACAGTGTCAAAATTTCAAATAATTTTGGATCTAAACACCCCCTTAGACCTTTTACACTCCGTAGAGTATAGGAGTAATGGATTTTTGTCATGCTCCTGCAGTCCTATAGTACTGTAGTAGGACGCTACTGCTGCTACAACTAGTAGGAGTACAGCGTGATTTGAATGAGGTTACGAGAAAACGGAGAGGTGGATTGGGAACAAACCTCGCAGAAAATTTGGCTCCGTTGGACACCATTTACGTCCAATTTGTAGAAAAAATATATAACTAATTTGTTATAAGAAAAAAAATATTATCCATGACTAAAAAGTAAGACTGATTCTGGTCAAGCGAAAACAACCTTTAAAAATTCTAATTTCCAAATGCAAGGCAAGGAGGCATTCAATGCAGAGCCTATTTGGTTGATGTTTATGTGTCTGATAAGTCGATTTTGGTTGTTTTTTTATTGTTTCGTTGTCAGGGAGAAAAAAACATACCATGACTGATAAAGTGAACCGATAAATTAAGCGAACAGGCTGGCGGATTGCTTTGGCTTGCTCGTTTCATCGTTGTGCCATCTGGAGAATTCAATCAATTATTATTGGGGGTAGTTGTAATAGTAACCGAAAAGTGAACCAGCTCGAATGGTAGAGTATAAAATAAACTTAGCCGACGGGGTCATTCAAGTCACTAAACTTGTAAAGTGATATTTATGGGTCATTAAACTTGACAGACGATATCATTTAGGCTCATAAACTTTCAAGTTGATCACCACATGTCTCTAAACTTAGTCGATGGTACAATCTTGGTTCATAACTTAGCTAGCAGTGCCATTCGGTCTAAATATGGTCTAACCCCTTTCTCTAAATGCCTGTTTGGATGAGGTAGAGCTAGTTGATGTTAGAAAAAAAAATAACGTAAATTAGTTAAGGTTAACTAGCTAGTTGACTAACAACTAGTTAAAAACTTAATTAAAAAATTCATTCACCTATTAGCCATTTTGTTTGGATACACTAAAACTAATTTAAATTATAATTAACTAGCTAGTAATTAGCTCATTGTATCTATCTAACATTAGGTCAGTCTCAATGGGAGTTTCATTAGAGTTTTATTTACAATAAATGTGTTGCTATATAGCTATTTTCAATGACATGACAGTGTATTTAAGAAGAGAAATAAGAAATGAGATGAAACTCTTGAGTTATGAAATTAAATGTTTATGAAACTGTAAAATAAAACTCTCTATTAAGAGCGGTGTTATCTTTACACGACGTGACAGTTTTTAAAACAACGCAACGAAACTTACAGTAAGACTTATCGCAGCGCTGTACTGAAACCATTCTGGAGTACGGAGTACATGTTTGGCGTAAAAATTACTGCACCGCATGCTGTATTAGTCTACGCTACACCAGCTAACGGCCAGACTTCCGCTACTGCACGCGCGGTCCAGGCGCTCCTGGAGGGACTGCATGTCCGGCCCTGCATCCGTTTGTATCATTAAATTCTTTTTAATAAATCCTTCAAAACAAAATATTATACGGATATATTTAAATAAAGTGATAAGTGGATCCTAATATTAATAGTTGGTATAGTGTATGGAATATAAAAGATGATGGGTGCGAAAGAAACGTGTATAGAGAAGAGAACTTTAATGACTAAGACTGATAGAGCGATAGAGGATAGATTTAGAAGAACAGCCGTGCGAACCGTCTAACCTTATTATACCATTCGGGGTGACGGAGTAGTAGAGTACCGAGTACTACAGACATTTCCGTACAGTACAGACAGCGGAGCCGTGACGCTGACGCCTCCGTATTTGACAACGTTGACCACAGAGTCCCAGACGGGCCCCGGCTTTCGTCGTATCCAGCTGCTTGTCAGTTGTCAGGTCGCCTTTTCTTTAATGGGCTGCAAGTAGTACTAGCGAGCCCGGGCTTTGGAACCAACCAGGGGAAGGGAACGAAAAAACCCATGTTTAAATGCTTCTGAGCGACTGCCCATGTTTAAAGACTTGAACGCAACACGAGTAAGGCTGTGTTTAGATGCTAAAAAGTTGTTGAAAAAAAATTCTGTAGCATTTTTTATTTATATTTGGTAATTAGTGTTCAATCATAGACTAATTAAGTTTAAAAGATTCGTCTCGTAAAATTAAAACAAATTGTGCAATTAGTTTTTGATTTCGTCTACATCTAGTACTCTATGCATATATCGCAAGTTTGATGTGACGGAGAATCTTCTTTTTGTATAGTGCCAAGTTTGAAGTTTTTTATGGAACTAAACATAGCCGAACAGATTATCCTGACTACTGTAGTCTTCGATACAAGAGTTGCACTTGAACCTTGTTTTGTTTAATTTTTTTCTGTTTTTTTTTCGAGATAGAGAAAGAGAGGATGCTGTGCTATGTAGGCCCACTGAAGAGTACTCCACTCAGCTGCTATTGTAATTGGGCCGGGCTTCCCGTTAGGGTTTCTTACGCAAAACGAATCTATGGGCTGCATTAGTTAGCACAAAAGTATACGGGTCCATATATTCCGCCCAATTCGCTGCTTCAATTCAGAAGGAAATTATTTTTCTTATTACTGTAATAAGTTTTTTGAGCACATATTATGGCATTAATTAAAGTATATAATAGAGTATTTTGAAGAGATTAGCCAAAATAATTTTAAAGCTAAATTTAGCTATTATTAAAAAAACATCTCTCCAACAACATAAATGACTACCTAAATTCACTAGCTCTCCATCACACCTTATTCACTCTCTACTTTTAGATATTCATATTTTACCCCACTAGTCATTCAAAACACTTTATTTTACTTTTAGAAAGTAGCTAAATTTATATATTTACTAGTTTTTTTTATCTGTTGAAGATGCTCTAACGCTCCCGAAATTATTTTGCTTACAATGAGTGGGCCATGCATCCTTACGCGTGATGCGTGAATGGGAAGCACAGAAAAGAGTTGGTCCTCCCGCCAAGTAAGCAGAACGTGGAGTGACACAACTTAGACTGTCTCCAACAAACTACCCAAACCGTGACCCATCCCCAAAATGCGTCGTGCACAGTGTTTTTGGGGGAGAAAAACACCTTCCAACGGAGTACCCAAACATGGCATGCATTTTGCGTGAGCGGCAACACGATAGCCAAACTTGCGTCTCCTCTCCGTCCCTTTGCGTCTCCTCCAGGCGTGGGCCCACAACCACGAGGAGCGGAGCTGGGGCGGAGGTCGCTCGCGCCAGTAACGGGGCCGGGGCGGAGCTCGCGCGCTCCCCGCGCCCGCGGCGGCCGGCCGGGGCCGCGCTCGCCGGCTCCCGCGTGGATTCATCGGACGGAACAGGGAGGGGCTGCGGCGGCCATCGGAAGAGCAGAGGAGGGATTGCGGACGCGGTGGAGCAGTGCCACTCGCCACCCGTGGGGAAGACCCGCTCGCGCCGCGAGAGCGTCTCGACCGCTGGAGATGCGCGCGTCAGCCGCTGCGTCGGAGCAGAGAAGACGTCGCCGCCGCCGAGCGCAGCAGAGTGCGTCCGCCGACCGCGGAGAACGCGCCGCGAGCGCAGGGAAGCTCCACGCGCTGCGAGCCGCCGCATCTCCGTAGTGCCGTGGACTGCGCACGGGTGACTCTGCCGGCCACAGAGACTGCAGGCTAGTTCCGCCGTGCCGTGTCGCGGCGAGCTACTGCCCGTGCGAGTGAGCTCCTATCTCCTTCTTCTTTGCCCCTTCTTTTCTCCGCGCGCTCTCTCTTCTCTCGGATCTCGTGAAGGATAAGTGATGATTTTGCATGTGCTGTTGAGACGGATGGTTTTGCGTTCGTGACTTTTCACGGTTGATGACCCAAAACGTGAAATGGGTGTGTTATGTATCCATTTTTGGGACAGTCTTACGCGTTCCTATCCACTCTTGGCGATCCAAGCACAGGCCATGCACTTGCCCCGTCCCGTGGCACTCTCCCGGCTGGTTTCGTCTCCTTCCATCCTCATATACGGTCTTTTGTTCCGGAGTTCGTTTTGAGCGGTCAATTTGTTGGAGGGGAAGCTGGCGATGATACTTGCCAGTGTCTTCTTGTTTGTTCCCCGGATGGTGTGTGTCGTCCTTGACTCGGTTGATTGACTGCATGACCAAACGCCGTATCAAGTACCAAGTGGCGGCACATTTGCCACCTGTGAACTATCTGTACCTCCTCACAGAAATGATAACAGTACATTACCAACCCCACGGATCAATGGTCTAAGTTATGGGACAATAACTGTGGCGGTTTGGAATGACTGTCAGGGTTATGGAATAAACAAACTAAAAAAACTCAGACGAACCCGGTTGGCTATCTTTGCTTTGTTCTCCCCTGGATGGTGTGTGTCGTCCTTGTCTGGTTGATTGACTTGCATTTGCATCTCAAACCCGTACTCAAGACTCAAGTGGCATGGCACATTGCCACCTGTGAACTATCTTACACTACTACAGAAATGATTAATCGTAGCGGTTATTCCAACCGCCACGGATCAATGGTCACAGTTAATAGGGACATTAACTGTGGCGGTTGGAAGTGACTGTCACGGTTAATGGAATAAAAAAAACAAAAAAAAACTCAGATCCAGACCCGGTTAGGGCTGAATCTGGCTACTGACGCCCCGCCGCCGCCGTTGCGCCGCCGCGCCGCCCGCGCAGCCCGCAGCCGCGCCGTCGCCCGCGCGGTCCTGCGGCAGCCTCGCGCAGCCCCGCTGCCGCCCGCGCCGGTGGCCCGGCCACTGCTGGATCTGGAGGGGAGAGGAGGGGTGCCGTTGAAGGAGGAGCTCTGCGCTGCCGCCGGGTGGGGTTGGGGGAGGGGCGCCGCGTCATTGCCGGGTGGGAGCGCGCCACGCCGCCGCCGGGTGGGGTCGGGGGAGGGGCGTCGTGCAGTTGCGTGTGGGGGTGGGAGAGGGAGATAGGAAAATTAGGGTTTGGCTTGTTATATATAGCGTGACATGTTTTCTGGGCTGAATGGGCTTCGAAATGAGCTCAGTTTAACCGAGACGGGCCTTTAAGATAACCGCCTCCGTAAATCTATTTTACGAGACGGTTGAATGTGACCGCCTCGGTTAATAAAAATCGATCTCCATGGTTAATCGAAACATTAACCGTGTCGGTTTACCATTTTGCCTGTCACAGTTAAGAATTCCCAGGTGCTATGCAAAAGATTTTTTTATAGCAGTGTTAGACGATCCTGTGATGCGTCACATTAGCATTTGTGATATACTTTGTACGTCCATCCCTAAACATCTATCGCCACGTAAATTGTGTCAATAAATTTTACTTATGTTTATATAAAAAATACATATAACATTTGTATTTCTAAATAAATTTATAAAAAATAGATTTAAATATTTTTTAATAATATTACTTATATATTATAAATATTATTATTTTAATATATATTTGTTTAAAGTTATTTCTCAAGAAACAAAAACGATAGACATATAAAAACAAAGAGAGTATATTACTAGTTGAGTACACCCTCCGTTCCAAATAACTGTCTTTCTCACTTTCTGAAAAATAATTTGAATTAATTTTATATAAAAAATTATTAATAGTTATGATACATAATTGATATCATTAGATAGATCTTTTGATCTAGTTTTTAATAAATTTATTTGGAGATATAAATATTGTACATATTTTATATAAATCTAATCAAAGTTGTGACACGAAAACTCAAAATGATAGTTAATTTGGGACGGAGAGAGTACTCTACTACTGTATTAGAGGTGGAAGGCGGGTACCGTCCAAACAACGCATTTCGTGTCACTGAAGAGAGTAAATCACATACACCAACGAAAACAAGACCAGTAAAGAAAGACAACGAATAATAGTCGTTAACTATTGTCAACTCATAATACTACTCTTTAACGTCGAATAAAATGTGGCAGTTCCAGGATACCTGACAATTGTTCATCGACGCCATATTTTTTTTATTTTTTAAATTTTTAATCAGTGGGCGTTGTTCATCATTGTGTCCTTTTTGTTTTTATTTTTTATTTATATTTTATTTTTCATTTCTTTTCTCCTCGTCTTTATCTTTGTTTTTCTTTTTCACATATCACAGGCGCACGGAGCGGGTGTACTATGCTAGTATATATAATAGAATATATAATATTTTTAGATTTCCATACATGAATCTTACGCCCACTACTTTAATTTCCACTACTTTAATTTGGATAATTCTCAAGGCGTGGCAAATTGACATATGCCTATCCGTCCAAATCATCACTAGAGTGGTAGCACAGGATATAAAGGCAGACTATGGAGCTATATATAACGAGTGGCCACCCTGTTTTTTTATGTATTGTATATTAAAAAAATAATAGTTTATGTAAAAACGTAAACACATGTAGGACGTGATTGGTTTTGCCTAGTCCATAGTACCAAAATTGAGTTGTTCGGTTGCTTGGATGTCTAGTCAGGCATAACCCTGACTCGTACAAAACGGCTCCTGCGGTCTGGGTGCAGAGGAATTCATTTCTGGCCAGCTTGTTTTGCATGGTGCTCGTCGGGTGCTTGACGTTCCTTAGCGAGCAACCGATCACTTCTTGCGGGTAGCTCGGATAGGATGAATGGAAACGTGAGCAAAACGAATTGATCATGTGCAGTAACTTTGATTAAGTTTAGAGTAAAGTGCATCAACTTTATCTTAAACATCAAATTAATTTCAAATCTCCAAATATAGCATATTTGTACATGCTTGAATATGTTAGCTTGTTTTTCCTATAAATTTTGTCAAAGTAAAAGAAATTTTCTTAATTAGGACAAAAATTAAATTGATATATATATATATATATATATATATATATATATATATATATAATAAGTTGGAACTAAGGGGTATTATTTTATTTGGCACTTTGTAGACATATGGTGTTATTTGCCACCTTCCATTATTCACACTAACATGTCCCATGAGTCATACCCAACAAATGACACAATCCAATGCCATACATATATTGTGATGGTCGATATATACCACACATGTCTAACACGTGTTGCTTATTTGAGCACGCTTTATACCACCAAGATAACGCTTAAACCATGTGGCCACGAGAGTAAATACAAAGCTTATAAAAACTGTCTACAACCTACGTAAACCATATATTCCTTGGGAACTACGTTTATAGCATCAATAGACTTGAGGGGTGACATTTCTATTATTCAACTATATTATTGCTTAATGATTAACTTTGTTGTAAGTGAATACTGTTGGCACTAGCTGTCCAAAGAAAAAAAATGGTCTGACTTCATATATATATATATATTTATAGGGTGAGTTTTCTATACACGTGCGTGTATCTACTCCCTCAATATAACTAACGTGGGAGTAACGTGGGAGTAGGATATCGGATCAACATATCACTACTACAGAATCGGCAATCAGTGCCGGTTCAAAACCCCCCTACAGTGGCGGATTTTGAACCGGCACTGGCGAATCGGCAGTGATGAGCTCAAGCCATCACTGTCGGTTATGCCAAACCGGCAGTGATAGCTCAAGCATCACTGCCGGTTCGTGTTACCAACCGACAGTGATGCGTGAGCCATCACTGCCGGTTTGTGGCACCAACCGACAGTGATGCTTGAGACATCACTGCCGGTTTGGCTTTGAACCGGCAGTGATATTATTTTTTAAAATTGCATTTTTTAATTGTTTTATTTTCATTTAGGGTTTCTGGTTTAGGGTTTATGGTAGAGGTGGTGGGGTGGGAGATCGTTGAGGTGTTTGCTATTGAACCATTTGATATCGATGTGAATTGAAGGTGGTTGTGGACTAGCGACAATACAAACCCATCACACATTTATAATAATTATTACAAAACATCCAAACAAAACTTAAAGTATCGAATTAATTGTCGCATTACAATAGCCTTTCGAGGCGGTCTTTTCCATAGATCTTCTTGAAGTCCTTACTCTTCACAATGGATAGACATCCTTTTGCATACACTATGTCGTTCAGAATAAGAGCTGCTATCTCCTCTTGAAATCCTCTTATCTCAAAATCCAGTAACCTATTGTGGCCCTGTTCTTTGCGTTGTAAATTGATACAAGATGATATTGAGATGCACATACGTAAGATAAAACAATAGAATTAAAATGCGACGCGTACGTACCATGTCATCTCTTATTCCTAGTTTTGCGCCACAGAAGGCAAGCATTGTCCACATCACATAGAACCCGCACTCGTTGTTCCCCATTGGTTGATCTAGGGTCTTGACCTTCTTCATATACTCCGCTCTGAATGGTTCTCTTCATTTCTTTTGCATCTTAGGCTCCACATTTCTCCAATCAGGTAATGCCTTCATTCTATGTGACAGTGTAAATGAAGTGTGAAGGCTGAGGACATTATTAATTACAATATCATATGTGATTGAAAAGTGTGGTGATATTGGGTTCACTTACATATTTAGAACTTTGACTAGGGGTTCGATAAGTTTAAGTGGCTTCTTTTTTGAGTCCCACACCTCGAAAGTTGAATTTTTAAGACTTATATCTACGAGGACATAATGGTTGCTGCAATCACAAGGTTTATGTTATTATTGAATGATATATCAAGAAAAAAAACACTTAAGTAAGGGTCGAGAACACATACTCGCAATTGTAGGCTGGCATTGCGTTTGTTTTGCCGACTGAGAACATTCTTTCAAACTCTTTCTTCAAACTCGCTGAGACATACGGATCTTTGAGACCGGCTTTGCATGTGTTCTCATTTACATAGATGGGGTCCAAGAAGTCAAAATTGCTTATTCATTTTTGAAGGCAAAATTTTGTTATAGACCTGCAAAATAAACATGCATGGATATATTCAAATGCAGATCACGTAGTTTATTATAACGTTGTTAGGGTATGGTACTTACATAGTCCATAACATCATAATCTGCACATCCATCGAGCGTTGTTGAAAGAGTTGAAAGAGTTCTTCATAATCAATAGTATGCACAACTTCTTCAAGATGATTAAAAATAAAACATGGAGGGATGCATACTGCAAAGTTTGCATTCTTGTCTTTGCTGTCTAAGATGTAATAATCATGCAAAGTTCGCATGCTTATTGGCAAATTTCTATACTCTTCTTGGCTGGCGACCATAGGCTTGCCTAGTTCAAACTTGTATGCAACTTCAGCCTTTTCAAATTCGGTTTTATCAAAATAGAGGTTCTCGGCATCCTCCATGCTTATATCCATCACTGCGGCCAAGTTTTGTATCTCTAGTAGCTGAAAGGTGTGTAATTCTCTAGCTCTTTCTTGGTTACCCGGATTTTTGCTTTGCCTTTCAAATTGGCTCTGTTTCTCAGGTATATAAGCCAATCGTTTATACAAGGCAAGTTTGGCGGCCTTTTCTGCAATCTGAGCTTTCAGAATATCGTCCTTAGTCGGCACTAGCGGAGGCCTTTTACTAGTCATCTTGGGATCTTTACCAACTGAAGCTGATGACCTCCTCTGTTGCGAAGTCGAACCTGATCTGGAGCTAGGGGGCCGTCGAGATCCCAGTCCTGAGGACTTTGAAGCTGGTGGAGGAGGAGGAGGAGGAGTCTTCTCCTTTGGCGGTGGAGAAGGAGTCTTCTCCTTTGGCGGTGGAGGAGGTGTCGGTGGATCTTGACGAGGAGAGAAACCTCTTGGCGGAGGCGACCGGGATGATTCACTGTCATCATCGTCATCCGAAGATGGCTGGTCGTCTAGCTTGATGAAGCGTTTGCGCCAGGCGACATGAGTGCCCAAGTTGTGAACTAGACGCGGCCTATCTTCCTCCACTGGGAAATTAATATGTATCTTATTGTACTTCTTGTCCAATATCTTATCAATGCTGACCCTGGCATACCCGAGTGGCACTAGCTTGCCATGAATGACGTTCTCTCCTATAGGAAATGCGTGTCCGACCGCCACCTTGTCTTTGGTCCACTGCTGGCGGATGTACAACCTGACATTCACAGGTTCTGTGATGTCGTCCACATGATGAGGAGCATTGACCTCTTCTTCGCCAGGCATAGGGGTTGAGCCACAGCTACTGCGGCCCTTGCCGGGCACTGGGCTATTCAAAACCGGGATTGTATGCGGCCCTTGACTCGAACACATGGATTGCATAACGCTCGCCACCTAAGCAGCTATCTGTGCTTCGATGCTCTGTTCTAGCTCCTGTCGCATCCTTTGGAACTCCTCTTCTCTTTGCGTTCTAGCCCTTGCCCGACCCCTATAGGAAGCGGATTCACTTTCAAATGCTTTCTCCCAAGGAATTACCCCGGCTCCTCTAGTGCGACCGGGGTGCTCCTTGTTTCCAAGTGCTTGCGTGAGCACGTCATTTTCTCTATCCGACCTACGGGCCCCTCTATGCACTTCCTCAGTGATCGTGGAAACCTTCTGGAGGAGATCGTTGACGGGTTCAGTCCTGGCGGAAAGGATCCCGTCAGGATTGTATCGTGCCCCCCTTGCGAGTAGGTAGTTCACTGATCTAGGCTGCCAATCGCTTGTCTGAGGCATAACGTCGCTCTGCTCTAGTGCTTCGACTTGGGCATCCCAATCCGGAATCTTCCTTACGTACCCACGCGATCCTAGGCGGTGAGGATTATTTAACCTAAGCGAGTTTGCTTTGTTTCTTTCGCTTGATGCCTTGGCCTCATCGGATAGCTTGTAAGCCTTGAACTCCTCCCAGAAGTCCCTCTGCTTGCTGAATTCACCTCCCGCAAAATTCGGTTCTTTTTCCTCCTTGATGAGTTTGTGCAACTTTCCCTTGAAATTCTTGAAGGAGTGACCCATGATTTCCTTGGCCCTCTTCTTGACTGTCGCTTCATCACAATCATTAGGGAAAGTGAAATACCCTCTGAGCTTGTTCCAAACTAGTTCCTTCTCAACTTCTGGAACCCTCCACGGGTCTTGCTCACTTCCATTTCACTTCCTGTATTTGATCGGGATGAAGTCCCTTACAAGTGCCCCGATGGTACTCTTGTATGGGCCCAATACTTCTCGTGGCTCCACCGGCTCCCCTATTTGATCGAACTGAGAGATGTGCCAGTGTCTAGTTGTCTGAGGAAGCTTTGTTGCACCACGCTTAGTCCTTCTGGAACTCTCACCAGTACTTGGACCTTCCGGCGGAACTTGCTTCAAAATTTATAAATAAGTCCCCATCAAACTTTTATGGCTATATCTACTGTGTTTTAGGTATGACCAAAGTTATTACCTCATCTTGTTGGCCCTCTTCTAGGTTTAGCATATGGCTAGGGCTCCAAGGTCTTTGATCCCCTTGCTGGTTGTCATCGGCTCCTTGGTCACGTTCAGCACCGTCACCACTAGTTCCTTGGTCATCGGCTTCGGTCGCAGGGCGACGGGTGGTGAATCGGCGCTTAATTGTCATGTTTCTGGACATGAATTTCGATTATTGGTATTAGCTCATAGGTAGATAGATAGACTCAAAAGCCATACATAAGCCATACATAGGTATTATCTCTATCTCTCTATCTCTCTATATCTCTCTATATCTCTCTATCTCTCTATCTCTCTATATCTCTCTATATCTCTCTATCTCTCTATCTCTCTATATCTCTCTATCTCTATCTTTCTCTCTATCTTTATATAGAGATTAGTATATAGAGATTAGTCACAATATAAAGCCATAGACAAGTATATAGAGATTAGTCACAATATAAAGCCATAGACAAGTATATAGACAAGTATATAGAGATTAGTCACAATATAAAGCCATAGACAAGTATATAGAGATTAGTCACAATATAAAACCATAGCCAAAATCTTCCAAAATATTCCACTAATCTATATCTCTAAGTCATGCTATCTCTCTATCTCTCTATCTATAAAGCCATAGGTACAAGTCACAATATAAAGCCATGTATATATGAGGCATACATCTATCTCTATATATCTCTATATATAAGTCATGCTATACAAAATGTGCATACATCTATCTATAAGGCATACATCTATCTCTATATATCTCTATCTCTCTACATGTCTATCTCTCTACAAAATGTATCTATATCTCTCTCTAATCATCCTCTCCTTCTCCTTCTCCTTCTCTGTGGTTCTCTCTCTCTATCTTTCTCTATCTCTATCTCTATCCCCCCTCCTTCCTCCCTATCTCCATGACCAGCAAGACTCCAAGCTCTGTATCTCCCTCCTTCCTCACTATCTCCATGAAAGCAAGCAAAAGCACTCTGAATCCCATGTAGACATTTCATCGAACACTTTCGGTTCGTGGACATGGAGCTCACCGCATGGAGGTTTGGGCCGGTTTCCGAGCTCCTGCAGGGCGGGGATTCCGAGCTCCTGCACTGGCTTCGAGCGTCGGCGTGCTCGGGTGTCCTTCTTGGCGGCGGCGAACACCGGCTCCTGCGTGCACCGGCGGCGTCCAATGCCGGGCTGGAGCGGCGGTGAGGCTGGAGCGGTGGCGTGAGGTTGGAGCGACGACGTGTGCTCCTGCGGCGGCGGCGGCGTGTGCTCCTGCCGGCGGCAAGTGCTCCTACGGCGGCGTGTACTCCTGCGGCGGTGGCAAGTGCTCCTCGGGCTGGAGTCTGAAATGGCTAAGTGTGGAAGGGCGCGAGTCTGAAAATTTCAGACCGCGCCCTTTCCCTATATACCCGGTCAGATCACTGCCGGTTCTTGTTACAAACCGGCAGTGATGTCCCCTATCACTGCCGGTTTGTAACAAGAACTGGCAGTGATGAGGGCACATCAGTGTCGGTTGTTTGGAACCGGCAGTGATCTGACCGCATCACTGCCGGTTTGTAACAAGAACCGGCAGTGATAGGGGACATCACTGCCGGTTCCTTACAAACCGGCAGTGATTTTTATTTTTTAAAAATTTTTCCCTTTGCTTTAGAATTCAAATGACTCCTGATTTTTTACTAAAACTTGAAAAACTCTAAACATAGAAGTTGCATACTTTTTAATTCTCTACAACTTTTGTTGAAGTAGTATATTCAAATTCTTTATAGTTTTTGAATTCCCTTTTGAATTTGAATAAGGGTTTAAAATTCAATTACCCCCTTTGTAATTACTCCAAAAATTTGAATAGAAGTTGAAAATCTTCCAACATAGCTTTTGCTAGTTTTGAGGAGCTCTACATTATTGCTTATACACTCAAGGTCTAATTCTTTATAGTTTTGGAATCCCTTTTGACATGGCATACATCAATCAACAACGTGGTACAACTCAACAATCTCTAGAACTCCATATGATCTCAAATTACTAAAACAACATTTCATTAAGAATTACATAGTTTATGATACTCTAACAATTCACGGTGCAGGCACGATGATGGCCTCATCATGATCACTCCGGAGGTAAGCAGGTTCGTCACCCTCTTCAAGGACATGTAGGGTATGCCCCAAAAGGAATCATTTCTTCATAACCTTTGTACTCTTCTTCGTCTGTCACTCCGTCGACACCTACAATCTTCCTTTTGCCTTGCAATACTACATGTCGTCTTCCATTTGTATTGTTATCCCTTGCATAGAAGATTTGCAAAACATCCTTTGCAAGGACGAGTGCTATACATGTCGTCTTCCAGGGTGGAAGGTTGTATATACATAGCGTCACTGGCCAAGTGCTATGATTGGTTCTCACCTGGTCAAACGGGTTCATCCTATCTGTGCTCAAAGCAAACCACAAATGTCTTACCTCTCCACCGATGTTCTTATAGAACATAGTGTTGATAGTTCTCTAATCCGACCCATCGGCGGGGTGTCTCATCATTGAATCTTTCTTTCGCTCTTCGCCGTGCCAACGCAACAGCTTGGCTGACTTCTCATTTGCAAACAACCTATGCACTCGTGGAGCTATAGGAAAATACCACACGGACTTTACTGACCCTCCTCTGGTCTTTCTTCCATCATTTGATGGCCCTTGCTTGTATCGGGGAGTTTTACACTTGGGGCACACATCCAAGTCTTTGTATTTCTCTCCACGGTACAATATGCAGTCGTTGGAACACGCGTGGATTTTCTCAACCTCGAGGCCAATTGGACAAATCATTTGCTTCGCAAGGTAAGTCTTTTCTGCTAACTCGGCCTCCGGGAACAGTTTATGTAGTATAACTAACAAGTTATCGAAGCCTTTATCACTCAACCCATTCGTTGATTTGAACTCCAATAGCATGATGTTGGCTTCCAGTTTGTTTATTGAGCAGCCCGAAAACAATGGTGTTTTCGCATCCTTTCTCATCATCTCCAGTTTTTTCAACTGTGAAGCACTAAGGAATCCTCCATGCACATCATGTAGAAACTGTGAAATACCATCATTTTTCTCAGTGTCGTCAGCTAATGTATTCACAAACACATCATCATTGGTAGGCACATCTTCTGTGTAATCATGAACATGCAATAATGCTACACTAGGTATGAGCACATCATCATTAACATTTTGACCAACCTCCCCATACAAAGTCCAAATCGTGTAGTTTCTCATAAACCCCCTTGTGATCAAGTGCAAACATATATGCTCCACGTCGCCCCATTTTCTCGTATTCTTGCAGTCTTTGCATGGACAGAATACAAGATGTGAGTCCCCAGCATTGACTCTAGCTCGCTTGATGAAATCGTCGATGCCCGTCAAGTACCGTGGGTCTGTATGTGACAGATCGTACATCCACCCTCAATCCATGTTTGCACTGATAAAATAAGATGGGCAGAGCAGAAGAAACATAGGAACATATTAATAGAAACATTTTTGAACAATATTCTTCGATATAATTTGAATTTGGTCGCGCTATAAAAATAAAGAGAACAAATAGATAACAATGGAAGCATGGAGTATTAAATACATATATGAAGTATTAAATCTAAGTAATAAATACCGAATCTATTTCACATCTCATCATATCTTTCATGCATGTATTGAGTATTAAATGTAAATAATAAATATAACTAATTACAGTTTTTATCCATAATTTCGGAGACGAATCTTTCGAACCTAGCTACTCAATGATTATACAATAATTACCTAATAAAAACAAAGTGCTACAATTTTTCTAAATAATTTTGGATCTAAAAGCTACAAAAAATAGACACAAATTGTAACATCTCTGTTCTTGATCATGAAAACTAGCATAACTCTAACACAAATTGACACAATGTAAACCAACAATGCTAAAAAACTATGCTTGTTACTAACCAAGAGCAAGAAGATATGAGGATCCAAGAGTGAAAAGGAGCCAACAATGGAGATCAAGAAATCCACCAGCCGCAACAATGGAGAGATGGAGCTCCTCACGCACTGTTCTGCACCGTTGGAGCAGAGGAGGGACAGGAGCTCGCGTGCCTTATATTGTACAACGTTTCACTGCCGGTTGGAGCCACGAACCGGCAGTGAAACACCACATCACTGTCGGTTCGTGGCTTAAACCGGCAGTGATGCGGCATCACTGCCGGTTTAAGCCACGAACCGACAAGGCATCACTGCCGGTTTAAGCCACGAACCGGCAGTGATGTGGTGTTTCACTGCCGGTTCAGCCTCTGCCCCCAATAATTGGGGGTCTGTCAGAGGAAGAACCGGCAGTGAAGGGGCATCACTGCCAGTCCAAACAAAACCGCTAGTGATGAGCCGACAGTGATTGCCGATTCTGTAGTAGTGTATATCAGCCGGCAAAAACACGGCCCGTTAACGATTTTTTGGATCAGCTGCGTGAAGTTCGGCCAATGGTTATTTGAATCGGTTGCGTGAAGTTCGGCCAGTGGTTGTTTTAAAAAAAAAAAAGAATGTCAACATACGTAACCTTTTAAAGTATGTATACAAAAGTATGCGTGTCATGCTGTTGGTCGGTATGCTCAGATACAAGAGTATCTTCGTATACAAGAGTATGTATACATATTTAATTTTATGTTCAACATGGTAGCTATACAGGCATGCATACTTGTAGTTTGGAAGTATCTTCGTATACTCATTAGAGTATGTATACATGCATACTTATAGTTTGAAAGTATCTTTATATACTCATCAGGGTATGTATGTATACATACTTTTTTTAATCAAAGTATGTATACATACCTTTTTTTATCAAAGTATAAGCTATTATGGACATACACATTAAAGAAAAATATGTAAACTAGAGTAGTATACTATCATGTTTAGTAATACTCATCAGGCAGGTGGGTCGCTGCCACCGGAGAAGAGACGCCATGGCCAGCAGCCTCGTGTACATCAGCAGCTAATTGTCTGGTGATGAAACGAGATCACAAAATCGACATCGTCCCCATCAGCTACTAATTGTCAGATCAACAAGAACCCTCCACGCAGTTGGGCGGCGCCGTCTTTGGGCTTGGTGCGGGTCAGGTCGTCGTCGCCGCCGCCAGTGATGAGTACCGCATGGATGGGGGTGCCAAAAGCATGGGGAGGACCGCGCCGCCGCTATGGGTTGCCGTGGGATGGCCGCGCCGCCGGAGTGCCCTTGCAGCGATGTCAGCGGGGGAGCCCACTGCTTCGCTTCTGATCCTGCGCCTCGCCGGGTTCCAGGTTGCGCCGTGCCGCCGTGCTCGTAAATCAGAACGTTGCAGCCCACCCTATGCGTATATACGGAAACCGTCTGATCCGCTTTTCCACGGTAATTATCCGGCCACCCGACTGTAACAAAGGATATACTCATACCCACACCAGCTACAAACGGGTCAATTTTTTAAACCCGTTAGCCCCGCTAACTGGCCGCTCAGACGGAGGATGGAACGACGTCTCGGCCTGTTAACGCGCGGGACTGGCTGGGCGTAGGCTATTAGGGTGGAGTAGAGAGTATAAAGGAATTTCCTATGTGTTTTCTAACCAACGCAATAGGTTGTATATTCAACGACTTGCGACAAAAATCCAACTAAAATGTTGTGCTTTATAAGACATCACACAAAGCCCCCGATGGCGTGCTCTATGTTGGATTAATGTGACGCGCACCTTATGTTCATAACATTTCTTATACGTTATGTAATGTTACATATTATCATGACAGCACATGTATTGTGTACATCAATTATTAAAACCAAACAAAAAAAGCAAGATCTCATATATAAAAATAATATAAAAAATCTTTACGGCATTTACATGTTACCTCCGCGGGAATTTATGTATGTCAATGACTAATGGAAATTAACAAAAAAAAATCTAGGCCCGGCGATCCAACGGCTGAGATCTGCAGGTGTGCCCCAACTGGACCCGGAGTGGGTCGGGGCAGCGCGTCCCTGTTGCTGTGTCTTCCCTTTATAAGAAAGTGCCGAGAGACGCAGCGAAAAGGGTGTGCGACAGAGGAAATCAATGTGCCCGGCTCAGCACTGCCACGGCCACGACGCCCAGCACCACCAGCAGCCCCACGCCCGCGCGCTCCCCGCCAAGATTTGCCACCACCACCACCAATAACCCCCCGTCCTCCTCCTCCTCCTCCTCCTCCTCCGCGAGCTCCGGCTTCCCCCCGCGCGAACGCCGGGGCGCAGCGCCGCGCATACCGCCCCCCAACCCACCGCATGGGAGCCGCGACTGCCCCGACGAAGCGGAGCCGCGGCCCCAGCAGCAAGAGGCAGGAGGAGGAGGCCATGGCGCGTGCTGCTGGGGGCGTGGAGGCGCGGCGGCGGCCGCGGCTGGTCGGGTACGAGGAGCTGCCGGAGTACCTCAAAGACAACGAGTACATCCGCGGCCACTACCGCGTCGAGTGGCCCATCCGCGACGCGCTCCTCAGCGCCTTCGCCTGGCACAACGAGACCCTCAATGTCTGGACGTGCGTGCCCTTTCCCCTTCCCCCGATCGATTCGATTCCAATTTCCAACCGTCCGACCCTCTTCCTTCCCCTACCTGGCCGTCCAAATGGTGGTTGATTCGTTCCTTCTTGTCTCTTTTTCTGTGCTTGTCCCGCAGGCATCTCGGAGGGTTCCTGTTTTTCCTGGCGCTCGCGGTCGCCGGAGGATGGACGGAGGCCGCCGACGACACCGCTCCGGGGATCATGAGGTACATGCTGACATGCATCCATCGACATGCCGTTTCTGTGCTTCATAAATAAACTTCCTCCCCCCATGCTCCGTTGGGCGTTGCTGCGTGATTACCGGGCGATAGCAGAGAACCTTGAAACTTGAAAGGGTCTATTGTGTGAGGAATTTGCTATGGCGCTCCCTTGCGTTTCTTGTATTTGCAATCACCGAACCTTACACAAAAGGCCTTTGCTTTCGACAAATTTGTTCACACATACTAGCTGACAAGTGACGTTGTGGATGCGTTTTGTGGCCTCTCTAGAGTAAGAGTAAGACACTCGAATTGCAGTGGATGCAACATTGTTTGTTACTACATAATATTTTTTTTCTTTCAATTTCCAGCATGTGACGTGAAATAGTTGTTTTTTTTTCCTTTGCGAACCAAATATTTGTTAGAAATTAGTGTAGCCCATATGCTTAACCCTTGAAATATAATGTACCTTTAGAATGCTCTTACATGAACCTCTTAATCAGTTTCACTTCTAGTCATATCTTTCTTATGTCCCTGTTGGCGAAATCTGATAGAGTGGGAGCATCAGTATGAAAATGCGCCGGCTATAGTCGCTGCAAATTCCAAAATTTCCAAGGACCCCAGTGATAACAAAAATATGCTTGGATTCGGTTCTGCAAAGCGCCGACCTAGTACTCTTGCTGTTTTCTTTATGCGAGGCCCACTTTAAGTCTGCACCGTCCATTTTTCTCGCAGGTTCGTGGTGAGATCGGCTAATGCTTCATGGGGCAACCACCATTCAGTAAGCAACTAATCACCAACCCCAATCGCTCTATTTTTCTTCCCTTTTATATCACTTTTGGTACTGCGTTTTTAAAACCTGTGTTCCCTTGGAAAAATTGCTGTTAATTCTCGCTTTTGTTTCAATCAGAAACATAATAGTGAGTAGGCTTTAGTAACTTTTAGCAATTGCGGTGTGGGTTCCTTTTGCAAGCGAAAGTATCCAACGCCGATAACTGATAGCTCTAGCAGTCTAGCTAAACACACAAGATAAATCTAGGAATTGTTGCGTGTGCAGTGATGATGCCGGGAAAGCTTTAGTTGACTGCGATTATAAGAAGTATTGAATGGTTCTGGTTGCATTTTGTATTGGTTTTGGTTTTGGTTGCATCAGTAGAATACTCCTACCTATTCAGAACTAAACTAAACTAGCATTAGTGTGTAATTTAGTCCAGACCTGTGCCATATTGCCAATACGGCAGATATGGACAGGGTCTGATCTGTTGACGAGCAGTAGACAGTAAGCCAAGTACTTGGCTGGGGGCACGCCCACATGGCTATCCTTGTCTTTGCTCTCTTTGAATCCTGTGTCTCTGCATGAGCACACGACCAGAAAACACAGATGGAGATGCCCTGCGGTTCACGACTGTACTATTAGAATGCAACAAATGGGCATCAGAATTTAGATTAGAGTTGTCCTGTCTCTTGGTGAAATACCAAATGACAACAGCCAAGAAAGTACTATCCTGTCACGGAAATCCTAGGCTCTTGTTTGGATGCTAGTCACTTTGATTCAGAGTCATGTCCTCGAATTCAGCCATATATGATCCATCAGTTTATTTTTTATGGATGCATATGACCCATCAAAATTCGTTAGATGATGCATGAAGCATCATTTTTTAAAAAAACTTAGGCATCATAAATTTTGGGAGCTCCATAAACTAAACATCCCCTGAATTATCAAGGATCAAAGATGCAGAGCACTTATGCAATTCAATTTGGCGTATGCCATTCAATCCAAATACTTGGTTGATTGTGGCCAACCAACGAAGCAAACATGCCTGGTACTGTACCCTGCACTCCTGCTGTGATCCCCATCTTCTTCAATGAAGCAATCCATTTGGATTTGTCTTTAGCATTGTTCGCTTCACATTGCAAACCAGAGAGGTAGGGGTTAAAGCCTAGATGCTTTTGCAATGTTTTTACGTTTTCTCTCGTTCTCACCAGGATAGTATCATACGATGCTCTGGAATGACAACGACACCTGCATGAAAAGCAGAGGCTTTTCTTGGCCAATTTTCGATCCACTTGGATGGTCACCATACTCACTTGTGAGTTGTGACGAGCAGACAAAACCAAGTTGAATATCTTATCGACATCCAAGTGCACAAAAAGTATTTTATGCCTGATCCTGTCGGATTATTGATTCTCACTGTATTATAGCAAAGAATATATCCAAATGCAATTTGTACGATATTCACTGTGAAACAGTTTAATTCCAGCAAGAAATACATAATTTTTTTTTTTTGGTGCTTTGAGCACGAGCAGCACCAAAATTAATGAATGTGAATGTGATCACCGCTGTTTGCTCTGACTGATCGCCTGCAGGGCCTGCCAAGGCACGACGCCGGGGCGTCGTCGCTGTCCGGCGTGCCGCGGTGGCCGCGGATGGTGTTCCTGGTGGGCGCCATGTCATGCCTGGCCATCAGCGCGACGGCGCACCTACTGGCATGCCACTCGCGGCGGGCCAGCGTGGTGTTCTGGCAGCTGGACTACGCGGGGATCTCGGTGATGATCGTGGCCTCCTTCGTGCCGCCGGTGTACTACGCCTTCCTGTGCCACCCGCCGGCGCGGGTAGCGTACCTGTCGGCGATCACGGCGCTGGGCGCGGCCGTGGTGGGCGCGCTGCTGTCCCCGTCCTGCTCGTCCCCGCGGTACCGCCGCCTCCGCGCGGCGCTGTTCCTGGCCATGGGACTCTCGGGCGTCGTCCCGGCGCTTCACGCGCTGTGGCTCAACTGGGGCCACGCCGCCTGCTACCTTGCGCTCGGCCTCGAGGTCGCCATGGGCCTCGCCTACGCCGTCGGCGCCTGGTTCTACGTCAACCGCGTCCCGGAGAAGTGGCGGCCTGGGGTGTTCGACGTTGTTGGGCATAGCCACCAGATCTTCCACGTCCTCGTGCTCGTCGGCGCCGTCACGCACTACGTCGCTGTCACCGTGCTCATCCACTGGCGGGAGAAGGTCGCCGTCGCCTGTGGCGGCGCGGCGTCGTAGGCAGGCGCGCTTGCTGTTGCTGTCCTGGGTTTTGCAGCAAGACAGAGGTGGTTGATCGGATCCATAGACATCCTGATCCAGAGCTTCAATGTGATGTGCCATTGGGGTTGGTTGATTCAGCAACCGTTCGAATGGACGAACGAAGTAGATGCAGCATAGATCAGTTCTAGAGTTTGAGTGTGACCTTCGATGATTTGTAGTTTTATTGATGGGATGATTTGAGTATGGTGGTTCATTAATCTATGAGATTTATCTGCCGGATTTGCAGGTTTAGGATTGCAGTGTCAGTGTAGTCTCTGCTCCTCATCCTCAGTGCGTGGCGAGGTCCTCCACCTCCAGCTACTCTTAGAAGGAGCAATTCGATGACAGTTCTAATTCACTAATGGAGATTGATGCATAAGGTTGAGTTGCATGATTTGAAAATTTTAATAATAGTTTATTTCAAAGAATTTCGGTTAACTATACTTGCACTAATGAACAAGAAGCTGGCATGCAACTCAGCAACGTGATGCAATGCAACATGCTCAAGAAAGCACAGCAAACTTCATTTATTTCTTACAAACTTTCCCAGACTCGAGTTATCGATCATCAAGCAAAAAAAAGGAAGCTTAATAATAAGGGAAAATGCTGCATTCTCTCTCGCTCAGCTCATCTCTTTGATGTGTAAAACGCATTGCCGTCTCATCTCATGGTGTGCTTCTTCGGCTTCAATCAAAGACGGCCAGCTTGTCGTACTCTGGCCCGGCGATGGCCTTCTCCATGACAGCCCTTGGGCTAACGATGCCGTCGCCATCGAGGAACAGCTTGAGCAGGTTCTTGGAGAAGCCGCTGACGAGCGCCACCCCCTTCTGCCCAGCCTCCACCGGCACGGCCTTGGAGTCCCTCAGGTTCCAGAACACCACCTCCGGCAACACCGCGCCGTACCCGGCCTCCGTGAACTTGCGCACGATCGCCTCGTAGTCCGTCTCCCACGGATTCGCCGACGCCTCGTCGAACTCCATGTCGCTGAACACCAACACCCGCCGAACCATTCGCTCCGGCGCCAGCCTAGCACTCACCGCCACCTCGAGGATCTTGTCGAACACCGCCTGGAAGTTGGTATTTATTCCCCAGTCCATGTCGTGGATGAAGCTTGTCTTCTCGAAGAGGGTCTCGCCGGCGATCCTGTGGAGCTCGGGACACTCGCTGAAGGTGATCACGCGGCCACGCCAGGGGTCGTCGCTGAGCTCGGACACGAGGAGGCCCAAGGCCACGGACACGTCCATGGGCAGTCCGGACATGCTGCCGGACACGTCGCACACGGCGATGCAGTTGCTAAGCTTACCGAGCGCGCGCATGTCGTCGACCATGCGCTGCCACTGCAGGTCGGCCACGCCGCCGTCGTCGCTTTCGATTTCTCTACGGGAGTCGATGATCTCGTGCGGGAGCAGCGCGCCCGCGGCGATCCGCTTCTTGCCGGACTTGACGTCGGCGAGGTACGCGTTGAAGCGGTCGGCGTCGTGCTTGAGGAACAACTCCTTGTAGTTCTTCATCGCCACGGAGGCGACGCGGGTGTACGTGACCGACTCCCACGCGCGCGCCGAGATGAAGACCTCGGGGAGCTTGAGCGCGCGGCGGAGCGGCACGAGCGCCACCCTACGGAGCCGCTCGCGCGCGCGGTACGCGTAGTGGTCGTCCGCGAGGTCCGCGCCGGCGAGCTCGGGCGCGGAGCCCTTGGGGAAGAGGCGCCGCGCGATGGCTTCGCAGAGCAGCGTGGAACGGTCGTAGGATGAGTCCAGCGACGGGCACCACTTGGCGGCGAGCGAGAACTCCCGGACCTTGCCGTCGGCGAGCTTGCGCATGTCCTCCGCGATGAGCCCCGCAAAGAGGTCGGCCGTGCGGTCGTGCAGGAATCGGTAGGTGGAGTCGTTGCTGTACATCTCGACCGCCCTCGTAGCGGCCTCAGCTCTTCTGCTCCGGCGCGCCACCGCGGCCGCGGCCGCGAGTCCACGGTCGTGCTCGAGGCTAGCTTCGACGCGCTCCTCCGTTGAGCCGCCGACGCGCATGGAATCTCCTCGTTCCGCCGCACGGCTGCAAGGCCTACTACGGCTGCCGAAGCAGCCGCGACGACCCCGGCCCCGGCGGGCGACGAATCCTCCTCCCTCGGCGGCGGCGAGGCGCGCCTTCTTGCCGGGTGTCCTGGTGGACACCCCGCCGTGCACGATGCGGTGGAGCAGCTCGGGGAGGTCCTTGAGGTAGCCGAAGTCAGCGACGGGGGCGGCGTTGAGGGCCAGCGTGCGCGGGTGGCGCGCGTGGAGCCAGAGCGCGGCGGCGTAGAAGCCCTCGCGGTCGGACTTGCCGCTCCCGCGCACGCCGCGGAGGTTGGCGACGAGGCGGAGCGCCGTGGCCGGGTCGGCCGCCCACGCGGCGCCCAGGAGCGACTCCACGGAGGTGGCCGGCGTGCCGGGCACCACGTGGAAGAAGAAGTCGAGGCAGGGGTCGCCCGAGGACTCGAACGTCGGGGAGAGGTTCTCCGTCAGCGCCTTCCCGCCCGGCCCCGCCGCCGCCGGCGCGGTGGGCTTGTTGAACCAGACGTCCATCAGGTCCAGGAACTCCTCCCCCGTCGGCGCCACCGCCGCCTCGGCGGCACCCGTGGGGGCCCGGGCCGCGGCGTGGCGCTGGCGGCCCTCGGGTGGGCCCACGAGGGTATAGGAGACGTCGTCGGTGGTGCCCACGGCGATTGCCATCGGTGGTTCTGGGCCTTGGAGCCTCACTCGATGGGCTTGAGCTTGGGCCTTGGAACTCGAGGTGTACGGGTCCCTTTGGATGTTTTGGTCTCGAGGGCTTTGTGGTGAGGAGACAGGGACAGGGAGGAGGCGAATATATATGGGGCTGAGGTTTCGTGGCAGGCAAGGGTGTTTAGGTCGGTGACATCGATGAACCGACTTAGGGGTGTTTGGTTGGAGGGACTTAAAAAAAGTCTATGTCACATCGGATATTTAGACACTAATTAGGAGTATTAAATATAGACTATTTATAAAACTAATTTGTCAGTCGAAAACTATTTTGCAAAACAAATCTATTGATATAAAATAGTATATGATTTAATAATATGGTGCTACAGTAAACATATGTTAATGATGGATTAATTAGGCTTAATAGATTCGTCTCATGAAGTACTGCATGGCGCTGTAATTAGTTTTATAATATAAATTATATTTAATTTATTTAATTGATACCAAACATCCGATGTAACAAAGAACTAAAAATAAATCAGGCAACCAAACACCCCCTTAGCTTGCGGCTATCGTGTCCATCGGCAAACTTTTTTTTCCTTTTCTGTTTGTCTCGCCGTTCATACTGCCCGCCACGTCGTGTGATCCAAAGATTGGGAGCATTGACCTTCGAGTAGTACCTTCCAATGGAAGACGACTTCACCCATTGGTTCTTCAGCTGCAAGTTTTGTCCCTTTTTTTTTCCTTATTATGTGTGTTTCTAACTATAAAAAAAGCTTACTATGTATTTACTGTGTTTGCAAAACATAGATGTATAGTTTTTTTTTTGTATAACTGATTATTACCGTTTAGACGAAGAGAAGTTTGGCTAACGATCCATATGCTGTACTGCTGTGGGAAACTGGCCAATTGACCATATATTTCTCTTTTTATTCACTCCTATATATATGGCTAAAGATCCATATATATAGAGAGAAAACTCTACTTACCCCATGATACTTGATTTTTTTAGTATAAATTATTGCCTATAAATCACTCATGTATTCATGTCGTATCTCTATCTATTTATTGATTGAAGACCATCTACATTAACTTATCAATAATACATTAACTATAAATAAATGAATCTATGGAGGCTTGCATTGATTCCAAATTAAATTTTTTATCTTTTGGTATACCAGTTTATGCTTTATGAAGGAACTTTCTTTTCACCATAACACTTATGTTGGAAAAATACATTATGAAATACACTTTTCAAATTTTGAATATAGATGATCTTTTCTAGATTTTGGAAAATTGTCTTGGGGCTGAAAGTTTGGTCCAAAAATCAATACGATGCCATATTAAAATAATAAAATAGGTAGCATTTGATTTAATTACATTATTTTTTGAAGATTCCGAAGTTCCTCACTCATTTCAGATTGACAATAAGAGCGAAAGACATACCTAGAACTAATAAAACAACCAAGGTCACGCCGCTACTTTTAACTCGTTTCACGTTTTTCTTTCAACCCACTATGGTAAAGAATCCTGATTCTAGTGTAGCATCAACAAACTGATTATAACTGAACTAAATATATACCCAACTGAAAATCAGAATTCCGAAAAGATAGTTCCAATTTAAGGAACAATAGTGCGATGGTAGCTGAAAGAATATTCAGTCTGCTTGAACGAAGAGATGCCTAGCATCAGTAGCCGTGTCTATTTACACCGTGAAGATGATCATATATACAAACATAACTTGAGGAAGCTTCTGAGAATTGAGAGTCTAGCAATAAATTTCAGTATATATACAGTTGACCGTTTTCTCCCTTCATTTCAGGCAGGATCAGGAAGGTTTTTGTTTCAACGGGCAGCATCAGGCAGCATGGCAACAGTCACCACGAAGTACTCACAGCCCCCAGGTAGGTTGTAGGGGTTGAGCATGGATGCGGGCGACCGACGGCCGCCACTGCTATCAGGGCGTGGTGCTCCTCCCATCTGTCCTGGGTGCACCATGCGCCGCTCAATGTGAACGATCTGTCCGATTATGTATGCTGGGTGTCGCGGGTGGTGCTCAGTGAACAAGGCGACAGATTCCTCAGACAGGTAGTAGTTTGAGCAGTTCCGGTTGATCGCCTCGTAGTGCCCAGCAGGGTTTTGGAAAAAGACAGCGAGCTCATGGACTTCAAAACGGCCAAATGATATCTTCTCCTTGCTGGCCTGTCAAACAGTTTTTCAAGCAGAGCAAATATGCTTATTAGCGCAGTTAACAAAAATGTAAAAGGTCCTATCCATCAACCATGGAATTCATTGCTAGATGCAGAAATTGATGTAACAAAACTCATGAGTATATTGCTGTCCAATCAGATCATGATTTTGACAAATTCATTTTTTACCATATTCAAGATGAACTTTGCTTTGTGCATGAGTGTTCATCTGATGTAAAACAGTAAATGGTAATGGATTTATGGCTACATATGTTACAAGACAAACCTGTTTTTCTAGTTGAAGTTTATTGTAGAGATTCTTAATCAGCTCTTTCTTCTCATCCAACTCTTTTGTGATATTTCCATGAACTGCCTGCATAGCTGAATAGCGTTCTAGCAGCTCAGCACTCTGTCGTGTCAGTAAATAAACTTTCTCCGCCAGGATCTTGATGCATTGTTGAAACTGAACAGTGGTATCAGCTTCATCCTTCTTTACAGAGCTGAACGATATAGAGAATATGTTATCATAGCTATCCCCTCAAGACGATTTACTATGAACAATAAATATGTGAATGAGAGCAACTGACCTTGATAAGGAGACAGCCAAAGAACGCAGTGACTCTGCAAAGCCAGTCACGCCTGGTGCAGTGACACAATTATTTAGCCTTTCAAACAAACCATGTATCCTCAAAGCAGACGACCGCAGAGCATCATACTCAACAGCCCTTCTGTCAGCTGAACATTTGTTTGTTCGGGCCTCTTCTCTTGCTTCATGTAAGCAGTTTTCAAGGTGCGCACAATTCATCTGCATCAAAATATGTTGAGGGAGAATCAGAGGAATAAGAATATGATGAAAGGAGATCATTGCAATCTGCACATAGCAGTGAAATTAACATAGATTTTTATGACTAACCTGAGATTCATCAAGAAGACCCCGGGTTTGATCAAGATCTTTATTCAGGGAGTTAACCTCATCCATCATAGCACTAAGTTTAATTTCAGTTTCCCCCAACTGTTTCGATTTTTGATCTAGGGTATTTTGCAGCTCTGACATAAGGAGCTCCTTATTCCTCAACTCTAAGGCATGATGCTCATTAGTTCTTGAGTTTAAGATGCTAAGAGGATCTTCTATAGGAACATCAGAAGTATCAGCCATAGTAAGTTGTGTCAACATGTGCCCTTCCTTATCGATGTTTACAATCTTATTATGTTCATTATCACGTGGCAATTCTGTCATGAAAGCATCCAGATTAGTACATGCTGCTGAATCGAGCAACTGCAAGTTCAGTGCACCTGAAATGTCAGTCATATTCTCATCACCACCTTCTGTCTGTTTAGATGGCTGTTCAGATGTTGAAGAGGCCTCATCCATGGCCACACTTGATTCATCGCGTATTTGGGTTTGCCTGCCACCGGATACATCCAGGTTGCAGTCATTGCTTTTAAATGCAGAAAGCAGGGAATCAGACGTGCCTTTACTTCCAGATGCCATGTGACCTTGCATGTACTGATTGGCTAAGCGTTCCTCAAGATCCTGGATCCGCTTCTCATATGCCAAGCATTTTTCCTGCTTTGCAGTGAGCAATGACTGTAGCTGGTAAGCAAACTCATCCTTTGCAACAAGTGCCTCAGCTGTTTTTTTCCCTTGCTTTTTTCAATACAGCATCAATTTGCCCTTCATCAATAGACTCATATCCATATTCAGCACCGACATTGCAGAGAATTGCAATTGCAGAAGCAAGTTCTGCTTTTAACCTGGCATTTTCCACTTCTAACTTACTAGTTCCTGCAATGTCAATAGTATCGTAGCCCCCCAGAAAATCTTGGAAATCCATCTTATCATCAGCGCTCAGAGGATTTTGCTCAGATTTGTTCAAATTTCCACTGGTGCCAGAATTGCTTAGCAAAGGCTTTGCTAGCTGTGATCTCTCAGATTTCAGAAAAGACCCGAGTATAGACTGGGGAGCAAGCTTTTCCACATCATCAACATCAATGGGAAGAAGATCACGATCAAAAGGAGCAACTTTGACATCACACTGGCTTGGAGAATCAAAGAGTCCCATGGAACACATGACATCATCTGGCATGTACCTGCTCCATGTCCTATGGAAATCCTCTCGTCTTGTTTTCTCGTTTTGACACTCAGTTGCCAACTTTTCGGCATATGTTCCGGCCAATCCAGTATAGAGCTTAAAATACGATTTCCTCCTGGCTACCTCGGCAACACAAGCTCTATATGCATGACCCAAGCCACTGACTATTTTCAGATTATCAAAATCTTCTTGATGGCCCATCACCTCTTGGAATGCAATGAGTTCGCTCATCATGCCTTTGATGCTAATCTGAGAAGATTTCACTCTTTGCATGCAAACATGGACCAAAGTATTCATTTCATTCTTCTTGTCCTTGCATTTCTCAAGCAATTTTGTAAGCCTGTGATCAAAATTCCGTATACTGGGCAAGTTATCCTTTTCATGTACTTCATAGATGCGGCCAACAGCTGAGACTGCATCATGAGGACGGAGAGAAGCAGATAGCTGGGACCTTGAGCAGTCATCAACAAGCTTCTTTGAGGTGTCCACATCTTTACTGCAAGCAAAAGAGTTTTCAGCATATAATACTATGATACAATGTAACATAATCGTGGGGAATCGAAGAAATGGTTGCTAACAAGACACATTTCAGTTCTAAATGAATAAAAAAAAGCAAGTCCCTTGATAAGCTTTTTGTAGCAGCAGAAGCCGGAAATCATAAAAATGGCACTGTTAAGTTCCAATCCAACCTGCTATCTCCAAAATAATAGACTAGTCATACAACCAAGGTAAACCATTTTCCTTTTATTTTTTTAAAAAAAGGTACAGTGAAGTCATTTAGATTATTCAGGCCAAATGTCTCACAGTAGAAATAATTAATTCCCAGTGGCTTTCAGACAACAGCAACATAATTAGGCATACGAATTCTAAGTCTAACCTTAGAGCTTGCATGATGATCTTCTGGTCACCAATGACTCCCTGATGCTCCTTTATCAGCTTCTCAACATCCTTGCACCCACCTGAGCTCATGGCATTGAATAAGCCTTCCACCCTCTTCTTCAGCTCCAAGAAGTTTGCCTTCAGCTGTGATACCTTGACCTCAAACTTCTTATGTGAGCTGAAGCATCCGTTAGCCAATTTCCTCAGGTCATTCTCCTTAAGAAGGTCCATCAAGCAATGCCGCCCCTCGCTTTGCAGCGCTGGGTGCAGCCTAACAGCACGCAGCTTCTGCACATCTCTCTCGACATTGGCCAGCATCTCAACATGTGAACGGTGCTGCTGCGTGAAGCACCGCAAAAAATCTGAATACCGCTGCGAGAGTTTCCGAAATGTGTGCTCTAGGTTGCTCCGTGCTGTGTCCAGCGCTCGCTCCTGCACCTGCCCCTCCCGCAGAAGCCGCCTGCACAGCTCAAATTTTGCCAAGCTAGATTGGTACACCGCATTGGCGACCTGGAAGTGATATCTGAACCTTGTTTCATAAGATACCAGCGCCTTCAGCGCCGGGTCTGCAGATGCATCCACAGGCGGTGAGTCCTGCGACCGGGGCGGTGGTGGAATATTTGGCTCAGGGATGTAGAGGGACTCCGGCGCCGGGGGCCGGGAATCGGCAAGGAGCCGGGCCTTGTTGTACAGGAAGACCTCGCGGTCGTCGCGCGGAAGCTTGTAGCAGGCGAGCGCGTTGGCGCCGTCGAGGGAGGTGTTGCCGCAGAGGAGGAGCTGGTCGCCGGGCGGTATGCCGCAGTGGTGCTGGATGGACTGCTGGATGGCGTCGACGAGCGTGTCCCCGCCGCACTGGAACTCCAAGGTGTGGCCGTTCTCCGCCACGTGCACCATCAGCTTCTGCCCCAGCGGCACCACCGCCGCTGCATCCTCCGCACCACCGCTGGTCACCGCCGACCCGGAACTCATCTTCCTTGCGATTCGACTAGCCCACAATTCCACTCCAAAGCCGAATCTTCTCCTCTTTTTTTCCTCCTTTTTTTTTTTTGCTTCACGCAGTTTCAGATTAAAATCTATCTACAGTTCTACCAAATACCACCAAACGAAGCAACCACCGGGCGGGCGGCGCGCACAGTTCAACACGAAACACCAAACACTTTAACCTCTCCGGCAGGACAAGCCTCCGTCCGTCCCGTCGAAGAAGAGCAGGAGCCAACAACGTCCGCCGCCGGGGCTTCTCTCCCACGCCACCGATCAGACGCACCAAATCCTTTATCTCCCCCCAACAAGAACGGCTGGAAAGTGACGGCTTTCTTGGAATTCCGGCGAGGGGGCGGGGACGCCGTGGCCGGGACCGACGTCTCCTGGCCCAATTTACCCTGCTCCACCAAGCCCGCACGGATTCGGACGAGGAGAAGTTTGGGGTTTCTTGATTAACAGATGGAAGCGACCTCCGGGAAGCAATCCAACACCTCCGATGGGTTTGATTCGGTCTCCGAGGGGCCGCCTAGGCCGAATCAAGGAACCGGGTGGGATTTTTTTTTCTACTTGGGAGGGGAGATTGACGAGCAGTAGCGTTAGCGTTAGCGTTAGCGTCGGGGAGACGAGGAGATGAGGGAGGGAGACGAAGGGAAGGGAAGGACGGCGGAGGAGAGAAAGAACAAAAAGTAAAATAAAGAGGGGTGAATAGAAAAGTGGACCAAGCTACCGTCTGGCGTGGCGTCTAGACTCCGCAGCCCGCAGGGCGGGCAGACGGAGGTGGAGTAGTAGTATAATAAATAAAATAAATAAAAATACTGCGAAACTTTTGCACGGGGATCCTTGTAGACTCATGAATTGACGTGTGCGTGAATTATTGGAGAAGGGCTGGGTTTGCTTCCTCCGGAAGAGTGGCGGTGTAGGAGATGTACCAAGCTATGCAACCATGGCTTCGTTCATCCGGAGGCTTTTTTTTTTCTTTTCTTTTGGCACGAGGTAGCAGGTAGGTGCGTGAAACACGAACTATCTGGAGTATTATATATTACTAGTAAAAATACTCGTGCATTACAACGGTCTAGAAAAGATGTTTTCAAACCAATAAATTTCTCAGTGCAACAAAACAAACATAGAAAATGTCATGTGACATATTTTAGTTTGTTCAAATGCATGTAAGTCGAATTTATATCAACACCATGGTACTTAACCCTGTGACAATTTCTTTGTTTAAAACAGAACTCATGTTTATTACCGTCGGGCGCCCCACTCCCAAATGACGTCCACCGGCAGCTCGGCTCCTCAGTCGTCGTTGCAGCAGCAGGGTTCGCCTCCGCCACGCCCGGTGGCACGCTCGCATGCAGGTCGACGACGGGCTCCGACTTCGTCGTCGTGATGACGTTCTTCTGCTTGTTGGACGTCGTCGTCCCCTCGCTTGCTTGTTGTTCTTTCTGCTGCGGCTGCTATGAGTACGGTTTGGAGCTCTCGCATGCAGGTTGACAACGGGCTTCGACTCCGTCGCCGTGATGACGTTCTTCTGCTTGTTGGTCGTCATCGTCCCCTCGTCTGCTCGTTGTTCTTTCTGTTGCGGCTGCTATGAGTACGGGTCGGTGTCGACGTCAGCGTCGGGCGTCGGCGACACGGCGGGCGGCGGCAAAGAGATCGATGGACTGTGAGTCGGTGATCTTGCCGCCCTCCAGCAGGGTGTCGTCGACGAAGCCGGCAGCATCTCGTCGTCGCCGGCCACTTTAGTATGCGCCCTCCCAGGCTTGATGTCACGCTTTTTATGCACCATCATATGTATGGATCGTCGTTGTTGGATACTTGTTGCGCCTTGGTGCGTGCAGTGCAAGGCACGTGCAGCGCGTACTGTATTTATAAGCAGCTTGGAGTTGGAGCTTTGATGAATCGCGTCGTCGGGACACGTGATTTACTTTGCGGTGGCCACGTGGCTGCCCACCGCACTGCCTGCCTTGCCTTATTGTGTTGTGGTCGCCACCTGTCATGCCGAGCCATGTTAGGAAAAACTGAAGGTGATACTAACAGACTCTGAACGGTATAGAATAGTTCTATTTGGATCAGGACCCTTCTTGTTTACAATTCCATAATATTTTAAGAAATCTTCCATATATATATATATATATATATATATATATATATATATAATATATGCACGTCATATAAAGAGAATGCACATTCACGAAGTTAGTTAGAGAAAGCCGGACCAAAAGAATGGATGGACGAAAAAAAGAGGCTGAAATTTTGCCTCTTTATTAATATATAGATATAGATATAGATATTGTCGGTGTTATGACCCGGGGGTCAAGACCACCAACGAGTAAATTTGTATATCGCGTGCTCCCTCTCTCAGACGTGATGCAAGATGGACACAAGGTTTATCCTGGTTCGGGCAAAGAAGGCCCTACGTCCAGCGGGGGAGGATGACTTGTATTATCTCGCACCCAAAGCGTGCTCGTACAGGGGGGGTACAAGCTGTGTTACACGGAGTCGGCCACCCGAGGGGTCGATCGAGTGGCGGGGTGTG
The DNA here is from genome assembly GCA_022036555.1 of Microstegium vimineum. NCBI lineage: Eukaryota > Viridiplantae > Streptophyta > Magnoliopsida > Poales > Poaceae > Microstegium > Microstegium vimineum. The sequence continues at coordinate 42,393,617 of CM039121.1, read as the reverse complement.
TGAGTGTGGAGTGTCAGAGTCTGAACTAGGGTTCCTGGGAACGAAAGTCCGATCGTCCGACCTAGAGAGTCTCCAGAAGAAGTAGGAGCCGATCCCCTATACTCTACCTCGGCGTCCCCTTTTATAAACCAAGGGGACGTCCGAGGGTACAGGGCCCTAACTGTAGCAGTATGGGCGGCGTATCCGCGGCATAGTGTTGGCGGAGAGACGTTGAGCACTGTGGCGGCATGGCATTCCCGTCCTTCAGGCGTCCCCCGGTCGTGGCGGCAGTAGAAGTCGTCGCAGTGCAGTGTCCGCAGGCGGGCACGAGTCCCACGGCCGAAGCGGAACGGGGCGGATGGGACGGCTTCCGTACCGGAGTTGTTGAAGGGAGGGGGGTCGAGCCCCCCGGTCAAGGGAGGGGGTCGAGCCCTGTGTGGCTCCGTCGCGTTCCCGAAGTCGTCGTCGAGGGTCGCACTGTTCACTTTCCGAGGGGTACTGTTGGAGTTCGTACTCGCATAGTGGCGACAGTGGCGGCACAGTTGACAGGAATCTGGGACCTGACGGGGAGTTGGCGGATTTGACAGCGGACGCGGGCGCCCATGTCTTTAGGTGGATTCACTTTAACCCATGCCGGGAGCAGTTGGGTTAATCGAGCCCCTCGTCTGAGGGTCGTCCGCTCGACCCCTGGCCGAGGTAGAGGTCGAGGCGTCGAGGGGGTCGGAAGGGTCGAGGTAGAGGTTGGGGGGTCGATCGTTCGACCCCTCGTCCGTTCTTCGTTTGTCGAGGTGGAGCCGGGGGGGTCGTTCGCTCGCCCCCTCGTCCGTCGTCGAGGTGGAGCCGGGGGGTCGTTCGCTCGACCCCTCGTCCGTCGTCGAGGTGGAGCCGGGGGGTCGTTCGCTCGACCCCTCGTCCGTCGTCGAGGTAGAGCCGGGGGTCGTTCGCTCGCCCCCTCGTCCGTCATCGAGGTGGAGCCGGGGGTCGTTCGCTCGCCCCCTCGTCCGTCGTCGAGGTGGAGCCGGCCCGTGGCTTGTTGCCGCAGTTGGTGTAGAGGGGGCCCTCGATTGATGGGCCGTGTCTTACCGAGTAGTGGGCTGGTCCTTGCCTTAAAAATGGTTGTTATGTTTAGCGTTAATTTATCGAAGGGTTTAGGGTACCCCTTACCTTCGTACCCGACAGTAGCCCCCGAGGCCCCAGAGGAGTGATTTAGAACTCCTCTGGGGGCTATGATACGCGTTTCTCGGAGGGAGTAAGGATTGCCCGGAGGTTTTATCCTTGGCCTGCAGGGTTAGTGAGAAATCCGATTCTCCGCGCCGCGGGGGTAGCCCCCGAGGCCCCAGAGGAGTGATTAAGAACTCCTCTGGGGGCTAAAATACATTGTATAGTGGGGTCTTTTAAGGATACCTGGAGACGTGCACCCTGTCAACGGGTCAGTTCCATCCCTTTCCCTGAAAAGAGAAGTGTTCGAGGGCGGCTGTCGAACCCTACCGAGGGCCAGCCTTCGCTCCCTCGAGCACCACTGGAGTCAGAGCGCCCCGCCCGAGAGGTCGACTCTATCTGCCAGGTTACGAGTTTTTCGACCCTCTTTCGTCAAGGGGTGCCGTGCGTAGTCGGGCCCTCGAGCCCTCGAATGGCTAGGCCTTCACTACCTCATAGCGTCCTTCCCACGAATCCTTTCGTTCGAATTGTGGGGTGAAGAGCATCGCGCTATCCTCGTTAGGACGAGCCCGAAGTCCTTGGTGAGTTGTTCTCGGGCATGAGTCCATTAGAAATGGTGCCCTGTACGGGTAAAAATCCGAGTGAGAACTCGACCCCGTTCGATAGGGGTCGACTAGTGGCCCGGAGGCGTTCTCATTGTTAAGCAAGCCGTATGGCTTACTAAGCACGACCATGTGGATCACCAAGGTGCCAACCCCATTCGATAGGAGTTGGTGGCTCGATGCCTCCCAGCGCAGGGATCCTTAGGTGTTCCTAGGTATGCCTCGGATATGTCCCAGGGAGCCTCGAGAGTTCGTTCTCGAGCTACCGAAACATCCCTGACTCGTGTACTCGAGGGCGGCTGTCGAACTCCGTTCGTGGAGCCAGCCTTCGCTCCCTCAAGATTTGGGGGTGGACCGGAGTCCGTTAACCATGGGTCCTTCCTGACCTCAGGTACTCGAGGGCGGCTGTCGAACCCTATGTAAGGGCCAGCCTTCGCTCCCTTAAGATTTGACAGATGGTTCGTCATCCGACGCTATCCTCAGGAGGAGGAGTCAGACCTTGTGGACCGCCGAGGGGAAAAGCAGGTGGTTGTTGTATTGAACTTGGGGACATACCTGTGCCGGAGCTCTCGAGGGAGGCTGTCGAACCCCCGGACGGGTGGTTGTTGTATTGAACTTGGGGACATACCTGTGCCGGAGCTCTCGAGGGAGGCTGTCGAACCCCCGGACGGGCCAGCCTTTACCCCTTCGAGGCCATGGAACGATTTGCAGTTGACGACCCGAGGCCCCGTCAGGCCTCGGGTACTCGAGGGGGGCTATCGAGCCCGTTCGTAGGCCGGCCTTTGTCCCCTCGAGATTTTGGGGGTGGACCGAGGTCCTAACCCGAGGTCATTTCTGGCCTCGGGTACTCGAGGGTAGCTGTCGAACCCTCTTTCGAGGGCCAGCTCTCGCTGCCTCAAGATTCCTTACCCTCGAAGACGACGTTTCCGGCCGCGCGCCTTTTTAGGCGGTGTCCATTCGGCGCAACAGTGCGGTTGCAGGGCGGAGTGCGGCGCGGAGCCCGATGATGGGACAGGACGCCTTATCCTGGAGGGAATACGAGGAAGGGAGTACAGGCGAATTAAATGCGAGGATTCTCTTGCCTGTTTGACGGATCCGTCCGTTGGCCTCCCGCGTATAAGTAGCGAAGGTGAGGGGTCTGGTGCTTTTTTCCGCGCACTTGCCTTCCCCGCCTCCTTGCCTTCGCCTTCCTTGCCTTCTTCCCTCCGCCTCTGCCTTAGGCGTCCCGCGAGCAGGAACTCTGCGCGAGCGAGAGAGAAAGGGAAAGATAGGAAACGTACCATCCGCCTCCAAGTCCGAGCAAACCACTGCCCCTATGGCCACCTTCGCGCTCGTCGGCGCCGATGACTGGCCCGCCTCCTCGGTCCGTCACTCGCATCTGGCGGGGTTGGTGGAGAGTGGACTTCTCCGGCCCGTTACCACGGCGGAGAGGCCGGAGTGGATAGTTCCGTCGCGGGACCACGCTGAGCCCAACCCGCCGAGGGGTACGTGGTGTTGCTTGAGGTCTTCCACCGGGCGGGACTGGGTGCCCCACCCAGCCACTTTCTGTGCGCGCTCCTCTACCATTACGGCATGGAGCTCCAGCACCTCACCCCCAACGGCGTCAGCCAGGCGGCGGTCTTCGCCGCGGTGTGCGAAGGCTACCTGGGGATCGAGCCCCACTGGGAGCTGTGGCTCCACATCTTCAAGGCCAGCATCTTCCATGCCTCGGTCAACAAGGGCACTCGCCGGATGGTCAGAGCCGGGTGCTGCAGCATCTCCGTCAAGCGGCCGAAGTTTTGGCTCCCGGCGAACCCGTCCTCGAGCCGCTCCGGGTGGCACTCCGGATGGTTCTACCTGAGGAACGACGATGATATGCTCCCGGCGTACACCGGGAGGACACTCGATGCCGAGCCCGACCGCTGGGGATACGGCGTCCCGACGGACAAGCAGAAGCGCCTCGACGGCTTGGTGGACGCACTCAAGCGTCTGAAGGAGAAGGGGCTTACCGCGGAGATCGTCGCGTCGGGGTTCCACCGACGGCGGGTTCTGCCGCTGATGGCTCGACCCCTCCGCATCGACGAGATGGGTCCGGGGGTCGATCTCTCAGGCTGCCGCTTCGTCGAAGAAGAACTGGCCCCGGACCATCGCGGGGGGGTTCGACCCCAAGAACATCGCGAAGATCCCCATGAAGCCGGACGAGGGCTTCTTTGAGCTGGTAAGGTCCTTTCCTCCGGTTAGAGTCCTCGTGCCCGTCTCTTCCGTCCTTTCTGCTTGTGTTCTAACTGCCTTGCGTTTCGCAGGGGAATGTGTCCTACCGCCCCTCGCCTCCGCCGGTGAAGGAGGGCCGGGCCACGAAAGAGGCGAATCGTCTCTGCGGGAGAAGCAGAAAGCCGACAAGGACAAAGCCAAGGCGAAGACGGCCAAGAGGGCTCGGGAGAAAGAGCTGAGAGATCAGCGCCGGGCCCAACAGAGGCGGTTGGGCATCGAGGAGGAATTGTCGCCCTCGGAAGAGGAGATGAGGAGGAGGAGGAGACGAACTGGAGCGATCTGGAGGAGGAGGAGGAGGAGGAGACGGCGCCTGAACAGGCGGTCGTTGCTACCGGTGGAGAGGAGGGGTCGACCTCGATGTCGGCCCCTTCCGTTGAAGCTGGGCCAAGGGCGGAGCGCCCCGTGGCTTCGCAGGAAGTCGTGCCGCGGCAGACGCGGTCGCAGGCGTCGCGGCCTTCGTTGGGGGGTCGACCGAGCGAGCCCCCGACGCCCGCCGCGTCGAGCGCACGGGTGCCGGGCCCGCCGGCGCAGGTGGGGACCGGCAAGGGGACGAAGGTGGCGCCGCCGTCGAAGGGTCGATCGAGCGAGCCCCCGAAGCCTGCCGCGTCGAGCGCACGGGCGCCGGGCCCGTCAGCGCAGGTGGGGACCGGCAAGGGGACGACGGTGGCGCTGTCGTCAAGGGGTCGATCGAGCGAGCCCCCGAAGCCTGCCACGTCGAGCGCACGGACGCAGGGCCCGTCGGCGCAGGTGGGGGCCGGCAAAGGCACGACGGTGGCGCCGCCGGCCCATGCCCGGGAGAAGGTGCCAAAAGCCGCCTCGACCCCCGCCCCCCGGGCAGTGGTGCTCCAGAGCTCGACCAGCCCGACGGTCGCCGGGCCAAAGCGTCGGGCTCCGAGGGGGTAAGTCGATTTTATAGTCGTTGTCTGTTTTCTCTTTTTGTCGGTAAGGACGCATGCTTATCATTGTGCATGTGTTCCTTTTTCAGGTCGAAGCGCCCGCAGGGAGCCGCGCCCCTCGCCCCTGCCAAGAAGCTGAAGACGGGGGCAGCGATCCAAGCAGCCGCTGAGGTCGGTCCTGCCGCCCCGCCCCCTTCGACGATTGCCCCCCGAGGCGGCACGGGCAGCCACGGCCCAGGAGGTGGCGGCGCGGGGGAGGCACAGGGGGCCTCGGCGCCTGCTCAGACGGCGGAGGAGGCGAGCTCGCCGGCGGTGGTCGCCGAAGCGACGGTCGCGGCGCCCGCGCGGCCGTCAGAAGAAGTCGCATCTGGCGCCCCGGGGGGCGCGGAGCTTCTGCCGACAGCGGTCGCGGCCGAGGTGGTGGAGGTGGCCAGGCCCCAGGCCCCTGCGGACGAGGGGGAGGCTCTGGCTCACCCAACGCCGGGGCGTTGGCCCAAGGGCCTGGCTGCGCTGGAGGCTCGACTCCAGCTCGAGCGTGAGGGTACGACTGCTGCCGCGCCCGAGGGCCCCTCAACGACGCCGGGGCTCGAGGCGGGAGGTCCGGTCGAGCGCGCTGAGGGAACACCCGTGCTGGTACAGGGCGGGATGTTGATGGAGTCCACCCCCGCCCAGGTGGATGAGATGGTGGCCGAGCTGGTGGACCCGGCGGAAATGGCCATCATCGCGGCTCCTCGGGCGGAGCCGGAGGTGGCTCAGCCTCCCCTCGAGGTTGGGGGGCCGCTGTCTCGAGGTAAGTTACATTTCGACTCGCTCGAGATGCGGTGGGTTCGCCTTGCTGGGTATTTACTTTTTCGAGTCCTTCATCGCGCAGGGCCGTCCTATTGGCCGGGATCTTCTTCTACCGGTGGCGACGGCTTGGTGGGGCCGTCGACGTCCTCGCGAGGTGGCCCAGAGGAAGAAGCCTCGCCCCTTTCCGCTTATCGAGGAGGGGGGACCTGCGCGATGGCGTCACGGGGACGGTTGAGCAGAGGATCGCCGCCCGCAGCGCGGCCTGGGGCCAGGAGGTTCTCGAGGTGGCGGACCCTCGAGACCCCGAGCGGGTTTTCCTCACGCTCGACGACCAGTCCGAGCTCCGACGGTGGGAGAACGTCGAGGAGTATCGGGCCTTGTTTGAACACTTGGTACGTTTGAACTGTCTGGTTGCCGTTTGTTGACGATCTCCATTTTTATCCTCGTCAGTCGCTGCGGGTGAGGTCCTACGAGAAGTCCCAGTACATTCTCCGGGTACAGGGACAACTCTCGACCCTCCACGCCTCGCTGGATAAGGCGAGGGATGAGGTCGCTCGCGCGAAGGCGGAGGCGGCGACTATCCAGAAGGATGCCGAGTCGAAGATCGCCCACGCGAAGGCCGGCTACGAGGCCATCCAGAGGGAAGCCTGGGAGGCCTTGTCGTCGGCGCAAGGGAAGCTCGACAACGCCCTTCGGTCGACCGTCACCGTCGGGCGGGAGCGGGATCTGCCCTTGAGGCCCAGCGCAAGGCCGAGGAGGAGGCCGCCCGGCTGAGGGAAGAGCTGGCCCGGGCGACGGAAGGCATCCGAGGGCTCCGGGGAGACCTCGACGCCGTCTCCCGGGAGCGCGACGCTCTGGCCACCTCGGAGGAGAAGGCTCGGACCCGCGCGACCTCCTTGGGCGTGGTGGCGATGAATCAGAGGAGGGCCCTCGAGGACGCAGGCAAGACCCTCGAGGGACTCGAGGCCAAGGTTAAGGACCAGTCCTCCGACCTTGATGACATCCGCCGCCAGCTCGAGGATACCGAGCAGGCCTACTCCACCCTGGACGTGCAGGCCCAAGGTGAGTGCTTCGGGTGTTGCAGAGTCTGTCCTGCCTTGACCCTTTTTCTGCTTTTTTGTTGGGTTTTGACCGTTGCGTGCTTGTTTCGGCAGAGCTTGCGAAGGAGAATGCCCGCGCCCACAAGGACCTGGACAATCTTCAGGGCCTCCTTGGCACCGAGGCGAACCTCAACGCGACGCTCGCGGCCGCCATCAACACCTTCTGCAACGACCTCTCGGTCAAGCCGGAGCCGGAGGTCGAGGGGGATGCTCGAGGGGACTCCTTGCTGCGCCGCTTCTACTCCATGACGCGGGGGGTGACGGAGAACGTCCGAGCCGCCCTGCATGTGGGCGTGAAGCGGGCCCTCGTGGTCGTCAACTCACTCTACGACGTGGACCTCAACCTCGTTGTCGACGGGTTCGCCACCGACCCGAAGCTGACCGAGGAAGAGAACGACGCGAAGTGTCAGGAGTTGATGGATCACGCAGAGGTGCCTGGAGGCCTGCTGGCGAGCCTCTTCGAGCCCGAAGTGATCCCCTCGGTGGACGAGCAGCCCTCGGATGGTGTCGACGGATAGTCCCGGGCCTGTGAGCCATATCTGGACAAAAAGGTCCATGTAATAGTTAGGCCATTGTACTGATACAATGTCAAGCCCCCGAGGGCTTTTTGTGTATAATACGTTTTGATCGAGATGCACGCAGTTAATATTGTTTTTTCGAGCTTTCCCTGCTTTTCTTTGCCTGAGTCGACGCTTGTGAACTAAGTGTTCGACGCACGCTCTTATCCCTGGAAGGGGGGTGGCGAGCGGAGATACCGTAGCCCTAGGGCGTAGGTGGGTCCGTGGCTCGACGACACCCTCGACCCTTAGGGAGCTTGAGGCGCCTTTACTTAGTTAAGAAGCATACTCGAGGGAAAGAACGAGAGGGAGAGTCGAATTTCGAAAAAACGTTCGAGTTTTTCAGAGACTTAGGAGGGGGGTGCCCCCCTGTTAGCCCCGAGGGAGGCTCGGCTTTGCTGAGGCAAAGTCGAGGCTACCTTAGTGCTATAGACGGGTTCGTCTCGTTATTTCTACTTCTCGAGCTCTCTCTGCTTTTCTTTGCCTAGGTCGACGCTTGTGAACTAAGTATTCGACGCACACTCTTATCCCTGGAAGGGAGGTGGCGAGTGGGGATACCGTAGCCCTGGGGCGTAGGTGAGTCCCTGGCTCGACGACACCCTCGACCCTTAGGGAGTTCGAGGCGCCTTTACTTAGTTATGAAGCGTACTCGAGGCGAAGATCGAGAGGGAGGGTCGAGTTTCGAAAAAGCGTACGGGTTTTTCGGGGACTTAGGAGGGGGGTGCCCTCCTGTCAGCCCCGAGGGGAGCTCGACTTTGTCCGGGCAAAGTCGAGGCTACCTTCGAGCTACGAACGAACGTGAAATGTGTTTCGAGAACATTTTATTCATTGGAGAGTTTGTACATAAATGCGAAAATGTACAAGGCCCTGGGGCCTCAGGGATAGAAGCGACGTAGCTGTTCGATGTTCCACGCGTTGGTGAAGATCTCGCCCTTCTCGTTCTTCAGTTTGTAAGTGCCGGGCTTTAGCACCTCTGCCACGATGAAGGGTCCCTCCCAAGGTGGTGTCAGCTTGTGACGCCCCTTGTTGCTTTATCGACGGCGCAGAACGAGGTCGCCGACGTTGAGGTCCCTTTTGCGCACGTTTTTGTCGTGGTAGCGTCGCAGCGTCTGCTGGTACTGAGCCGACTTGAAGAGAGCCATGTCACGGGCTTCCTCGAGCTGGTCGAGGGAGTCCTCTCGGGATACTGTGTTGGCTTGCTCGATGTAGGCTTTCAGTCGAGGGGACCCGTACTCGAGGTCAGTGGGGAGGACGGCCTCGGACCCATAAACCAAGAAGAACGGGGAGAACCCTGTGGCTCGACTCGGTGTCGTTCGGAGACTCCATAGCACAACGGGCAACTCGTCGACCCATCTCCTTCCATGTCTGTTCAGCCGGTCGAAGATCCTTGGCTTGAGGCCCTGCAAAACCATACCGTTGGCACGCTCGACCTGACCGTTAGTTCGAGGGTCGGCAACTGCAGACCAATTCACCCTGATGTGGTGATGGTCACAGAAGTCCAGGAACTTTTGGCCGGTAAACTGCGTGCCGTTTTCGGTGATGATGACGTTGGGGACCCCGAAGCGGTGGATGATGTCGGTGAAGAATAGCACGGCTTGCCGAGACTGGATATTGGCGATGGATCAAGCCTCGATCCACTTTGAGAACTTGTCGATAGCCACAAGCAGGTGAGTGTGCCCACCCTTGGTTCTTTTCAGGGGGCCGACCATGTCGAGCCCCCATACTGCGAACGGCCAAGTTATGGATATCATCTAAAGAGCTTGGGCGGGTAGGTGGGTCTGCCTGGCGTAGAATTGGCATCCCTGGTAGGATCGAACGAGTTTGGTGGCATTGTTGACAGCCATCGGCCAGTAGAAGCCCTGTCGAAAGGCACTTCCTACCAGCGTTCTCGGCGCCGCGTGGTGGCCACAAGCCCCCGAGTGTAGGTCCTTCAGCAATGCCCTCCCCTCCCCGAGGGTGAGGCAGCGTTGAAGTACACCCAATGGGCTATGTCGATATAGCTCGCGGTCGTCCCCGTATAAGACGTAGGTTTTGGCGTGCCGAGCTACTCGACGGGCTTCCGTGTGGACTTCCGGGAGTTCGCCTCGCGTCAGGTACTCGAGGTAAGGCGCGCGCCAATCCGTCGGAGGGGTTGGCGCCGCGGTGGCCCCGTCGATCTCCATGACCTCTCCCTCGCTCGAGGGGGGTGGGTCGACCCCTAGCTCGAGGGCGGGAGCCCCCGAGCCTAGGACGACGGATGGTGTGTGCAGATCCCTTGAGATGATGTCGGGGGGGGGGGGGGACCGTCCCTCGAGTAGACGCGATTTTTGCCAGCTCGTCGGCAGCTTCGTTGTACCGACGGGCTACGTGGTTGAGCTCGAGGCCATAGAACTTGTCCTCGAGCCTTTGGACCTCCTTGCAGTAGGCTTCCATCTTAGGATCGTGGCAGCTCGAGTCTTTCATTACTTGGTCGATCACCAACTGAGAGTCCCCTCGCACGTCGAGGCGTCGAACCCCGAGCTCGATGGCGATGCGCAGGTCGTTGACGAGGGCCTCGTACTCAGCGACATTGTTGGAGGCGGGGAAGTGGAGGCGGATGACATAGCGCATATGGACCCCTGAGGGTGATATGAATAGCAATCCGGCACCTGCTCCCGTCTTCATCAACGACCCGTCGAAGTACATAGTCTAGAGCTCGCTCTGAACTTGCGCTGGGGGTAGTTGGGTGTCGGTCCATTCTGCAATGAAATCTGCCAGTACCTGAGACTTGATAGCCTTCCGAGGGGCGTAGGAGAGGGTCTCCCCATGAGCTCGGCGGACCACTTGGCGATCCTTCCCGATGCCTCCCGGTTCTGGATTATCTCTCCGAGGGGGAAAGATGAAACCACAGTGACCGGATGGCCCAGGAAATAGTGTTTGAGCTTCCGCCGAGTGAGGACGACCGCGTACAACAGCTTCTGGATGTGGGGGTACCTCATCTTGGTCTCGGAAAGGACCTCGCTCACGAAGTAGACATGCCTCTGAACCGGCAGGGCGTGTCGTTCCTCCTCCCTCTCGACCACTATGACCGCGCTGACTACCTGGGTAGTCGCTGCGACATAGAGCAAGAGGGGCTCGGCCGGGCTCGGGGGGACCAAGACCGGGGCGAGGTGAGCAAGGCCTTGAGCCTCGAGAGCGATTCCTCGGCTTCGGCGGTCCACGCGAAGTGTTCCGTCTTCTTCAGGAGGCGGTAAAGGGGTAGGGCCTTCTCTCCGAGCCTCGAGATGAAGCGACTGAGGGCGGCGAGGCACCCAGTAACCCTTTGCACGCTCTTGAGGTCGTTGATCGGGCCCATCCTCGTGATGTCGGTTACCTTCTCGGGATTGGCCTCGATGCCGCGCTGGGAAACTATGTACCCTAAGAGCATGCCTCGAGGGACCCCGAAGACGCACTTCTCAGGGTTCAGTTTTATGCGATTAGCCCTGAGGCACCCAAACGCGATCTCGAGTTCTCCGACCAGGTTTCCGACGGTTCTGGACTTGACCACGATGTCATCGACGTAGGCCTCGACGGTCGGCCCTATGTGTTTCCCGAAGACGTGGAGCATGCATCGCTGGTAGGTGGCCCCGGCGTTCCGCAAGCCGAAGGGCATGGTGAGGTAGCAAAACATGCCGAAGGGAGTGATGAAGGAGGTCGCGAGCTGATCGGACTCCTTCATCTTTATTTGGTGGTAGCCGGAATACGCATCAAGGAAGCAAAGGGTTTCACATCCCAAAGTGGAATCCACTATTTGGTCGATGCGTGGTAAAGGAAAAGGATCTTTAGGACATGCTTTATTCAAACTGGTGTAGTCTACACACATCCTATCTTTCCCATTCTTTTTCTTTACAAGCACGGGATTAGCTAACCACTCGGGATGATGTACCTCCTTGATGAATCCGGCCTTCAAAAGCTTGTCGACCTCCTCCCCGATGATCCTGCGCTTCTCCTCATCGAAGCGGCGCAGGCATTGTTTCACCGGTTTGGACCCGGCTCGGATGTCCAAGGAGTGTTCGGCGACTTCCCTCGGGATGCCCGGCATGTCCGAGGGACTCCATGCAAACACGTCGGCGAGCACGGTTTCCTATTTGGGCTCGAGGGTGGCACTGATCGTCAGCACCTTCCCATCCGCGAGGCCGGGGTCAAGCGGGACGGTCTTTGTGTCTTCCGCCGGCTTGAAGTTGCCAGCGTGACGCTTGGGGTCGAGGATCTCTCCGGACAAATCGTCGAGGGCCGCGAGGATAGCCGACTCCTCACGGGCTTCGGCTTTTTCCACGCACTCGACGTCGCAGTCGTATGCGTGTTCGTAGGAGGTGTCGACGGTGATGACCCCCGAAGGCCCCGGCATTTTGAGCTTGAGGTAGGTGTAGTTCGGGACCGCCATGAACTTGGCATACCCCGGTCTACCGATGATGGCGTGCTAGGTGCCTCGCCACGCGACCACCTCGAAGGTCAGCTCTTCCTTTCGGAAGTTCGAGGGGACGCCGAAACAAACCGGCAACTTGATGCGGCCGATCGGGAGTGCCTTTTTCCCCGGGACGATCCCGTGGAACCCCCCCGTGCTGGGCAGGAGCATGGTCCTCGGGATCCCCAGGAGGTCGAGGGTCTCGGCGTAGATGATGTTGAGGCTGCTCCCCCCGTCCATGAGCACCTTGGTGAGACGGGTGTTGAGAATGATCGGGCCGACGACGAGCGGGTAAGCCCCCGCGTTGGGGACATGCTCGGGGTGGTCGTCCTGATCGAAGGTGATCGGCGTGTGGGACCAGTCGAGGTACCGCGGGGCCTGGGCCCAAACGGAAAAAACTTCTCGACGCTCCCTCTTACGCTGGCGCGTGGTGAGGCGAGTCGAGGGTCCCCCGTAGATCATGTAGCAGTCGTGGATCTCGGGGAAGCCTCCTTTTTTGACATCACCCCTGACGTGGGCGTCACAGAGCGGGTCTTCCTTGCCGTCGTCTCTCCTGGAGCCAGGAGGGACGAAGTGCTTTCGGAGCATGCGGCAATCCTTGAGGTGGTGGTTGGCCGGCCCCATATGATAGGGGCAAGGCTCCTTTAGCATCTTATCGAAGACGCCCCCGTCGGGAGGGGGCCCTCGAGGCTTCCGCTTGTCCGCTGCAGCGACAAGGTCGTCGGGCTCGTCGTCGTGCTCGACGTTGGGCTCGACGTTGCGCCGGCCCGGTTGGTTCTTCTTCTTCTTCTTCTTCCGGCCGCCGTTGCCGTCGTTGTTCCTCCTGGGCCCATTGTTTCTCTTGGGCCCATCGTCCGAGCCCCCGGGCTCCTCCGCCTTGCCCTTCCCCTTCCCTGGGGGAATCTGGAAGAATGCGCCAACTGCCTCTTCGCCAGCTGCGTAGTTGGCGATGACGTCCATGAGCTCGTTGGCGGTCTTGGGGATGTTTCGCCCCAGCTCCCGCACCAACTCCTTGCAGGTTGTCCCGGCGATGAACGCCGTGATGACCTCGTGGTCGGAGACGTGGGTCAGTGCGGTGCGCTGCTTCGAGAATCGGCGGGTGAAGGCGCGGAGGGTCTCCCCTGGTTTCTGCTTGCAGCTGCGAAGGTCCCAGGAGTTGCCCGGTCGCTCGTAGGTGCCCTTGAAGTTGCCCTCGAAGATCCGGACCAGGTCGGACCAGTCCTGGATCAAGTCCGGGGGTAGCTCCTCGAGCCACCTTCGAGCGGTGTCGGAGAGGAACAACGGGAGTTGCCGGATGATGACGAGGTCATCTTTGGCTCCACCCAGCTGGCATGCCAGCCTGAAGTCGGCAAGCCAGAGCTCTGGCTTGGTTTCGTCGTTATACTTGACCAGGCTGGTGGGTGGACGGAAACGTACGGGTAGGGAGGCCCGCCGGATAGTTCTTCCGAAGACTCGGGGCCCCGGCGGCTCCGGAGACCGACATCGGTCTTCGTCGCTGTCGTAGCGCCCACCTCGGTGAGCGCTGTAGCCTCGAGCCTCGGCGTTGCCGTATCGACGTCGGTTGTTCACTCGAGGGGGGAGGTCGTCGACAAGGCGTTCCTAAACCGGTCGTCGCTTGACCTGGCCCTGGGGCGCCTTGTTTTGGTGGACAGAGACCTCCCGATTCTGTCGAGGGGGCGCTGCTTGTCGCTCGGAGGCAGCCCCTCGACGCCTTGAGGCCGAGCTCTCCGCCTGCTGCACGGCCGCAGTTTGGAGCAGCCCCTGGATTTTGTCCCTGATACGCTGTGCCTGGGGGGTCGATGGCGTCGGCATGTCACGGAGCAGCATCGCGGCTGCTATGACATTCTGGCTGGCGCGGTTGAAGACTCGGGGTTCGGCGTTCCCCTCCTCGACGATCTGCCGGTGGACTTCCCGGGCCCGCTCGCGAGCTCCTCCACCCTGAGGACGCCCTCGATCCCGCTCGAGGGCGTGTTCGAGCTGCTAAAGACGCAGGCGCTCCTCGAGCTTGCCGAGAAGCTCTCGGACCTGTGTAATCTAGACGTCGGGGGGTGGATCGGCTCTCTCAGGACTTGGGGGAATGGCATCTCGAGGTGGTGTGGCGTTGGCCCCTTCCCTTTCTTCGGTGGCCGTGGTATTGTCGACGTCCTCCTAGAGATCGGTTTGCTCGTTGAGGTGGAAGCACTCCCGAGTGGAGTCGTAACTCTCGTCAGGAGAGTCCGAGTCGGGGTCGGCGTGGTAGAAGTGGGGCAAGAGCCTACCCGTTTCTTCCTCCTCCAGGAGCCGCCGTAACGTGCCCCACGTACGGGGCAGTTCTGGCTCGCCCGGTGAAGTGGTGGTGACGGGATCGGCCGTTGCCCACGACGGAGTCCATGGAGACTCGTCGTATGTATGTACCCGCAGCCCTGCGAAAGCAGAGTAGAGTCCGGCACTGTTGCGGAGCCCGTACGGGAATGGGTCACGCGGTGGTAACCGGTTCGAGGGTGTCGGAGTGGCCACAGGAGCCTCCGGGGATGACAACGTGACAGAGCCGAAGTCCCGCTCGGGGAGACGCCCGCCCTCGGCCCACAAGCGTGGGTCAAGCGGACCCCTAGGAGAAGGGGCCGTGTCGCCAACCGGGACTGGGGGAACGGCATCCGGCGCCCCAGAGCTCGCACGACGGCGAGCGCGTCGAAGCCGCTCGCGCCTCCTCCTGATCGCAGGCCAGAGTCGCAAGCGGAGGGGCCGTCGTCTGATCCTTGCTGGCTCCGGCGCAGCGGAGCTGATGACGTCTAGGCCACGGGTGGAGGGAAAGACTATGAAGTCACCCTGGTCCGTGGAAACGAACCCTAGACTGCCGAACCAGACGACGGAGGTGGATGGAAACGGTGGGATGGTGGGATCCATCTGAGAGAGTAGTTCGGAGTTGATCGACACGTGAATCCCCCTACCTGGCGCGCCAACTGTCGGTGTTATGACCCGGGGGTCAAGACCACCAACGAGTAAATTTGTATATCGCGTGCTCCCTCTCTCAGACGTGATGCAAGATGGACACAAGGTTTATCCTGGTTCGGGCAAAGAAGGCCCTACGTCCAGCGGGGGGAGGATGACTTGTATTATCTCGCACCCAAAGCGTGCTCGTACAGGGGGGGTACAAGCTGTGTTACACGGAGTCGGCCACCCGAGGGGTCGATCGAGTGGCGGGGTGTGTGGAGTGTGGAGTGTCAGAGTCTGAACTAGGGTTCCTGGGAACGAAAGTCCGATCGTCCGACCTAGAGAGTCTCCAGAAGAAGTAGGAGCCGATCCCCTATACTCTACCTCGGCGTCCCCTTTTATAGACCAAGGGGACGTCCGAGGGTACAGGGCCCTAACTGTAGCAGTATGGGCGGCGTATCCGCGGCATAGTGTTGGCGGAGAGACGTTGAGCACTGTGGCGGCGTGGCATTCCCGTCCTTCAGGCGTCCCCGGTCGTGGCGGCAGTAGAAGTCGTCGCAGTGCAGTGTCTGCTGGCGGGCACGAGTCCCACGGCCGAAGCGGGACGGGGCGGATGGGACGGCTTCCGTACCGGAGTTGTTGAAGGGAGGGGGGTCGAGCCCCCCGGTCGAGGGAGCGGGTCGAGCCCTGTGTGGCTCCGTCGCGTTCCCGAAGTCGTCGTCGAGGGTCGCACTGTTCACTTTCCGAGGGGTACTGTTGGACGTACTACTGTTTTTATAATAATATATAATATCTTGTAATTGGATATATCTTGTAATTGGATGCCACGGACAATAGTGCACGATGTTTCTTTGTAAATACCGTTTTTAATTGATTTTGTAGGATAGTTTATATATTCTGCAACCAAAAACAATATGGCTTTATTATAATATTCTAATTTTTTTTACGGATAGTAGCTTTCTTTTTACTCTACGATGAGAAAAAAACGATATGAAAATTGCATTATTCTAGCTATAGATTTCATCCGACTTTGGGTTAAACATCATCAAATTCATCGTATTCGGATTAGTCAGAAAATAAGTAATAACTAAGATAGAAATGCATTAAGAGCAACTTTGAAAAGTCTAGATATGACTAGAGGGGTGAATAGCCTATTAAAATTTTCTACAACAACACTTAGGCAAACTTGTTAGAATAAAACACGACGTAAAACAAGTTTGCGCTAGCACTAAGGTTAGGCAAGCCACCTACCAATTCTAGCTACTAGCAAGATAACATATGTCACACACAAGAACTAGTGAACTAGGACTACAAGACTAAGCTTCACAAGACAAGCTAGAATCTCTACTTTGCAAGAATGTAAAGAAAGTAAGAGCAAAGTTAGAGATAGGAAGGTTATACCGCCGCGGAGAGAATATCAATCAAACAATGGATGGCAAATCAATCACAAGATGAATCCTCGGTAGAGAGACAATGAGACATAATATTTTTTACCGAGGTTCACTTGTTTGCCAACAAGCTACTCCTCGTTGTAGCGATTCACCTACTTGGAGGTTCACACGCTAATTGGCATCACACGCCAAACCCGTCACCGGGTGCCGCAAACCAACACAAGATAGGGATCCACAAGCTACGAGCAATCCACTAGAGATACCTTTTGCGAACTCTCGCGGGGAAGGTTCAAGAATCCCTCACAATCCACCGATCGGAGCCGGAGACAAACACTTTCCTCCGCTCAACGATCCTCGCCGCTCCAAGTCGTCTAGGAGGTGGCAACCTCCAAGAATAACAAGAACTCCCGCGACGATGACGATCACCAAGTGCCACTAGTATGCAATCAATCAAGAAATGCACTTAGTTCACTCAATCTCTCATGAATATGTCAATTATGTCAAGAGAATGAGTGGTGGAGCTTCTCACAAATGAGCACAAGTGTGTGAGTAAATAGAATGTGCAAGAAGTACCCCAAAGAGCTAGCCAAACAACTATATATAGCCTCCACTCACAGCTAGCCGTTTTCCCACTGAAAAACACTTCCTGTGCCACCTCCGGACGCAAGAAACAATGGGGGGGTCCGGACCATCAACAACGTCCGGATGCCCCCAAAGAGCACAAACAACTCCTCTGTTTCAACCTCCGGACGCAACCTCCGGTAGCGCAAACCGCGTAATCCGGACCAACTTGCCTGCGTCCGGTCGCCTGCCGTTCAAACAACTCTGTTTCCTGCTCGCACCACAGCACGCCTGAAAGCCCAAGTTTGGTTTTGGTTAATTGATGAAACCTATGGACTAACCCTATTGGCTAAGTGCTTGATTAAGATAGGGTGTTCCACCTTGACACATGGAGCTAGAAGGATGAAAATTGTGCATTGATCAAGTGCGTCATGGACTAAGGAAAAGAAGAAAGAGAAAAACAAAAATGGTCCAAGGCAAAGGTATATCATAGGGGCATTTTTGGTTTAGTGATCAAGACACTATAGAGAGTGTGATCACATTTATGATAGATAGTCGTACTATCAAGAAAGAAAAATTTGTGTCGATTGTGGTTATCTTGTGCCACTAGGTTTGCATTGAATTCATATAAAATGAACCTACGTGACATAAAACATGAAACAATTCCAAGATAATTTATTGACAGGGCTAACACTTGTGCAAAGATGTTGGATCAACATGTGTTAGCATATGAAGTCTTGGAGGAGAAGAAGCAACTCATTTGGACACAAGATAGAGCTCCGGACAGAGGTCCGGACGCTCGGCTTGCAGGGTCCGGACCATTGCCTGGCGTTCGGTGGCATACCTTGGCCCTCGGCCTCTCTGGACAGGAGGTCCGGACGCTGATCAGGGTCTGGACGCAAGGATCCGGACGACCGTCAGGAGAGCTGGAGCTCTCTGGACCTCTCTGCTGAAGGAAACCGGATGCTAAGTATCGTTCGGACACAGAGCTCCGGACTACCGTCCGGGCAATCGGCGCTCTCTGGAACCTCTCTACTGAAGTCCGGACGCAAGGTGATGAAGGTCCGGACGCGCCCTGTTCCCTGCGTCCGGAGGCGACGTGGCAGCTCCTGGTGAAGGCGCGAACGGTGATTTTCAAACCGAGAGGGGTCCGGACACACCCGAAATGGTCCGGACCCCCATCAAAACAGCGTCCGGAGCTACGCAGGAAAGCAAGAAAAGGAGTAAAACGGCTAGCTTTAGATGGAGGGTTATATAAGTGCTTTTGGCCGGCTCAAGAAACAACTCTTGCACCTTCCATTCACTTGAGACATTTGTGATTGCTTGAGAAGCCCTCCAACTCATCTCTCTTTGCTTTGCTTGCTAATTCTTGAGAGCTTGAGTGAACCAAGTGCTTGATCATTGCATTGCATCTTAGTGGCACTTGGTCATCGTCATCGCCACGGGATTTCATGTTATTCTTGGTGTTTGCCAACACCTAGACGGCTTGGCGATTGTGGAGAAGCTTCGGCGCGTGTTGGTGATTGTTCGCGGCCGGCTTCATCGACTTGTGAGAGGGATTGTACCCACCTCGGCGGAGCGCCAAAGGGTAACTCTAGTGGATTGCTCGTGTTATTGAGTTACTCTCTTTTGGGTGGTTTCTTGTGGCGCCCGGGCAGTGGACTTGGCTTGTGAATTGCCAATTAGCCACCGAAATACCATTTGAGTAGTCGACACAACGGGGACTAGCTTGGTTGCAACCAAGTGAACCTCGGGAGAAAAATCATTGTGTTCATCTTATCTCCCGGCTACTCTTGGTGATATTATTGTGATTGGTCTTCACATTGATATATTCTCTTCACAAGGCATCGGTATAACAATCACCCCTATCCATTGCATTTACTTTCTTCTTATCTTGTCTAGTTAGCTTGCTAGTTAGTTCCTCTTGTTAGTTGTTCTTGCTAGCTTGTGCTAAGTGCCTTAGGTTCTTGCTATTGATTGATAGATACTTAGCTAACTAGAATTGCCTTAGATAGGTGGCTTCGCACCCCTAGTAGAGCTAGAGCAAAAAGCTTCGCTTAATTGTCATCTAACCTTTTGCTCTAGTGTTTTGGTAGAATTTTTGTTAGGCTATTCACCCCTCCTCTAGCCATCTAGGACCTTTCAACGCCACGTGGCTCCGGACGCACGCAACAGTGCGGGTCCGGACCAACGCCTCCAGCGTCCGGAAATTTCTTCCAGAGAACCCGAGAGCTCCCTTATCTGCTCTTCTCCTCCGGAAGCATGTCCGGCTCTCAGTCCGGACCATCACCAGCGTCCGGTTCATTTTACACAGAAAGCAACAGAGAGCTCGAGGACTCCGGACGCGTGTCCGGATCCCTGCGTCCGGACTTCAACTAGCGTCCAGATCAAAGCTCTCAGTCAGCCGAGCTAGGGTATGCCTCCGGACCCATCTCCGATGGTCCGGACCGGTCACACACCCTGCGTCCGAACCTTTGTCTGAAGCTCTTTTGAGCTGCCAAACACTTCACCAACTTCTCCAAGCTCCCAAGAGCTAACACTAAGTGATCTCAACACTTGTGCACATGTGTTAGCTTTTAGTTCAAATTTATCTTGGAATTAGTTGGTTAAAACACTAGTTCAATTGATTTTAATGCAATGCAATGAACCTAGTGGCACATGATAACCGTAATCAAACATGTGAGCTCCCTTCTTGATAGTACGGCTATCTATCCTAAATGTGATCACACCCTCTATGGTGTCTTGATCACCAAACCGAAAATGGATTCCTATTTCACCTTTGCCTTGAATCCTTTTCCACCTTCCTTTGCACCACCATGCTAGAGCCTTGCCATCATCACCTTTGATTCATTAGCTCCATCACATGGCATGTACCAACCTACCTCATGATTCACATTTAGAGATCAAGGTTAGTACTTAGGTAGATTTCCACAATTACTCAAAATCAAACACATAGGGACTCTCAATCTCCCCCTTTTTGGTAATTGATGACAACCTTTCCATAAATATATGAAATATAATCATTTTGAACTTGAGTTGCTTGTCCAAGCATTTTGATCAAAGATTTTAAATTTTGGACAAGTCACACAAATTCGGTTTGGTAGTTATTAGCTCCCCCTACATATGTGCCTCTAGAGTTTGTTTCAAGTTTAGCACATATGTATAGATAGACAATGTGGGAGAGTAAATATCTATCAAATGATGCTAAGGTTTAAGAGTAGACCTTTGAAACGTGATACCATCGGAGTACGGAATTTTAAATCACCCTTACCACCATAAATAGCTTGACACCACTTGAAAATACAACCACTTGAAGAACACATGTGAGTCTAAGCTAAAAACCTATGCATGCTAGTTGATCAATCATCATTCAATTTACATCACTAGAAAACACCACACAAGCATAAATATTGAATTTAAGTACTTGTGCAACAATATATATGAGGATGCAAGCATTCAAATGCAACAAGGTGTTCATGAGCTTGCTCCCCCTATTTGTGTGTTCTCTTTCAAAATTGATTTTTCATTTTCTCCCCTTTATCTTTCATTTTCTCCCCCTATGTCATATATCACCCCTCTTTGGTCAATTTTATATCTTTTCCATAATTTCTCCCCCTTTGTCATCCAATTGACACAAAAAGGTGGGACCGATTATAGATATTCAAGTTTTATCCCTCTTAGTGTGAGATAGGGTGAAAGATTTTCAACTTTGGTTTGAACTAAGCTACTTACACAAGATATTTAATTCGGTTTAAACCATAGACAAGCTTGTTTACGCATGCTAAGATGGTTATCTTGCCTATGTTGAATTAAACATTTTAAGCTCATAGACATAGATCAAACACTAGGATTGCAAGCCCATCAACATGTCATATGCTACCACTAGATCATATCAAGTCATGGAAGCTATAGTGGCACCATATAAGCATCAAAAACATTTTGGTTTTCATGAACGAGCCTAGAATCATGAGTGATGTCTATATGCTCTACAAAAGTCCTAGCAAAGTATGCATGAATGCTTTCAATCAACTTGTACCTTGTTTTGTTGGAGTAGAGGCATGTCATATAAGTGGGGGTGCATCAACTCATGTTGGAGAAATCAAGTATGTTCAACTCATTACTTAGCTTGCAAAACCTTTTCTCATCTAGTGGCTTGGTGAAGATATCGGCCAATTGATCATCGGTGCCCAAACTCTCTATTGAAATGTCCCATTTCAATTGATGATCTCTAATGAAATGGTGGCAGACATCAATATGCTTTGTTCTTGAGTGTTGAACCGGGTTGTTGGTTAGCTTGATTGCACTTTCATTGTCATATAGTAATGGCACCTTCTTAAATTTGACTCCAAAATCATTCAAAGTAGCTTTCATCCAAAGTATTTGTGCACAACAACTCCCCGCACTAATATATTTGGCTTCGACGGTAGAGAGTGCCACACTATTTTGCTTCTTTGATGACCATGAGATAAGTGATCTTCCAAGCAATTGACATGTGCCCGATGTGCTTTTCCTTTCTATCTTGCAACCCGCATAGTCTGAGTCAGAGTATCCAATTAACTCAAAGTTTGATCCTTTAGGATACCACAACCCAACATTTGGTGTATGCTTCAAATATCTTAATATCCTCTTTGTGGCCTTCAAATGACTCTATCTTGGAGAAGCTTGAAACTTTGCACACATGCATACACTAAACATGACATCCGGTCTTGATATGGTCACATAGAGCAAACTACCAATCATTGATCTATATAGCTTTTGATCTACCATGTTGCCACAAGCATCACTATCCAAGTTTCCATTTGTCCCCATTGGTGTGCTAATTTACTTTGCTTCATCTAGATTGAATTTCTTGAGCATGTCCTTGATATACTTGCCTTGATTCACAAATATGTCATTCTTCATTTTCTTGACTTGAAGACCAAGGAAGTAAATAAGCTCTCCAAGCATAGACATCTCAAACTCATTAGCCATCATGTTGCCAAATTCTTCACAAAACTCTTGATTGATTGATCCAAAGATAATGTCATTAACATAGATTTGCAACACAAACAAGTCCTTCCCAATCTTCTTGGTGAATAGGGTAGTGTCAACCTTGCCCATAATGAATCCCTTAGAGAGGAGAAAGTCCCTCAATCTCTCATTCCATGCTCTAGGTGCTTGCTTCAAGCCATATAATGCCTTTCTTAGCTTGTACACATGGTTGGGTTTCTTGTCATCTTCAAAACGGTTGCTCAACATATACCAATTCATTGATGTACCCATTGAGAAATGCACTCTTCACATCCATTTGATAGAGCTTGATGTTGTGAGCACAAGCATAAGCCAATAGAATCCTTATTGCTTCTAGCCTTGCCACCGGTGTATATGTTTCTCCAAAGTCAAGACCCTCTACTTAAGTGTACCCTTGTGCAACTAGTCTTGCTTTGTTTCTCACCACTATGCCATCTTGATCTTGTTTGTTGCGAAAGACCCATCTTGTGCCAATAACATTGTGATTCTTAGGTCTCTCAACTAGTTCCCAAACTTGATTTCTAGTGAAATTGTTGAGTTCTTCATACATAGCATTCACCCAATCAATATCTTGCAAAGCTTCTTCAATCTTGGTTGGCTCAATGGATGATACAAATGAGTAATGTTCACAAAATGAAGCCAATCTTGATCTTGTTTGTACACCACTAGTGATATCTCCAATAATATGATCAATAGGATGATCTCTTGCAATAGATGTAGGTTGGAGTGTTGGAAGTTGATTGCTTGTACTTGGTTGGTCATTGGATTGAGATGATGAACTAGCTTCTTGTTGATCTTGAGTGGGAGAGGATGAACTAGCTTAATTGTCATTGATTTGCTCATTGGATGGAGCATGCACTAGATAGTCATTGTCTTCCTCTTCATCCACTTGCCTTGGCCTAATGTCCCCAATATCCATGTTCTTCATTGCATTGGCCAATGGTTCACCTCTCACATCATCATGATTTTCATTTTCATCTTGAGAGCCATTAGTTTCATCAAACTCCACATCATGTACTTCCTCAACTATGCCATGAGTAAGATTTCATACTCTATATGCTTTATTTGTAGTTGAGTAACCAAGTAGGAAGCCTTCATCGCACTTCTTCTCAAATTTGCTCAATCTTGCACCTTTCTTTAAAATATAGCACTTCCAACCAAACACTCTAAAGTATGCAATATTTGGCTTTCTTCCATTCAATAACTCATAAGGTGTCTTCTCAAGCATCTTGTAGCAATAGAGTCGATTGCTATAGTAGCAAGCCGTGTTGATAGCTTCGGCCCAAAAAGAATCACTCACATTGTATTCACTAAGCATAGATCTTGCCATATCAATGAGTGTCCTATTCTTTCTCTCAACAAGCCCATTTGATTGAGATGTGTACTTGGCCGAGAATTGATGTTTGATTCCATATTCATCACATAGCTCATCAACTCTTGTATTCTTGAACTCACTACCATTGTCACTTCTCACTTTCAAGATAGTTGTTTCAAATTCATTTTGGCATCTCTTGATAAAGATCTTTAATGTATCAAATGTGTCACTCTTATCACTCAAGAAGAATACCCATGTATATCTAGTGAAGTCATCAACTATCACAAAGCCATATTTGTTTCCATCAATACTTGTATATGCGGTTGGCCCAAACAAGTCCATGTGCAAAATCTCAAAAGGTTTGCATGTACTCATCATACTCTTGCTAGGGTGAGTGTTTCCAACTTATTTGTCGGCTTGACAAGAGCTACATAGCTTATCTTTCTCAAAGACCACATCTTTTAAGCCTCTAACTAGATCATGCTTGACAAGTTTGTTCAATTGCCTCATCCCCACATGACCAAGCCTTCTATGCCATAACCAACCCATGCTATATTTGGATAGCAAACAAGTTGACAATTGAGTTTCACTAGCATTGAAATCAACCAAGTATAGATTCTCATATCTTAAGTCTTTGAAGATCAAGTTAGAGCCATCTACACTTATCTCTACATCATCAACTCCAAAGATGCATTTGAAACTAAGATCACAAAGTTGAGCTATAGATAGCAAGTTGAAGTTCAAGCTCTCTACTAGCAACACATTGGATATGCTTATGTCATTGGATATTGCAATCTTACCAAGCCCCTTGACCTTGCCTTTGCCATTGTCACCAAATGTGATAGAATCAACCCCATTGCGATCATTTGGCTTGATAGAATTGAACATTCTTGAATCTCCGGTCATATGTTGAGTGCACCCACTATCAAGCACTCAATGTCTTCCTCCAGCTTTATAATTGACCTACAAAAGATTCAATTCTTCTTAGGTACCCATTGTTGTTTGGGTCCTCCAAAGTTAGTGACTAAGGACTTAGGTACCCAAATAGCTTTCTTCTTTGAGCTCTCATTGGGAGTACCTATGTACTTAGCAATCACACATTTCTTGCCCTTGGTAAGCACATAACTAGAATCAAAGCGAATAGATGCACTTATAAATTTTATCTTGCTTAGATTTAGTTTGCAATATTGCTCATCATGCCCTACTTGCTTGCAACTTGAGCAAAACCGGCCATTGCTCTTCACAAAGCAAGGATTTGGAGTTGCAAAGGCCGCCTTGCCTTTCTTGGGGTATAGCCCAATCCCTCTTTGCAAAGGGAGAACCTTTGGCTACCCAAGCACTTAAACAAACGGACGTCTCCACCATAGGCATTGTCTAAGGCTAGAGTGAGCTTACCAACCTCCTTCTTAAGGGTCTCATTCTCAACCATTAGTGAAGCATCACAAGTGAAACCATCACTAGTAGAAGAGGTAGAGTTAGAAGTGCTACAAGAAGGTTTAGTTGGGGTGATGATGATGGGTTCATAGAAAGATTCATTGATTATGTCACAAGTTGTTCCCATGTCACTTGTTTAAACATGCTCTTTCTCATTTTGCTCTACAAGAGATGAGTGAACCTTTTCAAGCTTAGAGTGAGCTTTGCCAAGCTTCTTATGGGCATCCTCTAGCCTCTTATGAGTAAGATTAAACTTATCAAAGGATTCCTTGAGAGCTTGAAGCTCTTTCCGCAATGCTTTGCACTCCTTTCTCTTGAGAACAAAGTGAGTCTTAGCATCTTCCAACATTTCAATTAATTCATCTTTAGTGGGTTCATCATCATCATCATCATCATCATCACTAGAATCACTCTCATCATCGGATTGTACCTTAGTGGATCGAGCCATGAAGCATATAGATGGAGTGTCGAAGAGAGAGATCTTGTCCTTCATAGCAATGCTTGCAAGAGCCTTCTTCTTGCTTGATCTCTTCTCACATCACTTGAGTCATCATCATCACTTGAAGAATCACTATCACAAGTGACAACATATGAGCCTCCCTTCTTGCTCTTCTTGAGAGTCATCTTGCTCTCTTTCTTTTCTTTCTTCTTGCCCTTCTTCTCATCTTCATTGTCACTATGAAGAGGACAATCCGCAATGAGATGATCCTTACTATTGCACTTGAAGCATCTTCTATGCTTCTCATTGAATTTGTGTGAGTTCTTCTTCCTTCTTTCTCTATAACCTTTCTTCTTCATGAACTTGCCAAATTTCTTGACAAATAGAGCCATCTTCTCTTCATCATCATCACTATCACTTGAGCACTCATCATAGCTTGATTCATCACACTTTGTTTTGCCCCTTGATGATGATATGGCTTTAAATGCCACACTCTTCTTCTTCTCATCCTTCTTGTTATCCTTCTTCTCCTTGTTCTCTCTTATCTTGTCCTTGTCTTCTCTAAAGATGTCATCGGTAATCACCTCACCAAGAACTTGGTTTGGTGTCATTGTGTCCAATCCACTTCTCACCAATAGAGTGACTAGCATATCAAATCTTGGTGGGAGACTTCTCAAGAATTTGAATGAGAAATCCTTGTTCTCCACCTTCTCTCCAAGTGACTTGAGGTCATTGACAAGCACCTCAAGCCTATTGAATATTTCCGACATATTTTCATCATCCTTCATCTTGAAGCTAGCAAACCTCTCCTTCAAGATATATGTATTGGCCCCCTTCATGGATTGAGTTCCCTCATATGACTCCTCAAGCTTCTTCCATGCATCATGAGCACTCTCTATGTTCTTGATTTTCTCAAAGACCTCCTTAGAGATTGCATCATGGATGACACTTAATGCAATGTCATTGTTTTGGAGCTTCTCCTCCTCGGCCGCGGTGGGTGCCTCTTCATTCACCACCTCAAACTTCTTGTCGACCACCAACCATACCTTCCGGTTGATTGATTTGATATGGGTGGTCATCAATGCCTTCCAATAGCTATAATCGATGCCATCGAACTTGGGTGGCCTCTTGGTGTTGTTGATAAGAGCCATTTTAACACCGTGGGATGTTAAGCCTTGAAAGAACCGTGTACCGGCTCCGATACCACTTGAAAGGTCTAGATATGGCTAGAGGGGGGGTGAATAGCCTATTAAAATTTTCTACAACAACACTTAGGCAAACTTGTTAGAATAAAACACGGCATAAAGCAAGTTTACGCTAGCACTAAGGTTAGGCAAGTCACCTACCAATTCTAGCTACTAGCAAGATAACCTATGTCACACACAAGAGCTAGTGAACTAGGGCTACAAGACTAAGCTTCAAAGACAAGCTAGAATCTCTACTCTGCAAGAATGTAAAGAAAGTAAGAGCAAAGCTAGAGATAGGAAGGTTATATCGCCGCAGAGAGAATATCAATCAAACAATGGATGTCAAATCAATCACAAGATGAATCCTCGGTAGAGAGACAATGAGACACAATATTTTTTACCGAGGTTCACTTGTTTGCCAACAAGCTACTCCTCGTTGTAGCGATTCAACTACTTGGAGGTTCACGCGCTAATTGACATCACACGTCAAACCCGTCACTGGGTGCCGCAAAACCAACACAAGATAGGGATCCACAAGCTACGAGCAATCCACTAGAGATACCTTTTGCGAACTCCCGTGGAGAAGGTTCAAGAATCCCTCACAATCCACCGATCGGAGCCGGAGACAAACACCTTCCTCCGCTCAACAATCCTCATCGCTCCAAGCCGTCTAGGAGGTGGAAACCTCCAAGAATAACAAGAACTCCCGCGACGACGACGATCACCAAGTGCCACTAGTATGCAATCAATCAAAAAATGCACTTGGTTCACTCAATCTCTCATGAATATGTCAATTATGTCAAGAGGATGAGTGGTGGAGCTTCTCACAAATGAGCATAAGTGTGTGAGTAAATAGAATGTGCAAGAAGTACCCCAAAGGGCCAGCCAAAAAACTATATATAGCCTCCACTCACAGCTAGCCGTTTTTCCACTGAAAAACACTTCCTGCGCCACCTCCGGATGCAAGGAACAATGGGGGGGGGGGGGTCCGGACCATCAACATCGTCTGGATGCCCCCACATAGCACAAACAGCTCCTCTGTTTCAACCTCCGGACGCAACCTCCGGTCGCGCAAAACGCGTAATCCGGACCAACTCGCCTGCGTCCGGTCGCCTGCCGTTCAAACGACTCTATTTCCTGCTCGCACCACAGCACGCCACGTGGCTCTGGACGCACGCAACAGTGCGGTCCGGACCAACACCTCCAGCGTCCGAAAATTTCTTCCAGAGAACCCGAGAGCTCCGTTATCTCCTCTTCTTCTCCGGACGCATGTCCGGCTCTTAGTCCGGACCATCACCAGCGTCCGGTTCATTTTACACAGAAAGCAACAGAGAGCTTGAGGACTCCGGACGTGCATCCAGATCCCTGCGTTCGGACTTCAACCAGCGTCCGGATCAAAGCTCTCAGCCAGCCGAGCTAGGGTATGCCTCCGGACCCATCTCCGATGGTCCGGACCAGCCACACACCCTACATCCGGACCTCTGTCCGAAGCTCTTTTGAGCTGCCAAACACTTCACCAACTTCTTCAAGCTTCCAAGAGCTAACACTAAGTGATCTCAACGCTTGTGCATGTGTGTTAGCTTTTAGTTCAAACTTATCTTGGAATTAGTTGGTTAAAACACCTTTTCAATTGATTTTAATGCAATGCAATGAACCTAGTGGCACATGATAACCGTAATCAAACACGTGAGCTCCCTCCTTGATAGTACGGTTATCTATCCTAAATGTGATCACACCCTCTATGGTGTCTTGATCACCAAACCGAAAATGGATTCCTATTTCACCTTTGTCTTGAATCCTCTTCCACCTTTCTTTGCACCACCATGCTAGAGTCTTGCCATCATCACCTTTGATTCATTAGCTCCATCACATGGCATGTATCAACCTATCTCATGATGCACACTTAGAGATCAAGGTTAGTACTTAGGTAGGTTTCATCAATTACTCAAAACCAAACACATGAGGACTCTCAAACTTCAACTGTTTTGCATTTTTTATTTGGTAAAATTAGGAATTTGCCAAGTCTCAAATGAATATGGCAAAGATAAAAAGAGTTAATCTCCAACGGTTTCTTATTTTTCACTTGGCAAAACTAAAAATTGTACGCGCGATGGGAAATATCACGCGGGAGTAGCGTGCGGGGCGATTGCCAAGCGAACCGTAGTTTTGCATATATGTCAAATATCACCCGGTGTTTGTCAAGTATCACACCTAGTTTTAAAGAAAAAATAGGATGCAATAACCTTATGTGTGCCCAGAGATCAGTCACACACATAAGCCGACAAATTATCAAAAATGTACCATCACAAGTGTTTATTACATAGCGAATAAATATCTATTAATGTTTATTACATAACAGCGGTAATATAAGATAACTCTCGCGAAGCTCCATAGCACAGGGACGTCAACTGGTTGACCCCAAACCTAGTAGTCCTCTGGATACTCCTCATAACTCTGATAATCTGGTACCCATCCGGGATTTTTATCCAAATATTGAAAAGAAAGTAAACAAGCGTAAGTACTTATAGTACTCAACAAGCATATATGGGGTTCATGAGGCTCAAAAAGTATGACACGGTTTACTGCGGTAAGCATTTTTAATTTGTAACAAAACTTTACAAGTGGTAGATCAAGATTATTCTTAAGCCCCAAATTAAATTGCATGATCATATAAACAATTGAACAAATAACATAATTTCATGATAAAGTGATTCATAAAGGTAACCAACAAGTAACCAAAATTTCTGTGAGTTTTCCGGGTCGCTCGTGTCCGTGAGCACGGCTGATATACCAGTTTTTAACACTCTGCAGAGGTTGTACACTTTACCCATGAGTCGTGTTGCCCATATGCCCGGGTTTATAACTCCCAAAACACTTCCGAGGTGAGAGGGCAGTGTACACTATGAAGTCTTTCAAAGGGGCTCGCTGACATACCACAGACAGTACGGATCCACGGGCAAGGGGTATACGGGAGCCCCGGGATGGTACACACGCGCAGCGGTAACCACTCCAGCCACAACCCGCAACCGCGCGTCAATGGCAACTTTCGTGAACTGCCGCATGCGAGAGAGTGACCCTAATACTGAACTAAAGCCAGAGTCATGTAGCTCTCATGGTTGTACTGTATGTCCCAGCTTTTGCTGACAGATAGGGTCCTAAATCCATGTTGCTAAAAAGTCAAGTTTTACTTCATCATTTTATGTAGTAATTACTCAAGATTAAAGATCATGCTTATAAATGGAGCGCTAGCAATACTACCCAGATGCAAAGATAACCCATAGGATTTCAAGGTTCAAGGTAATCAAATCTAGGTAAACCCTATGGTAACAATATTAGACACATGCATATGATTTTATTGAAAACATCATGAATAGGACATCAAGGAAGATCCCATATAATACTTGCCTTGCTCAAAGGGTTCCTGTTGCTCCTGCTCAAAGAAAACCTTCTGGTCATCCACGTACTGCTCACCGTCAATACTCGATCACCACATCACATGCAATCATACAGAGGCATAACATGTAAACAAACAAAGGCTATAGATTAGAACAGTACACCAACCATAATAAAACAAGATTAAAAGTTTATAAAACAAATCTACGTCTCACTACGATCACATAGATGTTCGAATCACGAAAAACGGAGCTATAACGAAGAAGATATGAACTAAACAAGTTTCATAAATTAAATTGGAGATTAAGAGGGATTAAACCATTAATTATATTTAACAGTTGTCTAACATGAACTATGAACTAACTAACACGTAGATTACGTCGATACGAATCTAACGCAATTTGAATGGATGAAATCGGAGTTAAAATGAACATTTTATAAGCATTGGAAATTGAGTGGCAATTCTGTAAATAGGATTTTCTTTTTGTTTTCGAATTGAAACAAAACAGAAAAGGAAGTACGTCTTTCAGCAGAGAAGACGTGATCTCAGATTACGCCAAGGGACGGCGGGTTCAGACTTAAAAAGGCGCGGGGTTTCTTTTGTAAAAATGCCGGCTGAAAGGGTATGAGGCTCTGTGGTCCATCCGATCCACGATGGATGGCCGGGATTAGAACAGAGGGAGGGGGCGGTGGCGCACGACGGCCGGAGACAGAGGCGCGGTGGCGCCATGGCCGGAGATGGGTGGCGCAGAGCAATCCGCCGCCTTGGTGCACTATTTACGACGCGGAAAGGACCGAGAGAGAGAGAGGGGAGAACGGCGAACACTACGGCGGGGTTGGTTCTTCCGATTGCGTGCGAGGGTGAGCTGCTCACGCGGAGAGGCGGCTCTGCATGGCCGGTGGATGCGGACAGGGTCCAAGCAGACGGGACAGAGGGAATGAAGAGGGTTGGCGGGTTCGGGGGGCTCTTCTTACCACGATGCGAGGCTCGGGGGCGGTCGGAATGGAGCGGATAAGTTCGGCAGCGTAGAGGCGGCGGCGGCGGCTCTGTGCTCGGTCGTGGTGGCTCTGGTGTGCCTCTGGTGTGTTCCGAGAGGGCGAGGTGAGGGCGGTAGGGTGCAGGGGCGTAGCTTTTATAGCTAGGGGTGCCTCGAAGGGAAGGGAAGGGATCCTCCCGAGCTCCAATTGCACACGGCGGCAAAGGAAAGCGTCGGGCGCAGAGAGGGAAAGGACCGAGGAGGAAGAAAAGGAAAGGGCCCGGGGGGCGGCGCTCGGCTTACCAGACACGAGGCTGCACTGGCTAAGGAAAGGGGAGGTTCCCTGCTCCCAAACGCGCTCGGCCGAGAAGGGAACACCGGCGCGGGAAAAGGAAAGGGAGGGGAGGAAGAAAGGGAAGGTGAGGGAGGAGAAGCTGACGGGTGGGGCCAGTTTGTCAGCGGGGGAGGGAACGGCGCAGAGCGGGAGAGGTTGGGCCAGCGTGTTGGGCCGGGGCAAGGCCCATGCAGCAAAGGAGAGTGGGGAGGTGGGGGACTGCTGGGCTGGGGGAAAGCAGGCCTCGGGCCAGATTAGGAGAGAGAGAGGGAGAGAGAGAAAAAGAATTGCTTTTCTTTGATTTTGAATTTCCAAAACCCAAAGTCAAAGCACTTTTGAATCCAAATTTGAATTTTGAAAAAAGTCAAGCAATACAAAACTCTATGCATCAGCATGAATGCAACAAAAAGGTTTCTACCATTATGATATCTTTTATTTTATGAAAACTTAATATATTTTTCCTATGTTTTAATGGTCACAAAAATGCATTTAAATTGCTTTTAATTCTATTTTAAAGAATGCACATTTTTAGGGTGTTACATCAAGTTAACAAAAATGACAAACACATTACCAAATCATTGGATAGGAGATTTTTAAACTTTTTTAGAAAACAAGGATGTCAAGTCCATTTACAAAATCGTTGGAGTTGATATAACCAACTCTAACCATCTAGAACTAATTTCATGCAGAGCGTGCTGATGCAGTCCATCTTACCGATCCATGTAAAAGCTTTGCTCTTAGTTCAAACTTATAAGTTGTTTGGCTTTCTTCTAGATTTTTTTTTTAGTTTTGATAATTTTTTAAGAGAAGTACATGAGCATATGTACAATATGAAACAAGATCATCAGAAAATATATTTTAATAGTTCATTTATTTGATATTATATATAGGTGTTAATATATTTTTATAGAAAATCGATTGAATTAAACAAATTTGACTCATCTAGGAAAAAAACAAAAACAACCAACAATTTAAAGTACGGATGAGTCCATGAACGAAAATGCTATACATAATTATGGGCCGATCCGATCCAACGGCAAGGATCTTCTGTGGAGGATCATGGGCGATGGGCGACGGCCGTCAGCCGTATGTAGGCTTGTTTAGATCGATTCAAAATTTCAAACCTTTATAATATTTTTCGTCACATCGAATTTTTAGGTGTATAGAATTTTAAATATATGTAAAAAAAGCAATTACACAGTTTGTTTGTAGTTTGCGAGACGAAACACTACAACACTTTACATCCGTAAAGATTTTGGATCTAAACGAGGCCGTTCTGCCGATCAAAGCCCAAGCCTAGAGGGAAGAGACAGAACAGAGGGGCACTAGTACTGCCTCCTTGTGAAAAAGGATATAATTGTAGGATTCGTGTCGGTCAAGATAATTTATGATTGACTAACTTTATATTAAACATTATTAATATTTATATCTTTAAATAATTTTATTACAAAAATATATTCGATAACTAATTTAATAATAATTTCGTACTATAAGTGTTAGAAGTTTAAAATATTTGGTTTATCGAAAAACGAGAATTGTATTTTTTTTTAGAACCAAGCGGTACTTTGCAAGTTGCAAGACGCTACATCCGAACTCCCAAGGGGATAGGGGACCAGCCGGCACAGCCCTGTGAGTCAGTCTCTCCTGCCCTGCGACAACAAGCGAAGCGAGCAAACAAGTGAAGCATGCCATCAGCGCGCGGACGTTGTATGCTGAATTGCTGAGCACGGATAGAGCGGCAACCCTCACATGGATACAACATCGGCCTCTTAAGCATTGTTGGCGGCAAATGAATATGGAGGAACACAGAGTAATGTTACAAGGATGCCAATCAGAAAAGGAAACCATCAACATGATCTTGTCTCTGGATAAATCTGTACAAATAAAGGTGATAGTGTTATTGTGGAGATGGTGGTTGGCAAGGAATAAGGTAAATAAAGGACATAGGCTGATGAATGCACTAGAAATTCAAAATTCTGTTCTGTACCATCTGCTAGATTTTGAGAGAATGAACAATACAGGTCAGTCACGGAAAAAAGTTATACCATGCTCATGGAAGCCACCACCTATTGACAATTACAAGATCAATATTGATGGTGCCTTTTATCAAGCGACAAGAAGAGGAGGCTGGGGCTTTGTGATTAGGGACACAAGTGGAGATGTGCTTGCAGCTGGTGCTGGTAATATGATATTCGCGGCTTCTGCTTTGCACACTGAAGCAATGGTTGCCCTTCAAGGAATCCAGCATGCAACACTTCTTGGGATGATGTATATTATTCTGGAAACTGATGCTACAACCTTGGCATTGGCTCTATCTTCGACAGAAAGGAACAGAAGCACAATCGGTTCATTAATCCATCAGATTAGAGACCATATGATGTATGACTTTAATTCTCATAAAGTCTCTGTCTGTAACAGAACATGTAATAGGGTTGCAGATGGTTTAGCCTCTCATGGAGCTTGTGTTTTGACCTCTGAATGTTCTATGTTTTTTAGTCAAGCTCCTGAGTTTGTAACTGACTTTGTTTCTGGCGATTTGTCTGGACTTGTTTGCTAATGGAATCGAGGATTTCGAGAAAAAAAAACATCGGCCTCGGTGGCAAGCTCCGGTCCCTTTCCAGAATCACTGAACCCAATACATCCACCGCTCCATCCGAGCTGCATTGGACCACCGTTCACCTGCTCGTGAGTCGTGAGCCGTGACAGGCGTGTTCGCAGGGATGGCAATGACAATGGGACGGATCGGATCGGATCGGTGAAGTATATGGCATTCAAACTCGAAACACGAATTTAAAATCTGAAATCTCCGCAAACACCGTTTCGGATGATAATTCATCCCAAAATTAAATCTGTGAATAATCAAAATTCCATTGAATAACCAAACACCGCTTTGTAGGTAGTTAGAGTAATATGAATTTTCCATGAATATATGCATGATATATATACATATTCACATGTATAAATAAGAGACAACAAATGATAAATAATTTTATAAGTCAACTTAGAATAAATTTAATGGTCTAAGTAAATAAGTTATTATTAATATATTATAAGACATGAGTATGATTTATTTTGGGCATTCATTGGGTATCTATGTATGAAAAACCAAACCTGATAGGTTTTGGGGTCCCGAACCTGAAAATCGTGTGTGAGAAATCCAAACTGAACCCAAACCTAGTAAACTTGAAATCGCCCCTTTGCCATCCCTATTGTTTGGTGCTTGGTTGCACACTTGCACTAGCTCACCTGAGTTAGGTTATCTTATATATTAAATTTTCAAAACATTTAAATTGCCTCCTGCCTTTGTTTGAAGTGGTTTTAAAACCATTTTTTGCTTTTTAGTCAAAAAAAATATGTAAATACTTATATGGTTTTTAGACCACACAAATGTCTATAATAAGATTATAAATAATGATAACAATTTCAGGGATCGAATGGCATATGAATGAAGAGGATCTAAATAAAATATTTAGGGCTTGCCAAAATATCTCTAGGAGCATTGAAAGATTAGATTTAGCTGCAGTATAATTAAAAAAACATGTAGTTTGATCTAGGAAATTTCAAAAACATTCTATTTGATATCTATATGAGTTCTAATAATTTTGCACAACAAAATATATGAGATACAATTAGCATGAATTCAACATACATTAATGTTAAATGCATTCATGGTAGAGTTGCATCATATATTTTTCATTGTGGAAAGTTTTTAAATATATTTAGATTTCAATTAGAATGTTTTATAACTTTTATAGACTTTTTTTGGATAATTTTCCACTTTCATAGAGCTAAATCTATATGTTGATTTTTTTGAGATACTTTTACTCGGACTCCTCGTATATCCTAATTTATTTTTATTATGTTTTTTTCTAAAGAAATTTAGAAATTTAGCGACAATTTTCTATAAGTTTAATAGCCTTATACAGTATTAATTAGCTGATTTTGAGAAAAAAGATAAAATCGTCTTAAAACCACTTCAAATCTAAACAGGTCTAGTTTTAGAGTTCGAATCAGACTATGAGTATAGTTTTTGAGTCCGAAAACAAGACTATAGGACGATATATATAGTTTTAAAATAAATCTTTTTTTCGTTGTCGTACAACTTCCGTATAATAAAAAACCAGGTGGGTGTGGGCGGCAGGGTGTTCCGGTTCTACGGTTGAATCCCAATTGCTCACGTTCGCCTCTGCGGGCTGCGCGGCCCGGCTTTCACTTCTCGGCTTCTCCCGTTCCCGTTCCCGTGCGGCCGTGCGCGCTCTCTCTCTTTCTCGGCGCCTCTTTTTCTGGCGGCGACGACTGACCCAGCGCCGCCGCCGACCTAGCCAGGTGCCCAGGCCTTCGTCTGGTCCTTCGCCATCGACGAGCACCCACCAGGTATGCCCACCGCACCTCTTCCCCTACTGTGCGAAACCGAGCACCCAAACCCTAATCCCTAATGCAAGCTATTTGTATTCGGATCTGATTAACTACAACGGCATACATGTATTATGCCTACTCACCTTGATTTTTTTGCGAAAATTATCGGGTGTATATGTGCACACCTATGCCCAATACTGGCTCCGCCCCTGATTTCGATGCTCTATGATGATTGTGTGATAGCGCCCAGATGAGTTCGAAGAAGGTTCCGTACCACAAGCATCGGGAGGCTGAGGAGGCGAGGAAGAAGGTCAGGGGTTCAAGTCCCTTCTAACCTTTTCACGTGACACTTTTCCACTTGTACTCGGTGTTCATATTTTGTTTTGACTGCTTTGGTATGTGAAGAGGGAGGAAGATGAAGCTGCACGTGTATATGCGGAATTTGTTGAGTCATTCAAAGGTGACAGCTCTTCTGGGGCCAAATTTGTCCGAGGTGGCGTGATTGACCCCAATGCAAAGCTGAAGGCTGACTCAGAAGGTTAGTGGCAGGGTTTCATTTTTGCATACTTCCTCATAGCTGCCTTCCCACTTTGTAGTTTCAATATCTTCCAAGATGGATATATGCATTGTTTGTTTTATTGCTCCAATTGATCAAGAGATCGGCCTTTTTATTCATTCGGCAATGGCAGGTGGAAAGTCCAAAGATGGGGGGTCTGTTCCAAAGAAGGGCAGTAGGTAAACGGCAAAAATACTTGATTTCTGGAAGATGGTATCCTGTGGTACCGCTGCTACATCTTTAGATGGTCATGCGGCCAATATAACCAGAATTCAGGGACACGGCCTAGTTTTGATTGCCTCATGCTATATACTTGGCACATACTTTTCTCTTCGTTACAATTATGCTTCTTAAACTGTCTGTTAATTGAACTTTGAAACTGTAACCAAGTGCTGAATGCAGTTTAAAACAATGATAAGGGTAATCTGAAGAGGAAAATTGTTTGCCGGTCTTGTGAATGGCCACGCCATATTGTTTCATGTCTAGTATTTCGCTTGCACTATCCTGTAGTTTCAACCTGATGGAACAATTCATTGTTGCTACATCAACTTGTGATGGTATTACACTAGCTCATGTCTTGCCTTTGTTTGATTTCTTGTTTGTTGAGAGTGTTAGCATTTCTGTAGAGTATAGAGGTCATGACGCTTCATCATTGGTGATCTTACATTAGTGTTTTTGCTAGTCTAATAAAAATGCACTAGGGTTGTAGGGTAGGCATGCTAGGTATCTACCTTATAGAACAGTGGATATATAGTCATAGAACTCAGTGATTTATCTGAACTCAGGATACCACATTTGATCTGTCTTTCTGGTGGTTTTATTTTCTATTTATGTAAAATGTCCTTTTAAGATGTGGGATAGGGGACTGGGGAGGGGCTGATCCTATTTTGAGGTGTTTGCTTGCATCCTGCCCACCCCCACCACACACACACACACACACACACACACACACAAGCTGGGAGAGGCTGCCTTTGCTCTCTTGACATTGTGGGTCATGCCTTCTGATCTTTCCAATCGCTCACCAACAGAAAACTGGGATCATCCTATCCCTCATACCATACAACCATCCGGAATCATCTTATTTGTATCGCTAATAGCAGGGATGGCCATCCCACCTTGCTCCCGAACCGAACATATCCTTAGGGCTTGTTTGGATGTGCATGTATTTATCTCAACCCCCATATATTGGAGTGGATTGGAGTGTATTTAAATTAAGTTCCACTCTAATCGACTCCAACACATGTGGTTTGAGGTAGATACATGTGCATCCAAACAAGGCCTAGATGGTACAAGGACATTGTGTTGAATATGGAGAAACTACTCATGTTGGATCTAGTCAAGGGCTAACATAATAGCAGGATGGTCCCCACTCTCCAAATTAGACACATCCTTGGTTGGTATGAGGATATTAGGTTTAGTATGGAGAAAGTAGTCATGTTGGATCTAGTCAAGGGGTAATTAATTAGTCGGCACTGTCTCAAGTTTGTGGGATATAGAAGTAATGATGTTTTCTGTATATTTTGGGGTGTTAAGAACTTTAAAGCTTATCATACCTTTATAATAGTAGCTAGAGTTTCTCATGTCAGTAATGCTGATTTAGTTCCAGCGTTTTCAGCACTTAGAATCTTCCAATTTACATGTCTACTCCTGTATCTTTTTTGGGTGTGTTTGGGCTTTAATTACTCTCAAGGGGTGTGTGTGGGTGTGGGCTGTGTTTAGCGTGTGTGTTTTAGATTGTTCTGGATCAGGTTATTCCCTCTCTTTTGTACTTTTCTCAATCTTCTTAATGAAACAATACACAGATCTGCGAAGAACTCCTAACTTTTGCACTCTTCTCAGTGACCAGACTAGGTTGACTTGAAAATTCATGTCCTTGTACTAAATTCTTGTGGAGTGGAAGCTTTAGAATCAATTATGATCGCTTCAAACTTTATTGGGGAATCTTAGTTCCATTTTTTGCATCACTATATTATCAGGATTTTGGTTATAGCATAAGCCAAAGTAGTGAAGAATTTCACGAGCTGAAGTGAGAATGCCTGAAATACCATCGTACCTGCAATTCTTTGCTTCTGTTGTTCTCATAACCCCATGCTACTTAGGTGTATGCATGGTATGCATACTAATCTAACTTGTGAACAGTATAGATACCTTATACATAACATTATTTTCTCCAGGTACGTTCCATCCTTCTTGCCACCATCATTTGCGAAAGAGCCTGAGAAAAAGGTTAGGACATTTCACACTTCCCGTATTCTTATGATTTGCTTCAGTCAAAATTGGTATAGTTCCTTTGGTTAAACTTTGTTTGGACTTGCAGAAGGAAGAGGAGAGGCCAAAGGAAAAAGGAAAGCCACGAGTAATAGATAAATTCTTGGAGGAACTTAAGTTGGAACAAGAGCAACGGAGAAAGCGCAGTCAGGATCGTGATCACCGTCATGAAGGTTGTCACAGCGATAGCTCCATGGTAGGCACTTGTATGTGTAAAAATGGTTATTTTGTTTTGTTCCATACTTCCATGAGAGGATTGTGTGGATTAATCATCATTTTGTTTGGTTTGTGGAAATATCATATGTTAAAGTTCTAGGCTGCAGAATGTAGAATATCAAAATTTTCAACTTGTTTGCAGCTTCTTTGAACTGTTTTTAATCTGATGTCTAGCTAATAGGAAATTTATGTGATTAATTTGCAGTTTCTCTATGAATATTATTAGTTTTGTTTCATTGATGCTTAAAATTATTTTGTGCAGCCCTCTAGCCGGTTTGATGAACTACCAGATGAATTTGATCCGACTGGAAGATTTCCAGGATCATTTGATGATGGTGATCCTCAAACTACCAACTTATATGTCGGCAATCTATCTCCTAAGGTTGCTTTCTCTTCTGCACTGTTCCGTCAAACTTGTATACATTATCTTGTTAGCTTTACATGCTATGGTGTTAGGTCGATGAGAATTTTCTTTTGAGGACCTTTGGTCGGTTTGGACCTATTGCTAGTGTCAAGATTATGTGGCCTAGAACAGAAGAGGAACGCAGAAGGCAAAGAAATTGTGGTTTTGTTGCCTTCATGAATAGAACAGACGGACAGGCAGCAAAGGATGAAATGCAAGGTTAGTGTGCACATCCATGTAGTGTTAACCCATCTGGATAATCTTTGTTCATTGTTTATGGGAACTTGACTTGAACTGCTTTTTTTGGCTGGTATTCTTACCTTCAGCTTATTTGATGATTTATTTCAGGTGTTGTTGTGTATGACTATGAACTGAAGATTGGATGGGGTAAATCTGTGGCTCTTCCGTCACAGGCTTTGCCTGCTCCTCCTCCAGGACACATGGCAATCAGAAATAAGGAGGTTGCTTCTTTTGTCCTTTTGCGCTGTATTTAATTCTGCCTTCATCTGAACTTTTCTCATGATATATTCCAAGTTTTAAAAGAATGTCATGTTTTTGGTATTGCGAGTTGTTTTTGACGATCCTTTTCTTCATTTTATACAGGGTGGTACAGTCGTACTTTCTGGTCCTGGCGGTCCTGCTGTTGCATCTGTTACACTTACACCACAAACCTCAGAGCTGGTAGGGGAAGGTGTACATGATCCGTTATTAATTCATCTGTTAGGATGCCATTCTTTATCCTGCAACGTTACTTTATTTACTTGTTCTTTCTAGTGACCATGTTCTCTTTCTTTCTTCTTTTGGTTTATGTGAGTGTACTAGTTCAGTGATCTTGCTATCTAGGTTATCCTGTTAGTGTCACCGTAAAAGAATTAACATTGAAAATTCTGCTGTCTTGCTTTGAGTTAGATTGTGAAGGATGAATATTTTATACTTCATAATATTATTAATGTTTCTTAGGAAATACTTTCTCTTGAATCGTGTAGACTGTAGACTAAGGTAAATCCATTGCTTATCTTGTTGAGAAGAACTTAATATTAATGTTTCCAAAGGTCCTCATTTTGCACAGCAGTTAATGCCCTTAGTGTACACCACTGCCTTGATGTAAGTTCTCAACTTATGTGCATTTTATAACAAGTAAAAGGACTAATTTTTACTTTTTTAGTCCAGCCCAACTAGTTGTTAGTCCCTCGGTAGTCCATGTATCCAAACAGCAAAGGACTAAATTTTTAGTCGCCTAAACTTTCACCTAAACTTTAATTGGACTAACAGCTAGTCCAAGTGATCCAAACAGGCCCCTAACATCTGATAACTGCAGATATAATTTCTGGTTTTTGGCTACGTGTTTGTTGCTTCTCATGTGATTGAATTTAAGTTTTTTCTGGAACATGATATCCTGTTGTGATACTGCATTATATTAAATGTGTTGGTAGGTTTATTTCACATTATGGATTCATTGACTTGATAGGTCCTTACACCAAATGTTCCTGATATTGTGGTTGCTCCACCTGATGATGGGCGTCTTCGGCATGTGATTGACACAATGGCTCTGCACGTACTTGATGGTGGATGTGCTTTTGAACAAGCTGTAATGGAGAGAGGGCGAGGAAATCCTATATTTGATTTCTTGTTTGATCTTAAATCTAAAGAGCATACATATTATGTTTGGAGGCTATACTCTTTTGCTCAGGTACTTGTTGCTGTCTATAGTTCAAAATTTTAAAAATGACATCTCAGTGTTTTAATGGCATAATATCTATGTTCCTTTTATTCATTCATATTTGCTATTCTTAGTTAGAAGTTAGAGATTATCAAAAGTATTATGCTTTACTTACCAAAGATAACAAGCAAACAACGCTATGATGTCTATTGTGTCTGTTGCACAAGGAGAACTTGTTAAGTTGTCGAATAAGCGTTACTTAGTTTATATATGTTTATCTTGCTCAACAGAACTTTATATCTATGACCATATTATGGATGGAACATATTTTTTTTGAGAATCAAATCACAATTTATTACATCCATAAATTTTCAAGTAACTACGAAAAATGATTGTGCCAAACTGCCGATAGAGTGCTAACAGCTTGTGATATATGTAACATAGGGTGATACTTTACAACGATGGAGAACAGAACCATACATCATGATCACAGGAAGTGGAAGGTAATAGTTTTGAACAGTAATTCAATAGGATGAATATGCATGGTATCTGCTTATTGACTTTCTTGACAAGAATGTAATATGCAATTCAGATGGGTTCCACCTCCCTTGTCATCCAACAGAAGCCCTGAACGTGAAAAGGAATCTACATTTGCTGCTGGTAGAAGTAGGGTAAGTAACTGCTAGACGTAATCAGAGCATTAAATTGTTGTCCTGTTGATGTCAAATAAATAAATGGCTGTTCTGTTACGATACTAAATTTGTGCTCCCCTCTTCAGCGTGTTGAAGTGGAGCGTACATTGACTGACTCACAGCGTGATGAATTTGAGGACATGCTGCGAGCTTTGACATTAGAGAGGAGCCAAATAAAAGACGCCATGGGATTTGCCTTGGATAATGCTGATGCAGCTGGGGAGGTAATGTGTACTTTCTAATATTATCTAATTAGCTCTATATTCTTTCCTTTTTCTTCACTCTTTTGTATTGCTCAAAGGTATTGTGACTTATTTATCTATACACCCACTAACCCACGTTGAGACCAGTTAATTGCTTAATGGTTATGTGTCAACAACATAAGAGCATATGTAGTTAGTGGATTCATGTGGCCACGGACTCACAGTTGACTGACTGTTGAAGGGCAACCCTTGTGTTTGACTGATAAGATCTGTTTTATTTTTATAAGAAGGAAATTAGTAAAACTGGTGATATGTAAAGTATGCATACAATGATTGCTGAAATGGTATCAATTTGCAACATGTAAAGTGTATATTGATTGATGAAACTCTATCTTTGTTCCTTCACTAATGTACACTATTTTGTTCCTTGGGCGTCACATAGATGATATGTAATAACAGTTGGGACCTGGTTTTGTTTTAAAATTTTGTTCTTTTTATTTATAGTTTAACTTATTTGATATGGATTAGTAATTATAGCCTTGGTGAGGCAAATCTTCTGTGATTCTGTTTTTTTAGTTCTCATTTCATGATTGTTCATTGTCTTGGATTCCAGATTGTTGAGGTTCTTACAGAATCGTTGACACTCAAGGAGACGTCTATTCCAACAAAGGTTGCTCGGCTTATGCTAGTGTCTGACATCCTTCATAACAGTAGCGCTCCTGTGAAGAATGCATCTGCATTCCGAACGAAGTTTGAAGCTTCTTTGCCAGATGTTATTGAGAGCTTCAATGACTTGTACCGCAGTATCACTGGAAGGATGACTGCTGAAGCGCTGAAGGTAACTTATGCTGCGCCATTTGTTGAATACTCGAGCTTATTTTTATCCTTGATGTTCTTACATGTCTGCATGGATTTATTACTGTTCTGCAGGAGAGAGTTATGAAAGTTCTACAAGTTTGGGCAGATTGGTTCCTGTTTTCTGATGCATTTCTGAATGGGCTGAGGGCTACTTTTCTTAGATCAGGCAACTCTGGTGTCGTTCCGTTTCACTCGTTATGCGGTGATGCACCTGAAATTGAAAAGAAAGGTAGCTCTGAGGATGGAAACGATGGATTTAAGCTTAATGAAGATGGTGCCTTGGCTACTGGAAAGGCAGCAGCAACAAAGGAGCTATTAGGGCTCCCGCTAGCTGAACTTGAGCGCCGCTGTAGACATAATGGCCTCTCTCTGTGTGGTGGTAAAGAAATGATGGTCGCCAGGCTGCTTAATTTGGAAGAGGCTGAGAAAGAACGAATATATGAGAAGGATCTTGACATGAAATATGTGCAGGGTGAACAACATACGATTGGAAGTGGTGTGAATGCTCATAGTTCTTCAAAATTTGGTGAAAGTCCTAATGGTGATGAATTAGATGTCTCTCGGAACAATACGAGTGCTGGTAAAGGACGTTCTAGAGAATTTGCTTCTGCTGAACTTGAATCATTTCCAAGCAAGAAGCCAAAACATGATCCTGTTTTGCCAGCTTCTAAATGGAGTCGAGAGGATGACATCAGTGATGATGAAGATAGAAAAGGTGGTCGAGGCTTGGGATTGAGCTATTCATCTGGAAGCGATATTGCTGATGATCTTGGAAAGGTCGATACAACAGAAG
Organism: Microstegium vimineum; assembly: GCA_022036555.1. Classification (NCBI taxonomy): domain Eukaryota; kingdom Viridiplantae; phylum Streptophyta; class Magnoliopsida; order Poales; family Poaceae; genus Microstegium; species Microstegium vimineum. Next base: position 42,350,928 of record CM039121.1, on the reverse strand, counting down.
CTAGTACTGACCACACAAGTTGTCATCATGACACAATTGTTGATGAAGAGCACAGGTACTTGTCTGTGTTCAATATTTTTACCATTTCCATGCTAGTTTTTATAAGTGTCTGCCAAACACATACTTAGGCATCGTTTGGCGCCGCTGCCAGCGGCTCTGGCTCCATGCACATGCGCACTGTATGCACTGTACAGCACTGTAGCGTGAAGCAAAACGGCTGTCTCTGGCAAAACCAAAGTTCCTCTAGGCGCTCGCCTAGGCGCGATTAGTCGCGATTAGGCGCTAGTCGAGCCCACTTCGCCTGGCCTAGGGGTGTAGTCGCGCATTAGGCGCTGGCCGGCGCGGAGGGGGCTCGGAGGTGCGTGAGTCCGCGGAAATTTGGCGCGGAGGGGGCGAGGAGGCGTGTGAGTCCTCCCCGCGCGGCTCACGCGGCCAGGCGCGGCGCGGAATCCTCCCGCCAGATTCATCCGACGCCATCCGCCGGTCCTGCTTCTTCACTGCTCGGTCCCTGTCCCCGACTCGCCGGTCCTGCTGAAGTGAGTTCCCTTCCCTCCCTGCTCTCTCTCCCCCCCCCCCCCCCCTCTAGTCGCCTCCCCTGCTCTGTTCCTCTCCCCTCTGTTCCTATCCACTGCAGCCCTGCTCCTCTCCCCCCTGTTTGTTCCACGCTTAGGAAAACGCCTAGGCGCGATTAATCCCGCCTAGGCGCTAGGCTAGGGGTCAGCTCCTAGAATCCGCCCAGCGCCTAGCCAAACTTTGGGCAAAACATAACTTTGAAAGTGGAGGAGCGAGTATTTTGGGGCTCCGCTACAGTACTGCTATAGTAGGGGAGCCGGAGCCAGAGCTGCATGGCCTTATTTTGTTCAACTAACTCTAATGCATTCATCTCTGCAGGCAGAAGTTGAGGCAGATTGAAATTTCTGTCATGCAGTACTGTGAATCCCTTGAGGAGCAGGGTCTGCGAAACTTGGATGAGATTGAGAGGAAGGTTGCCAGCCATCGAAGGCGGCTTCAGTCAGAATATGGTTTATCCACTTCAACTGATGGTGCTAACAACAGGAGATCTTCTGGTATGTAAAAGGCATCAAGGACACTGGACACCTGCTTATTTGACAGTATCATTTCTTTTGGATTTGAACTTTTATCGTCATTGAGATTTTTACAACTTCATATATTAGTTTATGCACTAACAATGAGCCATGCTGTACACAAGAGTTCAACTGCATTTAGTTTTTGCTGCCCCTTTGTTTTTTGGAAGCTAGTTATACACAGTTTGAACAATATTCAATTTTGCAGAAAGAACATCATTGGAGCGGAAAGAGAGGCATGACGATGCACATGATTATCCAAGGAAACGGCGTCGGAGCCAGAGTAGAAGCCGCAGCCCTCCAAGGAAGTCACAGGAGAGGGATCGAGAGCACAATCGCAGTAGAGAACGATCACATGGCAATGAAGTCGGGAGGGATAAGGTACGCGAGAAAAGTGCAAGCAGAGGGCGAGACGACCACTACGACAGAAGCCGAGACAGAGAGAAGGACAGGAGAAAGGGGAGGTGATCGACCTGAAACCGTCGTCACCACCCACCATTTGCCTGGACCGAAGGGCCCAGGGCCAGGAGCAAGGCGACGTTTGAGCTGGGCTACACGCCTACCAGCAGCGATATCAGTAAACATATCTTCCGCACCAGGCAGGTTACCCTGGTCTGCTCCATGCTTTGTCTGTAATACGAGATTTGAGGAATTTAAGTTTGAGGTTTTGTAGAGAAGAATTGTTCGTAACTGGTTAAAATTTTGTGGATTAAGATGTTCCCGATGTGTAGTTTATGCTGAAAACCAATGTTGAATACACCCAGACCCAGAATTGTCAGTATCAGACAACCAAGAATGGACTGTTACTATTCTGTTCTTTCCTGGTGAGCTGGTACGTGTAGATCTTGCACGGGCGTGCCAGTACGGTTGGTGCGTGTCAGAGCATGCGTCGACAATGCAGGCTCAACTAACGTGCACGAGAAAGTGCTGTATCATGATCTAGCATGCGAACATGTGAGCTACTGACGTGTCTATTTGCCTGCTTTGGACACTTTCATGATGCCTGGTGTTAAAGATGGCATATGGATTTGAAAAGGTTGGACAATGTTGGAACAAAAGTTTAATGCATTTCGACATCATCATTATTGTATATATACTCCAATGTTGGAGGCGTTTGCTGACGCTGATGCGGAGCATCTGATGGTAACCATTTATCACCAGATGTTGGAGCCCTTTGTTAACACACTTGCACGCCCGGAGACAGGTTGGTTGTCTCGAAAAACCCTGGGACGCACTTGTGTATTGTAAATGGTGTCATGTCTGTTATCAAAAGAGGGCGCATTAGCACGCATGGGGTTTGAAACCTACAGTATGGTGTAGTAGCCCACAGATGACAGAGAGAAGAGAAGAGAAGAGAAGAGAAGAGGGAAGGAGAGACGGAGTGATGGGGAGAGGGCACCAACCTAACCTGTTGCCTCTATCGGTCCGTCTAGTGTCTATCCACAGCCGATGCAGCTGTCGTGTCAGCAAGCACACGCCAACACGGACACGAAACGTGTGTGTGAGGTGCGGTGCGTGTGCGTGTGGCCAAGACAGGGATCGACCGTTTCAGACGTACGACGTCGTTAGCAGCGACAACGACCTGCTCAGCTTTGCTAACAACGACCTGCCTAGCTAGAGCGAAGCGAACCAGCTAAATGCACACACACTGTCTATAACTCTCTCTCTATATATATATATAATGGAATTTTAATGTCAATCATTGTTTTTCAATTGTGAGAGGATGCATCTGCCCTGTGTAGCCAATCCGATTGACAGCCTATCCGATCTCATCTACGGTGTCAATTTGAACCGGAGTCGTAGCGTTTTCCCAAATTTTTACAATCTAACCCTTTTTTTAATTTTTTTCACGTTTGGACCCCTGGAGGAACTAATTACATAAATGGACCCAGGGACACGGCGCCGAGGTAACACAGCTCGGCGCCGTGCCCCACGGCGCTGAGCTTTGAGCCCGTAGCCAGCGTGGCAGTGACGTGGCTGGGGCTCGGCGTCACGCCCCACGACGCCGAGCTGTATTCCTTATATTCCAGCCAACTTTCCCACCCACCCGAGGTTTCATCCATTTGTTCTTCCTTGCTCTCGGGTTTTTCCTCTCCTCCACCCACCTAACCTCTTTGAATCGATATTTTGGACCTAGGAAACTTGGATTTGATCCACCGATCTTCGAGACCAAGGTATCCTTCTTCCCCTCCTCATTTTTTACGCATCGATTCGGTCTATATTAGGTGTATTTTGAAACCCTAGTTAGATTTTGACTTAGGGTTTGGGACGATTATTGATTTGTTATTTGCAGTTTGCGACCATAAGATGCCAAGGCGTGGGAAAACTACTAAAGCAAGGTATTCTCTGCTAGGTTTATTTTTTGTTCTATTTGTTTCGGTTACTAGAACGATTTTTTTTTCATTTGTAGGAAGGGCCCGTTGACCGGCATCGCATTCAATCCAAAGCCTCTGCCCAGCGGTGTTCCGGTTCCAATGTGCTTTTGCGGTGATCCTTGCAAGGTAGAGATTTCTGAGGATCATGAAACCTATAGGCAGATGTATTGGATGTGTTCAAATTATGCTTTTCAGCCTACACTTGCTCAGCGTCGTACTAACTTAATGGTGAGAATCTACTCTTATACGGAAATCGATTTATATCATATTAAATAATGATTTTATTTTGTGTGCCTAACTTCTGCATGATTTACAGACCCCTCCACCGCTATGTGACTTTGAGCAGTGGATCGACACTGAGATCAAGGAGTCCGACAAACGTCTTCTGCAAGGTATGAAGGACTGGGACGCGGAGCGTCGAGTGGCCTATGAGAAGATAATGAAAGAGGAGGCAGCTGAGAAGGAGCACAAGAAAGAGGAGGAAGAGAGAAGAGGTGCAGCCTACAGGGAGGAGAGGGACAAGAAGGTTGAGCGCGCCCGCCGTGCGAAGGCAGCGATGGAGGAGAATCCCGATGCGATGAGAAAGGGAAAGTGGCCTCGTTGCACTCAGTAGTTCTATGTTTTATCCATGAATAACGACATGTATTGTTAAACTTTTAGTTCTTGCTGGCTACCATAGCATACTACTGATTAAGACCGACAAGACGCAGGAGGCTGGACTAGCTAGCACTCCGTTCCAAGGTTTTTGCAAAATCAGAACAGCTTCCAAAATCAAAAGTTCAAAACCAGAGAATGCAACGGTGAAAACATTACAACCTTTCAGTTAGCCTTTTGAGGATAATTTATAAACAGATAAACATTACAACATTTCAGTTAGCCTTTTGGGGCTAAATCCAATCTGATATCACTGCCAAGAGTAAGAGGGAATCAAACGCTATAGTGTAGGCGTGCAGCAAAACCCTCCAATTCGGTGCTTTCTACTCAGATTTAATGTACTGGGGTATGTTATGCTGTATTGTAGCTGCAAACAACTTCTCAAGCTTATACTACCAGAAGAGCCCACAGATTGTTAGTTGCAGAGCAGTGCAATCGTACAGCAGGCTAACAGTGACATTGGTCAATTAAGCACACTTATAAGTGATCCTGTTTCCCACAACTGAAGTTACTTCCAAACAATATCACCCAAAAACTTGAGAGCCGGAACACCTCTAATCTCCATGTCCACAAGGGGTGCCTGGATAAACCTCTAACCTCTAATATGGTAGTTATCAACGTATATAAATAATTCACGAAAAAAATTCGTCAAAGTTTCTCTTGTATATGGAGCATCAACAATGACAAATAGAGACAACATAATATGATCCAACATATATTCATCCAAATAGCACAAGACAACCACATAGTTCACCATCATCACACAATACGAATAATCCATAATGTCCATACAATCCAAATGGTCTGTAAAGTCCATACAATTCAAATAGTGAACCAAAATAGATAACCACTAGCTCAACTCCACATTGTCACTGCCTCCTAGCCCTACCCTTACCCTTACCAAAAGGGTCGGTGCCTGGAGTGTAGTGAACTGGCGAACGTCGTCTCCTAGTTTCTAAAGGCTGCGAAGGCTGAGTCAAAGGAGCATCATCTAGCTGGGACGGTCCAAGTTCCTGATATCCGCCGTGGTCCTCTTCTTCCTCTGTGGCGTCACCTTGGAAAGTATCTTGAGTACCACGAGAGGAGCTCTGTCCGCCGTAACCTACAATGTCACGTATCAATTAAATGTGCATATAAGTACATTTATGTGTATTAAAGAAAGACACTTAACTAGACGACATGTAATGAAAGTTTACCTCCGCGAGAAGAAGTTCTCTCCCTCTGTATTCTCTGTGGACTCGCTACATACTCCATCGCCGCGCTAGTCCCGCAACCACAACGAGCCGCAGCTCGACGCAATCTACGTGCTAGCCTCTGTGATAACAACTTGAGCATATTAAGCATTGTAATATATGCATTGTCGACGAGATAGTCGTTGTGTTGATGAGTACTTACTCCTAAAAAGTTGTTGAGCATAGCCTCGTCCACGTTTGTCCTTGGAAACCGTTCAATTTTCACTACAGACTGTTTTAACGCGTTGCCCTGCAAAAAGAGACAAATTATAGTCATAATGGTAGTCATATACAACGCATTGCCATGAAAAAATTACATAACTTTTTTAAGATCACTTACCACTCGGCCCAAGACAGGTGCAGCCTCGACAATCGTCCCTTGTCTTGCTTCAAGATCATAGGACGTGTCTTCTTCATCTGAAGAATCAATGTCTGCGTAGTCCGTATTTGTCCATTGAGTCTTCAACTTTGTTCGTGTCACTGTCCGGTACCAAGTTAGGTATTGGCGAAAGTTGTAGTCGTTGTGTGGCGTCTGGTTTTGATACACATTGTCATATTGATCGTCCCAAGCATCCATGTGCACTCGGTGTAGCGTCTCAAACTCCACCGTCTTTTTTGTTTTTGACGATCAATCCTGAAACATGTGCACTATGTCAACTACATCAACTACATCAACTACATCAACTAAATCAACAATGTGACCTAGAATAACTATGTCAACTATGTCAACTAGAACAACTACATGGACTATGTCAACTAAATCAACTATATCAATTAAATCAACTAAATGGACTAGAATAACTATGTCAACTATGTCAACTAGAACAACTACATGGACTATGTCAACTAAATGATCAACTATGTGACTCTCTGAGGAAGGTGGTACTTACTTGTGCAGCTCTACGGAAGTCGAATACGGCGGGACTGGCCACTCCTGAGCCAGGCCAAACTGTCGTGCCACTCTCTGAGGAAGGTGATATTCAACAGCATAGAAGCATATGAGCGGACATATCATCATGTACAGGTCCTCGTCCGCGCCACACATGTTGCTCAAGTCAAACTGTTGCATACTTAGTTCCTTGTACGACTCCCAAGTGACCTAAAAAAGAGCAATTGAAGGGCGTAAGTTGCAACAATCATAAGGTATAAGAATGAATGAATAACAATATGAATGAACTCACCATCGAAGCTGTAAGACCATCCAGCTCGTTGGCGTATTGAAGGTACGCACGTTCTGTCCTCGAGTAGGGGGCCGTCACCTGGTCGTACAGATGTGCATATGTAGGAAGACGACGAGGGTTGTGTACCGCGAACCAAGGCCGAGGTGTCTGGAGTGTAGGCCGGCCAACCGGTATATGAGACCACATCCACAGCTGAAGAAGGTACACACAACCCCCAATTGAAGAGTTCCTCGCACCTCGTCGACAAGCCTCGCAAAGGTGGCGATATAGGAACGCCAATACTGCAGAACCCCAGCTGTATCTGCCTGCAGTGTCCCAATTACCCAAGCAAGGGAGGTACATCCATGACGCTGTGTCTCCTGTCGCGTCAGGGAAGAGAACACACCCGAACAAGTGCAACACCCAAGCTCTGCAGTAGGACCCAACTGTGGCACCGTCTGCGTCATTCGGACACGCACCAAAGGCAGCCCTGAGCCAAGGAATGGACACACCTGTGCCGCGAGAATGCGTCGCCTCTGGAGGTAGTGGTCTCCCAAGGAAGGCCTCCATTCTGTCCCTCCAACCTTCAGACCGGCAGTGCCCGATGACAGGAATACCTCTAATGGAGAGACCAAGCCACTTCTGTATGTCCTCAAGACTGATAGTCATCTCTCTACAAGGTAGGTGGAAGCTATGAGTTTCCGGCCTCCACCTACAGAAGGTAGATAAGTAAAGATGTTAGTTACATTTCAAAGAAACAGTGTGTAGTAATGAATTAGTATTGGATATGGTTATACCTATCGACCAAAGCTGAGATCGCCGCGGGGTTGATGACAAACAACCCACGACGAACCTGATACGATACAACGTCTAGTCCAGCCCTCTCTAGTAAGGGCGTGTACCTTTCGTCGTACCGCATCTCATGGAACTTGTCATGGGTTCGAGGACGAAGAGGGGCCAACACCTGCAACCATTACAAGTGTTTTAACGTAAGTACCACAAATTTAGCTCATATGCTTAAGCAAGATAAATTGCAGTAATTACCTCCCCCTCGGAAATGCGTCATCCTCGGTGGTTCTCCTCGTAGTACGGATCGAGGAGGTCGAAAGTCGCCATCCTGTTGGAGGAAAAGAAAATTGTCAGTAAGAAATTAAATTACATGCATAAATATTAGAAAGCGAACAAAGAGTAAACATTTATAAATACTAGAAAGCATATATATATATAACTATTGTCACCTGGCTAGGCGCCCAAGTGCATGTATGTGCATTGTGCCCAAGTCTGTCACATTTGCTACATTGGTTTTGCTCGGGATCAGTAACAAAGGGTGTTGCTCTACCCCTCCTTGTTCTTCCTGAAACCTAATCCATGACCATCTTGTATCTCATCCTCTTCCTAGTCTCACGTTTGTCCCAACGAGCACCTAGGTTCGCAATGTATCTCGGGCCATGGTATGGTGGCCACTGCTCCTCCTCTAGGTAAGGCTCGAAACGGGGAGCCCAAGTAAGTACAAGGCTGTCAACACTTAGCTTCCGTGGCATCCTACTCACATATGCATAGTTGCGATGTTGAGCCGCTGCAATGTAATGAGAACATGGAAAGTGGTACTGCATTGGTTTCCCACACATGCATGAGAAATTATTAAGAACCACAATATAAGTCCTTGAAGGCCGAACCTCACCATCGGAGGTTGTCCAACCCCTTTCTAAGACCTCATACTTTCCCGTGCTATGGTCAAAGCAATGAACTTCATGTGTTCTAGCCTTCTCCTTTGCCCTATCAAGATGGTGTTTTGGTTTAGGTGCCCACATCTGATTCTTGCTCTGTAGTGCCATTGCTGATGCATGCCGGTCATTGAACCATGCAACACACCTAAAAAAAGTAAAGGACACAATGACATTGACAGACATGGCCCGTATACCCTTGAGCACACTATTAAATGACTCGGCCATGTTGCTAGTTTGAAATTCATACCTCCACCCGCCATCATCATAGGCCCTTGACCATTTATATTTTTGACTTATCAAACCATCTAGCCACTACCTACCTTCTGCATTTGTTGCTGTCTTTAGCAGCTCCAACTTCTCTTCGAAGTAGCAAATCTCAAGCATGCGAGCAACCTCTTCGAACAGGTGGAAGTTGTCCTTTGAACTGTCCTTCCGCAGTAAATTCTCTGCAAGGTGGCGAGTGCACCAGCGGTGATGCAATGGTGCATACCCCGGAATCTGCTCCTGTACAGCACTAAGTATGCCCTGGTGTCTGTCGGATATGACACCAACCTCTCTCCCAGGGCCTACAACATGTATCCGAACAAGCCGCAAGAACCAACCCCAGCTGTCTTTGTTCTCCCTCTCTACCAAAGCGAATGCTAATGGAACCAATGCATTGTCCGCGTCACAACCAATGGCTATCAACATTGTGCCCATGTACTTGCCAAGAAGAAAAGTACCATCAATGGACAACACAGGACGACAATGCCTAAAGGCTTGGACACACTGAGGAAAGCACCAGAATGCACGGAAGAATATCTCTCTGCCATCGTTCCATTCATTTGGTTTTGGGATGTACTCGTAATACGTGCCCGGATTAGCTACCTTGATTGCATTGAACAATGCAGGCAACTTCTTGTACCCCTCCTCCCAATCACCATATATCATCTTCCAGGCACGTTGCTTTGCCCTCCATGCTTTGCCATAGCTCACCTTATAATGAAAATGCTTCTCAGCTAGGTCCATGAGCGCCTTTACTCTCAAATTAGGTGTTTCTGCAGTGTTGTGTAAAATTTTCTAGCAATAAGGGTAGATGTCAACTGTTGATGCTTCTCTTTTAGATCCGTCGTTGCACAAGTATGTGGACCTACAATTTTGGTGATCTTAAACTTCTCACTGTCCTTTTGTTTCCTCACTAATACCCTCCAATTGCAATCATTTTTTTGACATACCACCATGTAACGGCGCTCCACATAAGAATGCTGCACCTTGAACGACCTTTTACGTTTCACAGAATACTCCTGTAACCACCTTCTCAATGTTGGCAAGTCCTTGAAGATCATGCCCTTGAAAATTTCTATGCTTTCCCCATCATCAGGGGCCTCTAGCAACTCTTCTTCTCTTGCTACTGCATAAGCACCATGGGAGTGTCTGAGATCGCTAAATTCATGCACTAGTGGATCAATATCGGGACAACACTGCCTCATGAGCTCAATCTCTTGTTCACTCAATGCAGCCACAAGACGTTCATCATCAGAACAAACAGCTCTTGCGGTCCCATAAGGCTCCTCTCCATCATCAATCTGAACATCAACACTATTAGATGCGAAGCCTGTATGCACCGCAGTGGATGATGAAGGCACACGATGACAGCCAACATTATCAGGAATGTCTCCTACATTTAAATGAGGATATCATCATTGGAATAACATATTACAAGGGTGGATAAGAAAAGGTAAAGTGTTACTACAACACTTACTTGAATGATTTTGGGTCAAAGGGATCTCCTGAGGGGCCGCGGAAACATGGGGTGGAACAACATTAGGGCAGATTCCAACCTCGTTTGGAGCGGATTGCGCATCGGGCACCACAACCACATCTTCCACATGCACCTCTGGATCGTGTAACGGAGGATCACATGGTAATGGATCGTATTGTGGTGGTGACAAGCCATGAGGGGATGAATGCCCAATAGGGGATGAATGGCCAAGAGGAGTTGGCTCATTGGAGAGCTTCCACACAATCAAATCCAAACATTGAAATTCACTCTTCATCACAGTATTGACATATGTCTCCCATTCAGCCTCTGATGAGATTGGGACCAACCGCCTAAATATTTGGCCTGATTTACCATGGTGAACTACTCCCTCAACTGATATGACATTTTTAATGGAATTGCAATGAAGCTCATCACGAGCCCTAGCAAACAATTCCAAAAAAAACCGGCCGCTCATCGAACATCAAAGGCACCCTTTGCATTCCAACTAAGGTGATATTACCAAAACCATGTTCCGCTTCCCCCACTCTTCCTCCATAATACAGGGTCACTAGGTTATCCATCTAGTTGATATACACAACACGAAAGTTCTTATTATGGGTAAACTAAATTATCAATAACCTAACTATACATATATATATATATATACATATATTTATTTAGCTATAAATTTAGCAAACTAACTATCTATCTATGAACTTATCAATCTATCTATTTAGAAAAATAACTATCTATCTATCTAGTTGTCTATCCATCTATTTAGCGTACTAAATTATTAATGAAATAACTATCCCTATATTTACTAAACTATAATTGCTAACTAAAATGTGGAACTACCTATTTGTCTATCATCATCTAAATGTGTTACTAAAATTTCGAACTACAATTGCTAACTAAAAACACTAAACTAAACTTGAAAAGAAAAAAAATACCTAAAAAAACCGGATGGCGGCGGCGGACAGCGGCCGGCGGACGGCGACGGCGGCGGACGGCGGCGGCTCGGCGCCGTGAGAGCGAGAGAGAGAGAGAGAGGCGAGCGAGAGACAGAGAGCATGCGCCGAGCTCGGCGCCGCGGGCTATATCCTAGCTCGGCGCCGTGATATGTGGCGCCGAGCTCGGCGCCGTAGGGCACGGCGCCGAGCCCCCAGTCACGTCACTGCCACGCTGGATGCTGGCTAGGGGGTCGGCGCCGTGCCCCACAGCGCCGACCCCCTGGGTCCATTCCTGCAATTAGTTTCTCCAGGGGTCCAAACGTGAAAATATTTTTTTAAAAAAAACTAGATTGTAAAAATTTAGGTAACGTTTTCCACTCTTTTTCCAGTGGCGTGACATGCCCCTCCCTCCACCCTCCTCTGCTGTACAAGAGACAAGAGACAGGAAAAGGGGAAAAAAGAAAGAAAATGGCCTGATGAGATGCACCTGCATATCCATATCAGGTATCACCCGAGGTTTTGCGTTCGGACAGCGCCGTACGAGTTCCAACGGGTGATGCCCCCCCCCCCCCCCCCCCCCTTCGTTCCTATCGTTCTACACTTGTGAGTTCCAACGGGTGATGCCCCTGGTTCCTATCGTTCTACACTTGTATCTCCATTCTAAATTATAAGTTATTTCAAGAATTTTGAAGAATCAAAGTTTATAAAATTTGACCAAATTTATATAATATGATAATAAAATATTTGATATCAATTAAGTATCATTAGATTTTTTATTAGTTATATTTTTATATTATACATATTTAATGTCATAAATTTTTATGTTTTTTTATAATCTTTAATCAAACTTAAAATACTGACTCTCTAAGATTTTTGACTCTCTAAGATTTTTAAAATGACTTACAATTTAAAATAGAGGAGTACTACTGAAACAGCTCCCACCGTATGTGTGTGCATGCGGTGCACGTAGCAGTAACCCATGCCGCACCAGGTGATAGCATGAGCCGCCGGTGCCAGATGAGATGACAGCGACGTGTAGATGATGACATGTCGAGAAAATGAACCGGAAAAAAAAAATATCCCACTCGGCCACTCCCAAGTCCCAACCAAGCAAGCGCAACGGCCGCCTCCCCGCGATCTCAAAGGCCGCTTCGTGTCGTGTGTGCTCCCTTCGTGCTGCCTGTGCAAGATCCGAATCCAATCTTAACCCTCAAAAATCTCCACCGCCAGCCAAGAGAAGGATTTCGGAATTCCTTACCCGGATCAGATCTGAATCTTTTCGACGCTGCCTGTCCATCTGAGTGTGGAATCCAGCAGTTTTACGTTAAAATCCCCCGCGAAATTATCGTGCATTCCATCCAGCCAAATTAAAAGAAGGCCCCGAGCACGAAGGATTTCGTTCGAGTGCGTACCAACTGTCATCCTCTAGTTCGCCACTGGCAGGTGGGCCACCACGCCGGCGGCCCCGCGAGGCAGCCGTGGTTGACTGCTACTACTACCTACTAGTACCAGTAGCAGTGGCGCATTGGCCGATCTCCTCTCTTCTCAGTGGCTCGTGGCCTCCACCCATCGGCCATCTCCATCTCCATCTCCCTCCCTCTCCCTCAGTCAGCAGTCAGCATTTCTCGGCACTCTCCTCCACCCGCAGTGCACAACTGCACATCCTTCGCTGTCCGTCCATTGGTTCGTTCTGGTTGCCGCTATCCTCGTCCTCAGACCTCAGCCCCGAGTGAGGCGGCGGCAGCAGGCGCTCCCCAAGCACGCACGACGGACGAGTTGACGGCTCCAGCGGCGGCGGCGGGATCTTGCCGCCAGGGGCGACGGAGGTACGCGTGTTTCAGGCATACAAGAGAGGCCGTGGCCACTTCTCCGTTGGATTCTTCCAGCTTCTACACTCTGTTATTTATGTATGAGTTTGTTTCCTTCATCAAGAGTCCAAGAAACCAGTGCTGTCTTCGGTATTGTTGATTGTTGATTCTGGGGAGGCGGTCTCGTGTTGTGAAAGTTCGATCTTGCGGCTCAACACAGAGCCAATCCACTGGGTTTCGTTTTGTTTTTGTTGTCGTTGTTGTTAATTAGTATACAGAGACAGGGAGGTGTCTGCAGGTGCTATCGATAATTCAATACGATTGGACGAACCTGTTAGCAGTATCTTATAGACTGTACGTTTATCCACTCCAAACCAAACCATTTTCCTTGTTTCTGTAATACTACCAAGTTCGTTGCAATTGAGCCAAACAAACGTTTGTTAGCCGTATTTATCAAAAAATGAACTTATCTTGTTCTAGAGCACTCGCCCGGTGGTCGACCATCGTCTCGCCTAACTCGGGCTTTAAAGTGTTTTCAACTTTTCATCGCCCATTGTTTGCTCTTGTCATCGACCATCGGTTCGCTTTTTTTTGGGATATAATTTTTAAATTTGTCAGTACACTTTTCCTTTTTTAAAATAAATGGCTGTGTTCGTCATATTATGATGAAGCAATTCGTCATGTTATTCTGTCTGATAATTATGGATGGTGGTTGGCCAAAGGAGTTTAAAAGGAATAAAGAATCCTAGTTTGTATAGTTATATGGTAGTCATGGGGGTGGGTTATTTGGCAATTCTGTTCCTGTGCAGCTGTACCTGAGTGTCGTTCATGGTTGTCTTTTTCTGATCATCAGGTACTGTATTGTGCAATTATTGATTTTCATATATCAAGGGACTGAATTTTGCTAACCATAGATAGGGGTGGGAGCCGCATTCTGTGTCCTACTTGGAAGTGATACCCACTTCCCCTATTTCTTTTTAAGTTTCTTGTTTCAGTCATCCTTGTCATGTTATATCTGTGTTAATCCTTCCTTGTTTCTGCAATGCGAATTTGTCATGTTAATGTGGTATTTTGGGTGATCACATCTTTGGCTGTCTGGTTCACTGTGGTGATTCAATGTCGTTAAGGTGCATTTGGGGTTCATTGCACGAGTTTGTTGGTTTTATTAATAATAAGAATCAGTCGATGCCTCTTTTCGTGCCCATGTTTTGTTGAAACTTTTTTTGCAGAGCTTAAATCTGAATTTTGTTTGATGCAGGATTTCGTGGATACACTGGTCTAAGTTGTCAAGTTCTTGGCCTGACCTTATCAGTTTTGGTATGTCATTGTTCTGCTCTGTTTACACCTCTATTAATCATTACACATTATTTCCTTATGCTATGTGTCAGGTACAAAGGTAAGGGGTACCATAACCTGCGATAATCTAATGCTTAACATAACAACCATTTTTGAGGCAGAATCCGATCAGCCGCCCAATCAGTGGGAGAAGACCCATCAAACGAAGGCTTACCTCACCAACAACAGTGACCAGTCGTAGGCCAGCCCATTATTGGAAAAACAGTAGGCAGGACACCCCTCCGCCTCGACCTCAATTGACGAACAGGGGTCGAACGAACGACCCCTCCGCCTCGCCTTAACCCCCCGAATGACGGAAGAGGGGTCGATCGAATCCCCCTCGACCTCAACCCCTCGACCCCGATTGACGGACAGGGGTCGAACGAACGACCCCTCCGCCTCGACCCCTCGAATGACGGACAGGGGGTCGAACGAATGACCCGCGAGCAGGAGGCTCGATTAGCTCACCTACTCCCAGTATGAGGTAAAGAGAATCCAATGCGTCTACCTGCTCCCGCCTAACGCCATGGGTGTCCACTACCACGGTCAACTTCATCAGTTCACCGCCCATGCCCCGACTCTCCGTTGATCGTACAACCACTGTGGCCACGCCTCAAGTACGGAGGTCAAAGGCACCCCCTCGAGTCTTAAATGGGACAAGCCCTCGATCGCGTTTCCAGGGATGAGTCAGGGTCCCACAGGCCTCGATACTCCTCGACCCGGGGGCTCGACCCCCGTCTCCAACCACTATGGTATGGGGCCCGTCCGCTCCGTCCCGCTTCAACTGTGGAACTTTTACCCATCTACAGGAGGCCAACCGTACTGCGCCATGACGTTCGGCAACGTCCAGTCTGCTATCACCATGCCCTGAACACTGGAAGGACGGGAAGGTCGCGCCGCTACAGCGATCGACGTCCCACCGCAAGCATGGCGCCGCGGACACCTCTCCCATGCCTCTACAGTTTAGGATCTCTGTACCCTCAGGCCTCCCCTTGATCTATAAAAGGGGACGCTGGGATAGAAGAAAAGGCATGCGCATTCGTATCGGCTCACGCATTCGGACATCAGAGATCTCTCAACGAGCCGAGACATCAGCTCTGACCCGCATACACCAAGAGCCAAGTCGCACACACCACACCCGATTGCTTGATCAACATCTCAAGCAATCCACCAGCTCACCTAGGATAGCCTTGCTAGTCCTAGGCTTTAGTTCACTCTGAGCACCCCCGTGTAAACCTTCTTGTACCCCCCCTGTACGAGCATTTCGGTGCAAGATAATACAATCCATCCTCCCCCGCTGGACGTAGGACCTTCTTTGCCCGAACCAGGATAAATCTTGTATTCTTCTTGCATCACATCTGGGATAGGGAGCACGCAATATACAAATTTACTAGTTGGTGGTCTTGACCGCCTGGGTCATAACACCGACACTATGATTTTTCCAACCTACAGCTTATAAGGATGGGGGTTTACCTCAGTACTCCAAAAACTGACAAGCTATCTGAAAATGGAGAAAATGATAGACTTAGGTTTGGTCTTTCATCTATGCAAGGATGGCGAGCAACCATGGAAGATGCTGTGAGTTTCCTAATCCTAGGCTACTAACATCTTTAGCATTTTACTTGCATGACCAGGAGTAAGAATTAGGGTCACCAATTGACTCCCCTGTGCATGACAGATGTAGTTTTGTAATGTCTGAAATCACTGAGGCTGGTAGGATAACATTTTAGAATATTAACTTTTGGAGATAGGATGAGTCAACATTTTTACGGGTTACAGTTATGTGGGCATGTGTTGCTTTTCATGGCTTCACCCCAAGAAAGAGAGCATCATAGAACCAATCTAACACCATCAGTTTTTCCAGTATGCTTCTCTTTTCTCGGACACTATTAGAATATGCTTTCAGGAACTGTGAACCCATCATTTGTCATGGGCTAGAGAGGCATTAGCTCTCTTTTGCCAATACTAGATCGGTATTCCTTTGATTTCATTTGGTGCTTTAACACAATGAGTTTAATTAGTTCAGTGTCAACAAGACACATAGTTAAAAGTTAATATGTGAAACATGCATTTTTATCAGTTAGGCCATTTCTGAAATTGTTCCATGATACAATGTTTAACAATCTTGAATTCAACAATCTGTGCATCCATGCAGCATTCAGCATTGCTAGATCTTGATAGCGAGACAGCATTATTTGGTGTTTTTGATGGACATGGAGGTAAGCACACTAATAATGATCAGCGCCTGTTATGTTCCATTGTATTAGACGACTCAGGACGGATGCTGCCACGCCAAATATTTGTAGAGCCAACCTTTAACATCACACACTCATATGGATTGCTTTACTCAGGAAGAGTGGTTGCCAAATTCTGTGCAAAATATCTACATGGTCAAGTTCTCAAAAGTGAAGCCTATTCAACTGGTGACCTAGGAGCTGCTGTCCATAGAGCTTTGTTCAGGTATATGGTGGACCAGATCCCACATGAGATGAAATAAAGCTTAATTTTTTATAGCACTACTGTCAGCTTGACAATGACAATTTCTAATTTTGTGGTTGTGCTACTTCAGAATGGATGAAATGATGCGAGGACAGAGAGGTTGGCGAGAACTATCTGCACTTGGAGACAAAATAAACAAGTTTAGTGGTATGATAGAAGGATTGATTTGGTCTCCAAGGGGCAGTGATTCAAACAGTCAACAAGATGATTGGGCTTCAGAGGAGGTATATATGCAACTGACTGCTGCTGCTTCCACTTTTCTAACATAGATGTACATCTATTTTCCCTTCTCAATGAAATATAGGTTCTACGTGTTTCAGATTCTTAAATGCTTGTGTCAGTTGTGAATTTAACAGCTGAGTTTTATGCTGGAAAGAGAAACCCACGCAAATAGAACTATTCACAGCCAGCAATGAAGGCTTTGCTGTCAATAATGATGTAGTATGAGTTGGTTTTGAAATATGAAAATCAGTTTTCTGATATCAGTTTATGGGTAGCAGTTCTTCTTCATGATTGTTTGAAATATGGTATTAAATTTAGTAATCCCTTCCATAGATAATCTTTTATTAGGGGCAACACCCTGATTTTGTCTGTGGTATATATGCATCTGGTTACTGTTGTTTTCACTTTTCTAAAATAGACACACAGCTGATTTTCCTCTTACTAAAATAAAGATCATATCTTTTCAAATATTTGCAAGCTGTATCAGTTGTGAATTGCAAATAGCAGCTGAAATTATATGGAAAATAAATCCATGCGAAGAGAAAACTTCCACCAAACATGGAAGCTGTGATGTCATTAATGATGTACTATGAGCTAATTATGAAATGTGATATTCTGAAGTCCATGTCTTTGTTATCGTTTGAATTACGGTATTGAATTCATGGAATGTCACATGTATAATCATTTATCAGGGACCTCACTCTGACTTTGCTGGGCCAAATGTGGGAGCACAGCATGTGTGGCACTAATAAGAAACTCCCAACTTGTTGTGGCAAATGCTGGTGATTCTCGATGTGTTATTTCAAGGGCTGGAAAGGTGTGTTACTTGTGCTCTCGGCTCTCGCCTTAGTAAAAATAAGATATCCTTGACAGCCTGAGTATATATGTGTTCTGTGTCAAATACATGGTAGGCATACAATCTATCAAGGGATCACAAACCAGAGCTTGCGGTTGAGAGAGAAAGGATAATGAAAGCAGGGGGTTCATCCATATGGGACGAGTAAATGGAAGTTTAAACTTGTCAAGAGCAATTGGTTAGCTATTTTCTTGCTTCTTTCAAATACAGTTGCACCTTGCTTTGTGCCTTAATTATGCAAGTACCTCTTCATAGGAGATGTGGAATTGAAACAGAACAAATTCCTGCCTCCCGAGAAGCAAATTGTGACGGCCAATTCTGATATTAACGTTGTAAGCTCTCTAAATCTAGACATTAGTATCTGCTATGGAACTGTTAAGCTAATAGTAGTTGCTTTTCTTTGGAAGTTCATGCAATCTTGTCCTTTGTTAGGTGGAGCTCTGCGATGATGATGACTTTGTTGTTGTAGCATGTGATGGCATTTGGTAAGGCTATTTACCTACATTGCTGTACCTTCACACTATGTACAGCTTTACACCTCGTGCCATTCTTACTGATATAAGTGTTTGGCTGTAACATACCATTCACCTCTTACAGAACTACTACTTTGTTTGATGAACAGGGACTGCATGTCAAGCCAACAGTTGGTGGATTTCATCCATGAGCGTATAAACACGGTAAACAACCATGTTCTTTTTAAATTTCGTAACTGAAACCGAACATTTTAGTGAGATTGATGTGCCAGGCAGTGACACACCATGAATGGGGCAAACAACTGCAGGAGAGCAGCCTATCTGCCGTGTGTGAAGGAGTGCTGGACAGATGCCTGGCTCCTTCAACGATCGCTGGAGATGGGTGTGATAACATGACCATGATCCTGGTGCAGTTCAAAAAACCAGTCGATCGGAACAAAAAGGCCGAAGTAGCAGAGCAATCTGCCAACAACGCCAATGAAGTCAAGAGTTGGTGAGTGCGTGCCTTGCTTGCTTCCTAGCTGGAATCTTTCTCGTATCTTTGTTGCACATTAACAGAAATTCTTTGGACCAGTGTTGCTGAGGAGTGAAACGTGGTTGAGAATCACAAGGGCGCAACCATTTGCTTTCATAAGGGCAGGAAAAAAACGAAGAAATGTGCACTGTACATATCTCAACTGTAGGTGGCATGCTATGCACATCCTGCCTAAGAACCTCAGATAATGGCATTGCCTGCCTAGTGCAGTGGTGGATCTTCAGATCACAACCTTGTGCCCCGTCATCCTCCGTTTATCTCCCGTCAAGCATTTCAGCTGCAGCTTTTGGTCATCTACAGGCTACAGTCATCGAAACTGTGGCAAATACGGTGTATTCTTTTTTGGTGTAGCATTCCTCGTGTGCTGTAAACTCCATGCCTCACCAGGTTGTGCTTTCCTTAAATATAGTGCGTCAAATTCAGTTACTGTTGCGAGAATGAACCGTAACCTTAGTGTGTTTTGGTGGCTGTTTGGTGCAACTAGGGGTTGGCATAAAATCCGATACCTGGATTTGACTCCGAATACTCTAATTTCGGATTGTAAATGATGAATCTGATTTTCGTTTTGGGCAATTCGGTTATCAGAAAATAATGGAAGACTAAATGCTATTTGGTTGTGATTGACTAATTATGTGGTTTCCTGATGTCAATATTTTAGGTAATTGGGAACTACTCATGTTTCTTTTTCTGAAATGCTACTAAAGAACTGCTGTTTATATTACTTAAATTTCCTGATATTATAGTTATGTTCATTACAATGGTTTTACTGATTTCGGATAGTTTGGGAATGCTACTATTTTCTCAGGGAAAATTTCAGAAACCTAAACTTTTGAAAACCCAAATTATCGGATTAAAACTTTATAGGTAACCCGATTAACCGCCAACATTAGCGTGCTATAGCTATAGCATAGCGGTTCACATCAGTTGCCACTACAACACATTTTTATACTAAATCGCGATCTACTCTCTCCGTCGAAAAATGTAATAACATCTATAACTTAAAATGAGCATCATGTAAAAATGTCCTTAGATAAATCTAATAACACTATGTAAAAATGTCCTTAGATAAATCTAATAACACTAGTTTGGTACCATAACTTTTAATATTTTGTTTTAGAAATTTGGTCAAAGTTTTAAAAATTTGACTTAGGATAAATTTAGAAATCTATTCTTTTTAAGACAGAGAGAGTATAACGACATTATAACACGATACAGCAACACTACAACGGTTGAGAGGATCTCTCTGTTAAATGATATAGCCTGCTATTTAGAACGCTAAAGTTATATAGCCTGCGATTTATAGAACATTGGTTTTGATTAATGTTACCGTGAATGGTGATGGTGAGGGTAGACGATGTTGGGGGCTTTTAGCGGAGTAGAAAGCAGGGCCTGAGCTAGTCTCGTCCGTCCGATCATCGCTCCTGCCGTCCGATGGCCGCCACGACCATCGTCCTCTCCCGCGTCAGTCGCACATGTCTCACTCCTTATCCCTTCAATCCTCCCCCATCGCCTGCGCCTCCTTCCCCCATCCGCACCCGCCGCTGCTCCTCCAGCAGCTCCGCCACGCGCCCACCCGCACGGCCACCGCTGCCTGGCATAGTGGTACTAGTACCCATCAAATCAGCCATCTGCCTTCCTATTAAAATCAAGTCCATTTTTTCCGTTTCCCTTTCCTCTCTACCCTCACCCTCGTCTCCGGCGCGCGGGCGGTGGTCTCACCTCCCTTTCCCCGTCGCCCCCTGATGGCTCCCTCGGCAGCTCTCGCTCCGGCGGCCTTCCGCTCCGCCTTCTCGACGCCGCTCGCGTCGAACCCTACCCGTGAGTCCCAACGCTCCAGCTTTTACCGCCCCGTTTCCGTCGGTTCTTCCTCGAGTTACGATTTAGAGCCGGCGGGGGTAATTGGGAAGTCTGGAATCGGTTCCTCCCCTGTGGTTGCACGGCGCATTATCCATGCGCTGGGGTCTGTCTGATTTGGGGGAAGAATTCCATCGGAGGTGGTGTCCTCTTAGTCTCGGGCGTTGGCGGGGGATGCGTGCGGGAACGCCAGGCGCGGCTTTGTTGGGACTTGGGAGCAACGATTGCTCAGCTGTTTACCTGCCTATGAATAACGACGAACATGAGAAAATTACTCTAGGTTTTTAGATTTACTATGGACTCTCGTTGCCTTGTTGAACCAAACTTTTTATAAAATAAAATGGGCTCTTGTGCACTATTCTAGGCTGCCATTCTTTTGTACTGAGTCACCAGTGCATACTTGCTGATAATTTGATATTGTATTGGGTAACATCTGAACATCTTGTGTCCACTGTTGTTCAGGTAATAGAATAAACATAGAAGGTGCTTTTTGTTCGCCGTGTTCCACAAGGAAGAGAGCTAGTTATAGACCTTTCCGAGTGTACAGTTTATTTGGAGGGAAGAAGGATAAAGATGAGAACGGTGATGAGGCGCCATCGAAAGTAAGGAATTGAAATCATCATCTTATTTTCAATATTATTGTTAAGGTTCCGTTCCTAATAATATATTGAACTAAGAAAATCTCTCTAATTTCATTTTTTTTTGAATAATTCATTAGGCATATACTTATTCGAGAACTGAATAAGTCCATTTTTTGCCACTCAAAGACTCAACTATATCTTAGTATGATTTTGTCCATTCCACTCTAAACCAGACATCTTTGGCCATTGAACAAGAACAATGAAAACCGTTCATATAAAAAAAAAAACTCTACCAGCGCGCGCGGGGGGGGGGGGGGGGGGGGGGACATCCCTGCAGGTCGAGAAAATCCCCAAACCACTGCCCCACCCATACACATGGCACTGTAGCCCATGTGAGAACAACCATGACCGGGGCTGGGCCTTAGACCTGTGCTTTGGCGTGGATAGACGAGGGGACTTTTTTAACCGTAGCCTAAATTTGCTCCCACGGGGAGTCGAACTCAGGACATGAAGAGTGCTACTTAGACCACCTAACCAAGTAACCAACTCAGCTAGAGGCCCTTTCGCAACAATGAAAATGGTTTCAATAGTTGGGTGGTCGAAGATTTCTGTTTTTATGAATTTCATGATCGAAATTAAACGTGATAGTTTGATGGCCAAAAAATGGACTCATCCCTATATTTATGACACAAGGAAAGAAAAGCATGCAAAGAATGTTAGGATAATGAGCTCTTACGAGCAGATAACACCTAGTCTTTATGCCGCGAGGCATGCAACCCAAAATGTGAAGCTTTTTCTTTGTTTGGACTTTGGATAGTTGTGTAGTGATTGTTCATGTGAAAAATAACTCTGCTCATACATAATTCTCTTTGTAAGACAGTTACATTTGAAGATTGCCAAACTGATTCCGGTCATTTAGTTTTTTAATATATATCTTCTCAGTTCGTACTTTGTAGTTGGCATTTTGTTTATAACAATTTTGAAGCACTCTGATATTTTAATAACTTTAGGCAGGAATTTTTGGAAATATGCAAAATCTATATGAAACTGTTAAGAAGGCCCAAATGGTTGTCCAAGTTGAGGCTGTCCGGGTGCAGAAGGAGCTTGCAGCGTATGCATTTATACCATTAAGTTATCTTTCTCATGTTGATGCAAAATAGCCTGTCATTGCGACTTTATTTTTTCTCCTATTTTTTAGGACTGAGATTGATGGCTATTGTGAAGGTGAACTAATCAAGGTATCTTTGGGAAAGCCTCTTATTCTATTCTCTTTATTTAAACTTTGTTTATCACTGCCAAACAATTGAGTTCTCGATTTGGCCTGTAAAAATCTTAGCATCATTAATAGCCCATCAATATTTTCCTATTCATGATCTAGTCATGCTGTATATATGAGATTATGGTTCTTGTCTTTTCTATAAGGTTTTTAATTGTTATATTAACTACACAAAGTCACTTTACTTTTATTATCTCTGGGTCTAGATAGAACTGTACAGTAAATATTTTAGGTCACTCTTATGTATTGTTTTGACATACGGACACTGGCGAAGCTGTTCGTTTCAAGGCAAATAGTTGATGTATTGTGCAGGCGTTGTTATAAAAGTGAAAAAAATATATGTGGCATCTTTGTAAACTGGTAAAAACTATATGTGTTCTTGGGGTTTTATATGCCCTATGTATTTATCGGTACTACTAAGTATTAACTTAAGTGCTTTTGCTCTTTTGTGTTTCTCTACATCCAATTCTTACCCAGGTTCATAACTGTATTTGATTTTTCTTGATAGGTTACACTTTCTGGAAACCAGCAACCTATTAAAGTTGAAATCACGGAAGCTGCAATGGAGTTGGGTGCTGAAGTATGTATTATGCCTTTGCTAGTTTGATTATTTTATCTGAAGTTTTTGCATGAGTTAATGTTGTCATGACTGATGTAGTGATTGCTTGCATGTTGAGTTAAATAGGTATTGATTTTAGCGATGTAGTTACAGTTTATAACAACCCATTTCTCAAACTCTGAATATTAATTGGTTAAACACCTTATGTTTGTGCACATTCACGGCAGAAAAAAATTGCTTGTGGCTACTGTCACGCATGCTAAAACGATCAGAGTATCTGACCTATGAAGAATGTGCATTTGTGAACATGCACATCAGAAATATCATCGGAGTGCAGGATAACATTTCATATTTATGACACACAACTTTTCTGCGGAAGAAGACATTGGTGGTTTATATCAAGGAAGGTATTCGATTCATTGTTTCGAAGGCAAATATGGAACCCCAGCAGTCCATCACTTGCACCCTTGTATTAGAAAAAAAAATTCCTCATGTGTCAAACTCGGTAGATTAGTAAGATTTTTTGGATGATTGCCTGGCATGGCCTTTTAGGCCACCTCAACATTTTACTTTGTTGTCAATGTCTTGCTTATCCCAGCACTTTTATGTTTCCTTTCAGAAACTTTCCGAGTTGGTCAATGATGCTTACAAGGATGCACATCAACGGAGCGTCCAGGTGTGAAACTTGACGATGCTTTATTGCATACAATTAAGACAAGGATTGCTGTTAGTGAATGCAAAATATAATTTATACTAAAATGATCTCGGACTAATGCCTGCAGGCCATGAAAGAGAGGATGGCTGACTTGGCACAGAGCTTAGGAATGCCTGCGGGCCTCGGCGATGGCCTAAAGTGATGCCGCGATTCGGGAAAGCTCTCCAATAATTTTTCCTCAATTTTGTATACTAGCCGTGTGAGTCGTAAGTTTAACCCCCTCTGCGACCTCTCATAGCTACGTAAGAAGTGTACTTGTGAGCACCTGTTTTTTCCCCCAGCTTTAGCTGTAATTTGCTGTTTGCACAAGCATATATTTGCTCACTGGTAAATGAATCATGGAAACTGGGCTGAACGTCCGATGGAACATGGATGGAATTCCAAAAACGGATACATCACGCGTGGTCTGCTAAGTTGTAAGATACGGGTCACGATCTGTTGGGCTTGTTTCCAACGAGTTGTTGGGCTGGTTCAGTTGCAGCCTGCGAAGATGAAGCAACCAAGCCCATTCTTGGACCTATATAGGAGTACTGTATATGCAAACCACCGAAAGCCATCAGAATTGGGAAAAGAAAAAAAAACAAAGGAGAAAGCATCACTTTGGTGAACATAATGCTAAAGATTTCTTGTCACATCATTACTAGATCCTAGCCGTTGAATGTGGCCTGAAGTGGATCCTCATGGCTGGGCGGCCTGGTATGTGGCATGTTTGGTTACGAATTCACTGCAAAGACTGCAGTCTTCCTATGGTCTCTGTATAAATTTCGCTGCAGGTGATGCCTGCCCTTCAGTTTAGTATACCTGGGCTTTTAGCAAAAGTACGTTGAATTTAACCTTATTAGCTGACTCGGTCATGCATAATCGTGTTTATCATGGAAGTTCACACCTACCAGCCTTTAAATTCTTTAGTCTTTATTCTTGGGAAAACCACAAGATCTTTTCAGAGTTTAATCACAAAATATATCTAAATCTAAACAAATAGGACTAGCTTGAGAATTTTCCTAGTCTATTTTCGTAATTAAAGTATATGCAAGTCTTGATCGTGCTCCAGAATTAAAACCTGAACAACCATGTGCACATCTGCTCTACAAGACTTAATTTTGTACGCTGTACGTTCATGATACAGTGTTTTGCAGTGGTTATGCAGCTGCAGTTGTAGCGAACAAGCTCATATGCTTCTAAAAACTGTTTTTTAGCTCCAATTGTAGCGAACAAGCTCATATGCTTCTAAAAACAGTTTTATGTTTCATCTGTTTGGTTGGCTTTTTTTTCATTTTGGCAAAAACATTTTACATAAACTAAACCAAACACATCCAAGTGTCTATTTGAGACAGCTCCACTTACTCAAAAATTGAATCTGGATATGTGGTTCACCTGTATCCACTATGGAGAGCTCCACTAGGGGAGCTGGTGGAGCTAGAAGTGTTTAATCTCTATCTCACTTTCTACCTGGGTCCCACGTGTCATGGGGCAAAATGAAAAACTAGAAAAAGCATGGGTCTCCTTCCTCTCGACGCGCAAGAGAAGAGACGAGTGGTCGGCCATGGCGGGCATGGCTGGCCTCATCGTTAGGCTGGTGCGCGATTAGGGAAGGGCAATGGTTGGGTCGGGAAGGCCTCGTGGGGGGGTGGGTGGGGGGGGGGGGTCCTGGCTAGGGAGGAGGTCCTGCCGCGAGTGTAGCCACGATAGGGGCGAGGCCAGGCGCGGTAGTACGATGCTCGTTGGCGGCTCGGGGTGGCGGCGTGAGGCCGTGAGCAGGTGTTCACTGGTGGTGGTCGGGTCGAGCGAGCAGGTCTGTGTGAAAGGAGGGCGACGGCGTGAAAGAAAAAGAAATAACCCTTATTTTCGTGTAACCCGTGACAATATTGGTTAATTTTTACTAACTTCATCAAGATTGAATTTGGTGGGGCAGATCCACCAGGGGTGTTTGGCTAAAAAATTTAGATCTGTATCTAAATTTTGTAAATCTAGAATTCGTGGAGTTAAACGGGCTCTAAATCTATCCCATTTGGCGGTGGCATCACGAGAGATTCTTAAAAATGTTTTTCCTCTCTATTTTTAGTTGCATATGTTCTGCCCTATGTGGATGAGTAGAACATATGCAACTAAACAGGTCATATATCCATCCATAAAGATCATATATAGTTTTTGGGAAAATGATTGATGACCATAGATATTTTCTGCCAATGCCCATCATATATTTAGGAATTTGAGGCACATTATAATAACAAATTTAAATTTTATAGGCAAAGTTTTGAATAGTCCTAATTCATGCACTGAAGTGATTTAGCTAAGCTATTTTTTCATTTAAACCATCGGTTGCATATGTGAAGCTAAAAAAAATTCTCGCGCTTGTTGGTCTTGCGGAAGCAGAGGCCCTGGAGGTGGCCACGAGGGAGGGACATGACTAGTCTTGGGCTACAAAGAGGTTCTCTCCCATAGTCCCATGTTGGTCCTGTTTAGGAGCCTCCCACCTATGTCCACAAAGACAACATCAAGGACTTTGTCAATGATGAGGACGTACCTAGGCATCAACATGTTAAATCCAACGTGGCACGAGGAACATGAGTGGTTCCTCGCGCTTGGCTAGTGACGACCTCATTGTGAGTGTGACTTCAACCCTAGAATGCAATGAGGTCAAGCATGAGAAGTGCTTGCAGGGCTCGAGGTAGACATAGGAGAGAGGACATGCCCTTCAATTTGGGCACAAATGTAGACGCAATGGTAGTGGCCACAATGCACTGTGACCTCTGCGTGGGTGGGATTAGTGGCGCCCAAGATGGTGAGGGAACACAGTTCCTGGTGGCTGGTGCGACACAACAAAAGTTGTGGTTGGAGGAGAGCAGTAGTCTAGTGCATGGTGAGGACAGAAGTGGTCAGGAGGGGGAGGGGGAGGGGTTATGATGGGATGTGGTGACGACAAGATAGACAAGGAATGCATAAGTGACATTGTAAGTTGAGGTGATAGCAAAGCTGCTGTTAGAGAGGGCAACGAGTAGGTAGGGGATGATGCAGTGGGGCAAGGGGGGAGGGAAAGAGGTCAGAGAAGAGAAGCAAAAATATGACATGTAGTTCTTACTACCACATGTTGTCCATATAGGTGAAAATGACCTTCAAAGCAACTAGATGACCATATGTGATCGATTTTGATAATTTGATGGTTTTTTTTTGTTTTGGAGTTATATCATGGATAAAAGCAAACTCCAACATAGTTTGATGGTCAAAAACAGACCTCTCCCTTCTTTAAAAGAAAACACGACAATAAGAGTTAAACAAAACAATACCTCCAATTAATAACAATACCCATGAGACTTCATTGTTCACTCTCCTTTCCACATACTCAAGTCATTTTATTTCTAGGTGAAAATGCTGGTCTTGATCTATGCTTGAACAAGACATAAGCACACTTCAAAAAAATCGAATGCTTTCCAATTCAATGTCAAGATTTTAGATATTAGAGCCCACCAAGTTTAGAATAGCTCCTCTACTAGCTTAACAAAATAACTATAACTCAGTGCCAGATTTTAGAAAACAAAGTTTAATCATCGACCTTTTCATCAAATTCATGGTAACTTTGTTTGCCGAATAATACTCTATAGCGATTATATACACATCTGAACCCCAGTGTTGGTGGTTAGAAATAAGTACTCTGTCTGTCCTAAAATACATTGGATTTTTGGTTGTTATAAGTCAGACCATCATAATTTTGATCAAACTTATGGAGAAAAATATTAATATCTATCAAATGACAGAGTTGAAGTACAAAAAACATTTATAATATATGTAAGAAAGTTCATTTGATATCGTAAATATTATTACTCTTTTCTATAAACTTTAACAAAACTTAGAATGTTTTGACTTAGAACAACTAAAAATCCCTTATATTTCAAGACAGATGGCACCAAGACTTTACTCCTATGTGGAATCCTTTAACTATAAGCTATTGGCACCGGTAACAAAAAAAGTGATGAAATCATGGAATCCACCTTTTTCATAAAATCTACTTTGTTAAAATGAAATTCTTAGCTTCCTACATCTCATTTGCTAACCCCCTATCACTTCAGATCAAGACCCAAAATTATTCTAAATCATGCTTCCTTTCATAGCCTTTAAAACCCTCAAGATACCCAAGCAGGGAGATACCCCTGTTATCCAATGGTATGGATGATTCCCTTTTGGCTCCTTTTGATATAACCGTACATTTATATATATTCTCGTATGCTCAATTAGGGGTTTATGCTAGTGATGTGAAAGGAGAATGTTGGGGCATGCACAAAGTCGTATGACATGAACTGGACACGTTTCAAGTATTAAGAGGACAAGGACAAATCAGTGACATAAACAATGATGGACACGTGTCACAGCTATAGACACCTTTTTGTTTTTTCCTGTGTTTTTTTTGAAGAGCAAAGGAGTAAACCTTTACTTGAGGGTTAAGCCTAGCAAGTTATATATGCATTAAAATAAATTTTATCATTGTTAAAGCTGCCTAAAAAAATCAATGTTAAAGCTGGACAGATTGAGACTTATATGAATCTAAATATCTTGTCAGATCACATGCTTTCCCAAATAACTACATTTGATTAATGAGCTAATATTTGCATTATGCAAGCATATGAGCAATGCTAAGCATATAGTTGGGTAGAAAAAAAAATCAAAAGATGTCTCAATTTTGTCAAAGGCTATTCTCATATATTCTTGTAAACAATTTTTTCTCTCCGTGTAATCCAGGCTACTGATGTACAGTCATCCAGTAGCAGTCCAACAGGTAATAGGGCCATGTGGAAGAGTATTTGGAAGCTACGTGTCCCCCCAGAGGTTAAAGATCTTCATCTGGAAGGTGACTAATGAAGGATTTCCCACTAGAGTAAATAATTTGAAAAGAAATTTGGAGCCTAATAGCATCTGTGCATTATGTGGGTCTGCACCTGTCACTTGTTTATATATGAAAAAATACATTGCTCTCATTTTTTAATATAATAGAACCAAATGTTCCGACTTCAGCTTCTCATAAAATAGAAGCATCAGACCAAACTTATTAAAAATTCACTCCAAACAAAACTCACACAGGTGCAAACTAGTTCCCAAGGCGATAACTAAAGTTCTAACCATTTAAAGCAAAAATAAACATGGTTATTGACTCTGAATTTTTGCATGCATCTTGGATAAACACCATGTGTTCATTTAACCATTGCAATGGAGCCTAAAACCGGAGCTAGTAAGTCACCCTGCAAAAAAGTTTTTAGTTGGCATTTATTGAACACCAAATCATTCCTTGTGAGCCAAATAACCAAATAAATTACCGCTGCACCTGTCAATAATAAAAGATTGTGTTTTTGTTGGCCCAATTTAGACCAACCTCCAAATATCTTAAACAAAAACCCAGTGAACTATACGCTAGTTAATACATTGCTCTCATTTAGGGAATGTATATATGTATGAGTCCATAGAGCTAGCTTCTTTCAAGTACTAGCATCTTATAATTAATTTAATC
Source organism: Microstegium vimineum (assembly GCA_022036555.1). Taxonomy (NCBI): domain Eukaryota; kingdom Viridiplantae; phylum Streptophyta; class Magnoliopsida; order Poales; family Poaceae; genus Microstegium; species Microstegium vimineum. Next base: position 42,321,797 of record CM039121.1, on the reverse strand, counting down.
ATGCAACATGATGCAGGATATCAAAAAAGGAAAATGATGTATTAATTCTTCACATTAGGCTCCATGACAATGACAAGACATGGCTTTAATAAGTACGAGTTCTCAAGTACGCCTATTGCGGGATTTGGTGCCGAAATTTCGTGCCTTGTTCATCTCGACAGTGCCATTTGAAGTTGATGTCTCGTTTATCCTGATTGGCCCCAAGCTTTCCCTGAGCAGCCATGTCAACTACTAGTGCATCTTTAGTTTAAAAGGAGTTTGTTATGAGCTTCGTCTGATTAAGCTATTGCTTCAAGTAGATTCCAGGAGTGTTTGATCGGTTGCTCCATTGATTAATGGCCATGATTTGGATCTGATGAGTCAGCTAATCCATCACTAGTGCGCTGCATATAAATAAGCATTCTGTAGACATTTGCATGTCACTTCAGGTGTTTGTGTATGCACTTTAATTAAAAATATAAGAAGAGGACTAGATGGAGTTTGATGCATGACCGAATGGATATTTTGATGATCTGTAGTTGACGGTAGAGTATGCTGTGTTGGAGGTCATTAGAGAATATACTGATCCAGTCCCAAGTCCCAACACATTCACAAAAAGTACTTGTATTGACATCGACATGGAAATAAATACATGTATTGGAGAAAAAAAAATGAATCTAAGAAAAACGGTGAGTCTAAGGGTTATGCCAGTACCATTGCAATGTATGCGTGTGACTAGTCATCGTTCAGAGAAAACCAGCTATCCTTGCCGCAGTTGTTTTAGTTTGGTTAGAACACTATTAGTTATAATTGTGGACCAGAGAGGCAGGGATTCTGACAAATGCCAACCATATACAATTGGATCGGAGTTCTTCCATTGCACAAATTCTGATGGGTTTAGTCCTAGTAGTTGTTTAATGAATTTTTCTTCTCAAAAAAAAAACCCAAAGCCCTCAACTAATCGGCTAGAGAATATTGAACTTTTTTGTTAGAACAGTACTGAACTGTTGGTGCAGTGCATGCTCTTTTCTCTGTGCATATTGAGACCCACCACATCCAATTGCCTGTATCACACTAGTAAGCTAGTCAAATTTGGGAACATCCATTTGACAGTGTTATGCAGATATATCAATCTCAACAAAGCTTGAACTCGAGTATTGATCAATTATTGCTACGAACCTTTTTGATTGACGCACCAAACAACATTTTGGCTTATCAGTATCATATTGCAACAGGAAGATCATAGTGAGCGCACCCAATATACCAAGTTCAGCTGACTATCTTGGTGAATCACCACAAAGATACACAACATCCCCATTAAATGTTTAATTTGTACAATAACGATAGCTTGTTGTTATAGGACATTTTGGGATGGATCTTGATAATTCATATTTAGTCTATAAAAAGAAAATGCTTTACTAGTATAATGCACACCTCCATTTTCATCACCTATGTCGAGTTCAAGTCCTATAACCGCCTCAAGTCTCCATGGTTAAAATTAAGTTTAGACAAGAAATTTGGAGGTATGCAAAGGGTCATTGTTTTGTTCTGTTGCTGTGCAGTAATATCCAGTTAGCATGTTTGCAGTTGCACGGAAAAATAATGTAAACATGAGATCTGTCAGCCCACTGTACTTATAATGTTGGAATGCAGGGCAATGAGGAAAACCTCCCAGTTTCCGCCATGATCATAGAACAACCAAAGCAGACAGGGGACCAAAACGACCTGCCACCAGTCTCACCAGTCACCACTGATGCAACTGCTGGCATTGTGCATCTTGTGAATGGCACAATCACAATAATGACAATACATCATGAATTAATATACATAGCTTACCATGCATCTCAAAATTTCATTGTGCATATTTTAATTGGGTCATTTTCCCAAGACATAATTGCAAGGGTGTGATGATCTTGACATCGCATTGCCTTATCCCATTGGTGCCATTTTTTTGGAAGCCTTGCCTTAGGACAGGATAGTGCACGTCAGCATCACTAGTTAACATTGGTGTCCCACTGGTCATTTTGTTTTAAGTTTTCTTTCCATATGTATATACCTGATGAAGTCATCTTCCAACTTGCAAACTTGTTGCTATCTGTTGACAACAAGGCTCTCAAAAAAAAAAAAAGCTTGCATAGCAAGTGGGTGCAAGGGCACAAATTTAGAGAAGTAAATGTAGGAGTTTTAATTTGGCAAGTTTGAGAGCAGCACTAGAACCAAGAGTTAGCGAACTACGCCTTCTGTCCTAGAAAATTTTGATGTTTTTGGATTAAAAAATTATCCTAGGAAGCTTGATTGTTTAGTTCTTGGATTGGACACTAGGTTGGGTCCATATCAGTTTGAGACTGCGTCTCTCATGCCTCCATGAATTTCTTTTAATTAGTGTGTCCGCTTCAATAAATACATGGGTAATTTTCAGTGAACGTGTATATGTGTCCTAATAAAAATCTGAAAACATCAAGTATTTTGGGATGCAGGGAGTACTTGGTAGTACATTTTCAATATGAATCACTGATTATCGATAATGAACTACACAGAGCCGTTCATTTTTCATTGTATATTTGTTAACAGGTACTGTCCATGCATGTGCAAGAATATAGCTATTTCTAGGTTTGTACTAATTCAACCAGTCAAGCCATATTTGGTTGACCAAATTTCACTATTACAAGAAGAGTTTGCAAGATAGACTGTTTTATTAACAAAGACGGTTACAAAATCTACATGTCTCCTAAAATACTAGAGGATTTTCAAAGGCGGATATTTTATTTTCAGGAATTGATCGACTCTCAAAATAGATTTACGGAGGCAGCCAAAAACGGTATGTCTCATATAATTCATTTATAGAGGCAGTCCCCTTAAGAGCTCCGCTTCCAAAACAGGGGCTATTTTAGAGGCGAACCTCTTAAGAGTCCTGTCTCTGTTAATCGTGGCAAGAGATCCGCCTCTGTTATTCCTGGCAATCCCACCAACCCAAACCAACCCATTTAAAAACCATAAGTATATAAACAAAAAATCCCTTCTCCCTTGTTCTTTCTCCCTCCTTAGCCGCGCACACAAGGCTCTCTCTCGAGCGCGACAATCGGGCGAGGGCATGAGCCCTAGGAGCCCTACAGTAGCGGCGTGGGCCCGGGAGCTCTCCGGCTGCGGTGTCACCCATGGTAACAATGGATCTCGCGTGGCCAGGCGGCGTAGGAACTCTCGTGGTGGGCAGCGGTGGAGCTCGTGCAAGCTACACTTGGGTGGTAGTGGTAGAGGTCGCGTGACTTGTGGTCATGGAGGATCTCGCGTGGCACAAGTCCGCGGAGGATCTTGCTCCATTTTGTCCGCGGAGGATCTTGCTCGATCGGACAGCAACAGGCTCCACAATAAGGAGGTCGTCTAGATCTAGTGAGCGCCAGTATAGGAGTGGGCTTGGCGACGGTACTGACGAGCGGGCACAACAACGGCGACGAGCTTGGAGTGGGCTGGTTGATGGGCTTAAAAGTGGGCTCGCTAGCGAGCTTTGTCTTTTTGTTTTTAATTGATTTTCTCTAATAGGCATTATTGTCGCTTCTGAAAATAACCATTAACGCAAGCAGACATTATGGCCGTCTCCAAAAATAATCATTAACACAGACCTTGACTCGGAGGCGAGAAAATTGTGTTTGTGGTAGTGTTTATAGCTGAAAGACATTTAAAATACCAAATCAGTATCATTAGATTAGATTAATTATAAAACAAAATTTTACATTGTAGTTATTTGGTTGCATAGACATTAATTATTAACTTGTTCAAAGTTAAAATAGTTTGACTAAGGACAACCTAGAAGTAGCTCTATTTTGAGGCGGCTCTATAGACTATAGTACTAAAAATTGCAAAACTTTGTTCCCTTCTGCAATTTACAAAACCAAAAAAACTACAGGACTAAATGTAATATATAAACACTAAAAGGAAATTTAACCAGGAGTCGTACTTATCATCATACAAGAGTGCCATTTAAGAGCAATTGAGTGTTTACAAAAGTACGTGTTATCATGCTAGTTCTAATTATAGGAGCTAGCTAAACTTAAGGCTATTTACATGTAGATCACACTTTTGTGTGCCGTGTAAAATACCATATCCAAAACGATCCTTTTGTTGTTTTGCAGCCTCTTTTCTGAGACCTATCTGTTCTCTTCTTCCACGTATAGGAGTTTGGCAGAAAGACACGGCGCAATGTGAGGCCTTCCATCAAAGATCACGTCCTTTTTCAGATAACAAAAGAATTGAAGAGAGACCTAACTGAAGTGTGTGTGTGTGTGTGTGTATATATATATATATATATATATATATATATATATATATATATATATATATATATATATATATATATATATATATATATATACATACACACACACTACCAGCAACTAACTAGGAGGAATCCAGATGAGGTACAGATAGCCATCTCGAGTAGTTCATTCAATATACATATGCAATAATAACTATTAATAGGTGAACTATAGGATGTATCTGCACAAAGTGTTCCTTGGAATCCATAAAAAGTAAGCTAAAAGAGATTAGATCAGGATGCTCATGGCTGGACTTCGCATTATTACAAATGCTACAACTAGCAAGAAATATGCAGGAGCCAAGATTAAATAATGCTCGATTACTAATTAAGATACATGTTATGCAAATCTCTATCATCGTCCTATTAGCTTCTAGCATGTACTTAATTCAACTAACTATTGCCACACTGCAACTATTTTGAGCAAGCACAACTAGCCATAGGCTAACTATAGCTAGTTCATCATTTTTGTTGGATCTTAGCACGGATACAGTTCTGTGCTTAGGTCAAACTAGTAGCTTATAGGTGACCACAAGAGCACTCGGCAAAACGTAAGATGAACGTGGTAGACACACATCATGCTTGTACCTTCTATAATAAAAAATATATAAAGTCCAAGTCCGAAGTCAAATTATTCTAGATTTGATCATAGGTTTCTAAAATTTAAGATAGATTGACAACAAAGAATTGATGCTACTATACTTCAGTTAGGTCTCTCTTCAGTTCTTTTGTTAATCCATTTACACATGTGTAAAGCTCTTTCAATCTAAATATATATGCTATAATATTTATAAAGGTAATTTAATTTAGTCAAAACGTTGTATTGAATACTATGTTGAGATATGCTAACTTATACCCTTTTATTTGTGATCTAAATGAAAGAATTTGCTTTACTACTGTACTTTTCAACACTAGCAATCATCAGTGCATAACATATGCATTAATAGAAATCATTGTTTTGTAGAGACCGTTATGTAGCCATCCCTGAATATTGGTTTCTAGAAATTAAAAAAATAACGGGCATGGAAACAAGAAAAGTTTTAATCACAGGAGAATAACACTAGCTTAGTGCTGTTTATATAACACTGAGTAAACCCACACACCACCACACTACACTATCACTTGTGACTGCCCAAGTATAGAATATAATCTTTTTTTATATTTTTTTTGCAAATCTTGTATTGAGTATTTTTGTCTCTAAAAGATCTAAAAAAAATCCAACTATACAACTTTAGATCTCATAACTAAAACTCTTGTATAGGGCATCCGATGTTGTTTGAAATTTATATTTTGAAATCTGAGAAATTAAAACATGCATTTGGGTCCTAATCAATATCAAATAAAAAAGTCAAAAAAAAGTTTTAGATGTCCGTTGAGATCTACAACTTTGAGATAATGAGATAATAATGTTCATCTTCACCATACTTAATTTGAAGATTACTAATTTCTTTTCGCACAACATCTATTTCTAGGATTGATTGAGATTTCTAATCACCTCTAGAAAATACTCCCATTTCAAGGGAAGGGCCGGTCGGTAACAAAATTAGTCCCTGGCATTTCTTAGGGTGGTTGATAATAACAACCACAGCTCAAAACAGAGAGCATTTTAGGGATGGTCAATAACACAATTTTTTTATGGAAAAAATGGCGCCTCTGAAACTTATTTATGTAGTAGTGATAATTATTACCTACATTTTTTTTCAGAAAGTTAGGGCGCTGGTCTTACCTGCTTAGCGGTACTTATCTCTTGAGATGGCCTTCTTTTATGACTAGAATCCTGAAATGAAGCTTTTGATGCCTAAGGCCATTAAAAATGTAAGAAATTATTAGTAGTCTCTATAGCCTAGGATATTGTACCAAGAAACTATTCCTTCAAATACAAGATTTTGTATAGCATATAACATAGGTAGTGATAGAAACTATATTTGTTCTCCCAATGCTATTATAGTAGTTTCTTATCCATCGATAACCGTGAAGACCTGGTTTCTTAGTTGAACTTGGTTTCTTAGATTTCTACTCTCTCTTCTCATTAAATCACTTGCCATGTCAACAAATTATCTACGTGGCAATGCAATTAATATCTATAGAAACTACCATAGAGTCTGTATTGTGAGTGCCTACATTGCCGATACTGAACCAAGCTTGACTTGAAATTTAATAATTGTTTTAGCACAAACTATTGTAGAAAATTTCAGGTAACTTTGAAGTTCTTCATGCAATCGCTACCTAAGCTCATGGGGTGTGTTATGGTGCTTGAAAGGCACCTCACACCTCCCAGTGAAAAATCTATGAACGGTTGATCTCTTGAAAGAGTAGTTTAAGAAGAGCCTTTTTTTTTTGCATACATGTGGATGGTAAGATCAACCATTCATATGTTTTGTCTAGGAAGTATTTGGGGTACCTTTCTAGCACCATAACACAATTCAAGCTCTTATATTAATTGAATTTTACAACGAGAAGGACGTGGGCAATATAATGGCAAGCGCGGTCTCATTTTAGTGTAAACACCATATATAATTAATTTGGCGATGGGCAAAATGCCAAATGTGAACGTCGGATCATCTTGTGCCTAGCATGTCTAGGGAGTGCTTAAAAAAACTAGAATCAAATGCATTAGACGTAGTCTTTTTAGTGGCCCTTCAATTTATAAATATGTATAACTTCTCGGGAGTTGTTTCATCTAGGTTTCATTTATATTTAATATGTTGTGACACATCAGTAATTGATGACTTAGCAAGTTAATTACGAAGAGAGAGACATAGAGAGAGTTTCATCTGGATGAAACCCATTGTCACAGTTGCCAACACAAAAGCTGACGTAGTCTTTTTAACTACGCCATTAAACTCCCCACTGAGACCACCTCCATAAAATTTGAAAACACATTTCTAGACCATTAACAGTAATTATTCATGCACATAAAGTCAGTACCATTTTGTCAACATGATTTATTTGAGATGCCACATCTAGCAACACGTAGATGAGAAACACATGAGAAGCTAGGGGAGATATTGAAACGGCCCGATGGCCCCAAGAGGGGAGTGCGAAGAATTAGGGATATAAAAAGTTAACTTGTGACAAACCATATGGGTTTTTTTTGGAATACATGATATCTAAAATATAGGAATATGAAAAACATAAGATTGGAGAGTTGCATGTCACTTGCAATTGTACATGAATTTGAAATTCAGGAAAGCTTGTAATGGAGTATTTGGATACAACACAGGAGAAACCCACACTACAATAGATCAAGTAATCCCAAACGCATCTATCACTACCAGTTTTATTAAAACTGAAGGTGATAGCTATCATAGTCGGTTCGTAATTCGAACTAGTGGTGAGTATCGCTGCCGGTACGCAAAAACGTTGGTGTTGCTAACTGCCACCGTCACTGATAATCCATCATCACAGACGGTTTGTACCACCAACCAACCGTGATGATGTGCTCCTTCACTGCTGGCTAACTATATGAACCGACGGTGAAGACATTTTCATCGCTACCCTGTTGTATAATACGAGATAACCATGCTACAATTCAATAAAATTCACAATTTTTCAAAATAAGTCATAAGAAAACAAACTTTATATAAAAGTTATAGATCTCCATGAGATCTATAACTTTGTAATTAATGATTTTTTTATTTTAAATCACTTATGGTCCCAAAATTCTATTTGAAGCTCTCAAATTTTGAAATTCAACCTTTTGAAATTGTACAAACGACCTCAGATGGAAAAACAACAAAAAATCAAAATTGTAGATCTCGATGAGATATACAACTCTATAGTTGACAACTTTTTTCATTAGGAATCATTAACGGACTCAAATTTGTATATTAAGTTTTAAATTTTGATTTCAAACAACCTCGAATGGAAAGTTGGCAAAACTAAGAACTACAACTTTGTATTTGATGAGTTTTTTCATTTAAAATTATTTAAGATCCCAAAAGTATGGCTAAAGTTTTGACAATTTGAAATTCAAATTTGGCAAATGACAACTGATTGTAAAATGATCAAAATAAAAGTTATTTATCTCGATTAGAATAACCAATTTGTACTTTATTTATGACTTTTTATCTGAGGCGTTTAGGCTCCTAAATATTTATTTTAAAATCTTAAAAAAAAGTAAATACTAAAAAATATGTGATATAAAGATAAGTGATTTAGAGGCATTTTGGTTAGTGGAATTACGCGCAAGGATAAAGGTCTTTAGGTTCAAGTCCCAACACTGGGTAGTGTGTGGATTTTTCAAATACAGCATTGTACATGCTATCCTTGGGTGAAGGAGAATACAATTGGTGGAATATTAGATATATTGTATTAGGTCTCATGGGTTGATTCTATAGGGTACATAGGACTAACACCTTATATGGCTAGACAATGTGATACTATTCTTATTTAATCTAACACCCCCCGCAGTCACAGCGGGAGCACTACAGATGGTGAGACTGGAGAAGAAGCTGACAAGCTAACATCCCCCGCAGTCATAACAATTGATGCGTTGCATATGTTGTGATTGGAGAAGAAGCCGATGAGTCCTCATGCAAGGCGATAGCCCTTTATGCCGATGTCGAGATAGCCGAGCGTGAGGGCGCAATAGTTGTGGTCGTAGAAGTCATGTTGAAGATTGCCGAGGTTGACGTAGTTGTTGTTGGGTTGTTGTGTCGATGGAGCTGCAGGCATAGGCGCACAAGGGGAGCCATGGTGATGACGGAGACGCGTCGAGGCAGTTGTCGTGGAAGGGGGTGATGCCGAAGTCGGCGCAGTCGGGGCCTTCGAAGATGTAGACGAAAGATGACGATGCAATCGAGGCAGACGGGGCGGGAACGAGAGGGTCGATGCCGAAGTCGATGCAGTCAAGCCACCTGTGCGCCGATGCGCGGCTGGATTTGCCAGACCCAGCAGCGCGTCGGGGACGAAAGCACCATCGGTGTTGCCAATACCGGGCGCACAAGGGAGAGGGCCCCAACCACAGTAACATGACTTGGTTGTGCTAGATGAAGCAGAAGCAATGCGGTAGAGAACACGTCGGCGAGCATGGCTCAGCGATGACGCGAGGGCTGGCCGGCGAGCAGGGCTCGGCGATGGCGCTCGTAGTGGCAGCTCGATGACGAAGACTCAATCAGTAGGACGAAGACCTTGTGCAGACGGACGACGCAACAAAGATTGCACAACACAGACATTGATGCACAGGGAACATCGATGTAGATGCAACGACGAAGCGGACACACGGGCGGCGATGCTGCGGTCCGATGAGGCGACACAACAACAAGCATGCAGTCTCATTGCTCGAAGAAGATGCGTGTACAACTCGACGCGATGCCGGAATAGTACGTGCGAGATCGACGGGCGATGAGCGACTCAATCCCGATCAGTGATCTGGCAAACAAAACGATACAGCAACAGGAGATCAGTTGTACCCAACCTCGATCGGACCGCGCGGGGCGCACGGCGTGTCGTGGACGCGCAGGGTCATAGACGTCAACACAGATGGAGATGAACAGATCTACCCGATAGCGGCGACACACTGGATCTGGTTGCCTTCATGGCAGTCAGGGTCGGGGCGTGTGGCTGGTCCTGACCGCCACCACGGCGGCGGGACAGGGCGAGATCCATGTGCCTCCATGCGATGAAGATCAGGAAGGCGTTGACGACGACATCCTGATGACGAGTCCGGGGACGAGGCGACGGCAGCCCAACGACGAGTCCTGGGACGAAGCGACGACAACCGGACGACGAGTCCGGGGACGAGGCGGCAACGACCCAACGACGAGGGGAGATCCTGATCTGCTGCGCGACGATGACGATGGCAGCCGGATCAATAGGATCAGACGCATAAACAAGGGCGCTGCCCCCGGCGGAGATCGATCCCTCCCGGGGGCGCGCGGCGGAAGCGGCGGCAGCTAGGGTTAGGATCTAAACCTAGGCGAAAGATATCATAAAGAGAATATAATTGGTGGAGTATTGGATATATTGCATTAGACATCATGGACTGATTATATATGGTACGTAGGACTAACACCTTATGTGGCTAGACGATATGGTACTATAACTATGTACTCTAACATTGGGCCCTTCTTGGGACACTTCGATATTCTTTACTAGAAAATTAGTTGCTCTAGGTTTAAAAAAAACTAGTTGGCCCTTCACTAAAATGCGTGATAATTATCTTATAATTATTTGTTAGAAGACTAATCGTTTATTGCCGTACAAGCATAATAGTTATCATTTGCTAGGTTTTTTTTTTTGAAGCTAGTCGTTTATTATCATGAAAGTGTGGCAACAGTGAGAGGCAGGGATTTTTAAGATCCTAGATAATTCTTATTATATAGTGACATTTTTACCTGAAAACATATAATGTTACACCGTGTGGCAGTTATCTCCCGTTGTCGGCCGCCTACATATGCTTGCTGCTGCAGATTACACATGCATTTCCCGCGCGCCAACAGTCGTTAGGACTGGTCTTTCAGAAGATACTCATCACGAACGCATGCAGTATATATTTGCATCCAAATCGTTACCAATCATTACACGAGCTGTATATATAGTTTTCATGTATACGCGTGGATCATGATAATTAGCCGATATTGTGCATGTGGGTTTGGTATTAATTAATTGTATGCATGCCACTCATCATTGCTGCATGCGTTCGTGTTCCTGTTGCCCATTTAAAAAAGGCTCATAAAAAAATCAATTAGGATCATTCACACAACTAATGATCTTCTGATTAATGCCGTGCGTTGCTCAGAATTACAAGACGACGTTAAACAGATTAAGGGCATGCTTGAAAACATGCACATGGCTAGTAGTTACTAGTTAGGGACAAAAAAAAAATAGTCTAACTTAGCTATGGTTGGGTAGATAGTTGGCTAACAACTAATTGAAGACTTGTTCAATAAAACAGACAACCTATTAGACATCCTGTTTAGATGTACTAAAACTAATTTAGACTATTTTTAGTTATCTCACGATTAGCTCCTGTATCAAACATGCTCTGACAGTCATCAGAACCATACCCAACTATCAGAGCAATCACAATGTTGCCAGAAAGTAGTCCATAGAAAATTTAATATCAGTATCAGGTGGCGAAGCATTTTGAGGGTGGTCTATAAGAAAGAAATAAGAAAATGATATTTGTGGTTGTACTAACTATGGCCAATCGACGATACAAATACAATTCACACAAGGAATTTTCTTGTCTTAATTAAGCCTAGCATCAGTGTAAGAGCATTTGTACTAGCGGTAATATTAGGAAATCCGTTAGTAAAGATATATCTTCACTAGCCCATAAGTCCATAGTTCTATTTGTACTTAGTGTCTGTTCTTTGTGAACAGCCAGTGGAAAAATACCTAACGTCAGTAAAAAAAAATTGTACTAATGTATATTATCTTTTTCAGCCAATTGCGATTTGTGACTAATTAATATATATACCGAGCAATTCTATTTGAGAGGAAGGAGTATACGATCTGGAAGCCTCACATGCTTTAAGTTTTCTGTAAGACTCATCCGTCGAGCATAGACGAAAGTCGGTCTTAGCAACAACTCAGATCTGTTTAAGATCGTGACAAAAGGCAACAAGCTGGATCAAACTTTGGAATGGAACAATTTTGAGATTTGCACGAAAATTTGATAGCGACGCACGCTTAGAGAATCTCAATCCAACAGCACACTGGATCAGGCCCAAAAGTAGTCTGAATGCGTTGATGATTGAAGAACAAAATTATAAACACACATGGTCCCTACAAGGATGTTGTTAATTGGATTTCTTGGATCATCGAGAACACTAATTGTTAATTTTATGGAGATGTGGAGACGTACAGGCCAACATACACACGGATGAACGTACCTTCCAGGAGGTACCTCACATGCAACCAAAGATAGCTAGCTAATGGTCCAGGCTTATATCTTAAAAAAAATATTTAACCAATTTGCTTAGCTAGATACGCACCTTGGCAGTTGCTCAATCTATATGTGTACCAAATGTATATCTCCTCATGATAGTCTGTCGAAATGTGCGCTACTTTTTGGTGACAGATCTTCAGTAGGTACTTAGTTTTGTTGATTCCTGTAGTCATAACATATGAAACAGAATCAGTATTAGTTGCTACGAATCGTACCACAGCGTAGTTGTGGAAAATGTGTCAAGCTGGCATGCTGTTCGAAATGATACAAGAACTTTGTAGGTAGGATTTTTGCAAAGTAAAAGGTGTACAAGGAAATTCTCTTGTTCTAATGCAAGTGGGGCCTCAATATATGAGTTTATTAGTGACTGATTTACGTTCATTACATTTATATGAAGATGACCAATCTTTAATGTACTCTTATATTTTGGAGATTGTTTTGTGTCTTTCTGTCCTTCGTTTGTACCGCCCTTTGTTTTTCTTGTATATATTAGAGAGTGTTTTATAAAAAAAAACAATCTCTTGTCATAGACTTAATTAATTATTGTGAAGTCAAAATAGACGCCACCTGAGCTGGTACACATACGTAAGCACATTAGTTTAGAACATTACATAGTTTATTATAATCAATAATCCAATAAGTTTGAATGTTCTTAGTTGGTTAAGATTAAGAAATTAACATATATACTATTCAGTAACATTTTATAAATATTCTTTTGAGTTGTATCTGGCAAGAATATTCTCTCACATCTAAATCACCATGACAAATTTATAACACAATAATGCAAGCAACTATGTGTACCAAGTTAGACCACTCGTTTGATACTTGTTAAGCGCCAAGTTGAAACATGAATTGTATTACACTGTATGGCATTGCCCGTTGCAGCTGGAACCAGCAGGGATGTACGTATTGCCTGTTCACTCTGATCCAAACTTAATTAATTTGGCAGGTTTTCTCTAGTTTGTCTAATACTTGCCTCCATTCCAAAGTGTAAGTCACCGTGGCTTTTACTAGATTCATAGTGTTTACTATATATTTAGACATAGTTTGTGTTTAGATGCATATCAACAACTATGTATCTAGAGAAAGCTAATTAAAATGACTTACAATTTGCAATCGAAGGATTAGAAAATCTAGCTATAGTTTACACAAACAAACAGTACGTGAACCAAATAGATTGAGAGTGCATGACACATGCATGGGATAAATTCCTCACTCATGTATCGATTTACACCAAACGATAAGTATATATATATCTAGTGATTTTCATTATTCTCCGTGAACTATTCTATATATATTCAGTAGGATTAGGAGGCACATCATCCATCAAGGAAATGTCGTATTAGCTACCATTGTTTCACTACCACACTAGTTGGAACGAACTAGGAAAGCTCGTATGGTCAAAATGGTGTTCAACACGCTTACAGTTTGCATACTGATTAATCATTGAAAGTAGTTTAGGGTGGTATCAGTATCATACTTAGCATTACAGTAAGCCAAACTTGTCCCACTTCTCCATTCTAAAGCAGTATTTGTAACACCCACAAAATTGTTTGAATTTAAAATAGATGAAAATGATTTATTTATGAAATAATGTGAGCATTGAATTTAGGGAAATAATAAAGTTTATAGAATTAAAATCAATTCCTAGTTAGTAACATGAATGTGCATACATGCTGCTGCATAATTTCTTTTGTATGATTGAATTTGCAAAACCAAATTTCAAATGAATTTAAATTGTGTTGAAATTGGACTTGGAAAAGGAAATAAAAAGAAAAGGAAAAAAATGCTTGATCTTTCTCTCTCTCCTGAAGCCCAGCCCATCCCTCACTCCTTCTCTTTCTCTCGGCCGGCCCAGCTAAAAGGCCGAAGCCCAACCAGCAGACCGGCCCAGCCGGCCACACTTCCCCCTCTCTCCCTCTTCCCTCCCACTGACAATCGGGCTCATTTGTCGGCGCCATCCCAACTGCTCCCTCACTCTCTCTCTTCTGCTGACGACCGGACCCCACACGTCAGCGCCGTCTTCCCCAACTCCCCTCCGCTCTGTTCGCACACACGCGGACGCGCCGCGAGCGGCAACCGCCTCGCCCCGCTCCCACCCCCGCACCTCGCCCACGATGCCGCAACGGCACCGCACACCCCGCACCTTCTCTTCCGCGCTATAAAGCGGAGCATCGCCCCTCTGCTCTCCCTTTCCACTGTCTTGCCGAACGCCGCCGCCGCCGTTGTCGCAGAGCAGCACACCGGAGCCCTCGATTCGCATCGGTGAGTTTCGTTCCGAGACCACGATCTCCCCGCGAATCTCCCGGCCTAATCTCTCTCTGTGTGCCCTGCCTTTGGCTGCAGAACACCTGACGCCGAGGACGCAGAGCTCTCAGACCGCCGTCGCACATCGACCGCCTCACTCGAGCCTCTGCCGCCCTCCAATCCGCCTCGGTGAGCTTCGCCATCACCCTCTCTTCCTCCCCGTCCTCTTGATTCGGTTAATTAGGCTCTGTTTACGCCGCTCCATCGCACACCGAGGCCGGCAACAATGGCGCCGCCGTGGTCAGCACACCCCGGCCGCGCACCGCCTCGCCTGAGCACTCTACCAACACCGCACGGACACGTCTCACCTCCCCGTGTCCTCAATTCGAGATTTCGCGCCCCGTACCGCCGTACCCGCACAGCGCAGAGCCCACCGGCCATGGCGCACCGCTGAGCCGCCTCTGCTCGCCTCCCCGCGTTCGACCGAGTGCGCCAACGCACTCGCCTCGTTCCCCTCTTCCTTCCCATGCGTTCGGTGTTCGAAACGGACGCCAGACGGGCAATCCCGATGGACTCCGGCGAGCCCAGGCCGCCAGAAATGGAGGCGCCGCCGCGCTCTCCCTCGGCTCCGGCCGACTCTCCCTCTCTCTCCCCTCTGATCTTTCTCAGCCGCCCGATCCTCGATCTGTGGCCAGGATTAGAACCCCGAAGGGGTATGTTCCCCGGTCCACCGTGGACCCTCGGGCCCGCGCTGAGTCGGCAGGTGCACGCACTGTGCAGTGCACCGCGCCCAATCCCGAGCCGCCACGTGGCAGCTCTGCCGACCCCGCGCCACAGCCCTGGCGCATTTCTGAGTTTACGTTTTCTCAGTCAAGACACATAATCCTGCTCGGTTTATTCCAAAAATGGAAATTTGCTATTTACAGTTTTGCCACTACATTAAATTGTTTATAAAAACTTTATTTTAACTCCGATTTGGACGATTCGAGTTGCGTTAGATTCGTAATGAAATTCTATACATGTTAAACCATCTGTTAGTCATGTTTGAAATATTTAAATTTGAGGTTAAATTCAAATACTAAAGATGCTCTTAGAGAACTAGTTTAATTCATATCTTTTGCGTTTTAAATCCGATTTTCGTGAAATTCGCGTTGAAATGATCGTAGCAATGTGTAGTATCTTTTTATAAACCTTTTAACTCTGTTTACTGTTGCTGGTGTACTATTCTAATAGTAGATTTGTTTGCTTTGTATGTATGCAAATTGGAATGCGTGTTGTTGCAATGCCGTGATCGAGTTCAGGCAGTGAGGAGTTTGTTGGTGACCAAGAGTTCTTTGATCAGAAGTGTTTTGACCAGCAAGACTTTGAGAACCAAGGCATGTATAGCATGGGACCTACCTTGTTATCCTATTCACCATAACTATGATTTCATGTGCATGTGTTTAATTTGATACCCGTAGTATATTTCCATAGAATTGAAATCCCTTTTACCTTGACTCCTATGGGTTATGCATATGGGTAGATGGCTAGTGCTTTATGAAATGATACTTGATCCCTGCAAAATGTTATAATGCTTTGAATGAATTGGTGATCCTGTTTATGGCAATTGGAACATAACCCTTATATAATCACTCACTGTTGGCAAAAGCTGGGACTGACAGTGCTACCGTGAGAGCTACATGGCTCTGCTTTAACTCAGTAGTAGGCTCTTTTCTAGCTCGTTAGCGGTTACCCGAAAGGGCGCATTAGGATCTTGCCGAGCTGGCTATAGTGCGGCCTCTGTCCGAGTTTGAGCGTAGGCTGCGGGTCTTTATGCTACTCAGAAGGGGGCTCTATCACCCTTTGCCAATCCTAGCGTCCCTAATCTTGTTAGACGAGATACTATGAAAGGTTTCATAGTGAACCCCGCCCACTCACCTTGGCAGTGTTATGGGAGTAATTAACCCGGGCATTTGGGGCATCACGACTCACGGGTAAAGATGCACAACCTCTGCAGAGTGTTAAAAACTGATATATCAGTCGTGTTCACGGTTACGAGCGGCTCGGAAAACTGACGGTTTAATTAATTAACTTGACCAACCTTTATGTTCCTGTTGCCACCATCTTTATGATGATGTTTATGTTCTTAAACTTTGGCAAGGATATAAGTGGGATCACTTGGGGCTTAAGCATAACTGATGATACTTAATAATAAAACTTTGACCAACTAAAAGTGCTGAATGCAGTAAGCCAGTGTCAGCCTTTTGAGCTTCATAACCCCATGTTATACTGTTGAGTACGTTTGTGCTCACGCTTGTTTTCTTTTCAACTTTTGGATAAAAATCCCGGATGGGTAACAGAAGCAGGAGGCTATGAGGAGTTTCCCGAAGATTTCTAGGCTTGGTCAACCAGTTGACCTTCCCTGTGAGATGGAGCCTCAAGAGCTAGTTGTATCTTTCGTTTGCTTTATTTATTCTTGTAATGGATATATGTACGTTATGTATTGAACTCTGTGATGGTACTTTGTAATTTGTGAACTTATGTGTGGATTATTTCCTGGGCACACATAATGTTATGCATCCTATTTCGTCCTTGAAATTGGGTGTGATAGTATTCTCACAAAGACAGGATCAAGTGATTTAATTAAATTTATTTCTAAAAGTTGTGCCTTGTTATCTTGATGATCTATAGTTCAGTGCTAATCATGCATGTTTAGTGTTCAGTAAACAACCGCTGTCACATACGGAACTGATCGCTCCCATTGGCTGAAAACCATCATGGAAATGAGAAGAATTAATCGTTCAAACATTCAAAACTTTGTCAAGAATGTTTTGTACATAAAAAAACCGTCAGGACTTATTCTGTTAAAAGCTTATATTCATGGTTATTAATTTTCAAAGTTATGAATGCATATATATCCCTGACTTAATTCATCCCTAGGCCTCTTTGACCGTCAATAATCTTTCACTATCAATTGAACTTACCAGTTACCATCACACATATAGAGTAGAGGCTCAAACACTCAACAAGTCGTGTGCAAGTCCATTGTAAATAATTATTAATACTAAAGAGTACAATTGCTCAAGAGTGTAAGTTATCGTTGAACATGACATAAGCAATTTAGAATGGGGTCACCGAATTATCATGCAATATGTTAACCACACATGCACGACGACAGCAAGTTTACAACTGAAGTTTGCTAGATTGATCCTGACGAAGACTGATACAACTCAAAAACCCAAGTTGGAGCTAAGAAACCAGTAGGAAATAGGCCAAACATTCTCACCGGCATATCTGAAATAGAAGCAAATGAGCTTAGGTCAGCTAGTAGGGATGGGGTAAATTCAGTTTCCCTTACCTTCAATTTTATGTCTCTTTTTCTTTTCGGAAACACAAATATGTTCAGTTTCACAAGGATATCCTTATTAGCACAAATTACGTAGTGGTGTTAGCAAAAAACTGATACTAACTTTGGAGATCTGAGAAGATGATTAGTCACTCCACAGTGGAGAGGTATATATATACTCTCATATGGGCCATATGGGCCATAGTAGTAAATAGTAGTAGATGGCTTTCACTTAACACCCCCCTTCAAACTCAAGGCGGTAATAGAGGATCTGAAGCATTGAGTTTGAGCAAATGAAGTCGATGTTGCTCTCTAGTTTGCGCTTTAGTGAAGAAGTCGGCTAATTGCAGCTCAAATGGCACATACTGAAGAGCAATGGTATGTTGATTACAATAAAACCGAGTAAAGAAAGCATCGACACCAATATGCTTGGTGAGTTCATGCTTCACAGGATCATTGGCTATCTGTATAGCTCTTGTATTGTCGCATAGAAGAGGTGTGGCAGCATCACAAGAAATCCCAAAATCAGCCAACAACCATCGAAGCCATATGATTTCTGCAGTAGTGGTAGCGAGTGCTCGAAGTTCTGCGTCTGCACTAGAACGAGATACAACGGCTTGTTTCTTGGACTTCCATGCAATAGGAGAGGACCCAAGAAGAATACAGTACCTTGTGATGGATTGCCAATCTGTTGGGTCACTCGCCCAAGTGGAATCTGAGTAAGCATGAAGCTGAAGCGGACTATCACGAGCATAGAACAAGCTACGAGATGATGTCCCCCTCAAGTATCGCAAGACACAAAGTAAATGGCCAAAATGAACGGACGTAAGAGCACTCACAAACTGACTCAAAACATGGACAACATGAGCAATATCAGATCGAGTAACAGTAAGATAAACAAGGCTGCCCACAATATGCCGATATCAAGAGGGATCCTCAAGAGGAGTACCATCAGTGGGGCGAAGCTGCAAATGAAGATCCATAGGTGTCGTAGCTGTCCGATGGTCAGTGATGCCAGAACGAGCAAGAAGGTCTTGTATGTACTTGGACTGAGAAAGATAACAACCCTTTGCAGACCGTTTAACCTCAATGCCTAGGAAATAACTAAGAGGACCCAAGTTAGACATTTGAAATTGTGCACCAAGTTGCTACTTGACATAAGAAATGTGATCTGCATCATCGTCCGTAATCAATATATCATCAACATATAGAAGAAGCAAAGTACACCCACGTGAGGAGAGGTGGATAAATAAAGTAGGGTCATGATCACTAGGTGAAAAACCAGCAGCTCGAATGACAGAGACAAAGCGCTCAAACCAAGCATGAGGAGCCTGTTTAAGACCATATAAAGCCCGGCGAAGATGACAAACATAACCTGGAGGGGTATTAACACCCGGGGGTGGTTGCATATAAACTTCTTCATTTAAATCACCATGAAGAAAGACATTCTTAACATCCATCTGAGAGATTGTCCAAGAAGAAGAAGAAGAAGCCACTGAAATTAAAGTACGAACAATAGTCATATGAGCAACAGGGGCAAATGTCTCATCATAATCTCGACCCTGAGTTTGCTGAATACCTCTGGCAACTAGACGGGCCTTATATCTCTCAATAGAACCATCTGACTTGGTTTTAATTTTGAAGACCCACTTCGATGTAATAGGCACAACATGAGATGGTAATGGAACAATATCCCAAGTGCCTTGACGATCAAGCGCAGCAAGTTCCTCACACATAGCAAGTTGCCATTCTAGAATGCTAGATGCCTCTTGATAAGTGGATGGCTCTTCCACAATAGCAGTGACATGAGGAAAACCATACTTGTCAGCAGGCCCAGTAGTAGCATGATCTCGTAGATTATATCTCGGACCATCCTGTGACTCATCAGAAAGAGCACATGACTCATCAGTATTAACAAAATCATCAGCATCGGGAGTAGCAGGATTGGCCGAGGAAGTGGTTGCAGGAACTTGGGGACGACGAGTGTAGTATTTGAGGATAGGTGGTTTTTCAAAAGAGGGGAGCTGCTGAACATGTGGTTGACAAGAAGGTTCAGAAAGATCTGAAGGGGGAGGATTGTCACCGGTAGATGGAGGGTCGACATGAGTAGGTGGAGGAGTTTCAGA
Source organism: Microstegium vimineum (assembly GCA_022036555.1). Lineage (NCBI taxonomy): Eukaryota > Viridiplantae > Streptophyta > Magnoliopsida > Poales > Poaceae > Microstegium > Microstegium vimineum. The sequence goes on along the minus strand of CM039121.1, from coordinate 42,301,914 downwards.
AGTGTCAAGATGAGACACAGGAGGGTTTGGTGGGCTGGAAGACACAGATGGTGTAGAAGTGTCAACATCACTGAGTATAGGTGGAAGACATATAAAGGATGTGGACTCTGTACAATTACGAGATGGCTGAGTAGAAGAATTATAAAAGAAAGGACGATCCTCAACAAAAGTGACATCACGAGATATACGAATACGATGAGAAAAGGGGTCATAACAACGATAACCCTTATGCTCAGGACTGTACCCCATAAAAACACACTCAACTGACTGAGCAGTCAGCTTAGTCCGCTCACGAGGTGCAAGTAGGACATAGCAGGTGCAGCCAAAAACACGTAGGTGGTTATAGTTAGAAGGAGTACCAAAAAGAACCTCCCCAGGACACTGATCAGACAATTTAGATGATGGTTGTCGGTTGATGAGAAAAACAGAAGTGGAAACAGCTTCTCCCCAGAAGTGGCGTGCGGGCAGTCTCTATGATATGGCGGTGTTTCCATTCAGCAACCCCATTTTGAGCATGTGCACCCGGACAAGACAACTGAGCAAGAGTACCTTCAGAGGTCAAAAAATGGCGAAAGGTGTGAGATAAATACTCTCCACTAGAATCAGAACGAAAAACTCGAATGGGGTTGGAAATTGTGTGTGCACCATGCGAGCAAAATTTTGATAAATAGAGCACAATTGAGAGCGATGTTTCATAAAGTAAATCCAAGTGTATCGAGAATGATCATCAACAAAAATAACATAGTATTTATGACCACCTTTGGTAGCGAAAGGTGCAGGACCCCATACATCAGAGTGAATAATATCAAAAGGTCTAGCAGAATGAGAGGTACTAGTGGAATATGGGAGTTGCAGCTGTTTGCCAAGCTTGCAACCCTTACACTGAAAACTAGACTCAATGGATGTAGGACCTAAACAACCCTTGTTTATTAAGGTGGACAAACGAGACCCGCATAAATGACCAAGGCGATGATGCCACTTGGCGAAGGACGAAGTCGATGGCGATGTACTGGATGATGATGCAGCAGCAGCAGCGGATGACGCATGGGTGGTAGAGTGAGGAAGATGCAAGGTGTCGAGAACGTAGAGATTATGAGAACCTCTATGACGATGGCCAGTCCCAAGTACAGCCCCGGTGCGACGATCCTGAATAAAACAAGATGAGTCATCGAATCCAACAAAACAGTTGTGATCGGTTAATTGGCCAACCAAAAGAAGATTCATAGACAACTGAGGTACAAATGAGACATTAGGTACAGAAAAATTAGAGGTGCAAAGAGAACCCTGATGAGTAATGTGGCAGGATGTACCATCTGTTGTCTGAATAGAGGCATCATCCGCAATTGGCTTGCAGGCAATAAGCTGGGACTGATCTGATGACACATGAAAAGATGCTCCAGAATCAAGTACCCAAGATGAGGGAGCACTAACAGGTGATGCAGCAGCAACTGATATAGATCCTGTAGGGGATGAACCTGCATGCACAGAGCCTGTAGAGGTGGAACCGCCGCCACGACCACGACTTGGATGGCATGAGCGATAAGCAGCTAACTTCTCAGGATACTTAGCAAAGCAATTTTCTGAACTGTGAGTAGTCTTCTTGCAATGAACACAAGGCCCAAAAGAGTTGTCCTTCACTGTGTTGGTCTTCTGAGAGGCTGCCAGAACACTGTGAGGTACTGATACAGAAGAAGACTGAGAACTAAGCTGTGTCTCTTCAACAATCAAAGCAGACAACACATCAGAAATGGATGGAGTAGTGGGAGCATTCAACAACTGCTTACGAATGGACTCAAAATCAGATCGCAAACCATGACAAAACTGATATATAAGGAACTTTTCAATGAACTTATCCTTCTTAGCACAGCAGCCTGAACACCTGTCTCACACTTAGGAACCATGGAAAGAAAAGACCCCATGACACGATCAAAAGCAGTATAGTAATCCTCTATAGACATCTCATTTTGTTGAAGCTCATGAAGACCTTGCATTAGAGTAAGCAAAAGTGCACCACTATTCTGAACATATCTCCCCTTCAGGTAGTCCCACGTCTGCTTAGCAGATTGATGGTGCTCAAGACTCATCATTAATGAAGGCTTCATGCTGGTGACAATGGCACTCATGATGCGGCCATCATCTTTAGTCCAAGTCATGACTGCAGTAGCACCAGAACCATCCGTCAACTTGTCAACTAGAGGATCGTCTGTCAAATGAGATGCAAGACCATGTCCCCGCAGTACAATTTTGACAGAGAAAGCCCATTCTCAGTAATTAGAAGGATCATCAAGTTTCAGAGGAAAAACAATGGTATTTGAGAGCAATGGAGACTGTGACATTGTGGAAAACAACAGAGCAGATAACAAGAACCACTAACTGAAGAACAGAGCAGACCACCAACAGCCAACAACAGCAGAGAAGACCACAGAACAGAGTGATAGCGCCTCTGATGGACGAGTAGAGCAGCCACGAACAGGTAGCACGGGTGGGGAGCCTGATGACGAGGACCTCACGGATCCACGGGAGCCCGCGCGGACGACGGAGAAGTTCCGTGCGAACGGCGCGGAGAAGAGCCGCGGACGACACGGAGAAGAGCCGCGTGGAAGGCGCGGAAAAGCCCCGCGCAGACGGCGCGAGCGGAGGCACGGACGTGCGCGACTACGGTCCGCGCAAAAGAACGACGCGGCGACAGGCCGCGGGAAGACGAACACGGCGACGTGCCGCGAGGAGGAACGACGCGCGGCGACGGTGATGCCGGGCCGCGCGAGCAGAATTGACGCGGCGACGGGCCACACGAACAATGGATCCCAAGGGGAAAAAATATATGGATCGTGGGTGATTAGAATAGTCTAACCCTAACCCTAATCCATGGCTTTGTTACCATGGTACTAACCTTGGAGATCTGAGAAGATGATTAGTCACTCCACAGTGGAGAGGTATATATATACTCTCATATGGGCCATATGGGCCATAGTAGTAGATAGTAGTAGATGGGCTTTCACTTAACAAAAAACATGATCTAGTTTCCGAATCACATCCTCCGGTTTTCGAGTCTCAGCGGAGAGTTCCATTATGGTGTGTTTCTAAGACTACCATGTCATGTAAAATAAAATGAAACTGATATGAAACATCCACTCTCAATATAAAGTTTTATTCTATGGTTTCATAGACATTTAATTCTATGACATAGAGAGTGGTAATTGTGCCAAGAGAGTTACATTCCCAAGGAACTTATTTTCTCCCTCTCTTCGTTAAAACATTGGCATGTCATAAAAATACATATGTGACAAGCTATTAAATATTATTAAAACTCCCATTAAGTCTGACCTAAAGAAACCGGATACACTAGTAATAAATTAGTTATTTAAGATAAACAATTAAGACCGCAGCTCCTGAATGACGTCCAGGAAGTTACTATCACGAGGTCCCTACACACAAGTAAGCACAAACCAAGTAAAACTCACATGAATCACAACGCAATAAAAACAAGGGGATTTGCAATCAAAGCAAAGTGGAGATGCAATGATTTGCTTTATCTAAAGTTGTTATTCACCATCATGAATCCTACCTGAGATTAAAACCTAAGGCTTGAGAGTTAAATGCACCAACATCGCCTTAAACTTGTAAGAGTGTATAATAATATAGGTCCATGAACCTTAAAAATACAATTATAGGTACCTAAACTTGTTAACTGGTGCACAACATGTCCATGCCAACCACGCGTGGGCATTCCTTGCTGACGTGGCATTGCTACAGTATGGACCTCTAATCAGAACATTTGAACATTGATGAAGTACTATGAGACAGTACTTATACTCGCACCTCTATTCAGCTGAGCTAGTCTTCATTCTAGACACATCAGTTATATCTAGGTAGACATAGATGATTATATTCCATAAGATTATATCCTGATTGGGTACCAATCCACGTAAATGCTTTGCCTGCGGCAATATATATTTTGGATGCCCTAGCTGGAATTTCTAGGTTTTGGCCTACATCCCAGCTATCTAGCTAACTTCATCAATGTTCATAAAGCTAAGTGAGCTTAGTTAGTAAGCATACATAGAAAACAGAGTTAGAATCTCACTTGTTTAAAGATAGTACTGTCCCTACTTATCTTTCAACACAGAGTAGCTAGGCAGCATAATCCATAGCTGCATACTACCCATGACTTCGGTAACAACAATATTGCATCTATATCTAGCTAATTGGCCACGGTTCCTAATTACTAGCTAGTCTCTATTTCTTAACATTCGTAATTAAGGTGGTGTGTTTGGAAGCTTCCAACTAAAATTTAGCTAGCTAAAATTTTAGAGTTACATTTTATAGCTAGCTAAAAGTTCTTCTAACTAAACTTTAACTGGGTGTTTGGATGTGCTAAATAATAGACTCAACTAAACTTTAGCTAGCTTTACCTAGGTTGAAGTAGCTAAACCTAGCTAAACTTTAACTGGAGTGTTAGCTAGGTTGTTTAGATACATGATAGCTAAAATTAGCTAACTAAAATTTAGTCGGTGCATCCAAACACCCCTAAGTAGTAGTGGTTAAGGACAGCTATACACAGGAGTACATGACATGGAACTACAGAGAGATGTGAGAGATGGCTAGGAAGAACTGGTCCTACATTATTAGATAAGAACAGAGACATATTCTATGCCATGTTTATGTTGGGTTTGCCACCATACTCAGCATCACTTGTTGTTAATCCCTGCTAGTGATCAAATCAAGGTCACAAATCTATTATAAAACGGCAACATTGTTTTTTTATCCACTGATCACTACTATTGTTTTCTCCCGGCCCCACAGACCCCAGCCTCCTCCCTCTGCCTACGTGTATAAATGCTCAGCTCCTTCCCTTCCAAGTGAGAAGAAGAAGAAGCACTCAGCAAGAGCTTTCAAGAAGCTTGTAGTTGTGTTTGCTTTGCTCAATCTACTGAAAAACAGCAGAGAGAGATCACCATAACTGAGTTGTTAGCTAGCAAGAAAGTGGTATAGAGGTATTGATGGACGAATCAGAGCCAGTGAGGAAGACGATGGTAAGAGTGAGGGAGTTTGATGTGGAGAGGGACCTCCGGGCTGTGGGGGAGCTGGAGCGTCTGTGCCAGGTCGGCCTGTCGGGCGACCATGATGGCGGCGGCGCAGAGAAGACGACGACGAGCAGCAAGAAGAAGAAGAAGCAGAAGAAGAAAGGCATGTCACTCTACGTCGAGCAGATCGGTGACCCGTTTGCCCGGGTGCGCCATGCGCCGGACAACGTCATGCTGGTAATTTTACTATACCACAGCTCATGCACCCAGCCGCCGCCATTGACGACGCTTCAGTCTCACCTCGTGTGCCTCTCCGGCATGATAGTTCACGTGATGCTCATGAGTGTGAGCTTGATTTGCAGGTTGCTGAGTATGGCGAGGAAGACGAGGTTGTCGGAGTGATCAAGGCCTGCACCAGGATGGTGAGCAGAGGGCAGAAGAAGAAGCAAAGCCTCAGCAGCAGCTGCAGCAGCTCAAAGCAGTTCGTCAAGGTGGCATGCCTTCTGGGCCTCAGGGTGTCTCCCTCCCACAGGTGATTAATAAACAACTAAGCAACCAATTAACCCGAGTTAATCACTGTACTGTACACAAATCATCAGATGCTGACACATTGCGTTGCGCGAGCAAATTAAGCAATGCAATGCAAGCAACCACCACCACGTGGGGTCAGGTCAGTGCGCTGACAGGCAGTCGCCTTCGTACTTCTCCGTTGTGCGTGCAGGCGCCTCGGGATCGCGACGGAGCTGGTCCGGCGCGCCGAGTCGTGGTGCTTGGCGCGCGGCGCGGCGTACGCAACCATGGCCACAACCGAGTCCAACGCGGCGTCGCTCGCGCTCTTCACCGGCAGCCGCTTCGCGTACGCGCCGTTCCGGCGTCCCGTGTTCCTGGGCCACCCCGTGCACCGGCACCGGGTGCGCGTCCATCGCGCGCACCGCGTGCTGCGCCTGCCCCCGCCGCTCGCCGCGGCTGCCTACGCCGCGCTGCTCCCGCCCTCGGCCGCCGAGTTCCTCCCCGCCGACCTCCCGGCCCTGCTCAGCCACAAGCTCACCCTCGGCACGTACCTCGCCATCCAGCGCCGCGGCGAGCGGACTACGACGACGCCGTCGTTCGCGCTGCTCAGCGTCTGGGACGCCACGCGCTCCCTCCGCCTCCGCGTCGGCGGCGCGCCACCGCTCCTCCGCGCGTCCCTGGCCGCGGCGCGCGCGCTCGACCGCCACGCGCCGTGGCTGCAGGTGCCCTCCGTCCCCGACATCTTCCGGCCGTTCGGGACCTACCTCATGTACGGCCTCCGCATGTCCGGACCGGAAGGGCCGGCGCTCCTCCGCTCGCTCTGCCGGCACGCGCACAACGTCGCGCGCAAGAACCCCGCGTGCGCCGTCCTGGCTGCCGACCTCGGGCCTGACGACCCGGCCAAGGCCGTCGTGCCGCACTGGCCCAAGTTCTCGTGCGACGAGGACGTCTGGTGCATCAAGAAGCTCGGTGCTTCAGACAATGCTAGCGACCATGATGATGACTGGACGACGTCGCCGCCGCCCAGCGTCCTGTTCGTGGACCCCCGAGAGTTCTGACGTTGGCCCAATGCGAACAAGTTTTGATTTTTGAAGACCCGGTATATACATCATACACATACATATTCACCCCCGAGTATGATTGGCTCTGAAACTCTCAACTTCTGGAGAGCAGTCGGTGGTCATTTTCTAACTGAATTATTGGTCATCTGTCTCTCAAAGATGCATTCAAGAGCCAGAACACTGGATATGCTGCACTTGGTGTTTCTTGTATAGCACTGAATCATAGCTCATTCTAGCAGAGTTGTTCAATCAAAATCAAAATCAATAAAGTTTATTTGTTTATAATTTGCATGAACTGAGTAAACTGCAGCCTCGACCACGAAACCAGCGTAAATTCGAAGGGCTGCAAAAGTGCATCAGGAGCAGGGGAGTTAGAGAGAGAAGCCACAAATTGCAGATCCAGCTTCTACACACTCAAAAAAGGGACGGCTCATGCTCCACTTGCATGAAAAAAAATACACCTTCTCTATGTTCGGGTGATCATTTCGGTGGCTGATAAGCCGGCTGATACTGTTTTTGGTTGTTTTGTTGTAAGAGAGAAACACTATTTCAGTGGCTGATAAGCCAAGCGAACACTGGCTCTCTACATAAAGTTGCGGTTGGAGCAAAAGCTAGAGCCATACCAAACAGGCCTGTTACAATCGGTAGTTCTCTTGAAGAATTTATACGGCCCATATGACTGACCATTGAACAAACGTAAGTCAAGGTTTTGAAGCTTTGAAAGAAGTCTTCTACTTATACTGTATCTTGTACTAATCTCTTGTTTCCACAAGACCACATCTGGCACAAATCTTAGATCAAATCTCTGAATGTTGAAAATGAAAGGCTTTTCTGTGCAGCAACTTGATGGGTCCAGTTCAGTTGAATGCAGCTCACATTGGAAAGTGCTGATTTCGAGATAATGTCGCAACCAACCAACCCCAGATATAGCATATAAAGGGGCTCGAATACTAATTGCCTTTTACACCAATTGCAGAGTGCAGACAGTGCGTATCTTCTTCAAGCCACTGGCCACGGCTAGGCCCTACGTGAAATTTATACTAAGACTTACGGTCTGGGCTATCTCAGAATAGAAACAGCTCAGAAACAAATGAAGCAATTTTATCCATGTACTACCTCAGTATCCTTAGGTTCTCCAAAAACTGAAACAGAAACGTTGGACATTATGATATACCAATCGCCAACCAATAGAAAGAGGTGGGAGGGGTGCAAACAAACTATTAGTTTGGTAAAAAGTAAAAATATGTTCTTTTTTTTTGTAAAGAAGTAACAAATATGTACAGAGGGCAAAAATACATAAAAATCTCCTTCTTAATGAAAAACGTGCAAATGACACTGGAAACCAATACAAGCTTGGAATTTGATTCTGAAATGCATTTCCGACTGACAATAAGAATGACAACTTACATGTATTCACTTTTCATTTTCCAAATGCAAACCGAACAAAACTGAAGATATTCTATGTGCACCGAGAAAAAAGTGCAATTGTTTATGTCATACATCTGCTGTGTAATTTTTTCAAACTATTAACAGAACATTCCTTGCATTTCTCTTGGTCTAAAGAACCTCCCTAGATAGGAGGCCACAAATTAAAGACAGAAGCATATCTGTTGCTGGCTATCATGTGCAGATTGAGAATAAATATGCGAGTTGGACAAGAATATGCATAAGCAGTCCAGTCTGCTTAAAAGACACTATGCAACTATATCTGACGAGAACTGCAATTGGACGAGGATAAGCAAAATATCAGTCCAATCAGTTAGTGAACCACTTAAGCAAAACCGAATAGAATTTGTTCCAGAAGGAACAAATAAATAAGTTAGACAAAACAATAATCTGCTTTTAGGTCGCCTTGCATGAGGAATGTACCCAAATAAAAGAGAAAAAATGGCTAGTAATAACATAACAAGCCTAGAAAGAATAAAAGAACAAAGAAAAGCAAGCAAGAAACAAAAGTATCAGTTAGTGAATAGTAATATAGTATACTGCAATCCAAAACTTTATTTTGTGCATTCCAATGTGCATAAATACTAATTTACTGGTGAATAATAATCACAAAATTATATTTTTCTTGCACTCCAATTGGCACAGATACTAATCCCTAAAATAGAAATTTACTTACTAATCAGCGATGATGGATAAGAAATGCACTTCAAATAATATGAAACAGTAATTTATTGGTGAAGACTAATCACCAATGATGGATAAGAAATACACTTCAAATCATTCCCGGAGACCAAAAAGATATCATGTTCCTTTTTTTGGAAAGTGAAAGATCCACAAGAATACAGTAATCACGCATGTTTATTTGATCCACTTTATAGCTGATTGCTTAGGAGCACTGGCAAGACTATGCCAGTTTTGACCCCTGTCCACACATCATGGTCAATAAGGTTCGATTCATAAACAGATACACTTTCAAAATAACGAGTTGTATCCCACCATGCTGAGGAGTGAGGAGGGCTGGATGGCAACAGCTGAGAAGAGGAACTTTCAAAACAATGTTTTAGATCTCATTCCTTCTTGCTACTTGCCCAAAAATATGACAAGGATAGCTAACTCAACAAATATAGGCATGAAGATAAGCTGCATGCTGCCAACTCCTTGCCTCAGTTGGCTCAAAGGATGGCTGTTGCATATGCTACAATGTCTTTGAACTTCGTTCATTACTATTAGGAATTAGGCACTTCATACATCAGACATAATAATAGGAATTGGGACCAGACTGCCTTGGTACTCCACATCTGTACTTAGTTTAGCCATTGGGATTTTTATCAGCTCGTGGTTCAAGAAACTGCAAAAATATCAGTCAAAATAACCAAACTCATCTATAGAATCTTACTGATTCGAAGTAAACTGAAGGTAAGTTCAAAGAGTAGAGTTACAAAAGAAACCACAGAAAAAAATCCTGAAAAAATGCTAACCTTTAGTTTTTCCCGAGTCAAGTAATTACTCTTCTGAACTTCCTCTCTGACAAGAAACGGTGGTGAGGCCACAAGTTACAAAAGTAATGTTTCTTCCTCTTCTTGTTTATCATAGAGATAGAACCCAAGTTAAAGATCATGAAAATATGCCTATATTATTTGTCATAGATGTTAGCTAATGTGTATGAGCTTTTCATGAATAAGTTTCTTAATAACAATCAAACTATTAACACCTACAGATAAACTTTCTCCAGTGGATCTTCAGGCCATGTAGGCTCAGCTGATGCACTAGATAGGATAGTGACTCAAACGGTGTACTGCCAATTGATGCACCTTTTTCATACAAAGGGGGCAGAAAACAAAGCAGTATCATCGAGAAGAGGAACTTTCCATTCCATATCATGAGAAGTAGCACTGCGAGGAACTGTAGTAAGGATGTTAAAAGAGGCAATGGAGACCCAGCAGCTCAGTTTCATTCATGACACATCACAAATGTACCCATTTCACTGGGAAGGCAAGCGAAAGCAAGCTTAATCACGTGCGCAAACAATTGAGAATTGACAAGCGTCCATTACATTTGTTGATGTAAAACTAAAGCATAAATCGTATGGGTGTAGCTAATATATTGCCTTGCACGGTTCAACATTGGGACCTGCTCCAAAGTTTTTCAGCTTGACAGTACTGTCAACAAAGAGCTGTAATCATTAGCTTGGACTAGTTAACTAATCACCACCAAGGGAACCAAATTATTGATACATGTCAAAGCTGTAACTGTTTTGCATAGTATTTGTCAGTAAGCAAGAAACATGATACGTTTCTGAACCAGAGAATTGGTGCCCTACCGTACTGTGTTGCCAGTCACTTCAGACGAACAACAGGCGCTTAAATATAACATGGAAGCAGCTGGTCAGCTGGACTACATTCCTTACATTCCATATCATGGGTGCCATACTCATGCAGATGATGGTTAAGCAGGATGAGACAGATGAAGTCCAGATCCTGGTAACATTCTCTCGTAGTTGAGTTTTAATGATAAAGCAATAAGGACATGCGCACAACAAACTGAAAACCACGCATACATAAAATTTGCTGCTACAGCTAATCGGTGATCAGTCGAGGCGGCGCAGGAGATACTCGACTTCGACGTCCTTGGTCAGTGGCATCACCCACTGATCATAAAGCTTGGAGAGCACTTTGGGATTGACCTTGCACTCGCTGTCACCAGCAGTGGCATTTTCCTCCAAGGTCACGTTCTGCCCGAAGGTCTTCGCCTTCTTCTCTACTCTATTCTTGACCTTCTCTTCCACAGCCTTGAATGTCAGCAAATCCATCAGAGAATTGCTGTCCTGCATTGACAGTGAGATAAAGCATAAATGGTTCGTGTTCTGGAGCTTCATATCTAGAGCATATAGAGCAGTCTGAGGATGTGATAATGTGACAGAGTACAGTAGTAGCATATAATATTTATAAGATACAATACAAAGCTATCCACTTGAAGGAAATTAAGCTGATTTTTTGGTTGAACTTCAACTATCAAGGTGCACCAATATGTAAATATAAGTAATTTGAGGAAAAATAGAATGAGATGATCAGTAGATTGACCTTTGCTTGTATTAATCGACTATAATCTTGAGGAGCATCTTTGAACTTCACCTCAGCAACATATTTACCAATATGAATTCTTTGTGATAGAACCTACAAGAAACGAACCTTGCATGTTACAGGCATACAATAATTTCAATGTAAAAGGCTGGCGATTTGCAAGTATTCCTGTAGTTAAAGAAATTGTAGCATAGAACTCATACCTGCAGACACACAAAATCCAATGCAACTGTTTGTGCATAGCTACCATCATCACCATCAACAGTGAACAATGGGAGCAATTCATCAAAATACATTTTCCATATTGCATCATTCACAGTGACCAACGAAGCAAAAGGGTGCAAAACCTAATAAAAAAAGCAACAGAAGCTCAGCCTCTCAGCAATTATCACTATCAGATCTTGATATTGCAAGGTTAATGCCTGATGGTGTGCACCTTTGGGGAAGGCTTGGTAGGAAAGAGAGGCGACGGAAGATCTTGAGGGAAGAATGGAACATCTTCTGGCTTTTGATAATGTCCAGCCTATGAGAATTCACAAATGAATTGAGATTTTGTACGATATTGCACAAGAATGTTAACTATTGCAGTATATGAAAATTCACATGTATTGAAATTGTGATGGAGATAGCACAGAAATGTTCTACTTCCAATATGTGTGCAGGAATACCACCCGTATGCTATTCAACTTGGGTAAGAACATTTTGTTAAGCACTTAAATAAATGTTTTGACCTTCTTCATGTCCAGTGAAATATCAGTAAACAATGATTGATCATATTAGTTATTCAGTTAGATAAATAATATGAAGTACGTACATTTTATTTTTGCATGCCAACTGAATTTGACACAAACAAATAGAGACAGGATTCAGTTCTTTGAATCAACACTCAGTGAAAAACCGGCCATGTCTACCCTGGTAAGATAAGATCTGTGTTTCGCCATGCAGTGCCATAATTGCGTGTAATGTGAACCTAAAAAAAAAAGAAGACCTTATTCCAATCCTAGTGTACAGAAGTTCTACAACGATTTGGTTTACAAGTTAGATCAGACCTAAAGCATTTCACAAGACTGTTCGCGAATAAAGCATTTCACAAGACAACAAATAGTTAATCTGCCAATGGCAACAACTGCAGCCTCTACATTTCAGTTGGGGTCTGGGCGTTTAAAAACATTGCCACCTGAATGATTGAATCCTAGGTAAAGCTGGCCTCGTTCACGATAACAAACGACAGGTTCAGCCCGATCAAGAACTTGAGCGCGCAGTGATTTGGTCTCTTCCGAATAGTTTCTCATCCAGGCAAGGCAATACAAAGTCCTAATAACAGCGCAAGATAAACAAGCGATGCACGAAAAGGAAAAGGCTTGCCTTTGCGTTGAGGACCTCTGCTTCCCGGACGAAGAACTCCACGAGCGAATGTCCTCCGCCGCCGGCGGGGGCCGCGTAGGCCGGCGCGTTCCGCGGGTGCCGGGCGCGCTCGATGAGCGCGAACACCACGGAGTCCTCCAGCCGGACCAGCGCGTCGCGCACCGCGGCCAGGCTCAGCTGCTCGCCGCCCGCCGCGTCCATGACGAGGAATGGATCGGAGTGCCTGAGGGAGGGCTTGCCGCGTTCAGTGGGGAAAGGGGCGTGATTTGGGCCTCCCGCACGCTGATGATGGCGAGTAGTAGTGGACAGTCCACGGTCGAGACCGTTGGTGGAGTGGAAATGGTTTGAGTGGCCATTGGGGCCCAAAGATGACCAATTTGCTCCACCTCAAAGTGCAGCAGTGCGTGCACGACAGCCCCAGTGTGGAAACTGACTCCGAGAATGGAACCATTTCCACCTAAAATCGTTTATTAATTTGCATAATCTTAATCAATCCGATATAGTTTCTACTTCATTCTAAGAGAACCGAACAAGACCATAGTCGTCCATATAATTTTTTTAAAGGGACGGGAGAGACCCAATGGTCCCTACTGGAGATTTACTAAAAGGTATTCCCTCCGTCCCTAAATAACTACCGTTTGCGGTTCTCGAGAAATATCTTTAACTAAATATATATTAAAAAATATAAATATTTATGATATATAATTAATACCGTTGGAAAGATCTTTGAATCTATTTTTTTAATAAATTTATTTAGAGATATAAATATTACACGTATTTGCTACAAATCAAGTCAAAATTGTGGCACAGACACCAACAGCAACAGTTATTTAGGGACGGAAAGAGTAACCAAGATAATTACACATCAAAACAAAGAACAAAAGAGTAGAAAGCACTAGAGCACAGGAGCTTAGGAAATGAAGAAATAAAAAAAAAAGATCAGAGCAATTACACAAGTAGCTCTAGCCATGATTCAATAGGTGGGAAGTACCTTTTTTAGCCCTCCACATAGTTGCCCAAAGATGGTCTTGAAGATCACTAAACAGCGCAGACTATTTGCAGGTATTCCTCTCAAGGTTACGACATTCATGTTAGTCCAAATGCTATAGCATATAATGATAATTATTTCCATGAAGGAGCTGGCATTGATTTGTGTTCCGAAGCTTTCAAATCTCTAAAAAGAGTCAGGAGCGCTATTGACAGTTAAACCAGTAAGACCCAACAGTTTTTTGCTAATTCACATTCCAGGAACGTATGTTTAGAGAGCAAAGTACACAGTTGAAAGAGGTAATTTACATTTTTTTTCTTCTTAAGATATTCCGGGTGCAAAGTCTATCTTGAGATAGCAGCCAGAAAAACACTTTATGTTTGTGTTAACAAAAGGATTTTCAAATCCATTTTAAAATTGGGTGAGTCCCACGGTGAAACTAGAGTTGCCCCAAATATAGCACCAAATATCAGATTCATCGTAGAATTGAGAATTTTACAGAATAACCTCAATCTGCCTAAACTGATAAAAAATCATCCTCAATGGTCACAGTGAGATTGAAAAGGCTGGAAATTGCATTAACAGAAGCTACGTTTTTTAGAGAGATATTAGGCTTCTTAGCCAAGGAGTACAACTCTTGGAAGGTTAGCTTTAAAGGTTGACCATGCCAACAATCATCCTAAAGAAAGCATGACACACCATCAACAACAGTTACAGAAGCCATACCCTTGTGCCTTAAGACATGTCTCCATCAGAAGGAGCCCTTCTTAGTATGACTGGGTAGTCTTCCATTTGAATAATGTTTCTCCCACACAAGGTGTACCCAAGGAACATCAACTCTGTTAAAGAACTTATGAAGATGTTTAAAAAAAAGGCTCATTTTGAGTTTTCAAGTCCAAACTCCCAATCATTCACATAAATTGGCAATTGTTCTACTGATCGTTTGATCCATTCCTGGAAAACGGGTGAAAACTCATGATGTGTTTGGTATAGCTCTGTTTCAACGGTTAAGCAACTTTTTTTAATTCGACTAATGGAGATGAAGTTGTTTTTAAGAATTTTTCTTTTGTAAAATAGATTCTCATCATAGATAAAAAAATAGTAAATATCTATAATACCCTTATTTTCTTTTATCTTCCTTCCTTTATTTATTTATGGTATCTCCTTATTTATCTTAATCCTCTTCTTTCAACTAGTATGTGTTTCTCCAATCCGGTGCATTCATTTTTGACACCATACCCACCTCTTTCATACTCCGCTCCACCTTGTCCCATTAGATTTCTCTGACTCTACCCTCCTCATTTGTCGGACTCCGACACCTCCCTAGCATCCCTCCCTCTGCCCCCATTTGTTTCTCCTTGTTGATAGTTTTGCCGCCCCACCCACCAGGACTTTGACTCTGCCCCATACCACAACTCCGCACTCAACAAATTCGTCCCCGCAGATGATTCCGCATCAACCACCATGTTTCGCGCGCCTAGATGAAAATTGTCTGCAAAGAATGAATTGAGAATGATAGAGATTATCTCCCGAAAATGTGTTGGGAAAAAAATTGATCTAGGTTAGAGAAAAATATAAAAAGTGTTCTACATCCAAATCCATACACAAGAAGCAAAAAAAAAGGGGGGTATGCGTTGTTTTTGGTTCAACTTGTGAGAGAGTGAGAGTGCTTTTGGTGCAAAAAGAAGGGGACGAGAACTAAAAGTACTTTTGCTGCAAAAATAATAGAAGGACAATTAAATACATGGAACTTAAAGGTATGTTTTAGAAGCCATTACTTTCACGTAGTATAACTTCTACAGCTTCTTAGAGTTTTGTTTTCGGATTTCAACTTTGTATTTTTCAAAATGGATGAAAATAGAGAGATTGTTCCACAATTATTTTTGTCACAAAGAGGGAGCTATGTTTAATATCTTCTTTAAATAAATAGCTCACATCTCTTCTACAGTACATAACTCACAAATTGTTTTTCTATACCTCACTAATTTCGGTACCATCAATGAAACTGGTAATAGGGTTCTTGTGTTTTTCAGCAGGAATGTTCCTTGGAATGTTAGTGTTGTCGTTGTCTCTAATACAGTTCTATATATATATAATAAGAATAACAATTCTATAGATAGTATAAAAAGAGACACATATATATATATATATATTAGAAATATTCAAATAAAACAGAGGATAACTACCCACCTCTGTATGGTAGCTACCCTTGTGGACCACAACAAAAAATGCAAAAGGAACCATACTCTATCTAGAAACGTTGATGTCTCTCTTTGCATGCAAGTGGTCCATGTGCATGCACAAAAATATCTGCGTCAATCTTCCTACCATATTCAAATACATCATTTAGGTAGGCTAAAGCTGTATCATTCAAATGCATCAAACTTTATGCCATTTTGCTTTGCATGTACGGGGTTTGAAATTTTAAGAATAATCAAACTTCAATTGCTAATATTTGTTTAACCATATATCTGATCTAAAAAACTTATTTTCACTAGAATATTTTAGGCACCAGCTATATTTTGACTCCATCAAAAACCAAATATTAATTTAGGCCAGGTTTTGTCATGATTTTTTATTTTATCCGTAAAACTACAAATGTTATGTATGGTAGCTCAGTGGTTAGGGCCCGCGAGGAACGAGGGATAGGGTGATGGTATGTTGATAGTATTTTGAGATAACTAGATCTTATGCTTTTCTAAGAGCTTGAGAGATTGAGAGAGACTAGAATTGTTTCTTCATTATTCCTTGCTTAATTCTAAATGACAGGCGTGCCTCTCTTTATACAGAGAGGGGGATCAATCCTAAACTTAACTTGGTGGCTAAGCACCCTTGACCTAACTTGGCAGCTAAGCTATTGACTCTTGGGCCTATTGGGCCGGCGGCAGCCTGTTTGATGCCCATGACATCTCCCCCATGAGTCCATGTGATGCTGCCTATAGGCGTACTGCTATCAGGCGTTCACATTCCTCCTCCTTGAGCAACACCTTTAGATGATCCAGCTATGTGAACACATCAGCAAAGATACATGTTGGCAGCAGGGGACACATGTTGGAGCAGGTTGGCGCGTGGGGGCGATCCGAAGCGTAGGTGCAGGAGCTTGGTGAAGCGGCACCACGCCAAGGTACCCTCATCCTGCTGGACTTGGAGGAACCACATCCGGGCGCCATCTTCCAAATTACGGGAAGCCATCCACACCTTTTCTTCCTCCATGATGCGCTCTCGGTTGAAATAGGACTCGCATTGGTTGACAAAGATGAGAGGATCGGTCTTGCCGTCGTACCGAGGGAAGTCCAGCTTCTGGAACCTCGGCGGTCAATCTTGATGGTGCTCGCCAACACCGGGCTGGTTGCTGGAGGACGACGTGCGGTCGGCGGTGAGGCTGGCGATGGCCTTGGTGTTGGGCGCGACGGACTGCTGCAGCGACTTGAGGGCTTCGGTCAGGGTCTTGAGATCAACGAGTTCGCCATGGCTGTTGTTGGGCATGTTGGGGGGTGGGGTGGCGGGTGGTGGTGAGGAAGAGGAGCGATGCTGCTGGGCGTGGTAGGGGTGGCGCGAATGTGCGTGGTGGGGGGTGGCGGCGGCTGGTGGTGGGGTGGCTAGTGGTGGTGGGGAAGAGGAGCGCGACAGAGAGGATCGCTGGATCTTAATACTAGCTGTTATGTATGATAACTCAGTGGTTAGGGTGTGAGGAACAAAGGCTAGGGTGAGGATATGTTGATACTATTTCGACATAACTAGGTCTTATGCTTTGCCAAGAGTTTGAGAGATTGAGAGAGACTAGAATTGTTTCTTCATTATTCCTTACTTTAATTCCAAATGACAGGCGTGCCTCTCTTTATACAGAGAGGGGATCAATCCTAAACCTAACTTGGTGGCTAAGCACCCTTGACCTAACTAGTGGTGTAAGACCATCTAGCAAGTCATATGTTGGCTCCATCAAAAACTAAATTGCTTTGTTCGTAGGCAAGACCTAGTTTTTGGTATGGATTGAAAGTGTTGGACCAGTTATTTTCTGTTTGGGTCTGTCAAAGCACTTTTGTTCCTGGCTGCAGAGAAGTAATCCAAACACCATGACTAAATTTTGGCAATATTGTTTAAGTATGACATGCAAGAACATTGTTTTTTCTTCAAATCAAATATGATCATTTGTGATCTTGTTTTGTAGATAAAATCATAGGAAATATTATGGTAAAAATAGATTACAAATCGGACTTATGATTAAAAAATATCAATATTTAAAGCTTAATTATTTAAAAATTTTGAATTTCGTTCATGGAAGAAGTTGCCATAGTACTCGTATGCATGTCTTTTTCAGAAGGGGAAATGAAAAAACTGCAAAAGCCGCTGTCACCGTACTACTATACCGTTTCTATTGTAAGTTTGTGTAAGTGCATAAGCAATATGCACGGTTGCAAAGTGACATCTGATTTTTTTTCTCCGTTGTATTAGAATTGATCTGGAATGTTCAGTTGCTTGCATTCAATGATACTTTTCTCTCCGTCTCTCTCTCCATATAGAATCTCTTTTGGCATAATATTGCTTGCATTAAATGTGGCTTATGGTAAATTTTGTGATGATTGGGATGACCTTCTGTCTTATAAGGCATGTTTCACGAACAGTCTGGAATTGTTTAGATCTCATTTTCACCATTTAATCAATTAGTCTTAACATGTATAATTATTTTTTAATTAATCTTTATATAATACTTTAAATTAGTGTCAAGCATCTGATGTGAAAAGAACTAAATAGGAAGGCTTCACGAACGGACTCAGACTGGATTCATTATAGCTTTATATTTTTTGATCCCATGCCTTTTGCCTAGAGATGTTAATTGTGCCGGATCAACGTTAGCAATGATCACAAATGTCAATATGATAATACAGTTGAGTAATCCAGAATACTGTTCTCAATATTATGAATGTTATTAGCACACACTTGTAAAAAAAATTAGAAAACAAAATGGCAATGCATGCATGGTAAAGATTAAGATTTTGTTTTGCTCACATGGTTCATCACAAGTGAAGTGTATTCGAACAGAAAAAGAAAATCCATTAATTAGCATACATACTCATGCATGCTGTATGCGTGTAACAAGTTTTCCATGGACTGATGGACAAGTGTGGTATTGTTTCATCGGCGCACGTGGCAGCGCCGCCGCCGCATGTCCTACCCGACTCGTTTGCGTCTACCAACCTTTGGGCCCGGCCCATCAACCGCGCGTCGCACCAGGAAAGCGATACGTGTCCGTGCTTGCCCTGTCCTGTCCTGTCCCTCACTTTTACCGACCCTGCACGACACGCTCCCGGTCACTCCTGATTAACAAACCAACTACTACAACTACTCGGAGCGCGCGATGGAGCTGGGGACGCCACCAACCAACCAACCAATTAACCAACCACTTCAGCTTGGACCCCATTTAACAGGGCTTTAAACAGCTTAATTTGTTTGACAGTATAAATTATAACTGGAGCCGTTTAAATCCTTGCCAAACGGTCGCCGTGCTCCATTCCGCACAGCGACAACAAGAGCGTGCCGTGCTTGGCAGTTGGCACCAGCGCTCGTCCTCCGCGTGTGAGCCCACTGCGAGAGGCCGAGCTAGGATCCCCCATCAACGTGATCCTTGTACAGGCACCTTTTTTTTTATTATACTAGCAATTAGTAATATAGTAACAGTAAAATAACCAGCCAGCTGCTGGAGTGCTCTGGTGGCAGTCGTAAACAAAAAACAAGAGACTAGAGACGGCTGTACCTGCACCTGTCCCACACGTTTAAAACGCTACTAGTAGGCAGAAATGGAAGCAAATGGGATGCCGGTTTCCCATTCCTCCGCCTCGAGGTTCACACTCGCCACGGTCCAAGTGCGGTCTGCGGTGGTGGTAGTGGTGGTGGTGGTAGTCAGTAGTAGTCTTCGTCTTCGTCGCCGTCAAGGTCGTAGCACTCGGCGTTTCACATGACCGAGTGAATCGAGCGCGACCGCCGCCTTGACGCCGGCTTCTGCTCGCGTTCTGTGCCATTTCCGCCACCTTACCGTACCATTTCTTTCCACTTCCACCCATAAATCCTTGCCCGCCCCGCGCCCGTCCCTATTGCTGCTGCTGCTGCGCTTGGACGGCAGGCAAGGAAACAAAGCAACCCCTTCACGAATCCGTCTTTCCATTCGCGATTCCCCCCGTCCGACCGCACCCACCGGCCACCGGCACCACCGCCTGCCAGTTCCGCTCGAGAGGGAGGGACTAGGGAAGGAGAAGAGCCGGGCGTCAGAGCGCGCGCGCGCGATGGCCGTCGTCGTCTGCGTCACCGGCGCCGGCGGATTCATCGGGTCGTGGATCGTCAAGCTCCTCCTCGCACGCGGCTACGCCGTCCGGGGCACCTCCCGCCGCGCAGGTACGCGCTGCTGCTCTGCTCCCTACCCTACCTCCGTTCTACGGAGTATCTCCCCTCGCAATCTATCCCAACAAACAAAAAAAAAACTTTCTTGGCACGTTGCTGACGTGACGCGTTGTTTTGTTGGCTTGGCTGCCGTCTGTGGCGGCGGCGGCTGCTGGATCTCGAATTCCGACTCGGTTCGGTTGGCGGGCGCAGATGACCCCAAGAACGCGCACCTGTGGGCGCTCGACGGCGCGGCGGAGCGCCTCACGATGCTGTAGGTGGACCTGCTCGACCGTGCCAGCCTCCGCGCCGCCTTCCACGGCTGCGACGGCGTCATCCACACCGCCTCCCCGATGCACGACAATCCCGTAAGCTGCGCCCGCCTCCCGCCGCCTCTCCTTGGATGCAATACGTATTAAAACTGAAGCTTTCCCCCCTTCTCATTCACCCCTGGGTCATGGCAGGAGGAGATCATCGAGCCGATTATCGACGGCACACGCAACGTCGTCGAGGCCGCGGCCGACGCCGGCGTGCGGCGCCTGGTGCTGTCCTCCACCATCGGCACCATGTACATGGACCCACGCCGCGACCCCGACGCGCCGCTCGGCGACTCCAGCTGGAGCGACCTCGAGTACTGCAAGACCACCAAGGTAAGTAACCAGCTGGAGACGGAATCGATTTTTCACCCCCTCCCCCCACCAGAATCTTGCCTGCGAATCATTTTTTTTTACAAAACAAATCGCTCCTCGCAGAACTGGTACTGCTACGCGAAGACGATAGCGGAGCAGGGCGCGTGGGAGGCGGCGCGGGCGGGGGCTAGACCAGGGTTTTTTTAACCGTTTTGCAACTAGGAACCGGTGGTCGGCTCCAAACCGGTCTGCTACCGAATGGTTTGGATTTTGAATTCAAACGGCGCAGTTCAAACGGTTTGTGACCGGTAACCGGTCGGTTAGGTCGGTAACCGCCCCAAACCAAATTTCAAATTTAAATTTCAAAAAATGGAAAATGCTAAAAAAATTCCTAAAAATAGTTCATGATTTATAGAGTCGAATGGTGTACAAAATTTTCAAATTGGAGTTCGTTTGCTATTTATTTTGACACGTACAAGTTTGAAAAAAAAAGAAAAATTTTTTTCTTTTTTTTTCAAACTTGTACGTGTCAAAATAAATAGCAAACGAACTCCAATTTGAAAATTTTGTACACCATTCGACTCTATAAATCATGAACTATTTTAAAGAATTTTTTCAGCATTTTACATTTTTTGAAATTCAAATTTGAAATTTGAATTCAAACCGGTACCGAAACCGAACCGGTGGTGAGCGGTTTGGCCGGTTACCGCGGTAACCGACCGGTTTCGTGAACCCTGGGCTAGACCTGGCGGTGGTCATCCCGGTAGTGACGCTTGGCGAGCTGCTGCAGCCCAGCATGAACACCAGCACTCTGCACATCCTCAAGTACCTCACCGGGCAGAGCAAGGAGTACGTCAATGAGTCGCACGCCTACGTGCACGTCAAGGACGTCGCCGAGGCACACATGTCACACCCAATTTTAAGGATAAAATTGAATATGAATAACTTATGTGTGGCCAGAGATTCAATCACACACATAAGCCGACAAATCTTTAAATAGTACCATCACTGAGTGCTTATTATATAACGAATAATATTTAAATAACATAACAGCGGAATATAAAGATAACTCTCGCGACGAAGCTCCACTTCACAGGGAACACCGACTGGTTGACCACTAGCCTAGTACTCCTCACGGTAGTCTTCATAGCCATCTGAAGGGGTTGAGGAAGCAAGAGTGAGCACTTATGTACTCAGCAAGAGTAACATAAGGTTATGAAGCTCAAAAGGATGACACTGTCTGTACTGCGGTTGCTTTTAACTTGGTCAAGTTTTACCAACACTTAGCTTTAGTTATGCTTACCCAATTGATATCCACATGATATAAATATAATAAACCACATTAATAATTAAACAACATGATCATCTACACTGTGAGTTTTCCAGGCCACTCGTAACCGTGAGCACGGCTATCATGATAGATTTACACTCTGCAGAGGTTATACACTTTACCCACAAGCCATGTTACCCATATGTCCGGGTTAATTACTCCCATAACACTTCCAAGGTGAGTGGGCAGGGAATACTATGAAGTCTTTCGAAAGTTCTTTCTAACATGTAGCGGACCCTACGAGCCCAATGCAAAGGGGAATATGGGACACCACGATGGTACCACTCGCAGCGGTCCCCACATAAGCTATACCCCATAACCAGCTCGGCAAAGGTGCCTTTCACGAACCACAAGCATGCTAGTCTAAACCTTATACTCAACTAAAGCCAGAGCCATATAGCACTCGTGTTTGTATTAGAAATCCCAGCTTTTGCCCTACAGTGGGGTCCTATTCAATGTTGCTACAAGAGCCAGTTTTATCTCATTGTTGCATATATCATTAGTCAAGATTCATCTCAAGATCCAGTATTGTAAAGCATAGCAAAGCTACCCATATGCATATAAACCCATGGTGACAAGGTAAAGGATAACAAAGCTATGGTATAGATCTATTAGGAATCAAATTAGACACATGCAATAATGACTAAATTGAATTATGGTGAATAGGTAACAAGAATGATCCCATGTTAAACTTGCCTTGATCCCAAAGCTCTTGGTGATCCTGATCTGCTGCAAAGAACTCTTACTCACCGAAGATCTCACCGGCTGTACTCGATCAACATCACCACGCAATCATCCGAACAATCATACACGAAGCAAATAAGACATGATCAGAACATTACACCATAAACAATAAAGAGACTTTAAAAGGTTATAAAACAGATCTATACTTTACTACGATCACAAAGACACGAGAACCACTCTGCACTCTGGTCCGACGCGTGGCTGACTCCCTCAGCAGAACCACCGGACCACTTGTCAATGGTCCGGAGCTAAAAGCTGAGTAGTCCGGAGCTAGGTCCGACGCCCTTCGCTGCTTGACACGGCTGAGGTCAAGACCACCGGCCCACTTGCTATGGTCCGGAGCTAGGGGAAAGTCGTCCGGAGCCTAGTCCGACGCTCACGAGCAGAAGGCTGTTCTTCGCGAAAAACGGATTTTCTCCGCCAAATCTTCCCAAAACTCAACCAAACGATAACCAACTGCAACCAAACTTTGTAGGCATGATCCTAGTGCAGTTGGGGAGCTATCCCGAAGAAATCATCGCTCAATTTGGCTTAGAGCAAAGGGAGGAGAAGAGATTTGGGGAAAAGCTTAAGAACGAAGAACACCGCAAAGAAATCGCCCGATCTGTGTGCTCACAAGATTTTAGGATAAATCCTTCGGTGTAAAGATGCTCCTTGCAAGCACGAACAACTTGGTTCAAACGGATTTAGCAAAGCTACTCCCAACAAAGAGAAATCATCTCGGGAAAAAGAGAGAGCAAAAAGCAAAACGCAAAGAACACAAGCAAAACGGGGACACAATCACGAAATTGAAGCCACCATGACTTACGGAGGTTACGGCGTCCGATTCCTCGCAACAAACTCAAGTTCTTACAGAGGTTGGTGAAATCAACCTAGGGATCTCATGAACTAGAGAGAGGGTAGAGAGAGAGAGTTGGGGCAAATGATTAGGTTTCAAGAGATAGGATGAGGGATACCCCTTCACCCCCTACTTATCCGGGCTTTGGCTATTTCCCAAAGACCCCCCTAGATACATTGAGTGAACTATCTAGCCTAAGCATTGCAGTCCAAGCTCTGGAAAATATCTCCCTCGATTTGAATGGACGGCCCCGCTTCCTGCCAGGAGTTGCCGTCGCCTCGACGCAACCTCCAGGATTCCGCCACGTGCCATCCCCGCTTCCTCGGAAGCTCCGCCTAGGTTTTAAGGCCCAAACCCAGGAAACCCGCCACCGGTAGCTTTGGGCTCAACTACCGAACCCCGAGTTTTGCGGCCCAAACTCGGAAACCGACGCGGATGGTTTTGAGGCGCAAACCACCAAACCACTCGACGCGAGCCACCTTGTCTTCGCCCGGTCGGACTCCGAGTCCCCTGAGCCTCCGCTCGACTCGCGCGTCCACCGTCTTGACTTGGTCAACTCGGTCTACCTCCATGTCTTCTCGCACTCGCCGGTGCCAAGTACTAGCCACCACAGCTAGTCCGCCGGCGCCCATGGTCCCTCAGTCCGAGCCCCGCTTCCGCCCTTCACCGCTCTCAGTCCATCGGCACGGCAAACCTCTACTCGACCTTCTCCACGCCATTGACCACTGTCACTAGGCATAGTACCTGCACACCACAAGCCGATAGACAGGCACACATTTGCTTTCGCAAAGATTAGTAGTAAGCCACTCAAACTGAAACGCTCAAGTGTTGGGCAATCACTCATCACAAAACTGAACATTCATGGGTACTTATCTACCATGTGTTCGCAATTCTGATGAAGAAATTGAAGAATTCGCTAGCATGGTTTTTGGAACATTAAAGAATGCGGCTCCTCTGCTTTGAGTTGCAGCATTTTATATTGGTTCTCTCTCTCTATTATATATATAAACCGATAGTTTCGTTTGGGATATTAAGAAATCCAAGGAAAGCAATAGTGGACTGCTCCAAAATTCAACTTATGGACAGTAATATGAAGAAATCAATGGTCAAGAGTCAAATAGTGGATGGAAACTCGATCTGATGCTGCACAATACTTTATTTGCATTATTGCATAGCTGCAGAGTCAAATGGGTACCTATGGAGTAGATATCCATCCATGCTTAGTCAACCAAATACCCACGTTTAGGAAACTGAAATCCTGACTAGATTTGGCCATGTGAATGGTCATGCACTTCTTATGGGTGGAGTATTTTATTAGGGAACTTGCACATGTTCTGTTGATGTTGATAAACAGAAGTTGTGTGACCGTTGTCCGAATGTCTGAGATTCCTTAAAAGCAAAACAATGCCTATATATTCTTTTCTTTGAATACAGCACATGGAGCCTAACCGACATCAAAGCAAAGATATTTTGCCTTGTTTTCAAGAGATAACAACAACATACATGGTGTCTGGAGTTTCATATTGCTTCAAGACAATGCATTGACCATTTACTTTGGCAGCACTACATGGAATTATTGCCAATGTAAACTTACTGGTAGCATGCTACTTTTGCAGGTGCAAGGATCAGGTGAATCCGCCAAAGAAGGGCTACAAGTTTACAAACCAGCCTCTGAAGGACCTAGGCATCAGGTTCACGCCAGTGCATGAATACCTGTATGAAGCAGTGAAATCCCTGCAAGAGAAGGGATTCCTCCAGAAGACCTCTAACGCCAAGGTAATGGAAAAATAACACTGTATGTATGAAGATCATTTGAACACGCAGAGTTGCAGAGTGGTATCACAGTTTGCATTTCGTACAATCCAACTTTCCTTGGAAGAAGAAAAAAAAGGGTGGGGAAACAGGATATTCGTAACAAAGCAGTGACAGTTGTGGTCTTGTCTAAATATCGTAAGCAGAATGAGAAAAATGGCACTGCGTACAACAAAATCTGCATAGCGTGCAATGAACCTGATTGAAATGTGATCCTTCTTTTGTAGTAGTACACTTTTGACATACGTTATCATAGACACTGTCCTTACTGTGGCCTTTGTTGTTCCAGGTGCCTAAACGACCCAGCTCCATGTCCCTGCCTCAACAATCACAACCACCCGTATTGATTTCAAAACTTTGATAGATTTGTGCTCGAAGTGGCCATATTTTGTCAGAATAAGTCTTTCAATTGATTGGTTATTAAATTTTGGCAGTCTGTTATGTCTTGTTTGTGGTGCATCCTGTTGCTCTTGCACCACACTCAGTGAGTGTACTCTGTAGTCTGTAGGGAGCAGTATATAGAGCGATTTCAGAGACGGTGCTATTCCCAATCGTCCAGCATCTGGTTGATGATTTTGTCCGATTTAATTAACTGGAATAAATCAGTAGCTATCAGCTCCATGGAAGCATGTCCGCCCAGTTGCATACGCTGGTCAGCTACAGCTTATTGTACATATCTTGCTTGTCTGCATCTGCATGTCTGCGTTCAACAGAAAATAAGTCAGTCCACGCCTGCGTTCAACATGCATATCTTGTTTGTCAAAATAGAAAGAAGGAAATAGGAAATGGTATTTCGCTTGGCTTTTCAGCCGGCTAACAGTGTTTTTTCTCTCACGAGAAATCAGCCAGCAGTGCATAATCCTGCCAGAACAATGCATAATCTTGCCAAGCGAACAGGGACGCGGATGCTCGTAAAAATTGAGCTTCAGATCTTAAGATGGGCTGTTGTTGGTGGGTAAGTTGTGAAAGAATCGTGTCTTTAAATTATACTAGTATAAATTTAGAAAAAATGTAAACACTCATATTAAGTCAAGAACTAAATCCGAGTGAGCAAGTTTAATAACACAGAACTTAACCAGTTGAGTTACGAGTTGAGTTACGCTCTATTTGCAATTGTAAGCAATCCTTAACTGAACGCGAAACAACAATTGATGTGATATATGTCGCATCACACGTGGAAATAATGTCTACCTTGAGAACACAATCGAGGATTCGAGGCTAAATCATGGGGAAAAAATATATATTAATAATATGCAAAGTACGTTTTCAAAAGGAATTTCGTTCCAAAATTATACCTAAACTAGAACTTGGAGTCTGGGAGACCTAACCCAAGTTAAAAGACCGTTTTCCTGGCGTTTGGTAAACTTGAGTGTGCCAGATAGGCCTGCAGGTAAGTAACTGAAATACTGTACAAAACAAAACTGAAATGCTGTACAAGAAAATTATTGGAAATTAAGCTTTATATAAGGAGCTAAATTCCTCTGGGTTGAACTTGTGAGTTGACGTGGCGGCCTCATAGGTGTACTGATTGTGCTACAATCATATTAGAGTATGCACAATCAGGCTGGGGGTGCTTACTCCTTACTGCTTAGTCAAAGAATCGTTTTTTTTTACTTATCATTTGTACCTAGCAGACATAGTGTAGTGCTTAAAATGTGGACAATATATTGGAGTATATATACCAGTGTTTAATGTGCGCTAAGTTACTTGAGCTTATGTTTGCATTGTATGGATTAACTTTATATCGACCCTTAATACTTAATGATATGACATCTCTCTTTAAGCACCTTCATTTTATACCACCTTAGAAGAAGTATAAACCGTCAGAAACTTCTGATGCATGCAATCATGCTTGATAGCTAGGTAAAAAGCTTGCATCTAAAATCCATATGTTCCAAATAAAAATATGGGCTTTTAATCTCTCTCTAGCGAATTCATATTATACAGGGGATAATCCAATTCATATAATATAGTTATAATGAAATTCGCATGTTTCAAACACACCTGGAATGTATATATAGGGGTGTGGCACTGACGATACGGTTTCTAACTCCAAAAATTTGCTATATTTCACTTTGGCAAGTCTCATGTTTTGGCAACTCTTAAAACAATATGACTAAGTAAAAAAAAAATAGTCGCTCTTCAATAGTTTGTTATTTTGGACTTGGCAAAATAAAAAAGAAGGCACATAAGACTTTTTTTTTTTGAGAGAAGAGGCGGCGACGGGAGAAGAAGAGATGCCAAGTTGCCTCAGCTCTCAGGTTGGCATATCTACCAAATGAGGGGGGAGATATGTCAAGTTGTTATTGATGTTAAGTTGTTTCACCAAACTGTTGGAGTCTATTTTTTTTTATTTTGTCAATAATAAATAGATACTAAGCTGAGATAATAAACTATTAAGATGCTAAAAAAACTAAAATATAGTAAACATACATATATACATTGGTGTATATACTGATGGTTTTGACTTTCAAATCACACAATTTTGCACTTGTGGTTTTAGTCATCCTCATCAAAGTTTCCGTCCCATTCTCACCAAAAAAAAAATGGTTTCCGTCCCACACGAAGCTATACGGCTGCGACACCGCATGCTAGCTAGCACGTACTGTATACTAGTATGTACGAGTACTTATATGCATGGTACTCTCCTACAGTCGACAAACTATAGGCACTTGTACTGGATCATCAAGACATCAACACTTTGGTGTGCAAGGTTCCAGCAATAGTTGGCAAGGTACAGAACTGCCGGACGAAAAGACGGCAACTAGTAAAACACCTTGGCAGGCATGACTGCCACACGTACATACGGAGTACTCATCAACTGTGGGTTGAGCGGGCAACTGTACTATCGCATCTCTCTTGCTATCTCCCCATTCAAAAAAATACAACTCTAACATAGACACAGTTAAATTATTTCTAGTGTAATCAAAATTATAAATTTTACAATAAGAAATAAGTATTGTTAAATTTATCATTATAATATATATACTTTTAGTTCTAAATACTAATATTATTTTCTATAAATTAGATCAAACTTAAAATAGTTTGACTAAAAAAATAAAACTAGAGTTACACTCTTTTAGGAATGAACATAATAAATTTTATGCATCACACGCGTTGAACATCAATTTGACTTTCGGCCACATATGTGTATGGCAAACGATGCCGCTTTTGCAAACCGGTATCACTGCCAGATTTGAAGTTGACAATGACCAAGCAGCAATGATGTCTAGGAATTTTTACTTCAACCCAGCAGTGATATCTCGATTCCTCAAAAAAAAAAAAATCTTACTCCATGGCAACCATGGCCGTGAGCCCTGTACAACAACTACGCCACATCAATGATATATCACTGCCAGATCAAGCCATGAGCTAACAGTAATTGTTCGGCTGGTACACAAGTCAACTAATTCCTGCTAATTAATTAGTGTTTTATGAGGAAAAAACAAGCTAAAACAAGATAGAATTACTTTAAGCGAACAGAACAGTAGTATATTAATGTTGAGCCCTGGCCTGGCACAACAGTAGGAGTGTGATAGCAATGCTGAGTTGTAGATTGGTCACTAGTAGAAAAACGCCCTTTTGTCCCGGTTGGGAATGGGCTTTAGTCCCGGTTTTCCAAACGGGAATAAGAATCTGAGACTAAAGGAAGAGAACCTTTAGTCCTGGTTTGTCACAACCGGAACCTTTAGTCCTGGTTTGTCACAACCGGGACTAAAAGTCCTCCTAGCGCAAAAAAAAAAAAACTCCTCCCACTAGTGCGCCTCGTGAGAATCGGACCCAAGACCTCAAGCACAGCCTCGCGTGTAACTTACCACTCCACCTACATAACAAATCTAACAATAAATGAGACGTTTTCCTTTTGAACCAACTCAGCAAGAGACCTTTGGTCCCGGTTCATAATACCTTTAGTCCCAGTTTTTAAGACCAACCGGAACTAAAGGAGACCCTTTACTCCCGGTTGGTGTTACCAACCGGAACTAAAGAGCCCCACCTGCAAGACTGCTGCACTAGCCGTTGAGCAAGGGACTTTACCAACCGGGACTAAAAGTCTCTTTAGTCCTGGCCGCAAAAAATACCGAGACTAAAGCCAAATTTACATTCGGTTCAAAGGTCTGTTCTATAGTAGTGGGTCCGGCAGTGTCCTAACTATAGTATAAAACCGTAGCCTCCTCTTCCTTCCTCCACTCCCATCCCAAGCACAGCTATACAAGGGGGTATTTTCCCTACTTCACTGTTAGAGCCATTTTTTACAAAGATGAGTAACTAGCAATCTTTTAAATTTGTGGTTTGATTTGTTGGTTAGTTTGTTTTTTATTCTCATGCTTGTTTTTTCTCCATTTCAGATAGCGTTTTTATTGAACTCTTTAGGAAGGCTACCGAATTTTTGTGAATCCATGATGGTACCGGTAATTTAAGGTTAGTACCTATGAATTTATTTAATTTGTAGCTATTTTTCTTCGTTATGTTTCTTTTGATTCCCTACCAAACGGGGCTAAAAAGATGTTTGAACTGTATGATCGGTATAAATGTCAGAGCCATACAGGTTAAACCATATCCGGGGCTAGAATCTCCACCTAAGATTATATCATATAAAGGTGAAGATACATCAAGAGTGTACACCAAGTTCTATCTAGAAGAAACTATTCCCTCTTTTCATAACTTTAGCGTCATATCATCAAACTTGCTTATGTGACATCTCAATTAATGAGAATCAAGTCCCACGAAGACTAATCTATACTCCCTCTATCTCTAAATGTTTGTCGGTTTTGCTGGTTGAAAAATAACTTCGACTAAATATACTTTAAAAATATTAATATTCATGGCACATAATTAGTATAATTAAAAGATATTTGAATCTAGTTTTTTAATGAATTTATTTGAATATACAGATGTTGCAAATACTTTCTACAAATTGAGTCAAACTTGCGATATGCATATGTAACACCTCTAGTGTTTAAATAATAAAATATGTCATGTCATCATATGCATTAAGCATCATTCTTGTGAATTGATAGCTTTGTTATGCATTAAAACTAAAATAAGTTTATTCGATTGTGCTTAATATAGCTTGTGATTGCTTGTGATGAATTTAAAATTTCCATGTTTAAATCTTCTTCTAGAAACCCTAATTAAAGGGGATTTAATAGTACCCCAAACATGAATTTCAAAAACTATAAAGATTTAGCATATGCTTGTTAAAGCAAAGTTGTAGATCTTGTTTAATATAACAAAAGTTATTTTTGGAGATTTTCAAGTTTTATTCAAAAAATCTTGAGTTTTTGCAAAAGGGGTAATTCTTTTTAAACTTGTTTTCAAATTAAAATTTTCATTTTGAAAACTAAGCAGAATTTGAAAATGTTGTTATTGACAAAGTTGTATATTATAAAATTTTGAGAAACTTTCCTATTTTCACCTTTTCCTGAAACTTCTTGGAAGGAGGTCCTTTTTGCAAAATACGAGCAGTGGCAGTTCTGTAAATATCGGAACAGTAACCTTGGGCAGCTGGAGGCCACCTTCGCCACCGCTCATGGCGGCCAGCACCTGGAAGCCTGTCGAAGCCGGCCTTCTCCGAGCTTCTGGTCGTCTCCATTCCTCACTTGCTCTCTATAAGTACTCCAGAGCCCGGCCGGAGCTCGTCTTCTTCTCTGTTCGCACCGCCGCACACAGACACAACTCCGGCGAGCTCTGTTGAGCAAACCAAGCACCTCAATATTCAACCAAGCACACCGTCGAGTTCGACTTGGATTCATCTACCTCCAGAGATGCTTGGTTGCGTCTCGCCTCCGTTATTTTGCCCGGCGCAAACCTTCTTCTCCAACTCCGGTGGAGTTCATCCGAGATCCGCCGTGCCATGGACAGAGCTAGTGAAATGTTTTGGTGTCCAACCAATTATTGTTTCGTGATCCTTTATACTCACTGGTGCTCATGCTCTCACTCGCTCTCTCTTTTGCTTACTGTTTTACTCAGAACACCGCCGAGCCATGTTTCCACCGCCGCGGCGTTCGTCTTCGTCGTCGGCGGGCGCCTCCGTTACTTCTCTGCTTCTATTAGCGTGCGCTCCGTACCCGCGGTGAGCTCCTAATACTCCTTGCCCGCTTGGTTGAAGCCAATTCCATTTGTATAAGCCGGACCACGTCGGACCGACGAGTTTCCGCCGCCGTCGTGTCGGTGTCCGGCATAGTCATGTTCTGGTGTTGTTTTCTTTCAATCAAAGGTTTCTACGGCATCGCGTGTGTGTTCTGAGTGTGTCGCGGGTCTTGGTTGAGACTCCGGTGAGCTCAATCGGCGAGCGCGCGTCCGCCAGATCACTGACGCCGCCATGGATGCCGGCGTGGTGCTCTGGGAGGTCTTTAGTACCCATGTTTAGGCTTGATCGGTTCGGGGTGGGAGAGGAAGGTGAAGGTGAGGTCGTTTTGGCAAGTATGATCGTCGCCGGCGAGCTACGCCGCGAGCAGAGGTCGTCGGCGTTCTGGAGACGCCGACATGTGGGGTCCGAGGGTTTAATAAACCGTTTTTCTTATTTTCTGAAAATGAATAGTGTCTGTTTTTGTTATTTTTGTTCTAATTTCTGTGTATCTACAAATAATTTTTGCATGTTCTCTGATATGTGTAGAAAAATAAAATATATAATATCACCTTGTTTAGTACATTTTTATTGTTATAAAAATGCTCATTTTAATTAATAAATGCAATTTCAATGATTTTTAATAAATTAAAAATTGCTCCAAAAATTCTGAAATTTTTTTTTCAATATCTATATGCTCTGAGTAGCTGAACTGAAAAGTTTGAGCTTGTTTTGAAGAAGTTTATAAAAATCACTTTTAATTACTTAATTAATAAATGAAATAGTGTTAATACTTGTTGTTTTTATCTATTCTTTTATAACTCCATAAACCATGAAATTAATTTTTCAACCATGTTACCTCTTTATGTTGCTGTACATAAAGTTTGAGGTCATTTAGACAAACTTTGAAAACATTATTTGTAAATTAATAAATAATTAATAAAACATTAGAAACTCTAATTACTATAGGAATTGAGTGATTTTGGATTGGTTGTTAAACATGTGTCATTTTTCAGTGACAAAAACAATATGAACATGTGTTCTGATGTAATGTTTAGTGTTCAGTTCTTTTGGATGTAATTATTAAAGGAAGTAGTTAATTAAGCAAGAAATGTTAATTGTTTAGTAAACTAGTCAAGTTGTATTACATGAAGGGAAGTTGTACTTAAGGTGTTTAAATTTGATTAGTCATCACTTATCCATGTACTTTTGATTGTTTGGTAAGCATCATGTTTACATTCAAGCATCATCTTAAGCATATCATTAACATCGTGTAGATAACTCTTTGATGGAAGGGTCCATCTTTGATCTGGTGGTCACCTCTTCAAGATTGGGTTTCAATAGTTGTGGTTCTGAATCTGAGCTAGTTCATTCTACAACGAAGGCAAGCCCTAATGCATTCAAACCCAACCTTGTATTTTAAAGTTTTTTTTAAATACACCTATGATTAATTATAGCATGGTTACTATTTAAATAAATTCCTACTTGATGTATAGCCTTTACCTTGAATTATTCATTCTTGTACCTTGATACCGTTTTAAAAATACGAATGATACTTTATGCTGCTTAGCAATGCTTAGACCGATAGAGTCAGATGATTTCCTATCATCTGCGAGACTAGGTGATCACATGATTTCTTCGACAATGGTTTTATTTTTGAGAAGAATAGCGGATTGCTGCGGCAAAGGGCTATGTCTTTAAAGGAAATGATGGAAGTAATAATCGGGACCGGGCGGACATGGTGTTTAGGAGCCATCAGTAGCGACTGGTGAGCGGGTTCTCTTCGCTTGTGTCATTAAGGACCGTCTGGTGAGCGGGTTCTCTCCGCTTGTGTCATTAAGGACCGTCTGTTGTGGATGTCTCAGAGTTGTGACTTTGGAGTACTGATCACATACTTCAGAAAGCTGGACTCTGGCTATTCCAGTCTTAAGAACGGTTAATCCGCACTGGGAGTGGAGAGATGGCGAGAGTAGTGTGTACCCTCCAAGTTCGAGGAACTTGATGGAGGAGTACTATGCTCTCGGGTGGCGAAACCCCGGTCTTGGCTGGAGGATCTAGAGAAAGGTAGTTATATGTGTGTTTTAGTGCTGCATATAGCGTGTGGTTGGGAAGCCCCAGCTGGGTTTAACCAGTTTGAATCGTCGTGTTCCTCGGATATGAAAACATAACTCTGACTACCACATCGTAGTTAATGAAACTTAAACTGGATACATAATGATTCCTTTTGGATATGGTTTGTTGCCTCGTTATCGATCATAAATTCAGATCGGTACTTGAGTAACTTTTTATGAGAACTAAATCAATTTCAATTCTTTTTATAAATGCTCATTTATGCAAAATACTTGATTCTTGTAAAACCTCACCTTGAATCCTATGACTTGCATACTGTTATATATTCACCACAATTTATTTGTCGGGTAAGTCTTGTTGAGTACTCCCGTACTCAGGGTTTGTTAACCCTTGTTGCAGATGAAGTTCCTAGTGCGATGGTTACAGCTTCATGTTGTATGACCGTGGTTGTCGTTGGAGATCAGTCCTTGTGACTCTTGGGCAGAGTTCCTGGTTTGATTCCTTATAGTGTTTCCCACTAGCTTGATGTAGATATGACAATTTAGTTATGTTTCAAATTTATAGTTTGTAATATAACTTCATAAGACTTCCGCTATTTGTATAAACCTCTAAAATGTAATTTATTACAAGTTCACTTCTACCAATGTCTTAATGTGGATCCTGCTCGTAAAGAGGTGGATGACTCGGTTTAAACCGACGACACCTGACAAATCTTGTAAGACTTGGATCATCTGTTAGGATTAAAGTTGAATGGACGATAATCCTGGCAAGTGGGCCCTGTTCTTAGGAGATTATGTCGCAGCATGTAACGCCGATAGTTATTGCCAACACGGACAGTTATTTAAAGACGAAGGAAGTACATGCATGGGTCTAGAGGCTCATAAACTATTTTATTCCATAAATAGAAGTTACGAAAACCATAAACCATGGCTGGACAATAAGGCTAGTCTTAATGGAGTTTCATCCAAGTTTCATAGACATTAAATATGCTAATGTGGCATTGTATTAATGAAGAGAGGGGTGATGAGAGTTTTATGGGACTAGAGAGAGTTTTATAGGGATTAAACTCCTCTGCATTGTTTTCAAAATTTAATTGCGCTAGAAACTGTGCCATAAAACTTCCATTGAGAATAACCTAAATATTCAACGGTACCCAAATCGTGCCACACTCTTAAGGGCCCAGTCGAGTGGAGCTTTTCTTATTTATATCTTTTTAATTGTTTCTCACAAACATTCTCTCTAAGCAAAATATAAATCATATATGCCGTGGTATCATGACATAGATTGGTAGAGTATATCTCACATCAGGAATTATGAAAAAGGATATACTGTACCAACAACAGACAGTGTCATTTCAGAAGCAAAATTAAATATCACATTGGATGTAACAAATATAGTTGTGTATTATATGTGTAACACAATAGAATTAATAAAGCCTACAGTTTTGATATGGCTATCTTATATTATATATATATATATATATATATATATATATATATATATATATATATAATATGATTTTATTAATGCTAAGGTAGCGTGATTATAATTTTTTATTGGAGGGGATAGGTGAAGTATTTTTGTTCTGGAGGGAACGGATGTAAAATTGCACCAACACTGTTAATTGGTTTCGATTTAACATTTTAGGAAAACAATCATCTCACTATCTTTGGCCATGCATGGCACAAAGCGCAACAAAACCCAATTTCTTTTCCCAATTCATTGTATATATGAAGCGTACAAAAGGTTCAATGCAAACATACTGGACTGTATTTGTAATAATTGGAGAGCATTGGCAAGTTGTTAGATGCTAACAAAATCAACTACATATGTAAAATAAAAGGATCAAAGTAGAAAAATCTTTTCAATAATATTTACGGGAATAAACTTTCATTCTTAGAATACAACGCACAAAAGTAGATATGAAATTTTTTAAATTAATAATACCCCCCTAGCATTTTCTTAATAATATGTTTGCACGATATATCTAGTTGAACTCAAATATTTTCATGCATAAAAGGGATAACACATTAAGAGATGACAAGCAATTAATTGAGACAAATTGAGCATACTATATGCCCTCGGTGATTTACTAATAGCTATATATAGGGGCATCCATAACATTGTCACTTAGCTATTTCATGACGTATAGCAGCATCATTGAAATAAATCTCCCTTTTAATCGTCATGCCAAATAACTTGGCCTGTCTAAAGAGATCGATGAGTCACACTAAGCAGATCATTAGAGTGATTCGTCTCTGGACCAAGTTAAGAGCCACGCCTTTGATGTGACCAAAAGTGTCATTCTTTATAAGGAAAGAATAGTCTTTTGCATTGCATTTTCAAATAGTTCATCGGTCTTAAAGAGAATATCCGTTCTCACTTCTTAAGGAATCAAACGATTTCAAATATAAGCAAATCTATATGACAAAATATAAATATTAATGATATTCCCTCCACACAAAAGGATGCAACTATGGAATTTGTGTAAAGTGATAGTAGCTTAACTATAAACTATTACCATTTGTGCAAGTTTACATTGAATAGTATTAACATTTATGTCTTTAACTAGATTCAGTACACAGATATATTTCATAATTAATTTATTAGTACTAATCTTGTATCATAAATGTTAGTACCTTTTTACATAACTTTGGTCAAACTTAAAATAGTTTAACTCTTCTAAAAGTGAAATTGTATCATTTTGTGGATAGAGAGTGTATTAAATAAATATCACTATGTTAATTATGAAATACATTTTCATAGCAAAGCAAATTTATCTGGAGATATAAATGTTGATATTATTTTCTATAAATTTATTCAAGCTTAAGAAAGTTTAACTCACCACAAACCTAGAATATAATTGCATTCTTTTTTACGGAAGGAGTATTAGATTGAGGAAAATAATTGGTGCCCTCATTAGCTAAAAAATACCATGCATGTTACAATGTTTCAAATATCATCACAAAAACAATGTATGTAGTACACCTAAAGTTAAGTGTAGACACAACAATTTAGATTGAAATTCTAATGTATGTTACACCTAAAGTTAATTAAGTTACCTAGTGTATGTGTGTACTGCATATATGATTTTTGCGATGATTTTTAAAATATTGCAACATGGTATTAACTAACAAGAGCGCCATCACCCTGGGCACCAAATCTGCACTCTTAGATTAAAAAGACGAAATAAAAAATCGGTTCGCCTGCATATAGATTTCTAATGCTCCACCTTATCCCGATTCCTATTCTGCATGCTCATATATACACACAATCCTGCGGCTCCACTTCTGCGGTCATGCAGTAACATGGCTTGGTAAACAAACATACAGCTAGCTTATACTGCTTAGGATGCATGGCTTTGGAAGAAGCATATGGTTGTAGAGAAGGATGACCATACAGTTAATTAGGTAACAGAAATGTTAAATCACATTAATAATCTCATGTTTCTTGATTATATATTTATATTAGAGTTAGCAGGGAGGGTGGAACATGCTCTACTCCTGCCTTTATAATATGTAATCAAAATGTTGTGTGCTCTTTTTGGCAGATAAATCGCAAAAAGAAGCAGTAAATTAAAGGCAATACTGAAAAAAAAAAGAACACACATATGCCATTATCTTTACTTCTGAATCAAGCATTTTGGCAAAAAAGTTTGGATATCTTAAATGATAATACAGAAAGCAAGGCTAATATATGCAAGGAATTAAATAATTAAAGCTAGAACAAATAGGTTCTATCATATACTTTCTCCGTTTTTATAATCATCTAATGTGACCAACCTAATATTTGACTTAAGACAAATTAAATTTAATGTGACATGTAAAAACCCGGAGGGAGTACTACTGAAATTTGCACATGTGAAAATAAAAGGATGAAAAAATTCATGGGAAATTCCAGATGACGTCAAAATTCTGGTTAGAATAAGATCACCAAGTTCCTCTTATATATGCTTGCATATGTTTCGTGGAAGGGAAATATACTATCATATGCTTGCCCCCATACAGATATCTAAGAACAAAAATAAGGAAACATGGTAAAAGTTCTATGACAAGTGTGCACTCAACAAAAAATATATAAAGATGAATTATTTATAA
This sequence comes from Microstegium vimineum, assembly GCA_022036555.1. Taxonomy (NCBI): domain Eukaryota; kingdom Viridiplantae; phylum Streptophyta; class Magnoliopsida; order Poales; family Poaceae; genus Microstegium; species Microstegium vimineum. The sequence continues at coordinate 42,264,481 of CM039121.1, read as the reverse complement.
AGGATCAATTGCTACAAAATCAATGTCATATTAAAAGACATTTAAATATAAATTTATTAATATAGATTTTTATACTCTAACTATGTATACATGTTGACTCATTGTTGATACAAATTTATGAAATCTTACTTTTAAAATCAAATAACTAAAAAGAATGTTGGCAGTTGATCAACGAAAAAAGTTTACCGCTCACCTATATGGAAAGGGACTACACATGTACTAGCAGTAACTTTTCTAAAGCTTCCATCACCTTGAAGCACATCACATCGATCTTACTAGTACTAGAGAATAGTTTTTTTACCACGTGTCACACATTTCTCCACGCAAATTAATCTAGCTTTGCTTCTAGGCAGTTCATTCGACGTAATTGGTATTCCGGATGGGTAAATATCAACACTTATCTCTATCGATGCTTTGCGTCTGCTATCTCTTCAAGACAGGATATTCTCTTGAATGTATATATCTTTGGCAGGTTCAGTTAACATAATAACCTAGCTAGTATACGTATCAAAAAATGAAGCCTCGCTGTATGCTTTCCATCAAAAATTAAATTTACATTGTTGTTATCCCTCAATCTTTTAGCCAATAGCATATCATGCAAGTCACGGCAACAACAAAGATTTATCCAAATGCAATAGATAAGCAAGTACAAACTCATCCGAAAGTGGCAGCAATTTTTTCCTAATAATTACCAAGAAAACCACCAACAACACCAAGTGACTAACCAAAGGAAGCAAAGATCGTAGAAAGACCTTATGAGTGTTGCATACTAATGCCTTCACGGCGTGTATTTGCTAGGTGGACGAAGCTCCTGTACTGAACGAAAAGGAAACATGGCGAATGGATTGCTCAGCACTAGCACAATAATATAGCAATAAAAAAGAGGACCACAAGCAAGATGCAAACCTAACAACGAGGCAACTCTCATCACAGCAAAGAAAGCAAAGAAAATTCCAACGATGTCAAACCAAATGGAATGCGAACAAACAGACAAGACACACACTTATGCACCACACATCAGTAAAGCTAGCTAGCTATTTGCAACAATACCGTGCTCCCTTTTACTTCAAAGGGATTGAAGCTGTTGCGAGAACGAGTAAGGGAGCAAGACCCAAAGGCTAAAGGATGTGCATGAGACAGAGAGAGAGAGAGAGAGAGAGAGAGAGAGAGAGAGGGCCTAACCTAGATGCAAGCTTATTATCTGGCAGGGGTGAAGTGTGGACACCTTCTTTGCCAAATATGGCTCATCTCTTTGCCTCCTCCATGCTCCATTTTTGACCCAACAAGAACTTGATCAACCCCACCACCATGACCAACCACTGCACCCGCCTGCCTGAGAAGTGAAAATCCGGAAAGAACAAAGAAACCTTGAAACAAGATGGACTAGCAGAAACGAGAAGAGAGAGAGAGAGAGAGAGAGAGAGAGAGAGAGAGAGGGTAAGGAGCGCGCGAACGTAGTTACCTGTTGATAACTTCTCCGTGTTGCAGTGTACTGGCAGCATCTCCATGCTTCAGCTCCCAAGGCGAAGAGTGCTACTGCAAGATGAGATTGATACAGAAAATTTGGGGATAGCAAAAACTAGTAGCGCCAATCATTTACTCCGGTACTACAAGGCCTATAGCATCTGGTACTACTCAGCATCCGTGTCGCCCCTCGGTAGCAGTTCCAGCAAGACTGAAAAGACCACTGAACAAAAGAGGAAAAACCATAGGGTGTGAAGATCTAGGAGATAAGTGATAGTGTAAAAAAAATAGGAGAAAAGCCATAGTTACATAGGCATATCTGCTCTGTCTCTTATGAATGAGTCTCGGAAACATGTAAGGTACATAATCTTTGTGATAAGCAAAAAGCCCCCATCAAAACGGCTTAATTGAATTGAAATCAACTCTAACTCTGAATGGGTTTTATCACGACTAGTGCATCTAGACGGGAGGTAAGCCATAAAAGAAAGAGGCTGACAGAAAGAGAAGTGAGCACGCGACGAGGACGACATACATATTATGCCGTTCGTCGCGCCGTGTGCTCACTCTCTTCTGTCAATCTCTCAAGAGCCTCCCCACATCTAGAAGCGCCTTACTCAATAACTCTCAACATAGCCAGCCACACATACCTTCGGAAATTAGATCAGAAGTTGCAAAACCAAGAAATTGAAGAGGAAAAACCAAACAAACCCCGCGAGCATGAGAGGAAGAACAAAGAGAGAGGGGGCCTTTGTTGTTCTTGGATCCGGTGAGCACTCGCCGTACAGGAACCGAAAGGAGGGGTGCTGAGAAATGGACACCCTTGTCTCTCTCTCCTTCCCTGTGTGGTCTTGGTGTTTGGTTTTTGGAGCAGAGGAGATGGATGGGATAGGTGGTCGTACCTTGCCTCTCAGTGCTGCAACCTAGCCGCATGGTTAAGTACTAGTACTACTGGTGGCAGTACCCTGCACCTGCCAAGTAGTAGTTCCAATCAGCAACAGTTAACACTGCACTCCTTTTGCTTATGGATTATTACTACTTTATTATTGAGAGGACAAGACGCCAATATAAAACAGGTAAATAAAAAAAAGGTTAGTACGGTAATACTCCAGCAGCTAGGTGTTTCAAAAGGGATAACACAGCAGCTTCCTTGTACCGTTGAGTTCCCAGCTTATCTGTCTCGCTGAACAGCTCGCACACAGCTGAGGTCTGAGGGAGGTGCATCCGTTCATCATGTGACATCTCCTTTTTCTTTTAGAGACAGAATCATGCAGATGTGCCTAGCCTAGTAGTAATAAAGAGAGGCTAGCCTGGTCAATTCATTCAACTGGCTCACACAGATTTCCGTGTCTAGGGTTTTGTGAGGTCGCAGTAGTTTACAAGTCGGCTAAATTAAATAGTTAGCACTGAGTGTTAATAGTTCTAGTGCATAATATGAAGGTGCAGTACTGCAGTGGGGTCTTTCTTTCCTATATATCCAACCTGAAATCGTCCCTGAAGTTCTGTAAAGCGCCGCACTGATCTGCCTGGACTCTGGACCTGGATGTACGCATACGGTTAGTGAAATGTCATTTACAGGCAACCTACCAACTGGTTGGTCAACCATTCAAGGCATCCCCTTAATTTGTGCTAGTCTTCTAGATGCGGGCGGCATTATTAATCAATTTCATTTCATGGATGGGTCACTCTCAAGTCCCAACTGTCTCACGGGGTGTTTAGATCCAGTAAATTAATTTAGCACGTTTCGTTCGTTTTGCAAATTATAACTGTGTATTATATTTAATACTTCATACATGCATGATTCGATTTGACAGAAAATTTAAAATTTTGAAGGTATCTAAACCAGGCTCTGCACAACCGCTGGGATCGGATCAGAGAACGAAGCTAGGGAAGCTCACCTCAGCTGTCCGACGTCCAAGCATTGATGGTGATTGCTTCCGCTTGTGGCTGGCTGTTGCCATTTCCGACTTGTGCCAAAGAGAGGCCTCTACATCCAAGAACGAACCAACAGTAATCGATTGTATTTAAGGCATTTCTCTTTCGTTAGGATCTCGTGGGATAAATCCAATTTTTTTGTAAATACTGTAACACACACAGCAATAGTAGTAATAACCAGCCAACTTATAGAGTTTATTAGCAACGAGACACCGACAAAAGACATATGGGACGATCGATTAACAAACACAACAGGGTGCTGGTCGATCAACCGGCCTGCAGGAGCACAATAATGGCACTGCAGGACGTGTGTCTTCATCTATACCACGGGTTATAAAAGCTAGACATAAAATCCCTTTTATCTGCATGCATAACTTGATTTTGCAAATTTTCTCAAAATGACTTGATTTTACAAAAAAACTCACCACAACACACATGAATTAAGATGGATATATGAACATTAAAACAAGGCCTTAATATATATTCAATCCCTCAACGGGGCTCGGAGTAAGGTGTGTATGTCCGTTTAAGGGGTGAGTGTGTTCCTTTTCTCTATTAATGTAGAAACGGACGCTTAGCCTTGTTCGTGCAAAAAAAAAGTGCACTCAAGGTAATTCATGATTGTGGTAGTGGTTGTCCTAAGTTAAACTTGTTTAAGCTTGACCAAGTTCAATACAATACGAAATGTGTTTTATATATTATACCTGTGTTGTTGTCATAAATGTTAGACGTTTTGGCTTTTCTAAATACATTGTTTTTACCATGTACTTCCTCTGTCCCTGAAAGAATAGATTAACTTTAACTTAATTTCTTAAAAATAATATTAAAATTTATGGTATCAAATTAGTAGTATTAGATTCACCATAGAATATATTTTCACGTGATGCTCATTTTATGTCTTAGATGTTATTATATTTTTCTATAAAGTTAGTCAAAGTTAAAAAAGTTTAAGTGGTACGGATTCTAGGAATTGATTTTTTCAGGAACAGAGGGAGTATTTAGACATGTCTTTTTTTTTTAGAATTACACAGTTACAACGTAGACACTCAAACATGCACGTACACTCACCCCTATGAATACACGTACGCAAAAGCCTTCACGAAGTCACCACAGGCGCCTCGCTGTCGACGGGGACGTCGCCTACCACTGAAAGCGTAGCGCCAAATTCGCTCCCACGGGGAATCGAACTCAGGACCTGTGGGGTGCCGCTCGAGTGACTTAGCCAACCAGACTAAGCACCCTTTAGCGTATTTAGACATGTCTAAGTGCATGGCGAAAGCTATATATCTAGAAAAACCAATAGATAATTTGCAATGGAGGGAATACAATTTTGCATGAAATTTGTCAAACTTACGAGTGCTACAAAGTGGGGGCCTACATTCCAAAGGCTTGACTTAGGACAACTCTAGAACTTGATTTATTTAGGGACCAAGGAAGTACCGAGGGCAGTTCTAGTCAAGAAACTATATGTGAGATAGTTTCCATACTTTACAAGTCATATAAATACTGCGCAAAGAAATCGTATTCTTAATGGATAGTTTCTTAAGAGTATATTTTGTCCAACAATATGTCTTCTCTCTATATACTCCCTCCGTCTCCGAATATAAGGCGTGATTTGACTTGGTGCGGTCTTCAAAAATATATTTTGACCTATAATTTCTCTTATAATATATAATCTATAGGAACAAAAGTTTGATCATTAGAAAGTACTTCTAAATACAAATCTAATGTGACCACTTTTGTAATACAAACTTTTAATATAATTAGGCTAATGTGTTTTCATATTAACCAACTATTACACTCTTTCTATATTTTTCAATAACATGTCTTCTCTCTCCTATTAGCAACCTATAACACTCATTCTACCTTCTTTCTTCTTTAATTTTAAAATACCACATCACGATTTTGCTTAGTTATTACTACCACCCTAATTGATGCCCATAGAAGTCGTCCTAATTTCTAGGTTATTAAGACTGCACTAAGCATGAAAAAAAATAGTACTGTCTCTTACTCTTGAAAATCTACCACCAATGGAATTCCTTATTCAGTCGGCTCTAGTCCTAGGACGAGAGACTAGCAAGGAGTATCGTACCAAAAGGCTGTCGTCGCTATGCGATGGACGTTAGTCCAGTAATAATCCACCAGTACCTTTCGCTTCGTCCTATACAGCCATGCCGCAGCGGGCATTTCGTCTCACCAGTCACCACCATGCATCCTCATGACACTGTCGCCGAAGAAAGAAGCGTGCGTCCTCGTCTTCCCCTTTCAAGTAAAAAAAGATCCAGTGAGAGGAAAGAATTTCTCCTCTTCTCTTATTTTCATCTCGTCCTTTACATACGTTTCGTTTTCGGGGTGGTGTGAGGTGAGAGGTGGACCGGCAATAATAGTTAACAACTGGACATGTCGAGCATTTTCCTCACCCGGCCGTGTCGATCCATGGTTGGTCCTTCCCACGCGGGCCCCACGGATGTGGGTGTGACCACATCCCCTGACGTGGCTGCCTCTGAGTGGCCACAGGTGGGCCCATACCGGCCGGTGTCCCTGAGGCTTGGAGGTTGGATCCAGGAGTCTTCTCTCCTCTCTCCTGGTCCTGGTTGCTGATTGCTACTTTTGCTGGGCACCGCACCACGGAGGGCTAGTAAGAGTGGGCGCGTACCAGTAGTCCAGTACAACGTTTTTTTGGTGCTGGGAAGGATTTGTTATAATCCACTCCCTGAAGAATGGATTAGTGACAAATCCCCTTCTGAAAATGACATCTGCATGTATTTCATCAGCTCCACGCCTCCACAGACCACGGGTAAGCTCCAAGAGTATTGACCCTTCCCTGGAAATGACATAACATATACTCCCTCCATCCTAAATTGTAAATCATTCCAAGAATTTTGGAGAGTCAAAGTTTCTCAAGTTTGACTAAACTTATATAACAATATAATAATATTTATGATGCCAAATAAGTATTATTAGATTCGTTATTAATTATATTTTCATCATATACCTATTTGATGTTATAAATCTTTATAATTTTGTCTATAATTCTTGGTCAAACCTGAGATGCTTTGACTCTTCAAGATTCTTGAAATGACTTACAATTTGAGATGGAGGAAGTACTTTTATGAGCTCATACATAGCCACATCTGGGCTCATTCTAGGAATACTCTTAGAAGATGCCCATTAATAATTGAAAATAATTGTTCTACGGTACAGTTTCATGGCTCATGACACAAAATTGTTTCAGCATTGCAGCACACACACATGGCTTGTTCATAACCTCCTGTTGTGGACGTCCTTTCAGGCTATCACTGTCCACACCGTGATTCATTGCCCAGAGCAATCATGGAGAGCATCAGGTTTCAAATACTTTGAAGGAATAGTCCATCCAAGATTCCAACATACACTAAATTGATATGGACATCTCAAGGCAATTGGGAAACAAAAGATCAAGGCAATTAGGAAACAAAAGAATCAACAGATCAATTTATAAAATACTTAAAGCTCAGAAACTCGCATGGATATGCTTCTTTAGACGTTAGCTAGCTGGGTATAGATCTCACTGTGGTCTCCCTGCAGTTCAAATTGTACTATTTTGTATAACCTCAGACGGTTTCGTTTGTTTGTTTGTTTTAAAAAAAAGTAGTTGTGTTTCCATGTTACATTAAACAGCTACTGCCTCAAGATTCCATCTGACTAAAGTTTAAGATTTTTCTTATTAACAACCATGGAGTGCTAGGTAATATTGTACATGTCCGACAATGGATACACTAGCACTTTTCTGTATAACAAATTGTATTCAGCAGTGATTTGATTTGATGTCATAGATTTAGTGTCATGAAGATTGGATTTGAAAGTCATACTTATCTGTGGGCTAGGTTATGGATGGTACATAGATTATGTTTTTGTCCTGTATAAGCCTAGTACGCCGTGCTTGTAAGATGTATCCTTACAGCTCTAAATGTACACCCATGGTCCATGAATCTGAGCTGGGCGCTGTAAATTCTGCACATTTTATTATACTTTCTTTCCTACTAGGAGGTCATCTAGTTTTGATTGCTATGTTGAATGAAATTTTCCAGAGTCCTGCATTGCTACTTGTTTTTGGAAGGCCACAAATCCTTACCCACCACAGAAATATTTTTCTGCAGCAACTATAAATTCTTGAATAATTAAGCATCCAAGGCAAGCTCTCTTCATATTTCACGCACGCGAGGGCGCGCGCGCACACACACACACAGAGCTTAAAAGTTCACTTTCTTCGAAGAAGTTAAGAAAAAAGAACTACTTGTTGTTGTGCTACCACTTTTTAGCAATTCAAGTGGACTCAAAAAATACCTAAGTGCACGGAGAGGCTGTTGCACAAATAGACCACAAAATAAATTTCGCCATTGACCAATACATGATAACTACTGAACACCCAAGTGTTGAATTGCTAGATTTAACTAGATCAAAATAAGCAGACAATAATCACTCATATTGTTAGATAAAGGAAGAGGTTAAAATACTAACAACCAAATAGGAAGTTCAAGTAATACATACTTTGGAGTTCCCATGTTTGAATTGGCATAGCTTCAGATCAAAGCAACCTGCAAGAAAAAATAAATTGGTTAAATTTCCTTTTTTTTAACAGATCTCTAAAGAATTCTACACCTCTTTTAAATTTTTTACACCAATCCTAACATTCAAAGAGAAATATCTAGTTGAAACTTGGTACAGTCAAATCTTCTAAAAACCTTTGCATATATCTAGGCGATCATTTTTCATAGAAAAACTCCTCAAAAAAATCCATAGAAAAAAACTATTTTAAAAATACATCAGAATCCAATCAGTTAGGATAATGACCTGGCCTTTCTTAATTCTCATTTGAAAACAGAGCTGTGGCAAAGTAGCCTACAAACTATCACGTAATACAACCAATCAAACATTGCCGCAAATTTACAACTACAGTTTAACGGGACCATACAGCTTAACAAAGTCGGATTACTGGTAGAACTAACACAGACACCATAAAAGGGAGATAGCGATAACACAATTTTGTTCTCATTAGAACACAGGGCGAATCCGTTGAATGTTTTTTAAACAAATGATTACACCAGGATATTTTTAACATTTCTGCTTCTATGTACTATGTTCGCTCAAAATGTATTCATTGGTGGCCAGTACACAACATGGATGGAAGATCATACCAACAGCAGCAAGGAGTTGCAGTTCAACAGATTTGGGAGTACTCTAAATTAAACTAACGACAGCTCTAAGTGGAAAGTAAGAAAATAGAAGCTTACAATTATGTCTCAGATGAAAATCACATGTCATGAAACCCTATTTCTTGAGAAAAGAATCACTATCTCCATTAAGTAGTCCCATCTGTGGAGGTAGCATTGTTTTACAATAGTGATGCATTTATCTCGTGCTTGAGCTCTAGAAATATCTTTAATCACATGTGGAGAATCTAGTTTGTTTCTTCCTTTTGTTTTATCTTTTTCTATTCCCTTTCATTTCTTCTTTTGAGAACCAGGAGCTAGTTTCTTAGGTCCATTGCAGCATGCTACATCATCGGAGTCTGCAGATCACTCCAATTTTATCCCAGTGACTTACAATGCAACTATCTTCTTTCACATCTTGATGAGATTTAACAATACACAGATTACTGCATTTTCCTATAAGGTGGTGCAAATGTAGCTTCCTCGTGATGTTGACACCTACTTGGTGGGTGCATCGACATCATATATCCTGTTGAGTGTAAAGGTGGTGCAGATGTGTGCAACCAAGACCAGCAATGCATTAGATAGACAAGATAGGAAGGTGATGTACGACCAATTGCTAGCCAAGAAAACACTGGATCAGTTTTAAGTCCTCTCATGCTATCTAAGAGAAAACTGTGTGATTTCAAGAGCTCTAGCCTTAGGTGACAACTGAAGCTGAATTTGGATAGAATAGTAACCCATTCATGTTTTGACACCTATGCGGTTTCCTTTTCAGAAGAGAATAGATGCAAAGCTTCCATTGGGCATGCCATGACAACTCTTTCTCCTGTCATTGTCAAGAAAGCAAACAGATAAGGGAACAAAGAAACATGTTGCATCCAATGACCAGTACGTTGAATTTGGTTGCCACACCAGTCAGGCCTGGAAGCAAAATAGGATCAATGATGCTGAAATATGAGCATTGGTTAATTGATCGCCTTAATGTCCTACTGAAGCTGCTTTTTTGTTTTCATTTTTTATTTTTCCCCCGAGAAAATTTGTTGGCAGATGACACGTCTTCTCCTTCCACTAAGAAGCCAACTTTTTGACACTGAACTGCAGTCTATAATAAGCTAGGACCACTGGCAGGAGCCTGCAAGGAACACTCACCAGTCACCAACAATCCATGATATAAGGTCCAGAAAAATGTCTGCATAAAGACTGCACTATGGTAAGCGCCCCACAGACTTTGCACCAATTGACAGACAAGTGGTCAAAGTCAAGTTGGATTGCACTACAATAATTTCTCATGGGGCCTACACATACACTCGGTCCATCCCACCCATGATTCTATGACTTGGGCCAGTTGTTGCATTCTGGTGCTGGAATGGAGCACTAGCAGTTTACAGGAGCATACTTTGGGCACCTTGGTGTCCTAACAGGAGAGTGACAAAACTGGTCAGACCACACAATCAGTGCTCCTTTGTGAAATGGGACACAAGTGGACTATTATGAACTTGCGATCGAATTGTTACCCGCGAGGAAAAATCAACTTTATTATTACTATAAGGAAACTAACAATTTGTCATGAAACTTGTACTGAGCACTGTAATATAGCAGTTGAGCACCCCAACAGTCATGTTGACATGCACGGAACAAATTTATGCAGGGTGTCTGCTTTCAAGCAAAGTTGTTTTCAGTTAACAGCTGTACTATCAGCTTGTGGAAATTATTCGACTCAGTTGTGGTCACTACATCAATAGTTGTAACTTGTAAGACTCGTCTAGAATCTGGTACAGTTAGGGGACACATAGTGGAATGGTATTGCCATACTGCCATCCTTCATCGATGGCCTACAGTTCCAATTCTTCAGCAAGTTTAACCTTCCCCAGTTGCACAATTGCAAGCAGCTAAGCACAATCAAATTACTATCAGTATTGTGATCGCCATTTAATTTATTTTGCCCTTGATACTTTGTTTCCGAAAGGTCAGCATAACTAATTAGGTGGATAATTCACTGATTTCGTCCAGTTAACACAAAAAAGGAACTACCTATTCCAGCACAACAAATGCGATTCCTAGGGATCAGCAATCCAGGGGTCAATCAACTGCCAGAACCTCCTTTTCTCTTCCTAACCATCATATGATCAGTTTCAGCTAAACACTTTTATGGGCTTTATATAAGCATGGCTGCATGGGCTTGCACCAGAGGGCATGCTACAAGCGGCTGGCAGCATGTTACAAAACCATTTTTTAATGCATACAAAGCCATAGTTTGGTATCACTATGCATGTTATAGCATCATTCATGTTGCACACGATTACCTGGTCATATTAGCAGCAACAAGTAACTGCCAGGTTGGCAGGCAACGTGAAACCTAAAGGTTCATTATCCCTAACGATGAGTATAGTTATACAAGAATATAAAATTTTCAACTGTATCATGAGTATAAAAATACTACATCAAAATAAAAACACGGACAAAAGTGAATATAATACACATGGATCAGGAGAATTTGTAAGGCAGCAGGTAGAAACACTGGGCGAGGATTGATCTCAGTACCTTGGCCACATGCTCCCTCTTCCTACGAACAATGCCAAAAATGCACATGCACAGCAGTTTTCCCTTGGTACGATGCCAGAACTTAAATCCTTAAACCATAAAGCTCAGTCTCATCGAGCTGCAGTTGGAAATGGGGACGAACTGCCCCCTACTTCTTCTCAAGTTCTCACCTGCACACCCCACTACCAATGTCATCTTCCTTTCATGTTGGCATCGTCCTAATAAATACCTCAGTCTTTTTTTTATCTCCTCTATTCCTCAGTCTTTTTTTTATCTCCTCTATTCCTCAGTCTTTACTTAATATATAATGGAGAGGAAGTAAGACATTGAGTTTGGTTGTTTTCTAAAACAAAAAGAATATTCCCTTTAGCAATTTCTGACATAAGTGTCCATTTTGGGTTCGCATGGATTTATCAATTTCGGTTAAAAAAAATAACGACTGCCTACCAATTATATAACTAATTATAACAACTAACCACCAGATATGAGCTCAGATTCGGCAACATAAACCAAAAACAGGGTAAGCAATGTACAGTAGAGGGTCATCAAGATAGCTGTTACATTTAGGAAGCAGTAATAATTTAATTGTAAAGTCATTGACATTGATAGTAAACTGCAAGAATCTACAGCGCACAGTATGCATAATCTCGCTGCACAGATATAGAATGTGCGATTACTACCAAGTGCAAAAGGAAAATAGCATATGCAATGATTTTAGATGGATTTACCTTGCCCAATGAATCAGGAGGTTTTGGATCGAACAAAAACAGAGAACCATCGGAACTGAAAACGAAATCCAAACCTCTGCATTTGGAAATTAACGCAAAGTATCAGCGACGCTTATCATGGATTCCTCCCGCAACACCAATCAGACACAAACACGACTCGCCACGCTCCCTCCTCAAACTCCAAGACAATGTTTCCCACACAGAAACGGCCGGTGGCTGAATTTCCGTCGCAGAACCACCAAATAAGCGGAAATCGCGCCGATCAGAACCGCACGAATTTTAAACCCCAGAAAACAAGCAGCGAATTCTCCGCTGCCACTACCCACCGCAGCAGGTGATCCGATCGAGACAAGCATAGCAAGCAACCAGGATGTTAAAGTAAGGGAGGGTATTGGGAATTTGGGAGTTCTCGACCTGGAGAGCGAAGGTAGGCGAACGGAGCTGGAGCTGGAGCCCCCGCAGAGGCGCTCGCACTCTATCGGTGCCTGTGCGGGGAGGAGCCTAGCCTAGGTTCTGGGGTTCGAAACTTTGGAGCGGCGGTGGTCGGTGAGCGGTGCGCGCCGGGTGGAGGCTTTTCCTCGCGCGACGAGGGCGGCGAGTGGAGTGGCGACACGGGCCACACGGCGGCAGCAGGGGTGCGGTCGTGCGGAGCGGCTGTCGGGACTCGGGAGAGAGAGCGAAAAGAACAGAGCACGCGGTGGGCGTAATCGTAGTCTCTTAACAGGCCCTGGGGACGAGCGTTCTCGTTCCTCTCGGGTCTCGGCCTTTTCAACAATAATGGGCCCAAAACTGGAGTGATCTATATCGCTAAAAGTAGGAGGTCGTAAAAGATGGGCTTTAGGTACAATTACTGTGGGCCACCGATTAGGAAAAAGCCCATTTATACCTCTATACCTCTAAAACTGTAATGCACCAGGCCACCACCCGTGATCACTCCACAAACTCCTCGGCTAAGACTAAGAGCATTTTTAAAAGACTTTGTAAAATACACTTTATAAGCATCATTTATAGAGTTATTTTGAGTAAAAATCGTTTTTTATATTTTTATACTCTCCAACTGTTTTTTCTATACCTCATACAAAGTTTAGAGAGTCATTCTCATCTTCTATATTTGGGCAAAACCAACCAAAAAATCGTTGAGCAAAAGGACTACCTCAGCAAAGATTTCTCCGGTGACTACACCAAAGAAATCATGTGCCCTTGACACATGTGCTATCCATTGCTGACTGTTGCTACGCCTTTCTCTAGTGACTTATCCGATGGCCTACCGAAGAATTCCAGTGTACTATCTAGAGGACGACTGAGTCATCTCTTGGATACACCTCTAATCTCCGATGACCTTACTGAAAGTACATCGTGCACACTTCCAACTTTGCCTCTTAGACTGGACCCACTTGATTTTCCCACTGCCCACACTAGGAAACTTTGGTGCACTTCTTCAGTTCTCGACTGATCGAATGTGTTTCCTCGCGTCCATTTGTCTTGTCTTGTCTCATAGTTTCTTGCTTGTCCTCTATGGTGTTGAAAAGGCTTCTCTTTGATCTTCCTTTGAGATGTTAATTGGTTGATGTCCACCTTAGACTACCCAAGTCCATCTCTTGCATCCATAAGACTAACTACCTTTTATACTAGCAAATATTGTTAATCGAAATCACAATGGTATGGAACGAGAGTGAATATGAGATTCAGGAGAGATGAATAGCAAACTAATTCGAATGAAAACATGATGATGACGGTCGGGATTCAAAAAGGAAAAATATGAATGCCGACACATATATAGAACAAAAAAAACATAATATCTTGATATGCTCTGACTCAACCGTCTTGATACTACTAAGACATAAATGATTATAGAAGATGACAAGAGTGTAACTAATATTATGAGTCCACAACACAGACAAGCCAACACCAGTCCGGTATCGTGTGCAGGGACGACGGAGGGAGGGTCCGATATGGCTGTAGGCATGGCGGGTCTCCCCCATGAATTGAATGGCGTCCGCATGAATGCCCGTCTCAAGCTCTGAAGTCTGAAACTCTGAATTCACAGATAGCAGTCTCAAGCAAAGCAGGAGCCGTTATTTGGGCTGGACGCTGGCACATCCGCACCGCACCGCACCGCACCGCGTTCTCTATATGGGCCATCGCCGTGGCCTGTTAACACGCCGCTAGCACAGCATGCAAGTGGTTATGGTTTGATCCCTGGAATCCGGCCCAGACGCTGGGAGAACACGATGGGACTGCAAGTCTGCGACGTCCGCGGTTTGGTGAATGGTACGGCGAACCGCCAAATGCCGATGCCGTAGGCGCCTTCCACGCAGTGAGTCGCCGGCGATGCGACGCCAGGAACCATGGACGCCAGTGCGTCGACCGTCGAGGCACAACAATCAGGTAAGGTCCAACCGAATTTGTTATTTTCAACCGTTGCTTCATTGGATTTTTAGTCAACTACTAATCAGTTTGTACTGTTCACGTATGCTATTCAGTCTCCTTTAATCCGTACAGTGGTTCTATATAAAGCATTTGTATTGTTTTGCTCTGTTATATTTTTGTTGCAAACAGATTACACATTGTGAATGCAGAAGAGCCATATGTATTGTTTTCATTAAGATCCAATATGGAATATGTAATTGTATTTTCGAGCCAAGAAAAAAAATTGTTGCGAACCCTTTTGGATTGTTAAGTTTTTTCTAGGGTATATCTATGCTCGATATTTATTTCAGTGTGGCAAGCTACCTGAAATAATGAAATGGAAGAAGAACATGGAGAGATTTTTAGGTAGCTAGGAGAACTAGTTTCTCCATGATCTCTGATCTTTTGCTATTTTTCTTTAATTGGTGCCTTTGCATGCATTCAATATGTCTAATGAACTGAAAAAAAATCATATATGTCTGTTTTTTCTTTGCACTGTACTATTGTGGCAACTATCCAAATGTAAGATCCCTGCATGCTTGACACATTATATCGCTGGATGGTGTTGTTTGTACTAGCAGAGACAGACTTTATTTGCTTTGCGAAACAGGATTTAGAGGCTCCATATAACTTTCTAGCCATGGATATTCATCTCCATGCCATAAATTGATAATATTGTCCGTCAGTGAGCTCAAATGCTTCACATACTAATCTTAACCCTCACTAACAGGTGAAACATAGATATTTGATGTGTACTGATCAGTAATTGTTACATCGAATTGAGTGTTATCAAACGAGGTAGTGGGCTCTAAACTCAATCGATTAGCTATTCTGAAAGTTTATGCCAAGATACTTTGTTTTGACAGAACGACATCTTTGGGTCTGCAGGTGTGAAAGGATCAAGATGTCCAAGAGAGGGGGTGAATTAAGCTCTTTTAAATTTCTAAGCAAGAATTAAACCTAGCAAGAGCATTTTAACCCTCTAGTGTTTTTCTCAAGTGTGTCCTAGCTACACAAGCAAGACATGGCAATGAAAGCGGTAAAGCCCTATGCAATTCTAGTCAAGCAACACAAAGGTAATGCGGAAAGTAATGCTTGAAAGTAATTGCAATAAGTAAGGAGAAGAGAGAAAGCAAGTTGACACGACGACGTTTTGCCGAGGTATTGAGGAGTCGACACTCCCCCGTAGTCCTCGTTGGAGCACCGCGCACGGTATCGCTCCCCCTTAGTCCGCGCAAGGACTAAGTGCTCTCTACGGGTTGATTCTTCGCCTCCCCGGCTCGGTGAATCGCCCACAACCGATCACAACAACGCTTGGGCCATCCACAATGATCTCCAATGGATGATCACCAAGCAAACCTCCGCGAAGCCGTCTAGGTGATGTCGATCACCAATAGTAGCAAGCACTAACACTCACTTCACCAAGGCTAGTCTAGTGATTGAATGGATGCACACTTGCTATCTCTAAGCAACTAGTGAGAATCAACACATGGAATTGCAATTCACACTCTCACTAGGGCCCTTGCACTTCTTGCTCTCTCACAAGACAATATCAGCAATTGGAATGAGCAAGAGAGGTGCCAAGGGGCTGATGGGGAAGTATAAATACCCCCCAAGCCAATCCCTAGCCGTTTGGCACAAGATACACTTGTCTGCGTCACCCCGGACGCAAGAAACAGGCTGGGGTTCGGACCAATGCACATGCGTCCGGACCCCCTCAGATCACATCTTTCAGCACATAGAACAGCCTGTCCGGACGCTGTTCCTTGTCCGGACGCAGGCCACCGGACAGCGTCCGGATGGAAAAGACCCTCTCTGGAACTCTCTGTTGGAGTCCGGGCGCTCCCTGATGGTCCGAACTCACCTCACCGGACTGCGTCCGGACTCAAAACCTACTCTCGGGAGCTCTCTGCTGGGGTCTAGACGCAACATGCAGTCCGAACCCTACACTATTCACAGCGTCCGGACGTGCTGACTGAGCTGAACAAACCCTAGGGGTCCGGACGCACACCCAATGGTCCGGACCCTAGGTTTCTCTAGCGTCCGGAGCTCCTTTTCGAGCCAAAACAGCATGCTTCCAAAATGGAAGTTGCTCTACAAGGTCCAAGGACTATTTCTAAGCTGCCTAGTGCTAGTTTTCACAAGTGTGCACCACACCTAATCACATAGCCTCTCCTAGGTCAAGCTACTAATTAGTACGCCCCTTAATAGTACGGCCAAAGGAAAAAAAAGGTGTTAAACTACTCTAAGTGTCTCTCAACTCCAATGACACTTAGACCTAGTCTAATCTTCAACCTTGTCGCCAATCCTTTGAAAACCGAAACAATTCCAATAAGGGAAACGAATACCATGATAGTCCAATCAACCATCCATTACCATGACCTAACTTTCATATTGCCTCTGCAAAACACACGTTAGTCATAGTAATCTTGTATTGTCGTTAATCACCGAAACACTAGTGGCCTAGATGCTTTCAATCTCTCCCTTTTTGGTGATTGACGACAATACGCCATAGAGTATGATAAGAGAGTTTTATTTTGGTTTTCAAGTGACTTGGTTTACCTAAGCATGGGTTAGTGAATAAGAATGAATAATACATGCTTAAGTAATCCAAGCCACAACTTGTAGTAAAAGATAAGAATCAAGTGCAAGTACAAGAGATATGCTCAACATGAATATATCGAAGTAAAGCGCGGAAGCATATCATGAACAAGAGCAAGTGACATAGCATAAACATGAGAATGAACCACATATGTCACAAGCACAAGTGAATCATCACACAAAAGCATATGCAAGAAGGGTAAACATGATGCATGAGTACGAGAGAAGTAAGCACAACAAAAGATCCAAATCTCTCTCTCAACTCCCCCTATCACTAGCATACTCTCGTTCTCTCCCCCTTTGGCGACAAAGCACCAAAAACTAAGCGTCGGGCACAGGAGGAGCAGCCGGGTCACGAACACGAGGACGGAGGTCGAACTGCTCATAGTCTGGAGTGGAGTCGCTGTCAACACTCTGACCCGCTGTGTCTGGAGCTGCTGTCACAGGAGTAGTGGCTGCGGAGGTAGAAGCTGAAGCATCGGCCACTGACTCTGCTGTTGTGTCTGTCTTCTGTGTCTCCGGTGTCGGTGCCTCTGAGCTAGGCAAGTCTGGAGCTGGAGCGGACACGATGGGAGCAACCTTGAACACTGCCTATGCCTGTGCCTCTGAACTAGGCAAGCCGGGAGCAGAAGCAGGCACTGTCTCTGGAGCAGGGACTGTGAGTGGTGTCTCTGACACTGGAAGCTCTGCAGTATGTCCCTGGGGCTCACTGGTCGCCGGAGTCACGTTTGGCTGAACCACTGGAGTAGTAGTGACTGCCGTAGTCGGGTCCTGAGGTGCTAGCTCGGACGAAGCCACTGAGGAGGGGAACGTGCCACCTGTTTGTGGTGCGGGCTCCGTCGGAGAGGGCTGGTAGTCGGTAGGACTAGCAAGGCCGGTGAGGGCACTGTAGCTAGCCGAGAAGTCTAGTGCAGGAGTACCAAGCCCGGCAGACGCTGAGTAAGGGGTGAACCCCATACGAATCGGTGTAAACTGCGTCGTCTGCCCCACTGTGTCAAGCCACTGACCTGCCTGACTGGTGTCTGGAACTGAGCAGACGGACTCGCTGGACGTGAAAGTCCTGGAGGAGTAGCCGGCCGAGACTATCCTGGAGGTGTAGCTGGCCGACCCCGTAAGGTGAGTACGAGGACGAGGGAGCCGGGTGCTGGACGTGGTACGGCACACCAGGAGGCGGCGGCTGCGGTGAAAGCCCAGAAGACTGTCCAGGAAACTGTCCAAGCTGACCCGGAAACGGCCCAAGCTAGAGCTGCTGCGGCCTCTGAAGGTAAGGTGGTGGAGGAGCCCCAGTATGCTGCAGAATGTGACTCATGAAGTGCAGGGTCTGTGCCTGAGACTGAAGGAGCTGCTGCTGGAACTGGTCCTGACGGGCCTGAACCTGTGAAATCATGGCAACCATCGACCCCTGGGACGCCTCGAGCCGGTCCAAGATCCGTAGGAGGGCATGGTCAGACTGAGCTGGCGGTGGAGCTGCACTGGAAGGCCCTGCCTCGACGTCGTGAGCTGTTGCTGGACGGTGAGGACGGTAGTCGTCGTCGTCGCTGTCAGAAGAAACTGGCTCAGTGCCCCGACCAACGTCCGTCTACCTCTCGAGGTCAGCAAGATCGGCCTGTGCCACTACACGAATGGCCTCATCCTGGGCCTCCACCTCGGCTCTCTCGCGGGCTGGTAAGTCTCGCTGAATGCCCCTGAGAACACGAGGACCCCGACGTCCGTCAACGACTGCACTCATCTTGTAGATCGGGAACACTGAGGGTGAGTCGGCAAGCTCTCTGCTGATCGCTGGGTGACTGCAAAGTGAAAGCACGACAAACTGTTGATCCAGTGACCGTAGGGAAGCTGCCTCCTAGAGATAATCCCATTTGCTATGGTGTCCTCCATCTCACACACAATAAAATCTGCCAGGTCAAACGGTGTCTGCCTCACTATCGTTGTAAGAAGGTACAACTGGAGGTTCGTGATCGCGTCACGGTACCCGGTGCGAGGAAGAAGAGTGCGCCTCAACACGTCGTTCAGGAGACAAACATGAGGAAGCAACTCGGCAGGAGTACGACGAGCACCGGGACCGAACGGCTGACGGAAGCAGGGTGACACGTGGTCCACAGCCGGTGTAGTACCTCCAATGGCTCTACGTGGGAGGTCACACTCTCTGAAGCACTACTGGTGTAGCATGAGCTCGTACTGAGTGAGGTGGAGACGCTCTCTGAGGGCTGACAAGTACATCCTGTAGCGCTCCCCTCTGAATGTGTACTACAGGAACTCGTGGTCCGGGTCTATCCAGAGTGACGCGTAGAACTCCGGGACCCAGTGCTCAACGTAGTTCCCCGAGCGGCCTAGGAGGTCCGCCAGCCTGGGAAGGTACGTGAGCAGACGTCGAAGCACCTCTCCACCGGTCTGCACAATGTGCTCAAGAGGGCACACTCGGTGGGGTCGCAGTTGTATCCTCATCGTTCGAGCTGCGTCGTAGAAGTCCTTGTGGCGAGGGTGCCACCAACCTGGAGGAGCGTCCGGGTGCCGCTGAACAAGACACCACTCCTCAAGCTCAACCATCCGGAGCTCACAGACCTGCTGAGTAGTGGCTAAGCTGAGGTCGAGGTGCATGGGCATCACTGGGGGCCCGTGAAGTGACGACGGTGGAGGAACGGCCCTCGGAACTCTGTCACCGCGGCGCTGACCCTCAGGGCGAGGGGCAACGGCGACACGGGAACATGTGGACCATCTGAGGGGAGTAGTCGGCTGAGCTGTCTCTAAAGTCTCTGCTGCCTCTGTGACTGCCTCTGGGGCCTGAGTGCCCTCTGCTGCTGCTGCGGTGGCCTCTGCTGCCTGTGAGGACTGAGCTACCTCATCGGTCGCTATCGGTGGCTGGGAGGACTGCGGTTGCTGAGCTCTAGATGAAGGAGTGCGAGCACGGGTGCCAATGTGAAGCCCGGCACCACGCTCTGCTCTGTTGGCTGCCTCAGCAACTGCTATCGCCGCTAGGGCGTCTCTGTCTAGAAGCTTCCGCTTCTTGCTGGTAGTCTTCGCCTGTGCCTTCCCCTTCTGCTGAGCGGTAGAGCGGGGAGGGCGAGGCGGCTCGTCGTCAGGACCACCACCAACATTCTTCACTCTAGCCATACTGATCAATCAATCAAACCACTGAGACACTGAGAGAGGCCCAAGATGCCACTGCCACTAAGAAAACCCACTGACACTGCCAATGTCAAAGAGAACCACTGCAAGTAACACACTGTCGCTGACAAGATAACTACTGTCACTACAAGAGGCCCATATGTCACTGACAACTCGTGAGGCTTTGCCTCAATCCATACTCGTGGGCTTTGCCCCAAGTTCTCTGCCATTGTCAATGACCCGACTGCCACAAGAAATAGATAGATAGAGTATACATAAGCATAATAATCATCTAGAGGTACAAAAAGCCTATGGAAGCAAGCATAGTAGATAAGAGAATAGAAGAACAGTGTCGGCTACCTGAGGGACGAAGCGAGAGTCCAATGCACGTCGGGTTCGGAACCGGGACACCACAACAACCGAATCGACGTCGGTTGAAACGCGCAACGACGAAACGACGAAGAAACCCTAGGGAGGATCAGAGAAACCCTAGGGGGAAGGTTTGATGCTGGTGGTGAGGTGGTGGTAGGAGGCAGGGAAGGGGGGGAGGGGGACAAGGGAAACCCAAGGTAGGGTGGGGGGTCAAGCACTGCTCTGCTCAGCTGAGGGGGGGCGCGAAGGGCGGCGCACGGCGGAGCATAAGGCTCGGCGGCGCGGCGAGCGCACGACGGAGCCGAGCGAATGCGGCGGCGCGCGGCAGGGGAGAATGCGGGTGCGCGCCGCGAGGGGCGCGAGGACGTGGGGTGAACGAGAGAGGCGTGCGCCGCGTGGGCCCGCAGGAAGGGGCCGGCGGCGAGGAGGTGCGGGCGGCGCTGATGGTGGACCGGTGGCGGCGGTGTACGGCGGATGGGAAAAAATAGCCGAAGAGAGGTGGGAACAGAGTGGAGTGGGCACGAGGGGGTAACCGCGCAAGAAGATCGGACTCCGGACGCACAAGGTTGTCCGGACCCACGACATCGGACGCCAGGGGGTCAAAAACCGAGTGACATGCTCTCTGTTACGTATTTATCCGGACACTGAAATAGGTCCGGACGCAGGGAATAGCACCGACTGGAGTCACTGTGCGGGAGTATGCACAGTGGGAGGGGTTGACCGGACGCACGCAGGATGGTCCGGACGGCTCAAATCGCGCATCCGGACTGTGCGACCGGAGCAAAATAGAGAAACACAGTGGGAGTCTGGACGTAGAAGATGGTCCGGACTGAAGGATAACGTAGCGTCCGGAGGCGATTCTGAAGCCGAAATGCATTGAAACTTTTTCCTATCTCTCCCTTGCTCTCTCCCAAGCCATTTCCAACAGAGAAGAGAGTCAAATAAACACTTGTTGGATATGGTATGAGAGCCATCACTTAAACCCTCATGGTTTTTCAAATAATTAGCCTTTGGCTTAGCTTTTTTTATGAAAATAGGCAATAAAACGAGGGCGAGGAGCACCATAAGGCCACTAGTAAGGGTATAGTAATAACTTGAGCGTGGAATGCTCCTCCTAAAGTGGACGAACTCAGCGGATGCTCAAAACTTAACCGAAAAAGAACGATCAAGCAACAAACATGCATATGCAATGCAATACTTGAATTGGAATTTAGTTGCTTGTCAAGTTTAAACCGCGATTAAGCTTCTTCACACGCTTTGAGGGCGGTTATCTTAACCGCGTTAGACAAGCCTATGTGCACGTACATAAATTAAACATGGCATATATTACAATGAATGCAAGACACCAACACAAGATCATATTTTAGAGAAGTTACTTAGATCAAGCACATTGAGTTCACTTCTCAACCTACAAAAGATTGCTTCATCAAGAGGTTTTGTGAAGATATCTGCCAATTGATCCTCACTCCTTACACCAACTAGTGAGATATCTTTCTTTGAAACATGGTCCCTTAGAAAGTGATGGCGGATATCGATGTGCTTAGTGCGTGAGTGGTGAACCAGATTGTTTGCAAGTTTTACCGTACTTTCATTATCACAAAGAAGTGTCACACTTTTAAGTTCAACACCATAGTCTAGAAGAGTTTGTTTCATGTATAGGATTTGTGCACAACAAGCTCCGGCGGCTATGTATTCCGCTTCCGCGGTAGACAAGGCCACACTATTTTGTTTCTTAGATGACCATGATACAAGTGATCTTCCAAGCAAATGGCAACCTCCGGAGGTACTCTTCCTATCAACTTTGCAACCGGCATAATCCGAATCAGAATAGCCCGCTAGTTGAAAAGTAGCTCCTTTGGGATACCAAAGGCCAATGCTTGGGGTGTGCTTTATGTATCTAAGGATTCTTTTTACGGCACTAAGATGTGATTCCTTAGGTTTAGCTTGAAATCTAGCACACATGTATACACTAAACATGATGTTGGGCCTAGATGTGGTAAGATATAACAAACTACCAATCATAGAACGGTAGAGAGTTTGATCAATAGGTTTACCGTCCTCATCAAGGTTGAGGTGTCCATTTGTAGGCATTGGTGTGTTGATTGGCTTACAATTTTCCATCTTGAACTTCTTTAGCACATCATTAGTATACTTCTCTTGAGATACAAATGTGCCTTCTCTCAATTGCTTCACTTGAAACCCAAGGAAGAAGGTAAGCTCTCCAATCATGGACATCTCAAATTCCTTTGACATCAAGTCACCAAATTCCTTGCAATGATCTTCATTCGTCAAGCCAAAGATAATATCATCAACATACACTTGGCAAATGAAGATATCTCCATATTGCTTCTTGGTGAATAGTGTTGTATCAACCTTCCCAATAGTGAATCCCTTCTTGAAGAGGAAGTATCGAAGACGCTCATACCAAGCTCTAGGAGCTTGCTTGAGCCCATATAGCGCCCTGGACAACCTATAAACATGGTTAGGATATCTAGGGTCCTCAAAATCGGGAGGTTGGTTGACATAGACTAGTTCATTTATGAAACCATTTAAGAATGCACTTTTCACATCCATTTGATATAGTTTCATGTCATGGTGTGATGCATATGAAAGGAGGATACGTATGGCTTCAAGTATTGCAACCGGTGCAAAGGTCTCCCCAAAATCCAAGCCTTCAACTTGGGAGAACCCCTTTGCCACTAGCCTTGCCTTATTTCTCACCACTTGGCCTTGATCATCTTGCTTGTTGCGGAACATCCACTTAGTTCCTATCATTCCTGCATCCTTTGGCTTTTCTTCTAGAGTCCACACTTGATTGCGGGTGAAATTGTTCAACTATTCATGCATAACATTCACCCAATCCGGATTCTCAAGCGCTTCCTCTACACATGTAGGCTCAACATAAGACACAAAAGAGTGATGTTCAATAAATGAAGCTAGCTTTTCGGACTGAGTCATTACTCCCTTTGAAGGACTTCCAATGATGAGCTCTTGTGGATGTGATTGGAGTATGGGTGCAGATCTTTTATCAACCACTTGAGGAGGAGGAGTAGGTGCATCAACATCTTGAGCTTGAGCCTCTACTTGAGCTTGAGGGATGAAGGTATCTTCATTTGTTTCACTCACTTTATCATCATCATCTTGAGGCTCTTGTGATGTAGAAGGTTGAGCATTTGCATTATCTTCAACTTCTACCACCACTTGATCTTCTTCTTTGGGATTGATTGCACCGGTAGGCATGTTCTTCATAGCCTCCCTCAATGGTTCATCACCTACATCATCAAGATTTTCATTTGCTCCTTAGGAGCCATTAGTCTCATCAAATTCCAAGTCATACGTTTCTTCAACTAAGCCGGTGGCTTGGTTAAATATACGGTATGCTTTGGATTTCATAGAATAACCAACTAGGAAGCCAATATCATATCTTCTTTGAAACTTCCCTAGATGTTGACGCTTCTTGTAGATATAGACTTTCCACCCAAACACCCTAAAGAATGATACAACCGGCTTCTTTCCATTAAGCAACTCATATGGTGTCTTCTTCAAGAATCTTTGGATGAATAATCTATTTGAAGCATAGCATGTAGTGTTGATAGCTTCGGCCCAAAACTTTTCTGGGGTGTTGTACTCATCTAGCATGGTTCTTGCAAGTGTAATCAATATCCGGTTCTTCCTCTCAACCACTCCATTTTGTTGGGGTGTATATGTAGCGGACACTTCACGCTTGATCCCAACTTCATCACAATATTCTTCAATTCTTGTGTTGATAAACTCGGTGCCATTGTCACTTATTATTTTCTTGATCTCTACATCAAACTCATTTTGTGCTCTCTTGGCAAACTTCTTGAATGAGCTGGTGGCTTCCCCTTTGTCATGAATAAAGAACACCCATGTGTATCTTGAATAGTCATCCACAATTACAAGACAAAAGAGGTTGCCACCCAAACTAGCATATGTTGTAGGTCCAAACAAATCCATGTGAAGTAGATCAAGAACTCTTGATGTTGACATGAATGCTTTATGAGGGTGAGTGTTGGCAACTTGCTTGCTGGCTTAACATGCACTACAAAGCTTATCCTTTTCAAACACAACATCTTTGATGTCTCTAACCATTTCCTTCTTCAATAGCTTCTTGAGAGTAGACATTCCAACATGAGCTAGCCTTCTATGCCACAACCACCCAAGAGATGACTTAGTGAACAAGCATGTTTGGAGGTTGGCATCATTTGAAGAGAAATCCACAAGGTAGAGGTTATTGTACCGGAAGCCTTTGAATATGACTTGACTATCATCAATTTTGGACACAACAACTTCATTTGGAGTTAATAAGCATTGAAAGCCAAGATCACACAATTGACCAACCGAGAGTAAGTTGAAGCTCAATGATGCAACTAGCAAGACATTTGATATTGAATGATTATTTGAGATTGCCACTTTTCCAAGTCCTTTGACCTTTCCCTTTGAGTTGTCCCCAAATGTAATCTTGTCTTGGTTGTTGACATCTTCTTCCAAAGAGGTGAACATCCGGGGGTCACCGGTAATATGTTGAGTGAAACCACTATCTATCACCCAATGACTTCCACCGGTCTTGTAGTTCACCTACACACACAAGAGATCAAGCTTGTTGTTTAGGCACCCATTGAGTACGGGGGGCCATTGCTTTCTCTACTAGTGACTTAGCAACCCAAAGTGTTCTTGGTCTATTCTTGTTGGGTGGTCCCAAGAACACAACTTGTGGTCTCCCCTTGATATCCTTGTTGATGATATAGTGAGCATTGTATGCAAATGGCTTGCGTGCTTGGGCAAGCGTTGTGGGGGTGGTGTCACACAATTGTGAGAAAAGTGTCCTTGCTTCCCACACTCAAAGCATGTCTTCATCTTTGGCTTTGGCTTTGCTTGATAGAAGTACTTGGCTTGTTGTTGATATTGAGCTTTAGCTTTGGCTTTGGCCTTCTTCACTTGAGCGGACTTGTAGCTAAGACCGGTCTTGTCATTCTTCATGACCGTGTTTATAAGGAGCTCACTTTGAAGATTGTAGCCCTTAGTGAACCTCTCCATTCCAATGGCTAGATGGTTCTTCTCATTCTTTAGCCTCTTATTCTCTTCTCTAAGCATATCAACTTCAAGTGCCACATCATAGTCTTCATCTTGTGTCTCAATCACTATTGACTTGGTTGACTTGAGCTTGATAAGATCTTGCTTGAGCTTCTCATTCTCATTCTTGATCTTGACATAGTCATCATAGTGATCCGCCACAACCACTTGCTTGCCTTTGCACTTAGGCACTTGCTCAATGGGCTCAATGGTCAAATCATCACAAGAGGTGCCAATATCAATCTTGACAATGGGGTTAGCATCAATAGGCAAAGCATCTTCAAGACATTCATTTGCTATAAGGAGAGTATCATAGTTCATCTTTACTTCGGTGTACTCTTCCTTAAGCTTGTTATGTTTGGTTTTAAGCTCTTGTGTTGTCCTCTCTAGCTTATCATGTTTCTCTTTTAGCTCTTTTAGAGAGGATTTGAGCTCCTTAGCTTGTGAGGATAAGGATTTGTTTTCACTTATTAGCTCATCACTAGCATTTGAAGTTACTTCAAGTTTAGCAAGAAAGTTATCATTTTCTTTTTCAAGCTCCTCATTTTTAGCTTGCTCCTTCTTAACAATTTTAGTGTACTTAGTGAGCAACTTTATGAGTTCATCATAAGAAGGAGCTTGGTATTCATTTTCACTTTCACTACCACTATCATCACTATCATCACTATCCTCTACTTTAGATTGTACCTTCCGGTCACCTTTGGCCATAAGGCATAGGTGTGTAGAGGATGTTGTGGATGAAGACGATGATGGTGGGGAAGGCAATGAAGTCCCAATGACTAGAGCGGCCACTTTCTCATCATCACTATCATCATCGGATGAATCACTTGAGTCTTAGATGTCGGTTAACCAATCACCAACTATATATGCCTTGCCATCTTTCTTCTTTTGATGTTGGAACCTCTTCCTCTTGAAGCCATCTTTCTTCTTGTGTGGCTTCTCAATCTTCTTCTCATCATCGCTTCATTCATCTTTTTGATCTTTGCCATTCTTGTACTTCTTGTACTTGTCCTTCTTGGGCTTGGTACAATGATGAGCTAGATGGCCAAGATCACCACAATTGTAGCAATCCATCTCCAACAATGGCTTCCTCTTGTTGCTAGTGAAGAACTTCTTCTTTCTTGAATCAAACTTGACACCGCTCCTGTTAAGCTTCTTTAGCATCTTGGTGGTCTTCACCATTAGAGCAATGTTGGTGTCATCATCATCTTCACTTGAACTATCATACACCACCTTTGACTTGCCCATGTCATGGCTAGATTTGAGTGCCAAATCTTTCTTCTTGGTGGATGATGAGCCTTCTTCTTTGTGGATGTGCATGTACATCTCATGAGCGTTGATCTTTCCCAAGACTTGTGTTGGTGTATAGTTGGAAATATCACCTTGATGCAACACGGTCACAATATTTCCATACTTGGCAATTGGAAGCACACAAAGAATCTTCCTCACAACATCGGCGGGCTCCATTTGAGTTAGCCCAAGTGCATTCAATTCCTCTACAAGAACATTCAAGCGTGAGTACATTTTATTTGCATTTTCATGAGCAAGCATGGTAAAAACATTCATCTTATTCATGACTAAATGATATCGCTCTTCCCGCTTGCTCTTTGTGCCCTCATGAAGAGCACAAATATTCTTCTACAACTCATGTGCGTTCTTTGAGGTGCGCACACGGTTGAACACGTCCTTGCCAATGCCTCTAAAGAGAGTGTTCTGAGCTTTGGCATTCCACTTCTCATAGTTAACCTCGTCACCAAATGGTTCTCCATCAAATTGAGGAAATCCATCGGTGGCGGCTTTGAGCACACCAACGTCCAAGGCTTCGAGATAAGCCTACATACGCACTTTCCAATAAGGAAAGTCATCTCCATCAAAGATGGGCGGCGGTCCATCCCCATGGAACATCTTACTCTAGGCGGTTAAGCTTAATTTGGAGCAACCAAGCTTTGATACCAATTGAAAGGATCAAGATGCCCAAGAGGGGGGTGAATTATGCTCTTTTAAATTTCTAAGCAAGAATTAAACCTAGCAAGAGCCAATTAACCCCCTAGTGCTTTTCCCAAGTGTGTCCTAGCTACACAAGCAATTCATGGCAATGAAAGCGGTAAAGCCCTATGCAATTCTAGTCAAGCAACACAAAGGTAATGTGGAAAGTAATTGCAATAAGTAAGGAGAAGAGAGAAAGCAAGTTGACACGATGACGTTTTGCCGAGGTATCGAGGAGTCGACACTCCCCCTAGTCCTCGTTGGAGCACCGCGCACGGTATCGCTCCCCCTTAGTCCGCGCAAGGACTAAGTGCTCTCTACGGGCTGATTCTTCGCCTCCCCGGCTCGGTGAATCGCCCACAACCGATCACAACAACGCTTGGGCCATCCACAATGATCTCCAATGGATGATCACCAAGCAAACCTCCGCGAAGCCGTCTAGGTGATATCGATCACCAATAGTAGCAAGCACTAACACTCACTTCACCAAGGCTAGTCTAGTGATTGAATGGATGCACACTTGCTATCTCTAAGCAACTAGTGAGAATCAACACATGGAATTGCAATTCACACTCTCACTAGGGCCCTTGCACTTCTTGCTCTCTCACAAGACAATATCAGCAATTGGAATGAGCAAGAGAGGTGCCAAGGGGCTGATGGGGAAGTATAAATACCCCCAAGGCCAACCCCTAGCCATTTGGCACAAGATACACTTGTCTGCGTCACTCCGGACGCAAGAAACAGGCTGGGGTCCGGACCAATGCACATGCGTCCGGACCCCCTCAGATCACATCTTTCAGCACATAGAACAGTATGTCCAGACGTTGTTCCTTGTCCGGATGCAGGCCACCGGACAACGTCCGGATGGAAAAGACCCTCTCTGGAACTCTCTGTTGGAGTCCGGACGCTCCATGATGGTCCGGACTCACCTCACCGGACTGCGTCCGGACTCAAAACCTACTCTCGAGAGCTCTCTGCTGGGGTCTGGACGCAACATGCAGTCCGGACCCTACACTATTCACAGTGTTCGGACGCGCTGACTCAGCTGAACAAACCCTAGGGGTCCGGACGCACACCCAATGGTCCGGACCCTAGGTTTCTCTAGCGTCCAGAGCTCCTTTTCGAGCCAAAACAGCATGCTTCCAAAATGGAAGTTGCTCTACAAGGTCCAAGGACTATTTCTAAGCTGCCTAGTGTTAGTTTTCACAAGTGTGCACCACACCTAATCACATAGCCTCTCCTAGGTCAAGCTACTAATTAGTACCCCCTTAATAGTACGACCAAAGGAAAAATAAAGGTGCTAAACTACTCTAAGTGTCTCTCAACTCCAATGACACTTAGACCTAGTCTAATCTTCAACCTTGTTGCCAATCCTTTGAAAACCAAACCGATTCCAATAAGGGGAACGAATACCATGATAGTCCAATCAATCATCCATTACCATGACCTAACTTTCATATTGCCTCTGCAAAACACACGTTAGTCATAGTAATCTTGCATTGTCGTTTGTTAGGGAATAATCAGACAAGATCGCACACGAGACACAGATTTTACGTGGAAAACCCTTGCGGGAAAAACCACGGGCGCCAACTGGCGATCTTCACTATATGAGGAGAGTGTTTACAGAACGCAGGGAATACAATGAGTCGTCTGTTCTTCCCGTGCGGCTTACAAGATGTATTTATAGGACGGACTGACTGCGGTCCAACACGGAAACAAATCCGCTAATAAACATAAGCCGAACCATGGGCCCTCCAGGAGTCTCCACAAGACTCACGTTATAATTCGGATCATATTCCAACAAACTCCACCTTGAGACGAATTCCATCTTGTAACAAATGAAGTATCATCAATCAGCTCACTTCAATAATAAATAATCACCAGCGCCAAAAGTCGCTA
Source organism: Microstegium vimineum (assembly GCA_022036555.1). Lineage (NCBI taxonomy): Eukaryota > Viridiplantae > Streptophyta > Magnoliopsida > Poales > Poaceae > Microstegium > Microstegium vimineum. Next base: position 42,235,155 of record CM039121.1, on the reverse strand, counting down.
GGACTTAAACTGTAATACCAACTAAGCGTGAGCATAGCTCAAACTTAGCTCCAGGAACAGGCTTTGTCAAGATATCAGCGGGATTCTCATGAGTACTTATCTTGCATACCTTCACATCACCTTCAACAATAACACCTCGAATAAAATGATATCTCACATCGATGTGCTTAGTCCTTTCATGAAACATCTGATCTTTAGTCAGACAAATAGCACTCTAGCTATCACAATGTATAGTAGTGCAAGAAGTAACCCCGCAAAGTTCAGAGTATAAACCTCTCAACCAAATAGCTTCCTTACAAGCTTCAGAAATAGCCATATATGCAGCTTCTGTAGTAGACAGAGCAACAGTAGCCTGTAAACTTGCTTTCCAGCTAACAGCACAACCACCAATGGTAAAAACATAACCCGTGAGAGACCTTCTCTTATCCAAATCACCAGCATAATCAGAATCAACATAACCAACAAGTCCATCTCTAGATTTCCTAAATCGCAAACAAGCATTAGAAGTACCTCGCAAATATCTAAAAATCCATTGACCAGCCCTCCAATGCTCCTTACCAGGATTAGCCATGAATCTACTGACAACACTCAATGCTTGAGATAAATCAGGACGAGAACAAACCATGGCATACATAAGAGAACCAACTGCACTGGAATATGGAACTCTAGACATGTACTCAATATCAACATCTGACTCTGGACATAAAGCTGAGGATAATCTGAAATGTGTAGCTAATGGAGTACTCACTGGTTTTGCATTATGCATATTAAAACGACGAAGAACCTTTTCAATATAACCTCACTCACTGAGGTATAACTTACCAGATTTTCTATCTCTAGTAATTTTCATACCAAGAATTTTCTTAGCTTCACCTAAGTCCTTCATCTCAAATTCTTTACTCAATTGTGCCTTCAATTTAGCTATTTCTGATTTTTCTTTAGCAGCAATCAACATATCATTAACATAAAGAAGCAGATAAATAGCTGAGCCATTAACAATCTTCAAATAAACACAGCTATCATAATCAGACCGCTTAAAGCCACGAGAGAGCATGAAAGAGTCAAATCTCTTGTACCATTGCCTAGGAGATTCCTTCAAACCATAAAGTGATTTCTTTAACTTGCAAACAAGGTTTTCTTTTCCAGGATTAACAAAACCTTCAGGTTGGCTCATATAAATGTCTTCTTCCAACTCCCCATGTAAGAATGCAGTTTTAACATCTAGTTGCTCAAGTTCATAATCATACATGGCAACAATACTAAGCAAAGTACGAATAGAACTATGCTTAACAATTGGGGAAAAGACATCATTAAAATTAATACCTGAAATCTGACTATAACCTTTAGCAACCAACCTTGCTTTATACCTTGCTGGCTCACTTGGAGAAATACCCTCCTTCCTTTTGAAAATCCATTTACAATGGACAGGCTTCTTATCCTTAGGCAATCTTACTAAATCCCAAGTATCATTCTTTTCAAGGGACTTCATCTCATCTTGTATAGCGGTCATCCAATTGTTGCGATCAGCAGAAATAATAGCCTCATTATAATTAGAAGGTTCTAAATTACCTTCAATATCTTCTGCAACACTCATAACATAAGCAACATTGCACTCTTCAATATACCTTTTAACAGGTTTGGGCTGCCTTCTAACTCTGTCAGCAGCAATAGAATGTTGTGGAGACTGCACAACTGGAGAAGAATGCTCAACAATAGAAGAATCATCAACAATTGGAGAAATTTCAGCAATAGGTGTATCTTGCACAGCAACATTATCAACATCTGGTGCATCAATCAAGTGCTCCACCTGCACACTTATTTTCTCTCCCTCAGTAGGAGCATCAACAAACAAGTTGTCATAATACATAGAAGATTCATTAAAGATAACATTCCTGCTAAGCACAACTTTACGAGTTTGGGGATTCCACAATTTATAACCTTTAACACCAGGTTGATAACCAAGAAATATGCATTTAACAGCTCTAGGCTCCAATTTACCATTATCAACATGAGCATAGGCAGAACAACCAAAAACTCTCAATTGTGAATAATCAGCTGGAGAACCAGACCATATCTCAATTGGAGTTTTCTTATCAAGAGGGATACAGGGTGAATGATTAATAAGATAGCAAGCAGTGGAAGCAGCTTCAGCCCAAAAACGCCTATTCAAACCCGAATTTGACAACATGCAACGGGCTCTGGAGATGATAGTTCTGTTCATACGCTCAGCTACACCATTCTGTTGAGGCGTATAAAGAATAGTGTAGTGCCTAACAATGCCTTGAGACTTGCAATATGCATTAAACTCATTAGAATAGAATTTCATCCCATTATCAGTGCGAAGCTTTTTAACTTTCTTCTCAGTTTGATTTTCAATCATAACCTTCCACTCTTTAAATGTTGAAAATGCTTTTGATTTATACTTCAAGAAATAAAGTCATACCTTACGAGAATAATCATCAATGATCGTCAACATATAACGTGAACCACCATTAGAAGACTTGTGAGATGGTCCCCATAAATCAGAATACACATAACCAAGAATACATTTACTTTTATGAGTAGAGGTATTGAAAGACACCCTTTTGTGTTTGCCAAAAATACAATGCTCACAAAATTTCAACTTACTGATGCTATGTTGATCAAGAAAACCTCTCTTGCACAATTTATGCAAGCCTTTCTCACTCATATGTCCAAGACGCATATGCCAGAGATTAGTAGCATCAGAATTAGCTGATGAATCAGAAATTACAGCAGCATCACCTGTAATTGTAGTACCACGAAGACGATACAAATTTGGAGATTTCAATTCACCTTTCATCACAATAAGACAACCCTTTGACACCTTCAAAACTCCATCTCCACCGGAGTACTTGTACCCTTTACTATCAAGAGTACTCAGAGAAATAAGATTCTTGCTCATAGTTGGAACATGCTTCACATCAGTAAGAGTTCTGACAATTCCATCATGCATCTTGAGCTGAATAGATCCAATGCCAACAATATTATGTGGACTGTCATCACCCAACCTGACAGAACCTCCACCTTGAAGAGAATCATAGGTGACAAACCAATCTCTATTAATACATATATGAAATGAAGCAACAGAATCAAGAATCCATTCATCACCACTATTAGCACATCCAGCAAAAGCAACTAGCGAATCACCATCAGAATAATCTGCCTTAGAAGCAGCAACAGAAGCATTACCTTCATCATTAGATTTACCTTTCTCTTTATATGTGTCAGCTCTCTTCTCTTTATTTTCAATTTATAACATTCATCGATAAAGTGATTATCCTTCTTGCAATACTTGCAAAATTTATCTCCCTTGCTTCGAGATTTCGATCGGCCTCTATAACCACTGGAACTTTTGCCTCTATTTCCACTCTTGGATTTATTTTCTATCCTCCCACGAACAGACAACGTTTCTCCATTGGAAGTAGAACCTTCAGAAGACACCATCAATTTCATCTTTTCCTTGGCATGCAACGCCTCGGAAACTTCATCCAGAGTTAGCGTATCATGACTGTATAACAGTGTATCTCTGAAGTTTACATAAGAACTAGGCAAAGAGCACAAAAGAATAAGACCCAAATACTCATCATTATATTTTACCTCCATAGCTTTTAGATCAGAAACGATCTCTTTGAAGGTCGTAAGATGGCTAATCACAGAACCACCTTCTTGCAGCTTGTGGGTATACAACTTCATCTTCATGTGCATTTTGCTTGTCAAATCCTTAGACATGCAAATTGACTCTAACTTGAGCCATAGAGCAGCTGCAGTTTTCTCCTGCAGACAATCTTGCAAAATATTATTTGAAAGATGAAGCTGAATTTGAGTCACGGCCTTACGATCTTTTCTCTTATCATCATCGGTCCAAGACTTTGAATCTTTGTTACTGAATTTATCAAGAGCATCATCCACGTCAGCCTGTGTAAGAATAGTCCTCATCTTGACTTGCCACAAAGCGAACTTCGTATCACGATCAAGAGGTGGAAGATCATACTTCACCGAAGACATAATGAAGAAATCACAACAATAACCAGACGAAAATAATAATCTGCATTATCTTGAGTAACCCTAGCAAAATAATCCTGCAGCCTGGTACACAATCTGTGTTCGTTCAGCAATAAACTGAAGAAATAGACTTCCTGGTTGAAATTCCCGTGTGCACGTAGCAAATAGGATGAAAAAAAAATCAATGACGTGAAGCCACCTCGTCTTGATTTACGTGCGTACCAGGAAATTTCAGCTGGCGCTGCCCTATTCCTCGATCCACGCGTGAGAATAGCAGCACTCTACCTCCGTCAGGGAACAACCTCTTTTTGCAGATCAAACTCGCAGCGAAGCCTCGCTCAGCTTTTGTAGATCAGAACGTGTCAAGCTTCGAGTCCGCGAAACGAAGTCGACAAGAACACGACCGCGCAACACAGCAGCACAGACGATCAGAAGACCATCTCGGTACAAAATCCGTCTTGGGCTCGACGTGCAGATCGAGTCGCCGATTGGACACGGCACGGAAGAACGGCGGCGGCTGTTGAACAGGACTCAACCTTAATATTTTTTTTAATCTAATCTCGTGTCAGACTTTGATACCACTTGTTAGGAAATAATCAAACAAAATCGCACACGAGACATAGATTTTACGTGGAAAACCTTTACGGAAAAAACCACGGACGTCAACCGGCGATCTTCACTATATGAGGAGAGTGTTTACAGAACGCAGGGAATACAATGAGTCGTCTGCTCTTCCCGTGCGGCTTACAAGATGTATTTATAGGACGGACTGACTGCAGTCCAACACGGAAACAAATCCGCTAATAAACATAACCCGAACCATGGGCCCTCCAAGCGTCCCTACAAGACTCATGTTATAATTCGGATCATATTCCAACATCGTTAATCACCGAAACACTAGGGGCCTAGATGCTTTCAAGGTGCTAGCTCCCAACATGGAGATATATAACATAGATGACGCACTTACAATGATGTCCGGTCTTTACTTGTTGCAGGTGTAGTGCATCACAGTATTGTTCTTCTAACGATGTGCTTTCTATCCTTGTCTACTGGTGAGATTGGTCTGCTATGTACCAAAATATTTTTGCTTAATCTTATCTGATAAACCAAGTCTCAAATTTTGCTGCTTTATCTTCCCAGGATGCCATATCAGAATGTGGTGTTTGGAGAGAGAGAGAGAATGTGGTGTTTGAAGAGAGAGACGGAAAACATATTCTTTGCTTAGATTGAGTTATATGTTTGTATGAATAGTTCCATCCTTAACAAGCTACCTATATTTCTTTTTAATTTGGGTCTGGTTACCCTGTAATTCTTTGTTTGTACTTTTACCCCATTCTTTCATTTAATGGAAAATAAAAAAAAATAGGTAGGGGCTTCCCCTACTGCTCGGTTAAAAAAAATCCTTAACAAGCTACCTATATTTGTGGTTGTTGATGTTTATGTACTTCTTGGATTAAAAGTAAAATTTTGGTGAATCTGTTGTATACATTTTAATGAAAAAAATAAATTAGTAATAAAACTTTTAGATGTATTTGTTACATATTAATTTCTGGCTGTAATGCTACATGTTTCTGCAGCACAATGTGGCTTTCCCTGTGTCATATGGCTCTTTGCTTGGTCAGTTCTGTATGACCTCTGTTTCTTCTCTTGCTCCTGCATTTAACTAGAAACTAATGTCCTGGTAGTTGCTCTTGCATGCAACAACTAAAAATTATATTTGAAAAGCTGTGACAAAAGCAGAGCTACAGATTTGGTAGAAGAACTGATTTGAAGAATGACAAAGGTGGCATAGAAATGTGCCGTTGAATTCGAAGATGAGCAGAGACCTTGCCCCTAATACATATGTAGCATCTATAATGAAATTTATTATTATGAAGTATTTTATTTTGATATTAACTTGCCTCACTTGTTGAGAACTTGAATCATGCACATTGCGTTGAAATGCAGTAGCTAACATCATGTTTAAATATTCGTTCTATATATGATAATATGTCAAGTCTGTTGTTCATAGTATTTACTTTACTTTTCTTGTTTGTTATTTTCAATTCTCATTGGCTTCCTATTGTTCATGGTCAAACCAAGATTGAATCCGTCAGACCAATCCATAGCTATAACAAACCCTCGCGTACATCCAAATGATTAATTAGCAAAGGGATGCAAACACCCAGCCTGAGCCGGGGATTGGGTGGCCCCCGTGGGTCAACCGAATACACGCCTGGGTGAGCTCTCCCTTGTGCGTGGTGATCCACGATTGCCACACGAGCCCTAGGAGAAGTCTAATATTTTGGTAGTGCTAATTAAGCTAGCTAGCTACGTAGCATCCATACGTGAGCCAAGCACATGCTAGCTAGCTAGCTACGTAGGTAGGTACTTCTCCGTAGGTACTTCTCCGTTCTAAATTAGAGTTCGTACGAATTTTTTAATCTAAAATTTGATCATTTGTTTTATTTGAATTTTTTATAAAATATTAATTTTTTTGTTGTAACTTGCTTATTTAATAAATGGTTTTTAAATAAGATGAGTGGTTAAATTTGAGATAAAAAATTTTAAATAATTTGAAAACGAGGGAGCAGCTCACAGTCTCGCCACCGAAAGTGCACACACAATGCAAGCGCTGAGCAGCATTTGTTGCCTTGTTGGTCGTCTCGCGGAGAAGAATTTAATTTTTTTTTCTCGAATACGCAAAAGATTTACGTATCATTGTATTAAGTAGAAGAGTTTAGATAAAGCATACAACGCGCTATCAAGCGCCACAGGAGGTCAATTTAACACAGCCGTAGCTGGACCTCTAGACGATATTTACATAAAAGAAACGACCAACACCGACACAACGGTGCGACCTAGGAGGTGTCCTTGCGTCTTCGCGGCTGTCTAGACCGAACAGCCACGAAGAGCTGGTCAAGCAGATGCATTGCAGCCGGGAAGAGCTGCGGAGAAGAATTTAATTGCATGCGCATGAAACAGAGTAGGCCAAATGCATGCGGCACCAGCAGATCGTCAAAAGGACTCGAGCCAGCGGTTTGCTCCTGCTCCTCTCCCCTTGCTAATCAACTGCGTGTCGTCTCATTCTCAAAAAAAAAAAAACTGCGTGTCGTCGCGCGCTAAAACTAACTTTCGGCACCGGTACGGTGCGTGCTGGGCCGTTCACACGTCTCCTCGTGGAAGAAGGAGCTAGCGAGCGGCCGGGTTCTGGCTGTTTGCTGTCGTGTTCACATCGCAGTGGGGAGGCCGCATCGTCCGCGCATGCAGGCACGCGCGCGCGAGAGAGGCGAGGCCGCGGGAGGACGGCCATGCATGCCGAAACGGAACGAACCAGATCGAAGTGAAGTTGGAGTACTGTGTGTGTGTCGTTGGAGAACGACGAAGACAAAAGGCGGCACGCCACGGTGAGGAGCTGGGTGCATGCACATGCATTGCAGCGTGTGATCACTGGCAGAGCGCGTCGTCGTGGGCACTGATGCAATGCACATGCAACCTTCCCCCGACGACGTGCTTAATAGTAGTAGTATTAGTGGAACCCGACCGGCCGCTTGGCGTTCCTCTGGCGTGGACGCGCCGCGACCCAACCGGCCGGGCGACGGCCGGCTGGCTGCAGCGTGCTGCTCGAGTGCCCGGAGGACCCCCGCTCACGCACTGATCGACGCACACACTTACGTAAGCAACAGTTGCGGGTTGCCTTGACGGCTTGACCTGCACACGAGACGTGTACTGCTGCTGGTGCCTAAAAGAAAATAGTAGGAGTAATCTCTTCTCTGAATATTATAATATGGATAGATATGCATGTGCGTGCCGACATCGACGTGTCCCACGTGCAGCTAGCGGGTGTGTCCTTTACTATTGTGGATTTTTTTTTCATTCATTCGATCTTTTACGTGCGCAGATTATCATCAGACGCGGGAACTCAAGATGCCACACACTGCACTGCGAGGAAGGACAATAGGCCGGGGCCCGCGCACCTGATCGTCTCTGCATGCCCCTGCTGCTGCAAACATTTTTTATTAGTAGTTCAAAAAAAAAAATCAAGTCCAGCGAGCCATCGCGACGAAGGCGTAAGCCGCGTACATGTTGAAAACATTCGAGGTCCGGTTCGGATGATTATTCCCGATCGATCGAGTCGAATTTATTTTGTAGGTATGGATTTCACAAAGAGCTTTGGCCATTGATCAGCCCATTACGTACTGTACGTACGGCATCATATAGAGTATTTGCATACTCGCTCCTATCTATAAATAATCTGGGATTACCAAGCAACTTGAGCGACAAAGTCTGCATCAATCCAATGCGAAAAGCACATGACAAGTTGAGAACCAACGACTAATTATCCGTTGTTGAGACGCGCGGAATCTCATAGTCTAGTAGGATCATTATATTTCTTTTAATATATAACAGCGTACTACACAATCGAAGAACAACGTGTATACACGAGTTCGATCTTCCAACCACCGAAAAGTAGCTGAAAGGACACTCATCATGGGATGCAAGCACAATTCTTGCAAGAAGCACATGTTCCACGTGCTGCAGATCGAAGAGATAGGACTCATGCCATCATGCAGCAGCGGAGGGTTCCCACGTCCCCAGAGCCACTGCAGCACTGCTACGGGTTTCTAGGCCCAAGCCAAGCCCAAGCCCAGCAACACTTTGTGCTCCAAAACCAGGAGTACTACAGTACAGAAGCAGTTGCAGTTGCAAAGCAAAATTTGTCCTGTAGACCACGCAGTTGTAAACAACTTGCGAAATTGATTACTGGTGCATATTCAGACGCAAGGGAAATCATCAGAAGGCAGTGGGTGGTTGGGGTAGTGAGTCTATTGCATTTCATTTCATTTCATGTATATAATCATAATCATTATATGTCCACGTGAGGTCATGCACAAAACTAATCGGAGTAGCTAGCTAGCTAGCTAGCTACGACAAGTTGGTGATGTAACCTGGAAATATAATTCGAAAAAAAAAATACTACAGTAGTACGTAGGTAGCTAGCTTGATGAGGGAGGGGGGAAACAACATGTGCCCTCTGCTGGGTTGCGAGAAAATTTCCAAGCGAAGATGGATTGCATGCAGCACGGGATCTCCTGGATACCATTCAGCCACAATCAGACACGCCACCTACCGGTAGCAGTCGTGCTTTGAAAATCCACAGACAGCTTGGACTTTTTTTTCCCCCTTCTCTTTCTCCATCTCTGTGCTTGCCTGCTGGAAGAGTGGGACGGAAATCCAAGGCGTCCTTGGCATTGGGCAGGCCTATACGGGTCACCCTCACCGACTCACGGAGTCACGGGTGCCGCGGCCGCCGCCTGTGCTTGCTTCCGTTCCGTTGCCAACAACTTGCCGTCCCACTCGACGCACATGCGAGCATGCGGCGACGTGACTGTTTCCGAATCTCACTCAGGTCCGGTCAGGGGAGTAGTACAGCTGCAGCCTGCAGAATTGACACGAGGAGACACGAGGGGCCCGAGGATCGACGCCCGTATCCGCATGCAGATGCAGATGCCGCCATGCACGACCGTGTTCCGTGGTCCGTCCGGTGTGTACGCACAAGCCGCAGGATGGTGCTTCTTCCAAGTTCGGACGATCCACCCGTTTTCTATCTCCTGCCCGCCCCGGCCCCGTTCATCATCAGCTCTCCTTCCGGCAGAACAGGTGTAGGCCTTGTTCATTTAGGCAGGATTCAATCTAGGAGTTAATTCATTCCGGACCAGGAATAAATGAATCCGTCCTTGTCACTCGTTCCAGCCCAGGATTAATTCTAAAGAGTAGAAGGTCCGATTTCGTTCTGGGTTACGTAGACAAGAAAAAAAGAAGCATGTTTTTGTTCCGATCAGTTTTCATTCCGGATCCGGTGAAAACGAATGCACATTTTAGTTTTCATCCGGATTAAAAACGGGCCATAACAATCCACCCGGATTATAGATCAATCTGATGGAAACAAACAAGGCCTTAGTAAGGTCGGTCTCAATGATGCAACGCTTCATCTCTTGTTTTTAGTTTTATTATGAAACTTAATCTGAAATGAGTCTCTCTTTCAATGTATAGTTTCATTACATAATTTCATACGATTATCAATACCTTTAACTCTCTTTTCTCTCTCATCTCCACCATACATTTGTTTTGCATGCATCCCATAAAACTAAGAAAGACTCTCAGTGGAGATTTCACATGGTTTTAAACGTTTTGGAAATAACGCGGTATAGTTTCATCACCGTGAAACATTTCCCCTCTCTCTCCTCATCGTTTCATGCAAAAAAAAAGCAAATCTGCTGATGTGACACCTATTTAATATATATGAAACCCTCTATAAAATCCCATTAAGACTGGCCCAAGCCTCAATTGAAGCATGCATCAGCGCTAGCGATCGAGCGGATAAAATAACGAGGCACTGGCAGTGGCAGCATGTACTCTCTCCATCCTAAATTATAACACAAGACATGATAAAAATCTTGAAAAGTAAAACCATCTTAACTTTAATTAAATTTATACGATAATATAACAACATTTATGATGTTAACTATATATTCTTCATCAAATATATTTTCATAGTATATATATTTGATATTATAAATTTTTATAATTTTCTCTATAATTATAGTTAAATTTGAGATGCTTTGATTTTATAAGATTTTTGGAATGTCTTGTAATTTAAGATGGAGTGAGCGAGACCGAGTTGGCTGGTGAAAGACGTGATGCGCTCCCTTCCCTTCCCGGCCTAGAGTCATGCATTGACTAGTTTACTGCGACGGCGTGGCCAAAATGCCTAACTAACCTATGGTCATTCATTCATTGGCCTGCCGCATTGCATTGCAGATTTGCAGTTGAGTGGTGAAGACCAAGACCGGAGACTGACTGACTGACCGGCGGATTGGTCGTCTTGTTTGAGCAAATGGATAGATCCTCCAGGTGTGGACGATGACGGAATTGAGATGCATGCTGGCGGCTATCAAATTACTTTGTCAATAGGCTGCCCTCAAGATAATACTGGTAGGGGGTACTGTAGAACATGCGTATAGGATGTCCACTTGGGTTTGGGTCCTTGGGAATCTTTGTGTTTGACTTGGCTGCTGCGGAGTACTCTCTCCGTCCCAAATTAACTGTCGTTTTGGGTTTTTGTGTTACAACTTTGACTAGATTTATATAAAATACGTGCAACATTTTGTGTCTCCAAATAAATTTATTAAAAAACTAGATCAAAAGATCTATCTAATGATATCAATTATGTATCATAACTATTAATAATTTTTTATATAAAATCAATCTAAGTTTTTTTTCGGAAAGTGAGAAAAACAAATATTTTGAAACGGAGGGAGTATATGCGAAGGAACACTGCTCCGTCGCCCATTGGTTTTCTTCTTCAACGTTTGGACATTCGTTCGTTCATCGTTCCTCCTCTAGAGCACAAGTATAAGCTAGCAACTATATGTTGTTCCTTGTCAAAAAAAAAAGTATAATCTAGCTGGTAGCTATAAGCTAATAACATCTTTAATAATTTTAGTTTTTAACAATAACTCATAGTGTACATGATATACTCATATAATCTTAAAATGTATATATGAGCTAGATCTTGATTAGGACGTCCCCAACGGGGATATACATATCGCCAGTGATGTACCTTCTAAAAATAATAATAAAATGAATGTCAGACGCTGAGCAGAAACCACTGTGAGGGAGAGGTTCTGGAAAGATGTGCGAGACTAGCGACTCCGGCCTCGCTAGCGCGGTGCTGCGCTTCCTTCTCGGCCAGTAGCATTTAGCCGCTGCTAGCGATTTGGTCCCCGTTGGGACGTCCTTAAAAGCTAGCTTTTCTCTCTGTTCTATTAAAATATAGAGGAAAAAAAATACTTAGAGCTAATTTATGAGCTAACCATTACGGGTAGACTATCTTCAATATGACGATATATGGCTAGTGACTGGGATAAAGATAGGGCGGGAGGCCCCTCATATGAATTTAATTTTTTTTACTATTTTTAAAATTTTTAACACTAATGGTTCTCCTAACATTTTAAAAAAAAACTTTCTAGCTCTGTCCATGGCTGGTGACCTTAACATATCCACGTTCAAACTCAGTATCCGAACCAGTGCAACCACCGGTGGTCTCACGGTTAGTTCGTCTAACCAAAAGCTAACGCACGTGGCTAAGGGTTTCACCAACGCAAGCGATCAGTGCGTATGCCTCGGTCAAAAAGTACCAGACACACGACCGAGTGTACAACCCAAGCCAACAACTACAGTAATCACTTTATCATTCAGCTTTTTGTCATAGGATTCTTTTGTGGTTCTCCTCTTGAACTCTGAAAAAGCTGAGTCTAGTCCTGCTACTCGATTGTTGACCGTCCTCTACAACGCTTGTTCTCCGTGTTGCTTAGAACTTTTGTCAGAGGAGGCCGTCGCAGCTTCTACCAGGCGACTAGACTTTTGTCAGAGGAGGCCGTCGCAGCTTCTACCAGGCGACTAGTCCATACTGCGAAACCACTGACAACTATGACATATAGCTCGCGTGAAGGATGGGGCAGTACGCCACGCTGCATGCATGGCCAGACGACTTTTCCTTGCTTCAATTCGATCGCCTGGTCCTCCCGATCTATCCATTTCGGCCGGCCGGTGCGCGCGGCTTCAAGAAAAGTCACTCTAGTTAAACAGAAACTAAACCGTGCGGAGTAGTGAACCGCTGATATGACTTGAGGTTTGATTATGATGCATGCAGCCAGCGTCGTACGAGGACCGACGATCGGCCATATTTTTCAAACCTGCAAGTTGGCCTTGCACGCACACGCCTGCGAACGGGATCGATCGGAATTAGGATTATTACCGTTGCCTTGTGTGACTCACACGGTTTATTACGTACACGTGGTCAACGCGAGCATGCTACAGTGCGGTTTTCGGTTCTCCTTGCTACTTGCTAGCTATAGCCTTTTTCTGGCGAGCTAGTCAGAGTCGTGGTATTTGGTTTGGTTTGGTTTGGGAGTGCGACGACCGGCATATATAGTCGACGCGCGCGTGGCGATATAGTATACAACCATGCGGTCGAGTCAACCCGTTGGCTTTTTGTTGAGTCAGAACATTGGATCGGAGTGCCAAAAAGCATGCAGGGATCGCGTCATGTCCAAGTCCAAGCCACAAAAGCATTATTCCGGTCTTGCGGTACTCTCTTCATCCTAAATTATAAAAAGTTTCATAAATTTTACAGAGTTAAAGTATCTCAAGTTAAACTAATAATTATAAAGAAAGCTATAAAAATTTATAATATCAAATAAACATATTATGAAAATATAATTAATAACAAATCTAATGATATTAGTTGACATCATAAATGCCATGATATTATTATATAAGTTAAATTTGAGATATTTTGACTCTCTAATATTCTTAAGATGTCTTATAATTAGGGTGGAAGAAGTACATTGCTACCATGTCAAATCAAATCATAACCGGTTTCACCCATTATTTATCAAAAAAAGACAAGTAAATATTATTGTATTTGTTTTTTTTTACCGTAGTATCTATTTAAATACGTAACTACTAATACTAGTTTCTATAAACGAAGCCAATTTCAAATAATTTGACTTAGAGGATATAGCTTTATTTGTTCATGTCAACTTCGTTGTGCATATGGCACCCTCAACGAGGATAGGCCAACTTCTGCAATATTTAGGGCGTGTTTGGTTTCACACCACCACTCGCTATAGTAAAAGTTTCTCAAGTTTGCCTGCTGTTTGGTTGCTGAATAAAGATTGGCTGCCACAGTTGTCGTATCCCTCACTGCCTTGTCGTTTTGTTTGTGGCAGAGTATGGCGTGTGGCGGCCATTTCATTCGCCACGGAGTTGTGGCGCCGCCTAGGCCTCGGCGTGGCTGGCGAAGGCCACCAACGAAACACGCTCTTAATACTCCCCTAAACATTGGCTGCCACAACCTTTTTTCTTTGTAGTTTGTTCTTGCGGCTTGTCGTCTAGCAATTGATGGTTGTGGCAAGACTGTGGCAGGTGTGGTGCACTAAAACCTGTTTGGATTTCAGCCGCAGTCTGTCGCACCTTGACTGTGGCGGCGCCACAGAGTGTGACGATGAAAAACTCCACCACCGTTGTGGCGAGAAAAGCTCCTGCAATGAACTGAAAAACCTGTGGCGAGCCTAACATTAACTATCAATCAAACACCTACAACTTTTCTCGTGGCTACCGAAGGCGAGGTGTGGCGAGTGAAGGCCGGCAACGAAACACCCCGGGCCGCCTTCGCCACACCGTGGCGTGACTAGTCCTGGTCAGAAATCAAGCAAGCCCTAAAATTAACTGTAGCTTTTGTCGACTCGTGATTAATCGTGTGAGCAATCCTTGAATCTCTGCAGCGCAAATCGACCGTTAATAATTCATGCATGCCATATAATGTGCCAATATTATTATATGTATTATATATATATGGCTCGTTTGGTACAGCTCACAACAGCTTGTGTGAGCTATTTTTTTTTCTAAATATTTCTTTTCAAAACAGCTTAATGGTTGAAGCTATTTTTTTTCCGTCTCATAAAGATATGAAGTGAGATGAAGATGAAAAAAGTAGCTTATCTTAGCTCCCTCCCCTCTTTCTTCCTCATATCCATGTATAAACGGTATGTTCGTTTGGCAGGATTATACACTGTTATGGTAGGATTATGTACTGCTGGCTGATTTCTTGTGAGAGAAAAACACTGTTCTAGTTAGATTTAAGCCGGTTGAAAAGTCAAGCGAACAGACTGAAAGTTGTTGGTGAAACTGTTTTATCAAACATTATTTTTAAAATAGCTCGGTTTCATATAGAGAGTTACTCATAAAATTATTTTCTAAAAAAACAACTTCATCAGAAACGAAGTAGAACCATATCAAACAAGCTCATATATAATATGTTAACGTAGTATTATACGACGATGGATGCGGATATATAATTGACACCGCCATCCGTACGTCGGTACGTGGGGTACATCTCCGGTTCTCCATCATCATCATACAAGATCCGCGCGACCATGCATGCATCCAGCATCCGCGTACCATCTTTCGGCGGCGCAGATCCAAGTAACCACCGATTCATGCATTTTACTAGGTAAAACCGTTTGTGGGATTGAAACAATAACTTTGTCAACACACATTATGAAACTAACCTTCTTTCTCCGTTTAAAACAATATAAGACCTTTTTGTGTGCATAATATTTATTTAAACTTAGATTAAAATTATGAAATAGCACGCATCAAAGAAAATAAGACTACGATTCAAGTGGAAATATTATCTCCCATATTTCAATTTTAGTTACCACGTACTTCCTTCATTTCACAGTGCATGATTTTAAGTACGTTACATTACATAGCTATAATGTATACTTAAATGTATACCAAAAATTATGTATCTAGAAAAGTAAAAAAAACAATCTTATAATTTGGAAATTTGGGAAGGAGGGGATACTTGATTATTCTGGATGGTGGATGGTGTTGGATAGTATTGGTAAAGTTGGTGTAACAAAATAATTCAAGTGGTGCGTGCTCTTAGCAGAGAGAAGGAAGAAGAAAGCAGCTGACGTCTTATATAGATAAATACAATAGAAGACAATTTATATAGAGATCAGAATCTTATAACTCGACTTAGGCAAGTACTTAGTTTTTTTTTTTTGAAATCGTGCATTACACGTTTTTCATTAAGAGAGGTGGGAGCTTGATACACGCCCTAGCAGTCTAGGCGAGGCGCCAAGACTGAAAGAGCAAACATAGTTACAACAGACACCGGCTCAATCGGTGGAGCGAAAGAAATGTAACCGGGAGGACAAGGATTTTGCGACTAGGGGACGGTAGCAAAGGAAGCGTGAGCAGCACTAGGAGGGTACTTAATTTTGTTATTAATTAGAGTTCTTATATAAACTCAAAGATAGCAATAATAACTGCAACGATGACCGTAGTAGCAAAGTGTTCCTCTCAGATCACAGTCCATACTTTTGATCAAGAGTCTTGTGCAAGTGGGCGGGCGCTAGGTACCGATGTAGATGTAGAGCTACGACTATGAGTAGTACTGAACCTTGGAACAGTAGCTACCAGTCACTGTTGCTTCCTCCGGTTTCCAGCCATATACCTTGACCGTGGCCAGCCCAATCCGCATGAATGAAAGACTGAAAGCTGGAGCAGCTGGACTGTCCCGTTCGTCAAGAAAACAAAACCAAGCGGAAATTCCCCGGCCCATGCGTTCGGTTCTGCGCGCGGCACTCCTGCGCAACAAGTAGTTGTTATTATATTATCATTATTATATCCGTTGAGTTAACTACCTACCCGTTCCTCAAAAAATTAATTCCTATAAATTATGTCAATTTTTTTTAACTTTAGCTAATATTATAAAAAAAATATATAACAACATATATAACTTAAAATGAGCATCATATGAAAATCCTATGATATATGATAAATCTAATGATACTAGCTAGTTTGATATCATAATTTTTAGGCCCCGTTTGGATCTCTAGAATTGAATTTATTTTAATAATCATAATTTAGAGGCATATTAATTAAGCTAGTATGATTGTATATGGATTAAAATTGCATATTATTATTCACTATATGAGAGGCATATTTATTTGTTGTATTTCTATCGTAGGAGAGGGAGTTTGAACAACGTACATGTTATAAGTTGCAAATAAAAATATGAAATAGTGATCTATAGAATCAATTTTCATCTCTCACCTTATGAATTTGAGATAGGCTAAATTATGGACTTTGGAAAGTGATGAAATATCAAATTCCAAACCAAATAGCTTAATTTATTGAGATCGATTTTGATTCCTCCAAATAAAGGGATCCAAACGACCTCTTAATATTTTTTAAAGATTAAATCAAAGTTCAAATAATTTGATTTAAGATAACTTTAGAAATCTACTCTTTTAGAGACAGATGGATGAGTACCTGAATCTCAATAATATAGGAGTAGGTGCTAGAAGTAGGAATATGTCGACGTACACCAGTACGTCTAATCCGGCCATGCCGACGATCGGTTGAGGTTACTACTACAATACGTACTAAAATAAGCTGGTTATTAAGGTCAGCGAGAGAGAGCTTTCTGTACTGGACGACCTGGACATGAAGGACGACGTGACGAGCTAAAAACTAAGACGACACCGGCGAGCACGTACACACACGCACAGGATAGTCTAGACCAAAACTCGGACCATGCATGGATCTAGGTAGAGCTAGAGCTAGTCCAGGTTCTTCTCCTCCTGCTGCTAGTAGGTCCCAGTCCTAGCTAGTCCTCACGACACGATAAAGCGTTGGAAATTAAATCGATGCCGCATCATGCAAAGTCTCTCGTCACATTAACTGCTGTTCCTCTTCACCGGCCAGCAGACGGTCCGTGATTGCCACGACGATGCTACTGTACTTGGATACATAGAATATATGAGGTGCCCAGCCGCAATGGATTGCGGCGCCCCGTGGGTTCACATGTGCCAGAATTGTAGCGTGACAGGGACGTCGTCTCGTGCAACACCGGCCGTCTTCTCTTGTGGCGTATATAATACAGTATTAAATTAGTTATTCCTGGTCTCTGGATAGCAGAGGAAGAGGATTAGTTCCAGTGGAAGACTGCTGACTAGGCTGTGTGAGATTGGATCTGTTTCCCCTCTAGTTATATCTTTACTTTACTCCGTCCAGCCGCCGCCTGAGGTTTTCTGCACGACCAAGGCAGTGCTTTATATGGTAGTCAATGAAGAACGAACGAACAAGAAAACTAGCTTACTTCCAATATAAACTGATTTATAAATAAATAAACTCCCGGGCCCCGGGATGGATCAACTCAACTTGTTCGTAACGTTTACCACTTTGAGACGAAACATTTTTTTAACCATACGCAACCATCGCCAATTCAGTTGTTGGCCGATATCCAGAGCAGAAAAGCTGTATGCATGCAATGCAGCGCGCGGTCCTTGTTGCGATTTGCGAACGATAGAAGACGTGCAGCCGACAGATTTGCCCCGGAGTTTCGGCAAAGTATAGGCGGTCGTCGATCAGGTCCGGTCGCGACGTCGCCCGGTCCTTTGCGTGAGCTTTACCCGTTCTCCTCCGTGTCAATGCCCAAGTGGCCAAGTCTGTCTCAGCTTGATCGCTAGCCTCTCTTCACCGTCCGGCCACGGCCAGGTCCACTGAACAGGCACGCAGCACGAAACGAACACAAAGAGCGTTGTTTTCACCCGGTCCTCCTCCTGGCCGCCGCGCTCTAGAAGTATCGTTACTGGCCGGAGTACTCCCACCTTATAGGTAGAAGGGAAATTAATTAGCGAAAAGCCTGCGCCGTCAGTCAAGAACAGCTTCTGGTTGTGACCTAAACCATCGGCAAATTAAGCTAGGTTGGTCATAAAAAAAATGGTGCAACATTGACTCGTGCGGTGAGCACTATGTGGAGTCTGCACGTAGCTAGTAGAGTAGTTAGTACTTAATTCTGTTCAGAAAAAAAGATGTTTGGTCAGAATTAGGCAAAGGCACGGCGGTATTTACTTGTCACTGTTGCGTTTAGATGAAGAAAATGTGGTGAAAAAAATTTTCTGTAGCACTTTTCGTTTGCATTTGGCAATTAGTGTCCAATTATGGACTAATTAGGCTTAAAAGATTCGTCTCGCAAAGTTAAAGCAAACTGTGTAATTAATTTTTGATTTCGTCTACATTTAATACTCCATGCATATATCGCTAATGTGACGGAAAATCTTCTTTTTGCATAGTGCCAAAGTTTGGAAAGTTTGTGGGAACTAAACAGGCCAGTTTTGATTCCATTACAACTTTGGCCTCTGGCGGTCTTGTCTTGGCCCTCCAAGTTTGGAGCTAGCCCTGCAAGCAAGAAACCCCAGCCATCATCAAAGACTCAAAGTATAGTAAATAAACTTTGCCTCACCTAAACTAGAGCTACTTCTCGTACACTACAGATTAAGCATGAATTATGTTTTTTAAGAAAAGGAAAACAGAACCTAGTACTCCATTAGGCGTCTAGGCTCCGACCAAAAGGCCGGTCAACAAGTCGTCACTCGTCACCAAGAAAACCAAAGAACAAAGGGACAGATTGGGCCCGCGCCCATTCGTCAATTCGCCCCCTGATCTTTTGTAAGCATGTGTGGTGTATTTTCTTGACTTGGGGGAGCCACCACCACCCAACCCGGCGACGAGACGACCGTCGTCATCACCCGCAGGCCGGGCCGACATGCTCCCAAAGGCCAAAGCTTCGGTCACCCAAGTCACCCCACGCACCCGCCTCCCTCCCACCCACTCGCGGCAAATAAGGCGTGTACTTCTACTAAAGATTTCATTCAGTAGAGTGGCCCTCCGCGTCGGCGTCACAGTCAGTCACGTCTCCTCCTGGTCCAGCGGGCAACCTCCACTGCCCTTCGTCTTCCTCCTCCGGCCCCACTCGCCCATTTCTTTCTTCTTCTTCTAGTAGAGTAGTAGTAGTAGTATATTCCCACACCACATTCGCGTGCGCGAATTCCACGGCCCCGGCCCCTTGTTTGTTTATGCGGGTGGGTCTCTCAGCTCAGCTCAGCTCAGCTCAGCCCAGCTGCTGCTTCGCCGCGCGACCAGAGAGAGAAAGAGGACAAGCGCGTGTGCGCGTGATGCCGACGTGCGCGCGCTGCGAAAAGGCCTCCTTCTTGAGACCGCCCGGACGGACCATTCGATATTCTTCTTCTTCTTCTTCCCTGGCTGCTGGTCCTCCATCCAGTCCCCGCTCTGCTCCTGCTCTTTATATATCCCGCCTCGTCCCGACCCATCGCCACTCGAACGCTCAAGCATCTCTCTCTCTACTCCTCTTCCTCTTCCTCTTCTATCTCAAGCGAGTCTTCAGTTCTCTTCCCGGTCCGTCGACCGCGCTCAACAGTACAGAACCCATGGATCCATGGATGATCAGTAGCCAACCTTCTCTGAGCCTTGACCTGCACGTCGGCCTGCCGCCGCTCAGCAGCCTCCACCAGGCGCCGATGGGCGCCGTCGCCTTGGCCAGGCCCAAGGTGCTCGTCGAGGAGAACTTCCTGCCTCTGCCTCTGCCTCCAAAGAAAGAACCAGAGGTACAGTATATGCAGCGCAATAAGCAGCCACCAATCCACCATGGATGGCATGATCCATTCATTTCATTCTTGCTTGACGGGAGCTAGCCAAAGAATCTAACGGATTGTGTGTTTCCTTGACTCGATCAGGTCGCGGCTCTGGAGACGGAGCTACATCGGATGACGGAGGAGAACCGGCGCCTGTCGGAGGCGCTAGCCACGGTGGCGTCCAAGTACGAGGCGCTACGGAGCCAGTACACGGAGATGGTGGTGGTGGCCACCACCGGCGCCGGAAACAACAACAACAACAACCCGTCGTCGACGTCGGAGGGCGGGTCCGTGTCGCCGTCACGGAAGCGCAAGAGCGAGAGCATGGACACCGCGCCGGTTGCCCCTGTCGCCGTACACCCGCACATCCCGCACCTGCACCAGCAGCAGCACCCGGCGACGGACAACCAGACGGAGGAGTGCACCTCCGGCGAGCCGTGCAAGCGGATCCGGGAGACGGAGTGCAAGCCCAAGGTGTTGAAGCTGCACGTGCACGCCGACCCCGCCGACCTCAGCCTCGTGGTGAAGGACGGCTACCAGTGGCGCAAGTACGGGCAGAAGGTGACCAAGGACAACCCTTGCCCGAGGGCTTACTTCCGCTGCTCCTTCGCCCCGGCTTGTCCCGTCAAGAAGAAGGTGCAGCGGAGCGCCGACGACACCTCTATTTTGGTAGCGACGTACGAGGGCGAGCATAACCACGGCCAGCCCCCACCGTCGGCGCAGGCTGCGCACGACGGCTCGTCCCCTGGCGCCAGCAAGAACAACGCGAAGCCGCCGTCGCCGCCGCCAAGGCCCACTGCCCCTGCCGTCGCTGCCCCGGCGCCGCAGCCGCACCGCCCGCAGCACCACCAGCAGCAGCAGGACGCCGCGATGAACGGCGAGCAGCAGCCCGTGGCCGCCGCGGCGGCGTCGGAGATGATCCGGCGGAACCTCGCGGAGCAGATGGCCATGACGCTTACACGGGACCCCAGCTTCAAGGCGGCCCTCGTCACCGCGTTGTCTGGCCGGATCCTCGAGCTGTCGCCCACCAAGGATTGATTGACGGATCGGATCGGATGTGGGTCAAATTGGCACCACACGCACACGAGAGATTCTTGCAATTCGCTGGCAGGCAGCCGCCTCTGTTCACTGTCACACGAGCGAAACAGCGATAACAGAACAAAGACGGCATGAGAATGAGCACGAGGAACAAACGGAGTCCGCGCGGCTTGACATGGGCACACGGCGCCGGGGCTGATCGACGATGTAACATGCGAAATACTATAGCACGCACAGGAAAACAACAACACGTACGAAAGTGTACAATCCCTTGTAGTACTGTTTGTAGTTGTAGGCAAACTTTTCACCCAATTCATCAAATGAAAATCATTACAATTTTTTTTTTCCTCCGTTTGAATTGAAACGTGGTCGTTCCTACTCCTAAGTAGCAGTAGTATTATGTTTCACGAGACTTAAGAATTAACGAATTTGAATTTGAAATGCTCATAGGAGTACAGTAGTCCGGTGCAGGCACGTGGACTGAGCAGTGGGCCACCCACCATCAGTCCCGCCCTCTGCACGCGCGCCATCTGTCCTCTCCTCTGGGTCTTATCCACAAAATACAAAAAGATGGGCGTAGTACGTACGGTACGAGTGGTTTGCCGAGAATTGGGTAGGCGACCCGGGCGGCGGGGCGGGGCCCAGATGGCAGACCACAAGGAAGGAAAGTCCTACCCTCGTGCGACGTTTTGTGCTGTTTCATTGACTCTGACACTGTGCTGTGTGTGCATCGCCGACGCCGGGGGACGGACGGACGGAAGGAAGCTGGGTGGAAACGCAAGGCCGCCGCGGCGGGTGGGCCGGTCGGTCGGTCTCGATACCAATTACCAACCGACGACCATGCCATTCACTCGTTCGTTCGTTCAGGTAGCAGCTAGCCGTCGTCAGTTCACAGGCACTCACTACTTTCACTACTGGAGTACTCAAGACCACCGATCGAATAATCAACTTTTAGTAGAGTGATGACGAGTCAGTAGACTAGCCTTCTAGAGAGAAATACAAATATCGTCAGTCACGGGCAGGGAACAAAAAGGAGGGGAAAACGGGTGGAATATGTTACTGGACTCTGGGAACCGTAGAAATAAATCCAGAGAGTGGGAGTGCCATCGTCGGTGTGTCACGGGAAGGTTCGAAGGTCGCCGCCCGTCGCGATCACCGCGCCCACTAGAGCCTACTGCCTGCTTCCCGATTGACCGCTCGGGACGCTGCTGCTGTTTTTAATCGACCTATCTCTATCTCCGTCGTCGGCCAAACCGTGCGCGCGCCGCAATCCGTGTACCGATTTTATTTTCTGCAAGACCCAACCCAGCTGGATCGATCAAGTGGATTCCACTCCGGCCGCGACGACGAGGGGACCTCGCTAGACGCTAGTAGATCCGTCCCACTTGGTTTTCTACTGATACTGAACCCCCCCGATGAGGATGAGCTCACTGTCGACTTGGAAAATTCCGCTTCGTTCATCAGGCTGGAACTGACGCTGTGTTATGGCTGCTAGCTGTTATTGCTACTATATATATGGTGGTGGTGGGCTAGTAGATGATGCGCTTACTACGTACTCCCTCTGTCTCCCAATCTCAGTCGTTTTAGCTTTTTTGAAGTACATAAAAGATTCTCTGTACTTAGACTCAATTGGTGTACAGATTTATGAAACGTTGTGTGCATTTGGACACCCTAGTATCTCCTAAAACGACGGACAAATGGAGACAGAGGGAGTAGTAGCTTAATTATTCAGTTACTCTGGTCTGGTACCCGTCGTTTTCTTCTTCTTCTTGCAAATTGTTACTACGTACTAAGGTTTCTTTGGAAAAATCAGTCTGCTTCGTTTTTGGATTTGTTAGGGAACAGTCGCGTGGTCGTATACGGAACTGGAACTGCGTGCGATACGATTATTCAGTCAAGCGCACGACTGCAACTTTTCGGGTGTACAAGTCGTTCGGTGGCGGCCCACGTTTGACTAAGCGCCCCCCGACTGGCATAGGAGTAGTACGTCTTCATGGAAAATCTAGCTCCGTTCATCTTAATCAAAGGATTAAGGGTTTCTTTAGAACGCGAGATTTTTTTTCTGTTCATATACTTTTTTCTATAAAAATGAACTAATTCATGTGAAATTTATGCGTTTCAAACATGTTCTAATTACCTAAGTACGTAACGTATTATCGGAAACGTATGATCGGGAATCGAGGGTAGGGAAGCTTTTTACTCTGCTTCCTAACGCGCGATTCAAAAGAAAATGACCCAACAGATTCTCGTGCACTCGTGCCACTGACCCACTGTCTTGTTTTCTCCCGTTTCCGTGGCCCCCCACAGATGGAGAGCTAGTTAACTAGTGTGCTTTTTCATTCTTTTTTTCTTTTGGTTAGCATAGTGTTAGTGTGCTTTCTCTTGCTCTCGCCTACACTGTGATTATCGCCTCCTGATCGAGTCCACTTCTACGCCAACCCGCCATCTCTTTCCTTCCTAGTTCCTAGTACTTCCAAAGCATTAGGACCTGCTTAGATTGTTTCCTTAGCCTAGGTTGCGGCGAGCCAAAAGTAGGGCGGATGTTTTGCTTCTCGCTAGAGATTTGTCAAAGATTGCTGCTGAAAGCCGACTGCAAAATTTATGATGTGCTAGCGATATGGAAGCCATCCAAACAGAGGGCTATGTGTTTCATGAAAAGCTGTGGAAGCGATCCACACAGAAGCCCTTATAGTAGCCTTCTCTTTTATGTCTCATAACTATGGTCGTGCTCCTGTTAGTCCACCTCATTTGATGCCAAACTACTCTATCCTCATGATAGGTGGATATTTTTCATAGTTTTAAGATGGATCAAAAGACTTGTGATTTCCATACTCACTGACCAGATAAGATGGATCAAATAACTTGTGATCGAAGACCACTACAACCCAAGACTATCAGCCCAGGTTGTTTTTTTAGAAGCCCAAGTAAGACCGTGTATCGGGTAAGAAAGCTTACGGGCCAGCAGTCTCTCGATGGCAAGTTAGGCATTGTGGGCTTTGGCCCAAAAAAGGTAAAAGTAAAGAAAAGAGAGAGCAAAAAAGGCGTGGTCGGCAGGATTCGAACCTGCGCGGGCAAAGCCCACATGATTTCTAGTCATGCCCGATAACCACTCCGGCACGACCACTGTGTTGGACATTGATGTTTGAAATACAATTTATATAATACATAGGTTATAAAGTCACAGAAGTTTTACTGAACGAACGTAACAAAGGCTGATGATGGATGAGTAGGTGCCACGTCGTGTGCCGTTTCTTCGCGACGGGACGAGGTCACGAGGAGACCCGATGGGACCGAGCAGTGCACCGTTTGGAGGGTTCGCTAACTACCGGCCTCCACGCCAGCCAACAGCGACCGGCCGGTGCTAGTCCGGCCACAGCAGCAGACGAGATCGATCTCGGACGTGCTGGATCGATCGATCAGTCCGTCGTCAAGTCACTAGCCATGCCCATGCGCTCGATCGATCCATCGCGAAAGTCCTCGCTCCGATCGATCCATCGCTGGCGGCTAGCTCATGACGCGAACCGCCGGCAGCTAGCTAGCTACCCCGCGAGCGAAAAGGCCACCTCGCGCCCGGCGCAGCCTGGCAGCTAGCTCACCGCCGACGCCGACGCGTTCCGCCTGCTGCATTGGCGGCCGGCCCCGGCGGTCTGGTCAGCCGACGAGCAGGCCGGCCGGATTTTCTTGTAAATTAATCAATCAGCAGCGTTCTTGGCCGTTTGCTTGCTTCTGGGGTTTGGCTTTGTCGCGGCGTCCCTGGCGGGGCTGCTGTGGGACGGACGGGACGGGGGGCCATGGCATGGCCGGCCGGCCGATGGGCGAGCGCGCGCTTGACACTTGCAGCCACAGCATTCACGCCCATGCCTCCGTCCCCAGCGCGCGGCGGGTTGCTTTCACCCGAGTAATCTCCGGCACTGCGATCGATCAATGATTTGGAGAGCGGCGGAGTCGTTGCCGGCGGACCGTATATCACTATACATGCATCAGACGGAGACGGCCCCATGTTGGACTTGATTATAGATGAGATGGTCCATTTTCTTCCCAGTTCGTCCACCCTGTGTGTTATTAACTTATTGATGCATGTCCCATCAAGATAATCGCAATGTCAGCACCCCTCCTACTACTATCTAGCATAGTATGGGTCCACAAGACTTGACATCGAAATAGTGGAAAGCCACATCGAAATTGTGGTGTCTAGGTTGCATGATTAACGAGTAATATGACACGATCTTCTGCTAAGAGGACAGAACCAATTGTATGGTACTATTTTTCTAGTGTGCCAGGTTCATGACATGTCATTGTAAACTTTTTTATTTTCTGATCTTAATACAAAAGATGCACACGAAACATATATTAAAAAAAATAGACAAAAGCCACACCGAGGAATCTGGTGATTTCCAGTTTTCGTCTATACAGTAACAGTACTCC
Source organism: Microstegium vimineum (assembly GCA_022036555.1). NCBI lineage: Eukaryota > Viridiplantae > Streptophyta > Magnoliopsida > Poales > Poaceae > Microstegium > Microstegium vimineum. The sequence continues at coordinate 42,209,611 of CM039121.1, read as the reverse complement.
ATAGGAAATGGAATGTTCTTTTCTCTGGGGCAGCTGCTGCCACACGGTACGGCAACAGGAACACGACGGCGTGTCGCGTGCCCCCACCGTACTAGCGCCATCTCCGTTCGTTGCCACCCACGGCCCGGCCCGGCCTCTTCTGTCCACTCCGGCCGATCCACTCCACACGCGGACACGCCACACGCCCACAACTTCGACACGCGCGCGCGCAAGCGAGCGCGATGGCCTCCGGCGCCGGCGATGACGACATCGTGGAAGCAGCAGAGGCGACGCCCACGAGGAACAGGAGGACGATCTCCGACTACCTCGGCGAAGGCGAGGACGGCGACGAGGCCTCGCCGCCTGCTTCCACGGAGACGCCGCCGCCGCGGCTGCGGCTCCCGAGCTTCACCTGCGCCAGGATCCGGTTCGGCGGGCTCGGGAGGACGACGAAGCGCGGCGGGAGGGGTGCCCGGACGAAGGAGGCCGCCGGCGCGGCCGAGAAGAGCGAGGACGCGTCGGTGGACTCCTCAGGATGGAAGCAAGCGGCGGCGGGAAGCAGCAGCAGCGGCGGCGGGAGTGTGGCGGCCGGGCAAACGGCCGGGATGGGGCTAAGCATGCTGCTCCTCCTGGCGAGGACATGCGTGGAGCTGAACCGGATGGCCGAGGTGCGCGCGCAGATGGAGACGCTCCTCGAGGACGTCCGTGACGAGGCGGCTAGCAGGGTGAAGGGCGGCGCCGCCGCGGACCACGTCGTCCTTGTCACGCCCAAAGCCTGCTGCAACAACCTGCAGCTGCAGACGTCGTCGTCGACCACCTCCACCGCCACCGCTGCCGCGTCGTCGTCGAGCTGCGTCTCGGATAGGAGCACCACCACCACCAACTGCCTGGAGAAGACCCGGCTCGACGAGGACGGGGAGCGGGAGTTGGAAGCAGAGCTCGAGATAGAGCTGGCGCCTGCACGGCGGTGGCGTCAACCGCCGGAGTGCAGGTGGCACACCGAGCAAGACGACACGCCTGATCAGGTACGTACAGTACAGTACAGATCAGGTATGTCGTTCGTCAGGAACGGAATGAATGATCTGGCACGTTTCTGATCCTCTGTTTCTTTGCTGGCGTTTGCTTAGTGTTCGGCCCAGTCGTCGTCGTCGTCGTCCGACGACGACGACGGCGAGTTCATCGAGCTGGAGGGAGGGCGGTTCGGCACCGGCGGAGGGGGTTCCCAGCGAGGCGCCGTGGTCGACGAGAGCGACGACGGCGAGCGGCGGCACGAGGGAGTCTCGGCGAGGGAGCTGGAGCGGAGGCTGCACGAGCTCCAGCACCGGCGGGACAGGGAGCGGGTCGACGCGCTGGAGTCGGCGCTGCGGCGCGCGCAGCGGAAGCTGACGGAGAAGGAGATGGAGGCGCGGCTGTGGCAGGACACTGCCACACTCGCGCTGGAGCAGCCTGCCACTGCCATGCCGCGGGAAGGAGGACAGTGAGGATCCAGTGACCTTGCGCTCGTACTGGCTGTACTGTACAGCTCGCGTGCGTGCGTATACGTTGCTTGGCGCTCGGTTTCCTGTGTGCCCAGTGGGGACTTGCGCGAAGCTGGTGTCTTTAGACTTTAGAGCCCGTTTGGTCATCGTAATTTGTAAGTACAGTATAGGTTAACAGTGTATAAGTTCCTCTTTTTTTAGCTCTGACATTATCATTCTTACCATAGCTCGGTTCTTCCATCACCCCATCAGGCATGTGCTCTTGAAAGGAGGGGAAAAAAAAGAGGAGGCCACCCTTTTATTTAGCCATGTTCGATGGTTTTGGCTCGTAAATTGTTCACCGTGTTAACAGATTGTGTTGCTTTATGTTTGGTTAGCCTAGTCCATAACCCCAATGCCACTATAAACCGATGAGTTCTATATGATTCCCCCTTGTCTTGTGGCACGCTCCTGTCTCTCTTCCTCTGGCGCTTGCGCGCTATTGTCCTTTACCAAACACATGCGTAATCAACTCCCCTGCAACTCATACAGGTAGGAATCATCTACGTAATTGTTCCCTTGATTTCCTTTTGCTAAAATCATCCAATACACCTTACACCGTTTAAATGATGATTAAATGGGTTTATATAGCAATGCGCACACGCATACGCGCTACTACAGTACTACTTAGCAGTATTAGGTACGAAATATCATTTATCAACAAATTACTAATTGGCAGATGGTGAATGGGGAGGCAGCCAACAAGAGTTCTGAAGTGCGACTATCCTGTTGTTGCGTGGTATCCAAGCTGTTTCTTCACTAGGCAGCTTACACACTTCAACACTTATTATGATCACTCGTACAACGTCATTCAACCATCTTCCTGACATGCTTCTCGTTTCTTTCAATCACCTGCTTAGTTACCATAATTTAGGCTCACGCACTCAAAACACCCTTTCGTTTCCTTGAACCACGCAACTCGCATTCTGTCCCTTTATATCGTCCCTTGCGTTCGGGCCTCGGCCAGAACATTGCGTAGGCGGCGCAAGTCTTCTTCTCAAGATGACACATGGGGGCCGAGAAATTAATCGTGCTCTAACAGGCTCTAGAAGGAAGAGCAACCAGCAGGGGCGGATCTTTTAATATGACAAGGTATAGTGCTCGATATACCTTAAATTCCAATCAATTTTTATCCCTGAATCATTTTGTACATGAGCATATCAAAGAAAATAAAGTTTCGTTGCAAGATACTCACCCTCGACGGCCCAAGGAAGAAACGAAATAACAAGGCACGAGACAGAACCTATGTGGCCGGGCCCTTTGGCCTTTTCAACTTTGACCTGCTTGTTAGCTAGCTGGACTAGGAGCACCTACGAGAGACTACGACTAGGGAAGTTTCGACTTCACCTAGTCACCGTCTTGCGGCCCAGAAGCTCCAACGAAACCCTATCGAGCCCGCGGGCCGCGGTGACACCTGCTGCTATCCCTCTCCCACCCAAACCATAACCATAGCCATATTCGCCCTCACCCCAACCTGGCCCAGCTGTCTTCACTCTTCACTGCCGTCAAAACCCCTAAACGCCTTGCTCCACCATTGTTTTTCTAAGCTCACCAAAGAAGAGACGGAGAGAGAGAGGATGCGTAGAAGTCATGCAATCAGGCGGGAGCGTCTCCTTACCTTGGATGTCAAGAAATACCTATTCGAAAATCCCACCTCCCACCAACTTGACACATCTAACAGACATTAAAAAAACACATCTGACACACATGCAGGCAAGCAGTTACAATAAAATACTCCCTCCATCCAAAAATCGATATCGTATTAGACTAGAGAAAAAGTCAAATTTTATTTTTTTATAATTAATTTCTCTTACAATATAAAGTTGGTGACTAAAACATTAATATCATCTAAGAGATATTTTTAACACAAATCTATTGTTGTAAGTTCTATGATCTAAATATTCATATAATTTAACTAATTGTTAGTAAAAAATTATAGAGTATAACTTTTCCTCTAGTCTAATACGATGCCGATTTCTGAATGGAGGGAGTATGTTATTGAGTTATAACTCGATGTGTACATCACTTACAACTAATGTTTGATTAACTATTTATTTAAAAATATAACATCCCACCAACCTTACACATCCAACACACATGCATACAAGGATATCATTAATTATATGTTCTAAAATCCCATCTCCTACACACAGCCGATACACACACACACATTTAAAAGAAACACATCTAATTGACATGCTTGTAAACATGTATAACATATATTTACAACACAAAGATCCTATAGTCGACTCCGAGTAGTCTACTATAGTCTCGGGGCTGCGGTATATATCCTCACCGGATGCATTCAAAGTTTCTTCGAAAGAAATTGGATATTAGCACACAAGACCCTCGACATGTTTATTCTAAATAACTCAAGGCTCGAAAGTTGCACCGTATGGGTATAATTTTTTTTTCCAAAAACGCACACCAAAGAAAACTTCGGTATAGCACCTCATGACTTCTCTCATAAGATACTTGGATGAAGCTTGATTCGACTTGTCCTGCTCCAAGAGGTTCAAGACGACTTCGACGGTCAATCATGAAGAGCTCAAGGGCTTGACGGACTGGGGTCCAGAAGGTTCCCCATATATAGGGTCGACTACCCGCCATGGGTTTGACCAACTCACAGTTTGCCTAGAGGAACGAAACAAGGTAGCGTGATTTCCAAGGCAAGAAAGACCGACCTAATCAGATGTAGAAAGATGGCATGGTCTCCAAGGAAAGGACCGACCTAGTTAGATGTATAAAAGTCTAACTTTATGATTAAGTTAATATATTCTATCAGAGGTCAAGACCCCCTTTTACAACATAACAATCAAATAATCCAACACAAGACGTAGAAGCTATCGGTAGAATGAAAAATTGATGCCAATTAAATCAAGTTGATATGAACATGACTTATGCTATGAACTATTTGTCTATTTGTTTGTATCGTATTTAAGTTGGTATCTATATTCAAATCAGTCTTTTATACGGTAAAGGGTTTATTATCTAACTTCTATTTTCAATCATTGCTTCAGCCTTAACACTAAGAGGCTCTCTATATTCTTTTTAATTGTTAGGAACAAAGATTTTGATAGAATACTCTCCAACAGCTTATTTAAAGTGGCAGCTTATTTAAACTGGTTATGAGAATATAGTTTCCTCTATATTGAATTTCTCGCTAGCCAAATTAAATAATAAAAATGGTTTTCTAGAGTATTCATGTGGTGTAGGAAATCTATTGGACAGAGGGTAAGATATAGAAAGTGATTTTTATATAGATGACTCACTAAACGACGATGAGAGTTCTAGAAAAACTACTCGAGATTGCAATTAGCCTTGCGCTCCCTCTCCCGCTCCCTCTCTCTCTCTCGGGGAGACGACTGGGCCGCCGCTCGCCGCCCTACGCCGGTACGCCCAGGTCTTTCTTCGGATCCTTAGCCGCGACGAACACCACCAGGTACGCCCGCTCTCTAGTCTTCCCTTCCTGACGTGCGCAACCGAGCACCCAAACCCTAGCTTACTGTTTGTATTCAGATCTGATCTACTTACAAGTGTATATGCATGTATTATGCCTACTAAGTTCGATTGTTTTGTAAAAATTATCGGGTGTCATGTCATGTGTGCACCCATGCCCTTACTGGGTCAGCTCCTGCCCCTACTAGCAGCCTACTATATTGTCTATTTGTTCAACAGTTCAAGTAACAAGTTAACTTTTGTTTAGTCAGCACACTGGCAGAAAGCTGTATCAGTATATTGTTGCTGTCACCCCAGTGAGCATAAACATAGTTGAACCTTGTACTGTGCAGAGTAGTATCTGGAGGTTGAATTTTGCTTTGTGTTTCGCCATCAAATTTCCTTGGACTTAAAATTACTGGCTATACCATGACACCTATATCTTTCTACCTTCATAAATGGTTGTCATCATGTCCATGGGCAGTTTATGAATAGGCGATATCCTTAGTGTGAATTTTAATTCTATTTTGTGATGTTGCATCTTTGATCCAAAGTCTGAATGCAATTGCTTTTGCAGCTGTGATCTATGCTCGATACCTCGAGCGCCTAGCATTGTATGTCTGCCTTGTCTTCATCATTTAATTTATTTTCTCTTTCCCCCTCATATTCCAGGGAGTAGAAGAGGTTAACCTTCTGGTTGGAAACAATGGTAAGTACTTTAGCTAAAATCATGTTTTTCTTCTTATCTTTTTTTGAACAACGCAACCTATAGGTCTGGAGAATTTCGTCTATGGAATCATGTAAGTAGGTGGTATACACACCTTCCCCCACTTGGAAGTAGATGATAGAAATAGAACTGAACAGTCTAACAGTGCCCAAGAGATTATTCCTCAAGGTCTACATTACTGTCTAATGTGCAGCAGTGAGTTCAGATCCACACAGTCTTTCCCTCTATACTTGCTTGGTTGCCCCCATTGCTTGTCCAATACGATAACATTTGATTGTAGAACTGAACCAAGCTATACTTTCTTTCATGTAGCAAGTATTTTGTCGATACTCATTACTCAAAACTAAAATAGTTGCTGTGAGTTGTCACCTGTCTTCTTTCACATGTGCAGATTTTCAACAAAAAAAGTTACTTATTTCATCTCTTGCTCAACCACACTGTTGTGTCCTCAATTCTCATACGTTTGTTTATCATGAGTAGTACTTCGAAGGCTATGGCTTCCGTGGAAGTACTTTCGAGCAGACTTACCGCTGCTATCCTGCGTCCTTCATTGACAAGGTTTGTAATGAAAATGTTGTGTTCCATGTCATGGCTTCATGCTGTGCCCAGTTTCATGGCACATATAACTATATGAGATAGTAGTTCATTATGAGATACTGCAATCTACTTTTTTTTTATTCCATATGCATTGCTTTTGTCGTATGCATATGAAGCATGTTATGTTATCTTGCCTTTCTAAAGGAGGTCACCAAATTACTTTTAAGCTTCTAATTTATGATAATAGAATTGCATCCTGCCGTAAATTCTGTCAACATCTAATGCTGAAGTAATTACTACACCCCTGTTCCAAAATAGAGATCAGTTTAGCCTTTTCCTAAATCAAACTTTTCTAGCTGTAACTAAGTTTATAGAAAACTTGGTTCATCATCTACAACATCAAAATAGTTCTGAAAATTCTCCATGAAATGTCATGATTGTGCATTTATTTGAGCTTGTAGATGTTAATGTATTTTTCTAGAAACTTGATCAAAATTAGAGAAGTTTGAATTAGGACAAAGCTAAAGTGACTTATAATTTGGGATGGAGGGAGTAGCTTTTAAGATAATGTTTTAGTTTGCATTTCTATAATTTATTGTAAAAGATCTCTTTACCTTTTTTGCAGCCACAGCTTGAGGCTGGTGACAAAAGTATGTTATCTGTTCCCTGAGTTCTGAGCTCTGTATCTATTTTAGTTGCCAAGTTTACAGGATTATTATTTTGCTTCTTTCCAGTTATAATGCCACCGTCAGCTCTTGATCGTCTTGGTAAGTTAGGCACATTACTTGTCATCTTTGACATACACAATGATACTTCATCTTACATGTTTTTGGCAAGTTTTTCCACTCATTTCTCAACAAATTCTCAATTTGAAAAAAATGGTATTTGGTTTCTCTGCAGCATCTCTGCATATTGAATACCCTATGCTATTTGAAGTCCACAATGCAGCAGCAGAACGGACTTCACACTGTGGTGTTCTGGAGTTCATTGCAGAAGAAGGCATGATCTACATGCCATATTGGGTATGTCAAGATCTAGGATCCTGTTGCACTTTTTCATATCATCGTGTCAACAAAGCTAACTTTAGGTCTTCAGATGATGCAAAATCTTCTTCTGCAAGAGGGAGATATGGTGTTCATAAAGAATGCCAACCTCCCCAAGGGCACATATGTGAAGTTGCAGCCTCATACAACAGACTTTCTAGATATTTCAAACCCCAAAGCAATGTTAGTATTTTTTTTCTTTAACTATTTCTGATCCTAGTGAAAATATCCTTTTACCCTTCCCTCCCCATATGACTGCTGTATTCTGACTAGGGTTACATGGTATTAGTCCTCAAGAACACTAATGACCTGTTTGTGTCATTATTGCAGCTTGGAGAAAACTTTGCGGAACTTTTCTTGTCTAACTACCGGTGACAGCATTATGGTAGCGTATAATAACAAGAAGTACTACATTGATATAGTGGAGACAAAACCCTCCAGTGCTATAAGTATTATTGAGACTGACTGTGAGGTTGACTTTGCTCCACCACTTGACTACAAAGAACCCGAGCCAGTAAAACCTGCCGTTTCTCCAAGCACAGAGCCTACTACCGGTAATACTATTGTCCTATACATCACTGGATGTGATTAATTTTCCCTATATGTTTTCTTTGTCATTCAAATTATTTCTGTGTTTTTTTGTGCAGAGGCTCTAGCTGAAGAAGAACCAAAGTTCATCCCCTTTACTGGTTCAGGAAGGCGTTTGGATGGGAAGCCTTCCAAAGATAAAGATGTGCTGGCTCCATCCCCTGCAAAGCGACAAGCTAATGCGACCAATGGTGTGCAGCCCTCAACAGCCACCACATCACAGGGCAGTTCATCGCGTAAGACCACCGGAAAACTTGTCTTTGGCTCTGGTGGAAGCCGAGCCCAAAAGGTTGGTCTTTTACAACATTTTGAGCTCTTTGAGTCCATCTACACATAATGTGGAAGTGATTACCTTATGGGATTCTGCTTTGATGTTCCATTTTGCATCATGTGTAGGCACCTGAAAAGGAAGCAGATGAGCCCAAGAAAGAAGACCCAAAATTCACCGCATTCACAGGAAAGAAATACTCACTGAAGGGCTGAATAAATAGGAAGATATTGTATTATCAGCATTAACCTTATTCTGTGGGAGGGCCTTTTGGGTGGGTTGGTGTCTGTTTCTCCTGAACTGTTACCCTTGTTTCAGCCACACCGGAGCAACTGATGTATAAAGTCATTCTTGTCTGAATGGATTTCTACTGAGCTTGTATGTACATATTATTGCCTTTATACTAGCAAACCTGCTGTGTTACAATGAAACGTATACTAGCATCAATTGTTCTAATACGCCTATGAATCAGACTCATACCGTGGTTCTTGTGTTGGATTTGAATTGTTCTAGATTTTAATTGGAAACTTGGTCTTGTGTGGATTTGGATTGTAGGCAGGCTCTATTTGGTTTCTCCCCCTAAACTAGAGACTAAACTAAATGTTTGGTTTGAGTGACTAAAATAGACTCTTTAGTCTTTTTTAGTCAGGGTGTTTGGCTCTAAATTGACTAAAAGGTGAAGTTTATTTTCACTTAGCAACTCCTGGTGGACTAAACTAGAGACTAAACTTAATGTTTGGTTTGAGTGACTAAAAAAGACCCTTTAGTCTATTTTAGTCAGGGTGTTTGGCTCTAAAGTGACTAAAATGTGAAGTTTAGTTTCACTTAGCAACTCCTTGTGGACTAGTGACTAAACTTTATTTAGTCACTTTTTAGTCATCTTGTTTTGCTATTTAGTTACCATAAAAGGGACTACAGTGAGGTGGCTAAACTTTAGTGACCCCAAACCAAATTGGGTCTTAAATATATGCTGTTCGATGCACCCAACTAAAATTTAGCGCTAAACTTTAGGTGAGATGTTTGAATACTTCAGCTAATGGCCTCAACTAAACTTTATTTGGGTTGAAATAATTAAACTTATCTAAATTTTAGCCAGATCATTTAGATGTGCCGTTTAGATCCCTAGCAGATAAACTTAGCTAGCTAAAATTTAGTTGTTGCATCCAAACAAGCCCTTAGTAGATGCATATTGTTGGAAACTTGGTCTTGTGTGTGGATTTGGATTGTTTTAGATTTCGATTAGAAACATAATATGGTTAGATGCGTGTTGTAGGAAACTTGGTCTCATTTGGATTTAAATTGTTCTCGTTTTGGTTTGAGATGCTTGTAGATGAAAATTAGTGGAGAAAAGTTTTTTTCCTTTCAATATTACAAAATCGAAAATTGGAGAGTGAGGCATAAATTGGAGAGTGAGGCATGGTGCGGTGGGTGATGGATAAGAAATAAGAAGATTTTAGAATTGGTATGATTTTAGCACCAAAGATTATAATAGAAGATGTATAATCTTCAAATACATATTTTAAGGGAAAAAGACTGATAATGAATTTAAATAAAATACATAATTTGAAGACTAAAAGTATTAAATATGTTCATAAGAATGAGAATAACTAAATCTGAGAATAACTAAATCTTAAAATTGCATAAATTTTGAAATAAAAATTAAATATAAAATTTACAAGGTAATATTAGTTAGATGGACATGACAAAATAATTCGTGCAGTTTTACCACTAGAGTTTGGTTAAGAGGTCGTTTTATAACAAGATATTATCTTAGAGGACCAAGCAACACAAACTAACTAGTGGTTTTGTAAACTAATTGCTTGTAACACCCACAAATTTGAATGCATTTAAAAATAGATGAAAATGATTTATTCAAGAAATATGTGAGCATTGAATTTAGTTTAAGAATAATTTTTATGGAAATAAAATTAATCCTAGTTAGAAACATGTTTATGCATACATGCTGCTGCACATTTTCTTTGGTTGATTGAGTTTGCAAAGCAAAATGTATTTGAATTCAAATTGCTTTATAAAAAGGTTTTGGAAAATTTTGAAAAAGAAAAGAAAAGGAAAAAGAATTCATCTCTCTCTTGGCCCAGCCCACTCCCTCCTTCCTCTCCTCTGCCCGGCCCAGAAAAGCCGAGGCCCAGCTCCAGCAGGCCGGCCCAGCAGGCCGCGCAACTGCTCTCCCTCCCTCTCTCTCTCCGACCAGTTGACCCCACCTGTCGGCGCCATCCCTCTCTGTTCTCCCTCCCTCTTCTCTCTCGCTGTCGTTTGGCCCCGCCTGTCAGCTCTTTCTACCTCAACCTCCCCTCCGCTCTGCTTGCCGAGTGCGCGCACGAACGCGCAGCGGACGGCAACCGCCCGCACGTCCCTCTCCCTCTCACCCGCACCCACGTCCGAATCCATCGGCCGCAACCGCACGCTCCCAGGCGTTTTAAAGGAGACCGCTCCCTTATCCCTTCTCCCCCTTTGCTCTCTGCTCCGCTGATCCCGCCTCTGCCGAACGCCGCCGCCGCCGCCGTTGACGCAGAGAAGCCACACCGGAGCCCTCGTTTCGCCTCAGTGAGTTCCGTTCCGCGTCCACATTCTCCCCGCGAACCTTCCCGGCCTAATTCCTCTCCCTGTTATCTAATCGGTGGTCACAGAACGCACGCCGGCGCGAGCTCTGCCGACACCGACCGTCGTTGCATGCCGACAAGCCGCCCCGAGCCGTCTCCGCCCTTTTCATCGTTTCGGTAAGCACCGCAGTGCTCCTCTCCTCCCTCTCATGTCCTCAATTCGGCGAATTGCGGCCCCTGTGGCACTGCCCGCGTGCGCTCCGCCCCGCTGGCCAAGGCACCGCCGTGGGCATCACACCCCGGCCGTTCACCGCCTCGCCCGGTTACCCTACCGGCATCGCAGGGTCACACCGCACCTCCCTGAACCCTCAATTCGTAGGATTGAGGCCTCTAGGACCTTACCCACGCATCCCGCACACACCGACTATGGCGCCGCCGCGGACCACCCTGCTCCGGCAAGCCGCCGCCTCAACCGAGCCCACCTTCGCACTCACACGGGCACGCCGGTCCTCTGTGCGTTTGGTTGAAGCCGAGGCGGCCGGGAGCCTTTCCCCGCGTTCGCCGGCGAGCTTGTGCCGCCGGGATCCATGGCGCCGCCTCTGTCGTCCTCCCTGCGAACGTCCGAGTGCGCCACCACACTCGCCTCGCTCTCCTCTATCTCCCTGTGGTCTTCCGGTGGCCAACCGAGGCCCCTAGGCCTTTTCCCCTTCACGCCGCCGAGCTCGGGCCGCCGAAAATGGAGACGCCGCCGCGCCCTCTCTCTGCTCCGGCCGACCCTCCCTCTCTTCTCCCCTCTGTTCTTTTTCAGTCGTCCGATCTCTGATCTGTGGCCAGGATTAGATACCCCTTCGGGGTTAAGTGAACGGTCCACCGTGGACCCATGGACCCTCGGGCCCACGCTGAGTCAGCGGGTGCACGCACTGTGCGGTGCACCGCACCAACCCCGAGCCGCCGCTTGGCAGCCCTGCCGACCCCGCGCCTCAGCCCTGGCGTCTTTCACGGAATACGCTTTCTCTGTTCAAAAGCGTAATTCCGATCGGATTAATTTATTTTGGAAATTAAATGGAAATTCACTATTTACAGTTTTGCCACTGCACTAAATTGTTTTTAAAAGTCGCATTTTAACTCCGATTTGAACGATTCGAATTGCGTTAGATTCGTAATGAAATTCTCTACATGTTAAACTCTTTGTTAGTCATGTTTGAAATATTTAAATTGAGGTTAAATTTAATTAATAAAATGCTCTTAGAGAACTAGTTTAATTCATAACTTTTGCGTTTTAAATCCGATTTTCGTGAAATTCGTGTTGAAATGATCGTAGCAGTGCGTAGTATCTTTTTATAAACCTTTTAACTCTGTTTACTGTTGCTGGTGTACTGTTCTAATAGTAGCTTTGTTTGCTTGGTATGTATGCAAATTGGAATGTGTGTTGTTGCAATGCCGTGATCGAGTTCAGACGGTGAGGAGTTTGGTGGTGACCAGGAGTTCTTTGATCATGAGTGCTTTGACCAGCAAGAGTTTGGGAACCAAGGCAAGTATAGTATGGGACTTACCTTGTTATCCTATTCACTGTAATCACAATTTCATGTGCATGTGTTTAATCTGATACCCGTAGTATATTTCCATAGAATTGAAATCCTTTACCTTGACTCCTATGGGTTATGCATATGGGTAGATGGCTAGTGCATTATGACAAGACACATGATCTCTGCCAAATGATATAATGCCTTGAATGAATTGGTGAACCTGTTTATGGCAATTGGAACATAACCCTTTTATAATAACTCACTGTTGGCAAAAGCTGGGACTGACAGTGCTACCGTGAGAGCTACATGGCTCTGGCTTTAACTCAGTAGTAGGCTCTTTTCTAGCTCGTTAGCGGTTACCCGAAAGGGCGCATTAGGCTCTTGCCGAGCTGGTTATAGCGCGGCCTCTGTCCGGGTTTAAGCGTAGGCTGCGGTCTTTATGCTACTCGGAAGGGGGGCTCTATCACCCCTTGCCAATCCTAGCGGCCCTAATCTTGTTAGACGAGATACTATGAAAGGTTTCATAGTGAACCCCGCCCACTCACCTTGGCAGTGTTATGGGAGTAATTAACCCGGGCATTTGGGGCATCACGACTCACGGGTAAAGATGCACAACCTCTGCAGAGTGTTAAAACTGATATATCAGCCGTGCTCACGGTTACGAGCGGCCCGGAAAACTGACGGATTAACTAATTAATTTGACCAATTTTTATGTTCCTATTGCCACCATAATGATGATGTTTATGTTTCTTTAAACTTTGGCAAGGATATAAGTGGGATCATTTAGGGCTTAAGCATAACTTGATGTTACTTAATAATAAAAGTTTGATTAACTAAAAGTGCTAAATGCAGTAAGCCAGTGTCATCCTTTTGAGCTTCATAACCCCATGTTATACTGCTGAGTACGTTTGTGCTCACGCTTGTTTACTTTTCAATTTTTGGATGAAAATCCCGGATGGGTAACAGAAGCAGGAGGCTATGAGGAGTTTCCTGAAGATTTCTAGGTTTGGTCAACCAGTTGACCTTCCCTGTGAGATGAAGCCTCGAGAGCTAGTTGTATCTTCCGTTTGCTTTAATTATTTATGTAATGGATACATGTACGCTATGTATTAAACTCTGTGATGGTACCTTGTAATTTGTGAACTTATGTGTGGATTATTTCCTAAACACACATAATATTATGCATCCTATTTCGTCCTTAAAATTGGTTGTGACATTGCTTGATCAAGATCTTTTGTTTGTGTCAGCAAAAACATTCAAAGTTAACATAAGATGACCTTGTCGATTACATTTCAGCCAAACATTTGGACACCTATTCTCCGGTGTCATTTCGTCGATGCGAGCGTAGTTTGCAAAATATACTGCAGTCTTCAAGAAAATGAGGTTTGTATAGAAGCCAAACAGTCACCGCTAAATGGATACTGCAAAGTGGCATGTGTGAGCCTGTCATGTGGTGTTGTTTAATACTCCTCGTTCTCTCAGTCTCTTTGTATTTGAGATTTGTGCTCTTGCACCTGATAAATGATACTAAATAAAATAATATTCAACTTCTAGTCCGATTGTTCGACATTTATAACCACAAACTCATATCATATAAGTTTTCTCTAACATCCCGACAGTGATATTTTGCACAGAAGTAACATTATATGCCTAACATAGTAATGATGATATTGAGGAGAGCAATATGAAACAAGCAAACACGCAAGATCACAAGCATATGCTACAACATATTTATGCTCCGGGCTGGCTATAGGCAAATAGTATGTGATGTACCACACAATTGTTCTCGGTTAGCTTTTTTATTTCTCAGTCATAACTTACTAGTTTTGTCACGGTGACTTCATACTAACAGGACCATGCCACACCAACGCAAAAGGTGTGAGCATTCTCTCACACCTTTACGGCTTTACCTACACGCAGTGGCGGAGCCACGTTAGGGCCATAGAGGGCTGTGGCCCCCCCTTGCCTCTGTGAATTTCAGAAGAAGCCTATAAAATATTCAGTCAAATTGTTCAGCATGGCAGATCAATAGGCAGAGCACCCAACGCTCGGAACCCGCGAGCAGCAATTCTATGCGAGACCGTCATATCCAGCTACCTGATGCCTGTGTGAGCGGCGAGTCGGAGTCAACGCCTCAGCAAGTGACCGACAAGGCCTGGACGGCCGGTAGCTAGTGTCAGCTTGAGCTCCATCTCCCACACAACAATCTTCTACTCCTCTACATCTGCCATTTGTTGTTCTATGTACAGCTGTACAGCCGTACAGGCTACAGGCTTACGTATTATGCTTGATTTCTTATTGATTGTCCTTTTTTTCTTTAGACTAAAATCGATGTGATGTATAAACTATAAGTGGATGATTGAGTGATGGACCACACAGTCAATTGTATTTTGTTTACTATAAGGGCCCGTTTGGCTCCTTAAAATTTCCGGAATTGAATTCATAGTATAAACTATAGTTGTGGAAGAAGAATCAATAGAATCCGTTAATTAAAGTCTACAATTTTACTTAAGTTGGGGAGGAAGAATCCATGTAATCATTTTCCCACCTCTCAACCTATGAATTTAAGATAGACTTATATGTGAACTTTGAAAAGTTATGGAATCTCAAATTCTTCTTCCACAACTATAATTTATACAATGAATTCAATTCTGGGAATTCTGGAGAGCCAAACGGGGACTAAATTGATTATAAGTAGTAATTAGTAAGAAAAAAAATTCTACTACCTATGTACTTATATGAGTTTACTTGGCAAATTGCCCCCCCTATGTTTTGTTTCTAGCTCCGCCACTGCCTACACGCCCGCGAGTCAGCTAGTCAACACCGTCAAGTTGAGACTCGAGTGTCCCTCTCAGGCATTGGGGTATTGTTTTCGAGGTAATCGGATTCACATCAATTCATGTCGGGTTGGATGGATTAGAATGAAACTTAAATTAAATTTCATCATAACAATCTGACAACATCTAAACAAAGCCTTATCAAGCTAAAGTCCCGTTGGTGGAATTGTGAAAAATAGGTCATCATCGAACTGACTGCTTTGTTTTTTCTTTTCTTTTTCTTTTTCTTTTTCCTCAACGAGATCCAATCTGTAGTTCCAGAGTCGTCAAACAGAAAGTCGTGTTGTGTAGTTATATGTATGCTACTTATGGTGAAATATATGTTTGACTTGACACTTTCAGTGCCCATGAGTTATCAAAAGAATACAAACTCTCCAACATGTTTCTTTGCCAACTCTGATATTGCTATAGAACTCTTGGATAGTGGATATTGCTATAGAACTCTTGGTCAATTCATAAACTTTTTTATTGGCAGATTTTGGTCCACTGCTAAAAATCATTTGTGTAATAGTGATGTCAGATATAGAGTTAGTACCTTTTCTTCTAAAATTTGTACATCTACACAGATTTTGAAATTTGAACAAAAAAACCATGCATTTGGCACAGTATAACTTCTTTATTTGGGTTACACAAGATTTAACCCTAAGAAATTGACTGCAGCATTGAGGTACAATTTAAAACCAGCCAAACAACATTATATCCAATTAAAGCAAGTTACTATACAAAACCGTATAAAAAGGAAAAGTTTATATGAACCCGTGGCATAGAGAAATAGTTTATATGAACCCGTGGCATAGAGAAATAGAATTACTCGCCATATATTGTGGTGCCAATATAATAAGTATCGTCATAACAACATCATTATTCCTATATTTTCCTCTTTTTCACGGCAGATCTTTCATTAAGGGGCCGTTTGGATGGTTTTATTTGGAGTAATTGAAATCTACTTTAATAAGCTAAGCTATTTGGCTTAGAGTTTGACATTCCACCACTTTTTAAAGTTTCTATATAGATCACCGTTCTATGTTTCTACTTTATAACTTATAACACGTTCTTCAGACTCACTCTCTTACGATAAAAATACAATAAATAAGTATGTCTCTCATATATTAAACAATAATATATAAATATAATTTATATACAATCGTATTAGCATAATTAATATATGTTTAAATTATAATTATTAAAATAAGTTTAATTCCAAGTACAAGATAGAGCTTAAGAGAAAACGGGTTTACATACAAATATACAAATTCTTGGAAGACTAAGCAAATCTATTTCAGCTGACTTACATACAAATTCTTGGAAGACTAAGCAAATCTGAGCAGACTAACGGGACAAACCGATGACTACCCGGCCTGCAGCCAAGCGCTAGCTTCGGCCAACACCTCATCAGAGAGCACAGCAGGCTGCCTAGAAACCCCTTGAAACACTGTGATTAGTTTTTTCCTTTCAAGATCGGAGAGACTAGGATCACAATCGAATCGGGCACTAGCCATGCAAAGCTAATCAGGGAGAGAACCCTGAGCTATCACCTCGCGAGTGAGCACCCTACGTCTTATCTTCACTGATATAGGTATCACATCCCCATGAGAGAGGAGCACCATTTGTGAAACACGCTGCATTGTCTAGATTTTTGACTGATCGTCCGTCAGGCTGTATTTAAGGGCAAGTTTTTCGCCCGTAAGACTGTCTAGCATTGGTAAATGTAAGTAGAGCACGACTAATCGCCGGTCAGACTGTAACTAAGGGCGCCTGTGCCCCGTGGCCGTGTTGTGCGTTCTTCACTTTGGTGTTTGGTCATGACAATTTTGTTTCCAACTAATTAAAGTAACGTGAGTATAACAAAAGTAACGTGAGTAGTATGTGACGATCACGATTTGATTCATGCTAGTTTGTGCCATGTCCTACGAGGTGGAAGTGGGACTGCCTGTTAGCAAATGCAAATACTGTGACATGGAGTATAACATATCAACGTATCGTATATCTATCTAAGCATATATGGATTTTAAGAATATAATAGATAAAAAAATCTGATGTGTTTTATTGGATTATGCGTCTGTGTATTAAAATCTAGTAGAATCCAGTATGTATAAATGAGATTCTAGGATTATGAGATTTTTTTTATCCAAATTCTTAGAATCCCTTCATCCAAACGGGACCTTTAATTAGTGGAGCATGTAGGTAATGCCAACTGAATTATGGAGTGGTAGATGAGTGTGTAAAGTCTTGTGAATATTGAAAAATCCATGTTAGACCAACTAGCAAATAAAGTTCTCCCTCTGTCGTAAAATAAGTGCCATTCTCACTTTACACAAAGTCAAATATTTTTAACTTTGACTAAATAGATATAATAAAGTAAAAAATATATTTATGGTGCATAATTAGTATCATTAGATAAATCATTTAATGTGTTTCAGAGTTAAATTATTTGGAGATATCAATATTGCTAATATTTTCCATAAACCTAATCAAACTTAAGAAAATTTAACCACCACATATAATAGTGACAATTATTTAATTTTGAGACGGAGCTAGTACTCCATAAGTCAAAACACTGTAAACCTGAAAATTAAGCTAGTAGAATATTTAGTCTAACTTGTTAGTTTTATTAAATGATTAGATATGAGAGCTGCCAATTGTATTAATAAAAGGAAAAGACTAAATTGGGTAGTACAACCAACTAAATACCACATATCAAACAACAATAATAGCTATTAAAAACACTTATAAGTAATATAAGTAACTATGACGGGTTGGATTGAAACATCAATATTGTCGCACAATGCTCCCATTGCCAAATTGCACTATAGCATCATCACGATAGAACCAAATCACAGGCACCACCATATACACAACCACAACCACTCAAGAAACTTCATATTGCCACCCCATCGGTTGCCACATTGCACTTCACACAACCACTCAAGAAACTTCATATTGCCACCCCATCGGTTACCACATTGCACTACACCATCGTCACCACTCAAGAAACCCCCCACCCCATCGGTTGCCATATTGGACTACACCATCATCAGAATAGAACCAAATCACATTATAACCAAATATATAAACTCTATGCTCCTCTTCAACATATTTCACTTCCTTTAACAACTATTGCAGTGACTCTATTCCTCTTCGGTATATGTCAGTTTCCTCCTACAACTTAAGATATATTCAAATTGCTGTGAGAATTTGCAGATGATAGTGTATACCTAGCAAATTACCGTGGTAAGTTGAGAGAGTCATGTTAGTATTAGTAAACACAATCTAAATATCTAATAATAGTAAGGATGAGTATGCTCTGATGTATTTATGCGCCAATCCTATGCTGTGCCATTTCTTGACCCATCAGCTTTGTCACAGTGGACGTATTTATGCGCTTGTGCTAATCCTATGTTGTGCCATTACTTGACCAATCAGTTTTGTCACGGTGACCGCATGCTCAGCCCACTCGTCAACGAAAATTAAATGATCGAGTATGGATTCTCAGGTGTCTCCAAGAGAAAATCATAAAACGTGAGAGACTATTAATGGGCTCCACGCTACCATTATTAAAAAAACTCTCAAATCTACTAAATCTTAACATATGCTATTATGAATATTATTTAAATAACCATAAGTTACACATATGTATTTACTATAGTATATGTTGTATCGTCATGTAAATTGAGTACACATGTATACATGAGAGATAAATATATATGCTACGTTTGAACAATCATAAAAAAAATCCATATAACAACTCTATACGAAAATACTAGTAAATTGGAATTATATTAATTTTCATGACATATAATTTATATAGGTTGTTACCTTGGATAGATTTATATGTTTTAACTTAAACTTTTGGTATATTAGTATTAGTGTAAGCACTCTTTTTAATAAAGCAACACTAAAAAGAAATTAAAAGATATGTGAGTTAAAATTATCATGGGTAGTATAAGGTAATATATTCATGAATGAATATTGAAATCTCAAAAAAAAAGAAGAGTACGATTTAGAAGGAATACAATCAATGAATGATTTAAAAGTGAATAACACAGTTTGTATGGAAAAAACAATTTTTCATATCACATGAAAAAAAATCTCATGCAAGAGATAATATATCTCATAGAAAACCAATCATATTCCCCGATAATGAGAACAAATTAAGAATTATAATACCATGAAAGTGCCATATGAACACCAAGAAATTGCATGTTGTATATCTAGCAATGAATTAGTTATATCCTCTAAGTACATAGTAGGTATAAGAATATCTAGCAAATCACTAATGCAATAAAAAAGACACCAAAGCTCAAGGCGCCCTCTCGATCCCCTTCAATCTCCATGTGGATTCCCATGACTATTTTGGATACACCCATTCTTCAAGGTGATTGGAGGGAATGTGGAGCAAATGAAATGATTTATCCAAACTAACTAGGTTGATTCTCCCTTGGGTTGTTGCCAAACAAATCCTATAGTTCGCTTAGTGTCCCCTCCCACTCCCATAATACTGAAGATCAACCTCAAGGTTGTTACCAAAAAAAAATGGTGTCAATACGTGTTGCCTGTTTCGGTTGAAAATCATCGATGCACAAATGCATATACTATATTACCTATATAGATGGATAACAAGACCAAATTGTTTGATACAAACAGTTATTTGGAATATAGAGGACTATCTAATATAATATGTTTATCAAAGCTTC
The DNA here is from genome assembly GCA_022036555.1 of Microstegium vimineum. NCBI lineage: Eukaryota > Viridiplantae > Streptophyta > Magnoliopsida > Poales > Poaceae > Microstegium > Microstegium vimineum. The sequence continues at coordinate 42,189,896 of CM039121.1, read as the reverse complement.
TTCGCAAAATTTGCGACCCCTATGAAAAATCATGGCCCTATTAGTTTCGGTGATTAACGACAAGTAAAAGATCATTATGGCTAATGTGTGTTTTGCAGAGGCTATGCGTAGCTTAGCCATAGTGATCAACATGAATGAGCATCAATGGTTATCACTTAGCCCCCAAGATGGATATCGTTTCGGATTTCAAAGACGACATGATGAAGACCCTAGAGTGATAGGCTAAGTGTCATAAGGTGATGAAGGACACTTAGAATTAGATAGAGATTTATTTGATCTTTGACCGTACTATCAAGGGGGGTCTAGATTAGTAGCTTGACTTAGGAGAGCTTCATGACTTAGGTGTGATGCACACTTGACATCCTTAGCTCTAAGCAAGCCTATGGTGACCGTAAGATAGCCTAGAACAACTTTCATATTCATCGCGACGAAAACCGAAGTTGAGAGAGCCAATTTCTGGGCGTCGAACGCTAAGGCCAGAGGCGCCGGACGCTGTCTGGCGCGCCAGACGCTGGCGTCAGCATGACGCAGCGTCCGTCGAGCCAGCAGAGAGCTCCAGAGACGGCCAGTTTGCGACGGACGCGTCTCTCGCATGAGCGTCGGACGCTCGCGAGCGTCCGGGAATATTTTCCCAGAAACCCGAGGGCAGCCAGTTGGCGCCGGACGCTGGGGCTTAGCGTCCGTCGCCTGCTGACGTGAACAGGATCTAGCCGTTGAGGCTAGCGACGGAGCGTCTGTCGCCTAGCGACGGAGCGTCCGTCGCCAACTTAAATTGCCTGTGTTTCTCAGCCCGAGGGCTGAGTGTGTAGGGGTTATAAATAGCTTACCCCTCTCTCTTCCACGTTGCCTTTGCTTATTTGGTTTGCTGATTGCTTTGAGAAGGTTGAGAAGAGAGCAAGAGCCCTAGAGAGAGAGTGTGTGATTTGCGAATCCATCCATCTTTCTCTCCTCTAGTTCATCCAAGAGTTCAATTGTGCATCCACTCTAGTTGTGAAGCTTGAGTGAGTCAAGTGAATATCAAGGCTTGTTACTCTTGGTGATCGACATCACCTAGACGGTCCGATGGTGCTTGGGAGGAAGGTGATCGCCGGAGGATTATCGGCGGCCCTTCTCCATTGACTTGTGATCGGTTGTGGGCGGTTCACCAAGCCGGAGTGGCGAAGAACCAGTCCGTAGAGAGCACTCATCCCTTGCGCGAGATTAAGGGGGAGCAATACCTTGCGAGGTGCTCCAATGAGGACTAGGGGGGAGTGTCGACTCCTCGATACTTCGGCAAAACATCGTTGTGTCAAGAATCTCTTTCCCTAGCTCTTTCATATCGCATTACATTCTGTACTTGTTCTTCAATTCATACTAGAATTGTGTAGGGTGTTTTCGCTTTCCTTGGCTTGCTACCGCTTTCATAGTCTAAGGCACGCAAATCGTTAGGCACGGGGTGATTGGCACTTGATAGGATTTCATATTTGCTTTAGAAATTTGAAATAAGCCCAATTCACCCCCCCTTCTTAGGCATATTGATCCTTTCAATTGGTATCAAAGCCTTGTTGCTCTAAATTAGGCTTCACCGCCTAGAGCAAGATGTCCCATAGGGATGGACCGTCACCCATGTTTGATGGGGATGATTTTCCTTATTGGAAAGTGCGGATGGAGGCCTACCTTGAGGCCGTGGATGTTGGCGTTCACAAAGCCGCCACCATAGGCGGATCGGTGTTCCCCGAGGATCCCTTCTTTGAGAAGAACAATGCTAAGGCAAAGAACATTTTTTTCTATAGCATTTGCAAGGATGTGTTCAACCGTGTGCGAAATTGTAAAACCGCGCATGATGTTTGGACAAACGTTTGTGCACTACACGAAGGGACCAAGTGTGAGCGTGAGGAGCGCTACCACTTGGTCATGGCTAAGTTGAATTCCGTTACCATGCTATCAAATAAAAATGCTAATGAGATGTATTCACGTCTTAACATTCTTGTAGAGGAATTGAATGGCCTTGGGCTCACCCAAATGTCTCCGTCGGATGTGGTGCGCAAGATTCTTTGTGTCTTGCCAATCGACAAGTATAGCCACATCGTCACCGTGCTTCACCAAGGAGATCTCTCAACATCTACACCGACACAAGTGTTGGGCAAGATCAATGCTCATGAGATGTACATGAAGATCGGTGATGGCGGCTCTTCATCCTCCTCCAAGAAGAAAGACAAAGAGAAGGAGGAGAAGAAAGACTTGGCCCTCAAAGCTTCCACCAAAGAGAAGTGCAAAATCCAATTGGTGGTTGAGGACTCAAGTGATGAAGATGATGAAGACAATATCGCTCTCATGGTGAAGAAGACCACCAAGATGTTGAAGAGGCTAAACAAGAATGGAGTCAAGTTTGACTCAAAGAAGAAGAAATTCTTCACAAGCTCTTCAAGGAAGCCAATCTCCCAAATGAAGTGCTAAAATTGTGGTATTCTTGGTCATCTAGCTCATACATGCACCGAAGAGAAGAAAGACAAGTTCAAGAACAAGAAGTTCAAGAACTACAAGAATAAGAAGGGCGAGAGTCCCCATGTGTTTGGTTTTGAGTAATTGATGAAACCTACCTAAGTACTAACCTTGATCTCTAAGTGTGACTCATGAGATATGTTGGTACATGCCATGTGATGGAGCTAATGAATCAAAGGTGATGATGGCAAGACTCTAGCATGGTGGTGCAAAGGAAGGTGGAAAAGGATTCAAGGCAAAGGTGAAATAATAATCCATTTTTGGTTTGGTGATCAAGACACCATAGAGAGTGTGATCACATTTAGGATAGATAGCCGTACTATCAAGGAGGGAGCTCATGTGTTTGATTATGGTTATCATATGCCACTAGGTTCATTGCATTGCATCTAAAATCAATTGAACTAGTGAAACAACCAACTAATTCCAAGATAAATGTGAACTAAAAGCTAACACACGTGCACAAGTGTTGAGATCACTTAGTGTTAGCTCTTGGAAGCTTGGAGAAGTTGGAGAAGTGTTTGGCAGCTCAAAAGAGCTTCGGACAGAGGTCTGGACGCAGGGTGTGTGGCCGGTCCGGACCATCGGAGATGGGTCCGGAGGCATACCCTAGCCTTGTTGTGCTGGCGTGAGGGATCCGGACGCTGGATGCAGTCCGGACGCAGAGCTCCGGACGCGCGTCCGGAGGCGTGGCCCTCTCTGTTGTTCTCTGGTGTGTTGATCCGGACGCAGGCGTTGGTCCGGATGGATAAACCGGACATGCGTCCGGAGTGGAAGAAGTGAAGAATGTGCTCTCGGGTTCTCTGGAATTTATTTCCGGACCCGATGAATAGTGAGTCCGGACCCTATGAACAGTAGAGTCCGGAGCTACGTGGCGAGCAGTGACAAGCGCGGGAAGCTAGCTGTTTGAATGAGAGGTTGACCGGACGCATGTGGCATGGTCCGGACGACACGTTGCGCGCATCCGGAGACCGCGTCCGGAGTTCTACTCAGATCCGTTGGCGCTCGGCTGGTGGTGGGTCTGGACGCAGTTGATGGTCCGGATCCCCTGTGAAAAGTGCGTCCGGAGGCACGTAGAGAAGTGAAAAGTGGGTGGAAACGGCTAATGTGTTTGTGTGGGCTATATATAGTTGTATGGCCGGCCCTTTGGGACAGCTCTTGCACATTTTCAGACTGTCTAGCATTTGTAAATGTGAGAAGAGCACACCACTAATCGCCCGTCACACTGTATTTTAAGGGCGCCTGTGCCCCGTTGTCGCATTGTACATTTTTCGTTTTGATCATGACAACTTTGTTAGTACGTGAGTATAACAAAAGTAACATGAGTAGTATGCGTGAAAAGAATATGGGAACAGACCGGAACAATATATGGCTGTTAGCAAATGCAAATACTGTGACCTAGAGTATATCATACCGAAGTAGGTACCTATTTAAGCATATATGGATTTTAAGGACGTAGATAAAAAAAATCTGATTTGTTTTATTGGATTCTGCGTATGTGTATATTAAAATCCAGTTGAATCTAGTATGTTCGAATGAGATTATAGGATTGTAAGATTTTTTTTATCCAAGTTCCTAAAATTCCAATGTCGTCCAAACGGGACCTTAAATTAGTAGAGCACGTAGGTAATATCAAGTGAATTATGGAGTCCGGTAGATAAGTGTGTAAAATCTTGTGAATATTGAACAATCCATGTTAGACCAACTGACAGATAAAATACTCCCCATCCTAAAATAAGTGTAATTCTCAATTCACAAGAAGTCAAATATTTTTTTAACTTTAACTAATAAATAGATATAAGAAATTTAAAATATTTATGGTACATAATTAGCATAATTGGATAAATCATTCGATGTATTTTATAGTAAAATTATTTAGACATATCAATATTACTAATATTTTCTATAAACTTAGTCAAACTTAAGGAAATTTGACCAGCACACATATAATAGTGAAACTTTAATTTTGGGACGAGGAAGTGGTCCATAACCCGAAAATTAGGTTGACATATTACAATATTTAGACTAATTTATTAGTTTGCCAATTGTATTAATAAGAAGCAGAAGCTAAACTTAGTCATACAACAAACTAAATACCACATCTCAAACAACAACCACTATTAAAAAGCAATCAACCACCATTATTAAAAAACAATGAATGGTAAGCAATAAAAATAAAAATAACTCGGTTGGACTGAGACATCAACATGTGTTGCACAACACTGTCGCACCACTGCTCAACACAATCATGCCATTAACACACAACCACCAATAAGCCCCGTCCTGCCACCCTCTTCTCTGTGTTTAAGTTACTCTAACCGCTTAAGATATAACAAATTGTAGTGATTCTATTCCTCTTCCATATATCTCAGTTTTCTCCAACGGCTTACATATTGATATGAGAATTTGCATATGATAGTATAGAACAAGTGAAATGTCACGGTAGGTTGAGAGTCATGTCAGTATTAGCAAACACAATCTAATAACATTAACAAACCTACAACAAAAACAATGAGCATGCTCGGGATGTATTTATGTCACACCCAATTCCAAGGATGAAATAGGATGCATAACATTATGTGTGCCCAGGAATAAACCACACATAAGTTCACAAATTACAGAGTACCATCACAGAGTTTAATACATATCGAACATATATCCATTACAAGAATAAATAAAACAAGTAAGATAAACTAGCTCTTGTGGCTCCATTCCACAGGGAAAGGTCAACTGGTTGACCAAGCCTAGAAGTCTTCAGGGAACTCTTCATAGCCTCTCGCTTCTGTTACCCATCCGAGATTTTTATCCAAAATTGAAAAGAAAACAAGCGTGAGTACACTCGTACTCAGCAGTATAACATGGGGTTATGAAGCTCAAAAGGCTGACACTGGCTTACTGCATTTAGCATTTTTAGTTGGTCAAAGTTTTATTAGCAAGTATTGTCAAGTTATGCTTAAGCCCCAAATTATCCCACTTATACCACTGCCAAAGTTTAAGGAATCATAACCATCATCATAAAAGTGGTGGCAACAAGAACATAAATGTTGGTCAAGTTAATTAATTAATCTGTCGGTTTTCCGGGCCGCTCGTGACCGTGAGCACGGCTGATATATCAGTTTTAACACTCTGCAGAGGTTGTGCAACTTTACCCGTGAGTCGTGATGCCCCGAATGCCCGGGTTAAATACTCCCATAACACTACCAAGGTGAGTGGGCGGGGTTTACTATGAAACCTTTCATAGTATCTCGTCTAACAAGATTAGGGCCGCTAGGATTGGCAAGGGGCGATAGAGCTCCCCTTCCGAGTAGCATAACGACCCGCAGCCTACGCTCAAACTCGGACAGAGGCCGCACTATAACCAGCTCGGCAAGAGCCTAATGCGCCCTTTCGGGTAACCGCTAACGAGCTAGAAAAGAGCCTACTACTAAGTTAAAGCCAGAGCCATGTAGCTCCCACGGAAGCACTGTCAGTCCCAGCTTTTGCCAACAGTGAGTTATTAAAAGGGTTATGTTCCAATTGTCATAACAAGATCACCAATTCATTCATAGCGTTTTAACCTTTGGCAGGGATCAGGTATTCGTTTATGTAAAGCACTAGCCATCTATCCATATGCATAACCCATAAGAGTCAAGGTAAAGGTTTCAACTCTAGGGAATTAAGCTACGGGTATCAAGTTAACACATGCACATGAAATGATAATTATAGTGAATAGGATAACAAGGAATGTCCCATGCTATACTTGCCTTGGTTCTCAAAGTCCTGCTGGTCAAAACTCTCCTGATCAAAGAACTCTTGATCACCAACAAACTCCTCACTGCCTGAACTCGATCACGACATTGCAACAACACACATTCCAATTTCATACATACAAATCAAACAAGACTATCATTAGAACAGTACACCAATAACAATAATCAGAGTTAAAAGGTTTATAAAAAGATACTACGCATTGCTACGATCATTTCAACACGAATTTCACGAAAATCGGATTTAAAACGCAAAAGATATGAATTTAACTGGTTCTCTAGGAGCATTTTTAGTATTTGAATTATCATGGAAATTAAATAATTCAAACATGAGCAACAGATGTTTTAACATGTAGAGAATTTCATTACGAACCTAACGCAACTCGAATCGTCCAAATCAGAGTTAAAATGAAGAGTTTATAAACAAATTAAGGCAGTGGCAAAATTGTAAATACCAGATTTCCATTTTTGGAATAACCCGAGAAAGAATACGTGTCTTGACTGGGAAAGCGTATTCTCGGAAATACGCGAACGCTGCGACGCGGGGTCGACTGACCTGCCACGCGGCGGCTCGGGATAGGGCGGTCCACGGCACAGTGCGTGCACCCGAGCATGTGCTGCGGTCGACCGGTCCACCGTGGACCGGGGTTCATACCCCTTCGGGGTTCTAATCCTGACCGCACAGACCCGATCCAACGGCGCAGAACAGATCCAAGGAGAGAGAGGGGGAACGGCGGCCGGAGCAGAGAACTGCGCGGCGGCGCCATGGCTCCCGAGCGCCGGGCTCGCCGGAGTTCCACCGGAAAGACTCGTCCGGTGCCCGTTTCGAATGCCGATCACATGGGAAGAAAGAGGGGGACGAGGCGAAGCCTGCGGTGCTCTCGGTTGAACACGGGGAAGCAGACAGCGACGGCGCCATGGTTCCCGGCGGCTCTGGCTCGCCGGCGAACGCGGGGAGGACTCTTCCGAGTGCCGCAAGTTCAACCAATTGCACAGAAACAAACTACACGCTCGTGCGAGTGTAACAGAGAGCCCAAAAGGAGCGGAGCTACGCCGGAACCGGGAGGTCCGCGGCGGCGCCATGACCGAACGCGATCTATGCGTGCGGGCAGGTCGAATCAGTGCCGTAGAGATCAAATTGAAGACACGGGAAGTGGTGGGGTGTCAGTACGGTGCTAAAGAAGTACTCGGACGCGACTGAAAAGCGGCCGGTGTGTGCTGCCCGCGGTGGCGCCATGGCCGGCGGCACGGTTCACATGCGGCCAGTGCCACGGAGGGCGCAATTCGCCGAATTAAAAGCTCAGGGAGGGAGAAGAGGTGAAGGCGAAGCTCACCACGACTTCAAATAGGACGGAGATGGCTCGGGATGGCTTGACGGCGAAGAGCGGCGGTCGGCGTCGCGACGGCGTTCCGAGGGCTCCCCTTCCACGGCACGTGTTCTGTGCCCACCGAAGAGATGCAGAGAGAGGGATTAGGCTACGGAGGTACGCGGAGCGCTCGCGGTTACGAAACAGGTCTTACCGCGATGAATTGCGGCCTCCGGTGCGGTGCTTTGGCGACAACAGCGGCTGCGGCGGCGAGCTTGCAGATGGGAAAAGGGGAGAGCAGGGCGCGGTACTCGGCTTTATAGCGCAGAGCAGAGGCGCGGGACGCGCGGTGCCGTTGCGGCATCGTGGCCGAAGTGCGGGGAAGTGGGAGCGGGGCAGACGTCGTGCGGTTCCCGATCGCGGCGCGTTCGTGCGCGCGTGCTTGCGCTCGTCCGAATTCGGCGGAAGGGAGACGACGGTGCTGACGAGTGGGACCAGACAGCAGCGAGGGAGAGGATAAGGAACGGGCGGGCGGTTCCCGCTCTCCACGTGTCTGCGCACGTACACGAACGAGCAGAGCGGCGTGCGCGTCGCGGCGGTTACGGCGCTCGGCGTCCCGTGAAGCAGAGGGGAGGGAGAAGAAAGAGCCGACAGGTGGGGACATCCAGTCAGCGAGTGAGATGAAGAGAAGAGAGGGTTGGGCGGCGCCGACAGAGGGGTCCCACCCGGCAGAGAGAGAAAGAGAGAGCGGAGACAGGGAGTCGGCGCCGACATGTGGACCCTGCGGTGTCAGTGAGAGAAAAAGGGAGGGAAAGGAGGAGTGGCCGGTTGGGCCGGTTCCCTGCTGGGCCGCGCCGAAGAAAGAAAGAGGGAGTGAGGTGGGCTGGATTTCAGAAAGTGAGAGAGAGATCAAGCCCATCACCCTTTCTCTTTTCTATTTCCTTTTTATTTCTCTTTTCCAAAATCATTTCCAAAAACAATTTGAAACCATTTGAAAAGTTGAGCTTTGAAAATTCAAACAATCAAAGAAAATATGCAACTGCATGAATGCATCAACATGTTTCTAAACTAAAATAGGTTTTATTTGCAAGAATTTTAATATTCTTCTAAATGAAATGCTCATATAATTCCAAAATTAAATCATTTTCTATTATTTGAAATTCAAATCAAACTTTGGGTGTTACAATTTATGTGCCAGAACGAGACACTTGTGCGAATCATATGCTGTGCGACTGTGCCTAGTCTTTTTTTTTTTACCAATTATTAGTTTTGTCACGGTGACCGCATGGTCAGGCCACTCGCTAAAGCAAACTAAATGATCGAGCATGCATTCTCAGGGTGTCTCTAACAGAAGCATCATAAAACGTGAGACTATCGATGGACTCCACACTACCACTATTAAAAAATAAAAATATCCTCTCAAATCTACCAAATCTTAACAACATATGCTATTGTGAAAAAAATTAGATAACCATAAGTTACACATGTATTTACTATCCATTTATATTAGTATTAATATATAGAAATAGACTATAGTAAATATATATGTTGCATCGTCATGTACATTGAGCACACATATATCATGAGCGATAAATATATATGCTACATTTTAACAATCATAAAAAATCTTTATAGCAACTATATACGAAAATACTAGTAAATTGAAATTACATTATTTTTATGGCATATAATCTATATAGGTTGCTACCTTGGATAGATTTATATGTTTTAACTAAAACTTTTGGAATATTAGTTTTTATGTAAGCACTCTTTTTATAATAAAGCAATACTATAGTGTTCTGGAAGAAAAAGAAATTAAAAGATATGGGAGTTAAAATCATCTTGGGTTTTTAAAAGTATAAGGTAAATATATTCATGAATAAATATTGAAATCTTAAAAAAGAGTTTTTTAGAAGAAATAAGGTCGAATAGTGAATAAAAACACAGTTTGTATAAAAAAAGCAATTGTTTATATCACATGAAAAAAATCTCATGCAAGAGATAATATATCTCATAGGACATAAATCATATTCCCTGATAATGAGAACAAATTAGGAATTATAATACCATAAAAGTGCCATATGAACACCCAGAAATTACATGTCGTATATTTAGCAATGAATCAGTTATATCCTCCAAGTACATAATAGGTATAAGAATATCTAGCAAATCCCTAATGCAATAAAAATAAGACAACAGTCCTCAAGGCACCCTCCACTTGAACTCATTAGTCGGCTTATCAGTACTGGTACAATATTTTTATCTCACAACAAAACAGCATCAGCCATTACCCGCATAAACCATTAGCCAAACACGACCAAGGTTGTTACCAAAAAAACAAAAAGGGGTGCCAATACTTGTTGCCCATTTCAGTTGAAAATCATCGATGCACAAATGCTTATACTAGTATTACCTATATAGATGGGTAACAAGACCAAATTGCTTGATACAAGCAGTTATTTGGAATACAGAGGACTATCTAATCTAATCTGTTTATCAAAGCTTCTTCAGAAAATTTGCGACCCCTAGAAGTGAGCATGATTACTTGTGCTAGATGACATTAGTTGAGGGATTGCCTGACTACTAAATGCTTATTTGAGTGCTCAACAGAACTGCGTTTATCGATGATACAGCAACTGATTGACTTCTGAACCTTGCCAAATAACACAGTCTGATGAGAATATATCTCAACGAACCTGCACACATAAAGTATAATATGTTTTCAGTGGTTAAAATTAAAGGTACACAAGGGTTCAGAATAGTTGCACAACAAATTATCAACGCATGGTTCTCAGAAACATATCCAAGTGAGATTTACAACAATTCTAATGGAAAGGCATACAGCAAGTAACATAACCATGCAGCAAGCAGCATTGATGTCACCTATGTTAAGTGAGAAGTACGAATGGGAAACAAAAGATAATGAATAAGGGAGCTGGCCTTGAATCTAAAATGGATGATTATGGCTAAAATAAGAAAAAATAACCTGGAAAATCATCTGAGAGAAGAGAGAGACAAAGAAGGCTTCAATACTCTCAAGTATCAAATCGACATGGCTAAATAATTAGGAATAAGACAGGATATTACTCGTAGGGATATGTATTGCCTACTGTAAAAAAAACTAAACTTCTCTGCCCACTGAATTGATATAGCAATTCACTGTATGTGAACGAATCAACGTTGTTTCCAGTGGTCTGTGGCTATGGCTACAGGCCCAATCGGGGGGCTTCATCAAGGCCAGTGTACTTTTAAATATAGATTCTACTGTGCACTGTAGGCTTTTCAGATTTACAAATATTTGATATTTATACTCCTACAAACTCTAAAACTGAGAACATATTCTGCAGGGTTTGGTCATTATGGTAGCTTGTAATCAAGTGTCCAAGGAAACAATGTATCCCTTTCATTTCTTAAGAACATTAGCAAGCTGGTGTTAGTTTAGCAAAAAAAAAAAAAGAGCTAAACATTTAACTGGGTTCAAGCATACTCCATGTTTATATTTTGCCCGTGACAGAAAATTTTAGCTGGATTGGGTTCCTAGCTCAGTAGTTTCCAACAGAATCACAAAACCAGAGGAAGAAAGGTGCACCGGATATCTGACACTGTGATGACTGATGAGGTTGACGTTTCAAATGCTAAAAGCAACTTACCATCAAAGCAGACTTAGCAGAAATGTAACTGAAGTCAGAATCAACTTTACATAAAATGAACAATGGGTGCAAAGCACATAATGGCCTCTCTACAGATCTATGGATTGAGTTGATGGAATTCCAGGCAGTGGGGCACGGAGAATCTAGCATTTCGTATTATCACCAGAGTATCCATGGCAGTTGGCTTTAAGGTGAGTGATTAACGTGCTTAAGCTGATCTAATAAGATAACATAGGCATTTTTCAGTTAAATTGGCCTTTCACATGCAAATCAGTACCATGAATTTAACATGTGGATGAATGGTTAGGCAACATGACTAGCAGATGGAATCATGCCAAAAATTTCAATATAATAGATACTGCCATACTGGTATGAGTACTTTGTAGTATCTAGTTGAATAAGTAGAGCTTCTCATGCTTGCTAAAGCAAGCAGTTTGAATATCAATGGACAATTTCAAGAAGCCAGGTATGAGTCGTATGACACAGATGTAAACAAAATGAAGAGAAGCAGCGAAGGGTGTAATTTGAGAAATATCAGATGAAGGGTATATTTGGCTGAATTTATCCACTGATGTGATGAAAACCCCACAAGGGATTTGGTTTTTCAACAAAACACTATACTTAAGACATTTCATCAATGAACTAACAGCGCTATTCTTTGGATTTGTTTAGGTGAAAAGCAATAAAATAAGGAATAATCCATGGAATTGCCCTGAAAAAAAATAACCAAGCAGCAGTTTATATATACTACACAAATGGTGAAAAAAAAAGGATGCTGCAAACAAACTAAAGAGTTTATAACAAGAATAAATTACCTTGTTGCAGCTTCCGCAGACTCTAGTTTAAGATATGCAAAACCCTTACAGATAGGATCACGAGTTTTCTTATTCGCGGAAACTGCTGGATCTATAGATAAAAGGCCACGGAACCCTTTAAAAGCTTGTTTGAGATCCTTGTGTATGTTCTTCTTTTTTGGGAGGTTCCAGACACGAACTTGAATACCATTGTCACTGGCATCTGTTATGAAGCATAGAGAATGAATCAAAACAACAAAGTTTTATGCCCAACAATAGCTCCTTTAACGCTTATAATGGTAGCTAAATAAAGTGATTCAATTTCACATGATCTGAGGTTACAAAATCATGGCTATGCACAAATAAAAATAATAGGAAAAACATCTATCCATATTTATTCTTCTGCTGAAAGAAGTAAATTGACATCAACCATAAATGACTGAGGCTTAATCTTTCATGTAGACTTTCTGTTTCTGTCATCACATTGGGAGCTGGATTTGGGATGGAAAGAAAACCTAGTCAAGACCATGTTTATATGGAGGAAGAGCATGTGGCATCAATTTTGTCTAGTTTTGGAACTTGGAAGGAACAAAACAAGGGGGGCTATAAGCTCGTTGTTTTCTCAACAACTTTTCAAGCTCTTTCATGAATGGTATAGGGCAATGGCTTTATCTAACTCATATTCAGCTTATTTAGTTTGACTATGTAGTTGTCGTTGGGAAATGATTACTATATGTACACAGTTTCATTTCTTTACCATTTACCAGTACTGCCAGCTTCAAATGAGTAGTTCTATCATTCACAATTTATTTATATACTTGTCCGTGCTACCTATGCTTTCTATCAAGTTCTGAGTACATGACATATTAATGACATACATTTCCGGACAAGTGTACTAGTAATATGCATCAAAGTATGACATTGAGGTGAATAAATATGAGTGTCTTCATATTGAAGCTAGTGTGCAATCATGTTGTTAAGCAGGGTCGGCTTCCAAGGCAAATAGGAAATTCACCACAATGGCTTAAGGAGTTCAAACCAGTGCTGAAGGTTGGAAGACGAGTGAACAAAACAAGACAGAAGACATAAGGGTTTTATCTTGCTATCAGCCTATCATGTGGTCTTGATGGATCTAGAAATACTGTAATGACATTATGCTTAACAGTGCTTCCCAGAGTATGGCCTAGTCCTGAATGAGGTCTGGTATGACGCCAAACTGTGGCGAATGAACAGAGTTGAAGGTAAGTGTGAAGCTGATAGGCTGAAAGTAATTCGGTGCCTTGTTTTGTTGTTTTCTGCTTATCCTTTCATTGGTTTTTCCTTTTTTTTTTAATGTTTTGTTCCCGTGGGATGTACTGTACAATCCATGGGCCATCCTTGCTGCAGCTTGAACACGTCCGTAAAATTCCTAGCAAAAGAAAATTGTAGGATAGACTTGTTCCGAACACATCATTGAATTCAACATATTTAGAGCAGTGTTTAATTACTTTTGTGCTGAAGAAAACAGTTCCCTCAACCTTGCATGTCCCTGCTAATATTTATTTATTTTTTCATCCAACACAAAAATATTGTCCTAGGATTTAATTAGCTCAAGGATATCATATTTTGAGATGTTCAAGATTCTGACAATGGAACGGCAAGGACACATTCAGTTGTAGAACGCAGACCTTCATTTGCATGGGGGAAAGTATAGGGAAGAGGAGAGCAGAGAGAGCCAACCTGCGGCCGTTACATTGGTGGAACTATCCGCGGCGCGGCGATTAGCAAGGGCCGCCTCTCCTCGACGGCGCGCGCCGCCCTCGCCGAAGCCCATCTCCCGGAGAAGCTGCTCCTCAATATCAGTGGCATATGTTTTGCCCTCACCAAATCCCGCCGGCTTGGGCCGCGTCGCCAGAAACTCCTCCTCGTCTACCTCCACCTCTTCCTCTCCGTCGTCGGACTCCCAGCCCTCTGCCTCCTCCGTCTCATCCTCATCGTCATCATCATCACCGTCGTGGCTGGGGGCGGCCACGGGCTCGCGTTGGCGCCGCCCGTATTTCCTCAGGCGAGGGAACACGAAAGGGAGGCTGGACCAACGCGCCCGTGACGGCCGAGGCCGCGAGAACGCGAGCGACGCCGGCGCAGTCGCTGCGGTGGTGCACGCCGCTGGTGCGAGCAGCAGGAGTGGCATTTCGGTGTTCTTTATCCTTTCCTTTTTTTTTTCTTTTCCCTGGAGGACACTTCAGTTGACGCTTCGAAAGCAGCAAGAGTGGACGGCTTGGGCCTTGGGGCACGCTATTCTCATTTGGGCCAAGTTCGCGGACAACCGGAGGCTATGGGCCTGCTTTCGGGCTCAACGGGCTAACAACAGGCAGGCAGGAGCACATATTAACATCGATCGGTTTAGTACCACATCGGATCCCTAAGCATGCTTACAACTAGGATGAGCTACAAAACAAATCACAAGAGCAACCATGATCCTTACTTACCTGGACGGGGTCTATAGCCGATCCACGACTTCCATTGCACTTGGGAAAAAGCGTTTGTCTACCATTTCCTAATGGAGAGTGGACGTCGTAATTTGTGGAAGAGAGGGTGCATGTTTGCGCGGTCCCTACCAATTATTAAGCAAAACATTACAAAAGAAGAAGCTATTATTCTCCTATGGGTTCAGCTAGTCGATTGGAGAGACTTTTCAATAGGTTCATCTAGTCGATTGGGAAGACTTAAATAAGCATCTTCTTGGTTTTCTAGATTGATCAATCTAAACATGCAAAAAAATAATAATAAAAAAGAGTTAAATGTAGACAAGGGTTTCAATTACATTAAGAATAAGAAATAAAAAAGAGTTAAACGTAGCTTGTTACAGGTCATTTGTCATAAAAAATTCTGATTTTTAGAGACGATGGTTTCAATTACATTAATGACACGTTTGTATCCTTGCAATTGAATTTATTCTAATAAATATAATTTATACATAGATTAATTGAGCAAATATGATTGTATACATAATATATTTGTATACTATTGTTAGCATACAAGAAAGATATTTGTACATTGGATTTCTACTCTAGAGAAGCAAGTTTAAAATTATGCATGCTATAAGTTACAGAGTAAAAATATAGCATGGTGATCTATAGAATCTATTTTCATCTACCACCTTATGATTTGAGATGGGCTTATTTGTGAGCTTAGGAAAGTTATGGAACGTCAATTTATAACCTAATAGCTTAATCCTTGAGTATATTTAATTCCTCAAAAATAAAGGACCTAAACAGCCCATAAGAGAAGCAAGTGGTCTTGCTTAATTTTGGGCCTTCAATTCTTCATGGAGGACGATGAAGGTAAGATCCATATGGCTACCTCGTTTGTGTGTGTGTGTCTCTCTCTCTATATATATATAGCAGGTCTGATGCACGTTTTATAAAAAAATGGCTGGAGCCTACGAGAAATGAGCCTAGTTCGTTCTTCATAGAGCCGTGACAGGCATAGGCAATGAAAGAGAACTACTTCTTGGATCCATTTGCGTGTTTGCAAAACGAGCGGAGAAGATGGAACACGAGTGAGCCACCAAATGGAAGGGAGATAGGAAAACACTAGAAAAGGCAGCACAACATGTACAGTCAGGACAGACATTCATTGGTTGTTCTCTCTCGCCTCCGCCGCTGAAAGCATGCACTGATATACACGAGCCACCAAGGGCTTCCCAATGTTGTGAAAGGTTTAATCACAAAAAGAAAATGTTGTAGAAGGTTTGAAAAGCAAGCGACAAGAAATTTGGTTAGCATGTATTGATGACAATTGACAGAGAAGAAGTAACATACAAAAACAAAAAACAGCAAGAAGAAAAAAGAAAATACTAAAGATAAAAGTTGCCTAATAAACAGATATTAATAGCTCTTCAGATAGAACTCTCAAAGATTATATTCACAAACGTTGAGTTTTGTCACCGGAGACTGGACACTAAGAACCAAAAAGGCCAAGCTAAGTTTCTCAGACGCGAAAACGCAGAGCTAACAGCTGCGCATCATCTCACTTGAACATTCTCGCTAAAAGGTGAACCCCCTAACCTAGTCATTGGCAACTAACTCTTCAGTTCTGTTTTCTACCCTCTGAAGGACAAGTTTCTTCTGCGGAGCAAGTCCTTTTGCGATCGCCGCCGAACTTACATCCACGACGACAGTGTTGTCTTCTTTGAAATCGCCCTTTAGGACACCAAGGGCAATCTCGTTCTCCACCATCTGTTGAATCACTCTCTTGACAGGCCTCGCACCATAGTTCGGGTCAAAGCCAAGAGACCCCAGAAGCTCCACGGCTTCTGTAGTATATTGGAGATGAATCTTCTGTTGTTTCAGCCGGTTCTTAACCCGGTTCAACTGCAAGTGAGGAAACAATTTCAAAATAAAGACCAAAGAGCAGGCTACACAAACTATGTGCAAATGTGGAGAAATAACTTAAGGTTGATACTATGGTTTAAATATATCTATCGCTATCAGGCATGCTTCTAAAATGAATTTTTAAATGTTTACCTGGATCTCCACAATGTGGTTGATCTCGCTTGTATCCAGTGGTTGGAACACTATGTACTCATCTATCCTGTTCAAGAACTCTGGTCGGAATGTTTGTCGGGCCATCTCAATCACCTGCTTCTTCATTATCTCATAAACGGCCTCCTTGCTGTCTATGGTGTTTCTAAGTGTGTCAAGGATCAATGGTGACCCAATGTTTGAGGTCATGATGATGACACAGTTAGTGAAGCTGACAGTCCTACCTTGTGAATCAGTTATTCTTCCATCGTCCAACAGTTGCAACAAAATGTTAAAGACATCCTGGTGCGCTTTCTCAATTTCATCCAACAGAACAACTGAGTAAGGCCGCCGACGAACAGATTCAGTCAATTGGCCCCCTTCCTCATAACCAACATATCCAGGTGGGGCACCAACCAAACGGGAGACAGCATGCTTCTCCATGTACTCGCTCATATCAATTCGTATTTAGGGCATTCTCAGTGTTGAAAAGGAATTCAGCCAGTGTCTTACCCAGCTCAGTCTTTCCTACACCTGTAGGCCCATAAACATAAAGCTTGCTATCGGACGGTTAGGATCTGATAGGCCTGCCCTAGAACGGCGGATGGCGTTGGCCACTGATTGGACTGCAATGTCTTGGCCAATAACCCTCTTGTGAAGTACATCTTCCAGCAGAAGCAGCTTTTCCCTTTCAGACTGTTGAAGGTTCGACACTGGAATACCAGTCCACTTGCTCACAATCTCAGCAATGTCCACATCAGTCACCTCTTCTCGAAGCATTGACTTCCCTGATTGCTGGAATTCAACAAGTTTATTCTCAGCCTCTTCCAGTTGTTTCTGAAGTGACAGAAGTGTTCCATACTTCAGTTCAGCAGCACGATTCAAATCATATTCTCTCTCAGCAGCTTCAATCTCCAGGTTCACTCTGTCAGTCTAAAACAAGATAAAGACAAGAATTAGAGCTTATATGACACCAAGGGAAAATAATCAGCCTGATTGGATAGCTGGTGTTACTGTGCTGCAGCAGCCAACTAGCAACATCTACAGCCCAAACAGTGGCAGCGATAGCAGGCATTCAGCAGCAAACAGCCAGAGCTTGCTCTCAGCTCTTCACAATTGCAGTCGATTGGCTGTGTGGCACAGCCACAGCATAAATAAACAGCGCTTGCGCTTTAAGTAGAAGCAATCAGAGCCAATATATATGGCAGGCAATACACAGAAGAGTAAAGAATGCATGTACCTCTTCTTTTATTGATCTTATACGAGTCATCAAAGATTTTTCATATTCCCAATGTTCTGAAAGATTTTTCTGCTTCTGCTTGAGAGATTCTAGTTCAGCTTCAAGTTTGCTCAGTCGTTCTTTGGAGGCTTTATCTGTATCATTCTTCAATGAGAGCTTTTCCATTTCAAGCCTTATGATTTCTCTGTCTACCTCATCCAATTCAATAGGCTTTGACGTTATCTCCATTTTGAGCTTAGCAGCTGCTTCATCAACTAGATCAATGGCTGGACGCACAAATAAGGAATATTATTATATTAGATAATGAATAGATCAGCTCGCTGTTCACTGTAACTTATCCACGTTATAGCATACAAAGTACCTTTGTCAGGCAAAAAACGTCCAGTGATGTATCGATCAGATAGAACTGCTGCAGCAACAAGAGCTCCATCTGATATCTTAACACCATGATGCAGTTCATATCGTTCTCGCAAACCGCGCAGTATGGATATCGTATCCTCAACCGCTGGCTCACCACAATAAACCTGCTGGAACCTACGCTCAAGAGCAGCATCCTTCTCAATGTACTTCCTGTACTCATCCAATGTTGTTGCTCCAATGCAGCGGAGTTCTCCACGGCCTAGCATTGGCTTCAACAGGTTACCAGCATCCATCGCTCCACCAGCGGCTCCTATTCAGAGAATAAACAGTAAATATGACAATATTCAGAGCACTAACTCTCCTGGATTGTCGTATACTCCCTCTGTCCCCAAATATAAGGCGCGATTTGACTTGGTGTGGTCTTCAAAAATATATTTTGACCTATAATTTCTCTTATAATATATAATTTATAGGAACAAAAGTTTGATCATTAGAAAGTACTTCTAAATACAAATCTAATGTGACTACTTTTGTAATACAAACTTTTGATATAATTAGGCTAATTGTTAGTCAAAGATAACAAAGTTTGAATTTTGAAATACATGCAGGCCTTATATTTGTAGATGGAGGGAGTACTAAGCATCAATTTGATAATACCAAGCATCAGTGATTTGAAAGAACAAGGCCAGCGCAAACCAAATAAAAATGAAACACACTTGTGTAGATCTGTCTAATCATTAACAGAGTGCTTCGCTTCGACCAATATTTTCAAGTCTATCTTCACTGCCATAAAAAAACTTGCAAATAGCCGAAACACAGAAGAAGTTAGAAGTACAAACCTGCACCAACAACAGTATGGATCTCATCAATGAACAAGATGATTTGTCCATTAGAAGCAGTGACCTCCTTTAGAACAGCCTTTAGTCTCTCCTCAAATTCACCACGGTATTTAGCTCCAGCAAGTAGTGCTCCCATATCCAATGAAATAAGCTGTAATTGCAGATGAACATAGCATCAGAACATACAGTCTACTGCATTCTTGACACTAATACAACTGTCTAGTCTTCTGTTATTAATGACATGCTATACCACGTCTGACTGTAAGCTCTGAATTTTGCATTATTTTTTGAGTAGTTGATAATCAAAATGCTTCAATGAACATTGGATATATATTTTAATCAAAAGTTCTTTTTAACAAGACCGGCACAAGGTGATGCCCATTTTATAGAGAAGGAATAATTACAGTTTCGGACGGCTGGGAAGCATGGAGGAGAGTTGTCCCAGTCAGAAAACATGGTTGCCCTAAAATTCAGTTAGCTAGACTAGATATGAACAGAAACATTTCAATACCTTTCTATTCATTAGAGGTTCGGGAACATCTCCTCGTATAATACGCTGAGCCAGTCTGAAATAAGAGCAAGATGGTTGATTACTGCATGTTCAAAGCAGCAAAGCATAGGCATACTATGAAAAAACTACAAACAATAAATAAACAGGTAATCACCCTTCAGCAATAGCTGTTTTGCCAACTCCTGGCTCGCCAATGATTACAGGATTGTTTTTAGTTCTTCTACATAGGATCTGAATGCATCTGCGCACTTCATCATCACGGCCTATAACAGGATCAAGTTTTCCACGCCGAGCTGATTCTGTCAAGTCAATACCATACTTCTCTAGAGCCTGGTACTTTCCTTCTGGATCTGTAAACAGAAAAAACAATATAGGGATGTAAAACAGGTTGTCGATTATGATATTGTTATTTACTTATCAGGATATCAGGACAATACAGGAAAGTATATGAATATGAATAAAGTATAAATAAATACTAAAACCAGAGAAGTACTCTGCGGAAAGAAAGAAAGAAATGAGTAAAGACAAAGAAAAATGTCACAAGACATACTCTGATCTGTGACTCGCTGGCTTCCCCGTACTGCTGAAATAGCTTCTTTAAGATCATTCTCCACAATTTTCAGATCTTTGAAGAGCTGTTGTCCAAACCTTTTATCTGAAGCGAATGCTTGCAGGATGTGCTCAACTGACACAAACTCATCACCATAACTTTTTTTATGCTTCTTTGCATTATCCAATATCGACACAAAACTTGATCCTATAATTGGCCCCGTTGTATCACCGACAACCTACCAATGCAAGACCCAAATCTTAATAAAACTTACCACCTTAATAAACAGAACTTGTTTAGTTAGTTTAATCTATAAAATTATTAAGGCCCACCGCTAATACCTTTGGCTGTCTAGAAATAAAGTCATCTGTAGCTTGCAGGACTGATGTGTTGTCTATGCCCGCCTTTGAAAATATCCTGCGTGCTAGCCCATCCTTTTGCTCTAGAAGAGCTTTCATCAAGTGCTCTGACTCCACTATCTGTTGTTTTGATAATCTTGCTGCATCAACCCCACCAACAATCCCCTCCCAGGCCATCTCAGTGAATTCTCCTGGTGTCATCTGATTTGATCAAAGAAAATTAGGGAAAACAATAGAGACTAGGACTCAAACCAACAGTAGTTTGCAAGCCCAACCCATTGCTGCATGTACCACACCCTGCTGCTGGAACAGAGATATTGGGGTCTCCTGTTCTCAGGAAAATTATTATGGTGGCTGTTTAGACTATTTGCTGTCATCAAAACAGTAGTCTTCAAAGATGCGGTTCCATCAGTTCGCAGATGGAAGCAATCTTTCAAGTCTGAATTTGCTCTACTGTTTCTTAAGGAAAAATCAAATGTTAAAGAGTTTGTCGTCCGATTGGTTGATCAATTTTGCCATGATGTTAGTCTCCTTCTCCTCTTTTGATTTATGATCCTTGTGACTCCCTCTTGTACATTGTTTTTTTCCTTTTTGTGTATAGATATAGAAAAGAAAGAGATCTTACTCTGGAGAAGACAACCCACGTTTTTGTCACCAAAAAAAAAAACACTTGCAAACCTGCCCTAGTGCACATACAAATACTACAAACCAAGCAAAGAGCTAGATGCATGTGAAAGCTATAGTGATTCGCGGTTGGAGACACTCTATTCAAGTAGAAACCTATATATAGGCTATAGTTAAAGAATAGAACTCTTATATATTGTTTAACCAGATCTACAAACGGATCAGCTGATTCTACACACTTTTGAAAAAAGGTTGGAAATTAATAAAGAATGAGATAATGTAATCACCAACACAAAATGGAAATACAGCTACAGCAAGACAAGAGTCCAACAACATCAACACAGAAAGCTCCTAAAATCATCATCTCAACATGACTTATGAAGTTTGCATTGTCGAATAGAACTATTAACTATACAAATATATCACCCCAACATTCCATACCTCTGAAAGTTCCATACCTCTGAAAATCAAAGGATGAAATCAGTGACACCATACTACTAAACGATCGTATCACACTTATTATCATTATACCATTCAAAGTTATCTTACGAATTGGTAACAGAAGTTCAGAACAGCAAGCATTCAACGTTCGAGAGCTTTACAATCCAACCGTTTGGTTAGCCAAATCTCTACAGCGCTGACCGATATCGAATCCACAAGAATGGTAGCCAATCGGCGGCGCGGCGTATAAGAACAGAGACACGACAGCAGTGTACATACTACATAGTGGGCACCAACCTGAGACGAGGACGAGGTGCCGGTGGCGCTGTAATGAGCGGGCGTCGTCGAGTGGAACAGCCGGCGCGACGGCACCAGGAGCCCAGCTCCGCCGGCCCCGGCAGGAAACCGCCCCAAAGGCGCGGCAAACCACGCCGGCCTCGTCGTAGTGGCGGCGGCGAAGGTGGGGGAGGCATCACCCGCGAGCGGCGCGAGGGACTGCGGGAGGACATCGCGGCTAACGCCGGGACCCTGGCGGCAGGTGGTGGCCGCCGCCGCCGCACGGGCTGCGCGCGCTAGCCTGGACGCGGCGGTGCGCGCCATCGTGGCGGAGGCCGGAGGGGTTTGGGTTTAGCGTTTTGCTACGGCGGCGGCTGCGCACACTGGACTGGCCAAGTGGTTACGCCGCGAGGGATGACGGCTTGGTTATTTGTGGGGGGGCGGTGGTGGTTGCGAGGGCTGGCGGGCGCAACGGGAGAGGGGTGGCGATGCTTGCAGAAGAGGAAAGAAAAAGCGCCGGCACCGGAGGCGAAGCGGGTGGAAGGTTGCAGAAGCTTCTGGTCGATGCGGTGCTCGTCTGACCTCCGTGCACATCAACCGTCTGATCTAGTGCCGCTCTTTCCGTAACCGACGGCTACCGTTCGTACCGGACTCGAGGCCAGTGCCTTCTTTCTTTCGTCGCATCCTCTGTTCGGCGATAAAATAGGAATTCTGCCCTTATCAGGAGTAGGTTTCACTGTAACGCTCTTATAAACCAAGCCACACCCGTTAGAATGCCCTACAACAAATTTATTACCAAAATTATTATGTTTTGACCATTGACATTTTTTTCTTTATCGTTTTGCCCCTAAGCCGTATCAGTTCGTTCGTTCGTGACTTCACGGAGAGCCGGAGACGCGACGGAGACGACCTCCGGCGGCGCAACTCCAGGCTCCGCCGCCTTCGGGACGGTGGCCGCCGCCGCACCAGCCCCATCCGAGGCCGCCCCCTGCCCCTCCGCGCCAGCTCGCTGTGCCTGACGCGCGGCCCGCGGCCTCAACGCGCCGCCTGCAGCCGGGAAGCGCCTCCCGGTGCCCCCGACGCGCCCCTACGAGCTCTCACCCGCGGCGGCTCTCTCACGGAACTTAGGTGAGGAGGGGGTGTATGGGTTTGCTCTCAAGAACGGGTTCCTGGACGGTGACGAATGCTTCGCGTTCAACGCGCTGCTCTCCATGTACGCGCACCTCGGCCTAGTCGACGACGCGTAGACGCTCTTCGGCTCCGGCGGTACCACAGACGCATCGGGCGGCACCGTCGTCACGTGGAACACTTTGGTCAGCCTGCTGCTGCAGAGCGGAAGACGCGACGGAGAGGACCTCCGCCGACGCAACTCCAGGCTCCGCCTCCGCCTCTCTGCTTGGCACAGATGGGTCGGGGCAGAGGAGGCATCCTGGCACGGACGTACCCTGTGCGTGGATGCGCAGGGGCTTGGGGCGGGCGGGCAAGCGGCACCGCCGGCAGCATGGCACGGATGCGTTGGCGGTCTGGGGCGGGAGGCCAAGTAGCGGCGCCGGCGACCTTGGGCGGGCAGGCAGGCAGCGGCGTCGACGGCCTTGCATGGACGGGCGGGGCAGCCTGAGGAGAGCGGGGCAGGCAGCGGCACGGCGGCCTTGGCGGCCTTGCACGGACGGGCGGGGCGGGGTCGGTGGGTTCGTCGGACTCGCTGGTTCTCGTGACCGTGAATCACCGTGATGAAAAAGGAATGAACTGATAAGGCTTAGGGGCAAAACGGTAAAGAAAAAATATCAATGGTGAAAACAAATTAATTTTGATAATAAATCTGTTGCAGGGCATTCTAGCGGGTGAGACTTGGTTCATAAGGGCATTACAGCGAAACCCACAAACTTAAGGGCATTCTAGCGAAACCTACTCCTGATGAGAGCAGAATTCCCATTTTCTCTCTGCTCGGCAGTAGCAGCGGGTAAAGGCACCGTATGGTTGATGGACTGATTCAGAATTTCGTATCCAAATCTTTTCCAAAATGCAAACACATAAACTGCAAAGCATTGACCCATACGCTTGAGCTGAATTTCACCTGTAAACTTCAGACTTGGCAAGACTGTTCACCATGCTGGAAGCTGGATATCTGAACAAATTCAGGTTATCCGCCTTTGATCTGAAAAAGCAAACCTATCTCCCAGTCCTAAGCTACCAAGTAATCATTCAAATGACTAGTTTTTTTTTTTTGAAATAAAAGGCAGGAGCTCTACCGCTCAATTAAGACAGAGAAAGAGGTTTATGTACAAATGGCATATGAGGTGCCTAAACAGCATATACTCTAGCGTCCGGACCTTACATCCGGACTGTCTTTCTCTGCCCAAACACTTCACCAACTTCTCCCAAGCTTACAAGAGGCTAACACTAAGTAATCTCAACACTTGTGCACATGTGTTAGCTTTTAGTTCATATTTATCTTAGAAATAGTTGGTTGTTTCACTAGTTCAATTGATTTGATATGCAATGCAAAGAACCTAGTGGCACATGATAACCGTCACTTGTGCACGTGTGTTAGCTTTTAGTTCATATTTATCTTAGAAATAGTTGGTTGTTTCACTAGTTCAATTGATTTTATATGCAATGCAAAGAACCTAGTGGCACATGATAACCGTAATCAAACACGAGAGCTCCCTCCTTGATAGTACGGCTATCTATCCTAAATGTGATCACATCATCTATGGTGTCTTGATCACTAAACCGAAAATAGATTCCTATTTCACCTTTGTCTTGAATCATTTTCCACTTTTCTTTGCACCACCATGCTAGAGCCTTGCCATCATCACCTTTGATCCATTAGCTCCATCATATGGCATGTACCAACCTATCTCATGATTCACACTTAGAGATCAAGGTTAGTACTTAGGTAGGTTTCATCAATTACTCAAAACCAAACACATAGGGCTCTCAATCTCCCTCTTTTTGGTAATTGATGACAACCTTTCCCTAAAGATATGAAATATAATCATTTTGAACTTGAGTTGCTTGTCCAAGCATTTTGATCAAATATTTTAAATTTTGGACAAGTCACACAAATTCAGTTTGGTAGCTATTAGCTCCCCCTACATATGTGCTTCTAGAGTTTGGTTCATGTTTAGCACATATGCATAGATAGACAATGTGGGAGAGTGAATGGCTACCAAATGATGCTAAGGTTTAAGAGTAGACCTTTGAAGTGTGATACCATCAGAGTGCGGAATTTGAATCACCCTTAGCACCATGATAAGCTAGACAACAAGTAAACACTAAAAACCCCTTGAGATCAATATTAAGAGCAAGGTTTCCAGATACCACTTGAACGTCACTACACACCTAGCTTAACAACCTATGCATGCTAGTTGATCAATCATCAATCATTTTGTATCACTAGCAATTACCATACAAGCATGAATATTTGAATTTAAGTACTTGTGCAACAATACATATGAGGATGCAAGCATTCAAATGCAACAAAGTGTTCATGATCTTGCTCCCCCTACTTGTGTGTTCTTTTCAAAAAGATTTTTCATTTTCCCCTTTTGTCACTTTTCTCCCCCTATGTCATATATCTTTTGATTCTCCCCCTTTGGTCAATTTTATATCTTTTCACAATTTCTCCCCCTTTGTCATCCAATTGACACAAAAGGTGGGATCAATTATAGATATTCAAGTTTTACTCCCCCTTAGTGTGAGATAGAGTGAAAGATTTTCAACTTCGGTTTAAACCATAGACAAGCTTGTTCACACATACAAGGATGGTTATCTTGTTTATGTTGAATTAAACACTTAAGCTCATAGACATAGATCAAACACTAGGATTGTAAGCCCATCAATATGTCATATGCTATCACTAGATCATATCAAGTCATAGAAGCAATAGTGGTACCATATAAGCATCAAATTCATTTTGGTTTTCATGAATGAGCCTAAAAGCATGAGTGATGTCTATATGCTCTACACAAGTCCTAGCAAAGTATGCATGAATGCTCTCAAAACAATTTGTACCTTGCTTTGTCGAAGTAGAGGCATGTCATATAAGTGGGGGTGCATCAACTCATGTTGGAGAAATCAAGTATGTTCAACTCATTCCTTAGCTTGCAAAACCTCTTTTCATCTAGTGATTTGGTGAAGATATCGGCCAATTGATCATCGGTGCCCACACTCTCTATTGAAATGTCCCCTTTCAATTGATGATCTCTAATGAAATGGTGGCGGACATCAATATGCTTTGTTCTTGAGTGTTAAACCGGGTTGTTGGTTAGCTTGATTGCACTTTCACTATCACGTAGCAATGGCACCTTCTTGAATTTGACTCTAAAGTCATTCAAAGTAGCTTTCATCCAAAGTATTTGTGCACAACAACTCCCCGCACTAATGTATTCGGCTTCAGCGGTGGAGAGTGTCACACTATTTTGCTTCTTTGATGACCATGAGACAAGTGATCTTCCAAGCAATTGACATGTGCTCAATGTGCTCTTTCTATCTTGCACCCCGCATAGTCCGAGTCGGAGTATCTAATTAACTTAAAGTTTGATCTTTTAGGATACCACAACCCAACATTTGGTGTGTGCTTCAAATATCTCAATATCCTCTTTGTGGCCTTCAAATGACTCTTTCTTGGAGAAGCTTAAAATCTTGCACACATGCATACACTAAACATGACATCTGGTCTTGATGCGGTCACATAGAGCAAGCTACCAATCATTGATCTATATAGCTTTTGATCTACCATGTTGGCACTAGCATCACTATCCAGGTTTCCATTTGTTCCCATTGGTGTGCTAATTGACTTTGCTTCATCTAGATTGAACTTCTTCAGCATGTCCTTGATATACTTGCCTTGACTTACAAATGTTTCATTCTTCATTTGCTTGACTTGAAGACAAAGGAAGTAACTAAGCTCTCCAAGCATAGACATCTCAAACTCATTTGTCATCATATTTCCAAATTCTTCACAAAAGTCTTGATTGGTTGATCCAAAGATAATGTCATCAACATAAATTTGCAACACGAACAAGTTCTTGCCAATCTTTTTGGTGAAGAGGGTAGTGTCAACCTTGCCCATAATAAATCCATTAGAGAGGAGAAAGTCCCTCAACCTCTCATACCATGCTTTAGGTGCTTGCTTCAAACCATACAATGTCTTTCTAAGCTTGTACACATGGTTGGGTTCTTGCCATCTTCAAAACCGGGTGGTTGTTCAACATATACCAATTCATTGATGTACCCATTGAGAAATACACTCTTCACATCCATTTGATAGAGCTTGATGTTGTGAGCACAAGCATAAGTCAATAGAATCCTTATTGCTTCTAGCCTTGCCACCGATGCATATGTTTCTCCAAAGTCAAGACCCTCTACTTGAGTGTACCCTTGTGCAACTAGCCTTGCTTTGTTCCTCACCACTATGCCATCTTGATCTTGTTTGTTGCGAAAGACCCATCTTGTGCCAATAATATTGTGGTTTTTTGGTCTCTCAACTAGTTCTCAAACTTGATTTCTAGTGAAGTTGTTGAGCTCTTCATGCATAGCATTCATCCAATCAATATCTTGTAAAGCTTCTTCAATCTTGGTTGGCTCAATGGATGACACAAAGGAGTAATGTTCACAAAATGAAGTCAATATTGATCTTGTTTGCACACCTCTTGTGATATCTCCAATAATATGATCCAAAGGATGATCCCTTGCAATGGATGTAGGTTGGAGTGTTGGAAGTTGATTGCTTGTACTTGGTTGGTCATTGGATTAAGATGATGAACTAGCTTCTTGTTGATCTTGAGTTGGAGAGGATGAACTAGCTTGATTGTCATTGGATTGCTCATTGGATGGAGCATGCACTTGATAGTCATTATCTTGCTCTTCATCCACTTGCCTCGGCCTAATGTCTTCAATATCCATGTTCTTCATTGCATTGACCAATGGTTCACCTCTCACATCATCATGATTGTCACTTTCATCTTGAGAGTCTTGTGTTTCATCAAACTCCACATCATATACCTCCTCAATTATGCCATGAGTAAGATTCTAAACTCTATATGCTTTGCTTGTAGTTGAGTAACCAAGTAGGAAGCCTTCATCACATTTCTTCTCAAATTTGCTCAATCTTACACCTTTCTTCAAGATATAGCATTTGCAACCAAACACTCTAAAGTATGCAATATTTGACTTTCTTCCATTCAATAACTCATAAGGTGTCTTCTCAAGCATCTTGTGACAATAGAGTCGGTTGCTATAGTAGCAAGTTGTGTTGATAGCTTCAGCCTAAAAAAAATCACTCACATTGTATTCACTAAGCATAGATCTTGCCATATCAATGAGTGTCCTATTCTTCCTCTCAACAAGCCTATTTGACTGAGGTGTATACTTGGCCGAGAATTGATGTTTGATTCCATATTTATCACATAGCTCATCAACTCTTGTATTCTTGAACTCACTACCATTGTCACTTCTCACTTTCTTGATAGTTGTTTCAAATTCATTTTGGCATCTCTTGACAAAGATCTTAAATGTATCAAATGTGTCACTCTTGTCACTCAAGAAGAATACCCATGTATATCTAGTGAAGTCATCAACTATCACAAAGCCATATTTGTTTCCTCCAATGCTTGTATATGCGGTTGGTCCAAACAAGTCCATGTGCAAGAGCTCAAATGGTTTGCAAGTACTCATCATACTCTTACAAGGGTGAGTGTTTCCAACTTGTTTACCGGCTTGACAAGAGCTACATAGCTTATCCATTTCAAAGACCACATCCTTCAAGCCTCTAACTAGATCATGCTTGACTAACTTGTTCAATTGCCTCATTCCAACATGACCAAGTCTTCTATGCTATAACCAACCCATGCTAGATTTGGATAGCAAGTAAGTTAACAATTGAGTTTCACTAGCATTGAAATCAACCAAGTATAGATTCTTATATCTAAATCCTTTGAAAATCAAGTTAGAGCCATCTACACTTATAATCTCTACATCATAAACTCCAAAGATGCACTTGAAACCAAGATCACAAAGTTGAGCTACGGATAGCAAGTTGAAGTTCAAGCTCTCTACTAGAAACACATTTGATATGCTCATGCCATTGGATATTGCAATCTTACCAAGCCCTTTGACCTTGCCTTTGCCATTGTCACCAAATGTGATAGAATCAACCTCATTGCAATCATTTGGCTTGATAGAGTTGAACATTTTTGAATCACCGGTCATATGTTGAGTGCATCCACTATCAAGCACCCAATGCCTCCCTCCGGCTTTATAATTGACCTACAAAACAATTCAATTCTTCTTAGGTACCCACACTTGCTTGGGTCCTCCAAAGTTAGTGACTAAGGACTTAGATACCCAAATAGCTTTCTTTTTTGAGCTCTCATTGGGTGTACCCATGTACTTAGCAATCACACCTTTCTTGCCCTTGGTAAGCACATAACTAGAATCAAAGCGAATAGATGCACATGTAAATTTTATCTTGCTTAGATTTAGTTTGCAATATTGCTCATCATGCCCTACTTTCTTGCAACTTGAGCAAAACTGACCATTGCTCTTTACAAAGCGAGGCTTTAGACTTACAAAGGCTGCCTTGCCTTTTTTGGGGGTATAGTCAAGTCCCTCTTTGCAAAGGGAGAACCTTTGGCTACCCAAGCACTTAAGCAAGCGGGCGTCTCCACCATAGACATTGCCTAAGGCTAGAGTGAGCTTACCAACCTCCTTCTTAAGGGTCTCATTCTCAACCATTAGTGAAGCATCACAAGTGAATCCATCACTAGTAGAAGAGGTAGAGTTAGAAGTGCTACAAGAAGGGTTAGTTGGGGTGATGATGATGGGTTCATAGAAAGATTCATTGATTATATCACAAGTTGTTCCCATGTTACTTGTTGAAACATGCTCTTTCTCCTTTTGTTCAACAAGATATGAGTGAGCTTTTTCAAGCTTAGAGTGAGCTTTGCCAAGCTTCTCATGGGCATCCTCTAGCCTCTCATGAGAGCAGTTTAGCTCATCAAAGGATTGCTTGAGAGCTTGGAGCTCTTTCCGTAATGCTTTGCACTCCTTTCTCTTGATGTCAAAGTGAGTCTTAGCATCTTCCAATATTTCAATTAGTTCATCTTTAGTGGGTTCATCATCATCATCATCACTAGAATCACTCTCATCATCGGATTGTACCTTAGTGGACCGAGCCATGAAGTAAGTCGATGGAGTGTCAAAGAGAGAGATCTTGTTCTTCATAGCAATGCTTGCAAGAGCCTTCTTCTTCCTTGATCTGTTCTCATTATCACTTGAGTCATCATCACTTGAGGAATCACTATCCCAAGTGACAACATATGATCCTCCCTTCTTGTTCTTCTTGAGAAACATTGTGTTCTCTTTCTTCTCTTTTTTCTTGCCTTTCTTCTCATCTTCATTGTCACTATGGTGAGGACAATCCGCAATGAGATGATCCTTGCTATTGCACTTGAAGCATCTTCTATCCTTTTTATTGAACTTGTGTGAGTTCTTCTTCCTTCTTGCTCTATAGCCCTTCTTCTTCATGAACTTGCCAGATTTATTGACAAATAGAGTCATTTCTTCTTCATCATCATCACTTTGGCTTGAGCTCTCATCATTGCTTGATTCATCACACTTTGCTTTGCCTCTTGATGATGATGTGACTTTGAATGCCATATTCTTCTTCTTCTCATCTTTCTTCTCATCCTTCTTCTCCTTGTTCTCTCTTATCTTGTCCTTGTCCTCTCTAAAGGTGTCATCGGTAATCACCTCACCAAAAACTTGGTTCGGTGTCATTGTGTCCAATCCACTTCTCACCCATAGAGTGACTAACATCTCAAATCTTGAGGGAAGACTCCTCAAAAATTTGAATGAGAAGTCCTTGTTCTCCACATTCTCTCCAAGTGACTTGAGGTCATTGACAAGCACCTCAAGCCTATTGAACATCTTCGCCACATTCTCATCTTCCTTCATCTTGAAGCTTGCAAACTTCTCATTCAAGATGTATGCCTTGGCCCCCTTCATGGATTGAGTCCCTTCATATGACTCTTCTATCTTCTTCCATGCATCATGAGCTCTCTCAATATTCTTGATTTGTTCAAACACTTCTCTTGAGATTGCTTTTATGGATGGCACTCAAAGCAATGTCATTGTTTTGAAGTTTCTCCTCCTCGGTCCCGGTGGGTGCCTCCTCATTAGCTACCTCAAACTTCTTGTCAACCACCAACCATATCTTCCGGTTGATTGATTTGATATGGGTGGTCATCAATGCCTTCCAATAGCTATAATTGGTGCCATCAAACTTGGGTGGCCTCTTGGTGTTGTTGATTTGAGCCATTTTAACACCGTGGGATGTTAAGCCTTGTAAGAACGGTGAACCTGCCTCCGATACCACTTGAAAGGTCTAGATATGGCTAGAAGGGGGGTGAATAGCCTATTAAAATTTTCTACAACAACACTTAGACAAACTTGTTAGAATAAAACACGGCGTAAACAAGTTTACACTAGCACTACTAGGGTCGGCAAGCCACCTACCACAAATCTAGTTTCTAGCAAGATAAATCCTATGTCACACACAAGAGCTAGAAAACTAGTGTTACTAGATAAAGCTACACAAGCTAAGCTAGAGGCTCTACTTTTCAAGAATGTAAAGAAAGTAATGCAAAGCTGGAGATAGGAAGATTATACCACCACAAAGAGAATACCAAAGAGATAATCAATCAAACACAAGATGAATCCTCGGTAGAGAGACAATGAGACAACATTTTTTACCGAGGTTCACTTGTTTGCCAACAAGCTAGTCCTCGTTGTAGCGATACACCTACTTGGAGGTTCACGCGCTAATTGGCATCACACGCCAAACCCGTTACCGGGTGCCGTAAAACCAACACAAGATAGGGATCCACAAGCTATGAGCAATCCACTAGAGATACCTTTTGCGAACTCCCGCGGGGAAGGTTCAAGAACCCCTCACAATCCACCGATCGGAGCTGGAGACAAACACCTTCCTCCGCTCAACGATCCTCGTCGCTCCAAGCCGTATAAGAGGTGGCAACCTCCAAGAATAACAAGAACTCCCGCGACGACGACGATCACCAAGTGCCACTAGTATGCAATCAAACAAGCAATGCACTTGGTTCACTCAATCTCTCATGAAATTAGCAAGTGTATCAAAGAGATGAGTGGTGGAGGCTCTCACAAATGAGCACTAGTGTGTGAGTGATGAAAATGTGCAAGAGAGTACCCCTTGGGCCGGCCATACTACAATATATATCCCTTACCAACACACTAGCCGTTTCCACCCAAAAACACAACCTCTGCGCGTACTCCGGACGCGCTTTTCACAGGGGGTCTAGACCATAGGCCGCGTCCGGACCTTTCACCAGCTGAGCGCCAAGCTCTCTGTTTGCCACTCCGGACGCGCACAACGCGCCGTCCGGACCAACGTGCCTGCGTCCGGTCGCCTGCCAATTCAAACGGCTCCTTTCGCGCCTTCGTCGCTGCGCGCCACGCGTCTCTGGACGCAACTGTTCACAGGGTATGGACTCGCTGTTCCCAGCGTCTGAAAATAAATTCCAAAGAACCCGAGAGTGCCAGAGAGCAACCAGCACCTCCGGACGTGCGTTCGGAGCCCCTGACCGAACCATCACTTGTGTCCGGATCCTTTCTTCAGAAACAACAGAGAGCAACGCTTCTCCGGACACGAGTCTGGAGCTCCGCTCCGGTCAACACCTAGCGTCCAGACTCCTTTTCACCGACAGCTCTGCCTAGGGTTTGCTTCCGGACGCATGCGCCATGGTCCGGACAGCATATACCCTAGCGTCCGGACCTTGCATCCGGACTGCCTTTCTCTGTCCAAACACTTCACCAACTTCTCCCAAGCTTCCAAGAGGCTAACACTAAGTGATCTCAACACTTGTGCACGTGTGTTAGCTTTTAGTTCACATTTATCTTGGAATTAGTTGGTTGTTTCACTAGTTCAACTGATTTTATATGCAATGCAAAGAACCCAGTGACATATGATAACCGTAATCAAACACGAGAGCTCCTTCCTTGATAGTACGGCTATCTATCCTAAATGTGATCACACCTTCTATGGTGTCTTGATCATTAAACCAAAAATGGATTCCTATTTCACCTTTGCCTTGAATCCTTTTCCACTTTTCTTTGCACCACCATGCTAGAGCCTTGTCATCATCACCTTTGATCCATTAGCTCCATCACATGGCATGTACCAACCTATCTCATGATTCACACTTAGAGATCAAGGTTAGTACTTAGGTAGGTTTCATCAATTACTCAAAACCAAACACATGGGGCTCTCAAGTTCTCCATCTCGCTGCGGCCAGAGGTAGATTGGTGAGTACCCCCTGTTGTGTCGCCCTGTCCAGTAGTCGTTGCAGTGGATCCATGGCTAAAATAAAGAGCATAGGCGATAGTGGATCACCTTGTCGAACCCCCTTTCTATGACTGAAAGTCAGGCCTTGTTGTCCATTTAGCAGCACCTTTGACGAAGTGGGGCGAAAAAGGATTGACACCCATTCTCTCCATCGTGGTCCAAATCCTAGCGACCGTAGAACTTCTAGGATGTAGCTCCAACCAACTGTGTCGAAAGCTTTGTGTATGTCAAGTTTCAAAAAGAGTGCCGACAACTTTTGTTTATGCATGGTCCGCACCATATTTTGGACATAAAGGAAGTTATCATGGATACTCCTCTTCTGGATAAAAGCGCTTTGGCATTTGGAGACCAAGGAGTCTAGCAGGGGGCTAACCTATTTGCAAGCAGCTTGGCGAACAGTTTTCCGTAGCTGTGAATGAGACTTATGGGCCTAAAGTCTGTTACTCGCCTGACTTCCGTCTTCTTTGGGAGTAGAACAATATTTTCCGAATTTAGCAGTTCGAAGCCTTGGGAGTTGAGCATGAACATGCTGTTTAGTGCTGCTGTAACGTCTTCTTTAATTATTTCCCAACATGATTTGAAAAAAGCACCTGTGAATCCATCTAGGTCAGGCGCTTTGTCAGATGGCATGGAGTTGATTATGTGTTTTATCTCTTCCTGTGTGAATGACGACTCGAGCATGTGAAAGGATCAAGATGCCCAAGAGGGGGGTGAATTGGGCTCTTTTTAATTTCTAAACAAGAATTAAAACTATAAGGAGCCAATTAACCCCCTAGTGCCTATCGCTTGTGTGTCCTAGCTAGAAAGCGGTAACAAGGCAATGGAAAGAGAAAACTTCCTACACAATTCTAGTATGAAATGAAAGACAAGAGTGGAAAGAAATGCGGTAATAAAGAGCTAGGGAAAGAGATGCTTGACACGGCGATGTATTGCCGAGGTATCGAGGAGTCGACACTCCCCCCTAGTCCTCGTTGGAGCACCTCGCAAGGTATAGCTCCCCCTCAATCCCGCGCAAGGGATGAGTGCTCTCTACGGGCTGATTCTTTGCCACTCCGGCTCGGTGAATCGCCCACAACCGATCACAACGTCGATGGAGAAGGGCCGCCGACAATCTTCCGACGATCACCTTCCTCCGAGCACCACCGGACCGTCTAGGTGATGTCGATCACCAAGATTAACAAGCCTCGATCTTCGCTTGACTCACTCAAGCTTCACAACTAGAGGATGCACACTTGAACTCTTGGATGAACTAGAGAGAGGATGGATGGATTCGCGAATCACTCTCTCTCTAGGGCTCTTGCTCTCTTCCCAACCTTCTCAACGAACTCAGCAACTCAAATGAGCAAAGGCAAGGTGGGAGAAAAGTGGAAGGGGCTATAAATAGACCCTCTGAAAACTGCCTCGGGCTGGCATTTTAAGTTGGCGACGGACGCTCCGTCGACTAGGCGACGGACGGTCCGTCGCATGCCCAACGACTAGTTTCTGTTCATAATTGAGGCGACGGACGCTCTGACGCCTAGGCGACAGACGGTCCGACGCCTCTGTCTAATGGCTAGTTCTGACACACTGTTCCCAGCGACGGACGCTACGTCACTGGGCGACGGACGCTCAGCCACAGCGTCCGACGCTGAAATCTGGCTAGGGTTTGAAAACACCCTTTCTGGAAGGTCGACGGACGCTCTTCCCAGCGTCCGACGCCTGGCCGACGGACAGCGTCCGACGCACCCTGAAAAACTTAGCCAGAAAACAACCTCTCTGGAAGGCCGACGGACGCTGTGGACTCAACCACCCAGCGTCCGGCGCCCCTGCCAGGAGCGTCCGTCGCCCAGAAAATGATTTTGACAACTCCGTTTTTCGTCGCGATGAATATGGAAGTTGTTCTAGGCTATCTTACGGTCACCATAGGCTTGCTTAGAGCTAAGGAAGTCAAGTGTGCACCACACCTAGACATGAAGCTTTCCTAAGTCAAGCTACTAGTCTCAACCCCTCTTAATAGTACGATCAAAGGTAAAAAGAGAAGCCCTATCTAATTCTAAGTGCTCTTCATCTCCTTATGGCACTTAGCCTATCATTCTAGGGTCTTCATCATGTCTCCTTAACAACCGAAACGATGTCCATCTTGGGGGCTAAGTGATGACCTTTAGAGCCCATTTTCCTTGATCACCATGGCTAGGCTACGCATAGCCTCTGTAAAACACACGTTAGCCATAATAATCTCTAATTGTCGTTAATCACTGAAACCAACTAGGGCCATGATTCTTCAATCTCCCCCTTTTTGGTGATTGACGACAATATAACCTCGAGTATGAATAAGAGTTTTGGTTAAGAATCGAGGGTGACTTGGAATGGTTGAGCAAGGGTTAGTAAACAGGTAATAAAGTACACTTGCTCACCCAAGCCAAATCACAAAACATGGTACTTATGGATATGAATGAAAAAGCAGTACCTCATGATATTCTCAAAGGATGTATCGGAGTAAAACGTGGAAGCTCAAATATCGTTAGGCAATGAGATATATCATGAACATGAAACAACACACAAGATATATTAGAGAAACTCAAGAGTTTGTCACATGCAACCATATATACATCAACAATCATCACACCACACATAGAGACAAATGCATAAGAGATAGACATGAAGAAAGAGTACGAGGAAATAAACATTCAA
Organism: Microstegium vimineum; assembly: GCA_022036555.1. Lineage (NCBI taxonomy): Eukaryota > Viridiplantae > Streptophyta > Magnoliopsida > Poales > Poaceae > Microstegium > Microstegium vimineum. Next base: position 42,154,160 of record CM039121.1, on the reverse strand, counting down.
AGATCCAAATCCCTCCCCCTATCTCTATACTCGACCCTCTCTCCCCCTTTGGCGTCTAGCACCAAAAACTAAGAGTCTGGGGCTGGAGAAGAAGGCGAAGTAGCGGCAACTCGGCGATCCAGCATGATGAAGTTCTGAAGATCGGACTCGTCTGACTCATCTGACACGGTCTCTGCTGGTGTAGGTGCAACTGGGGTGGCCTCTGAAGCTGTCACTGGCACCTCTGGAGCTGCGGTCTCAACTGACTGTCGCTGAGACTCTGCTGGTGCCTCTGACGGTCCTGCCTCAGTAGTAGCGGGCCTGGGGGCCCGACGAGTGAAAACTCAAGGCGAGGGGGACGTAGTCACTGCTAGTGCCACTAGGGACACTGCCGCTGCAACCTCTGCAGGCTGAGTCTGACCAGGAGAGGACACTGCCACTGTAACCTCATCTGCTAGAGATATGGCATCTGTCTGAACGGCAGCTGGAGGTGTGGTGACTGTCTGTGCCGACTGCTCAGGTGCGATCTCCGATGATGCAACAGAGGACTGGTGAGTGCCTGTCGCCGGAGGATCCACTGCAGTCGCTGGAGCTGGTGTGACCTGCTGAGGTGCTCCTGGTGAGTCTTCTCCCGTGATCTCAAGATATGAAGCTGACAGATCTCGCGAGGCCTCTGCTAGTGTGGTTCCCCGGGTAGGGGTGAATCCCGTCTGGAACTCTCCGGGTGAACCTATCCAAGAGGACACCTGGGTCCTTGGAGTCTGGTACTCTGGAGAAGCTGCCGGCTAGAACGGAGGTGTAGCTGGTGCCTGACTCTGTTGTCCTCCGGACGGTAACGCTGGAGTGGGCACCACAACTACTGGAGGCTGTGGTAGAGGAGAGGTGAACTGCTGCTGCTGAGACACGGCGGGCAACTGAAAGTGTGGAGTGGAGGTCTGCCCGGAGCTAGAGGCCAGAAGACGCTCAAGTAAAAGAGTCTGAGTCTTCTGGATCTCTGCCTGCTGTAGCTGATAGGCTAGGAACTGGCGTTGGAACTCATCCTGCCTAGCCTGTGTCTGAGCCTGAGCTGCCAGCTGCTGCTCAATGAGTCTCCGTAGGTCTGCAGCCTGTCGTCTCTGCTCCTCTGCCTGGCGAGACTGCTCCTCCTGCATCCTTGAGAGTATAGTGAGCAGGGTAGCCTCTGAAGAACTGGAGCCTGGAGCTGGAGCTGCTGTAGCTGTGCCTGACCCACCAGCCTCGTGGTCATGTGTCATAGGTGTATACTCGTGCACGGGCTGGTAGTCCTCGTCCGAGCTGTCAGAGTCGAGATCCTCTCTAAAGATTGTCTCTGCAGCTGTATCGATCTCGGCGTCCAAATCAGCTAGCTCTGCTTGAGCAATCTGCTCAACTGTGGCATCGGTGACCTCGGCTGACTGTGGTGGCACTCCGGCCTGTCTCGTGCCTGGTCTGTAAGCTCTGCTGGGGCGAGATAGCTGCCCATGAGCCACAAGCTGGCTCATCGAATAGACAGGAAACTCTGTAGCTGACCTCGTGAGGGTGACTCTCATAACCCCTGACCCAGTCTTGGCAACTACCAAGTAAGAGATCCAATGTGCGAACTGTAGCTGCCAATGACCTCTGAACCCAGCAGCTATGATGTCCTCGAGCTCGCTCACTATCAGATCCCATAGGTCGAACCGCTCTTTTCGGACAATGTGAGCTAGGAGCCAAAGCTGAAGTCGAGTGATAGTATCCCTGGCTCCAATCCTGGGTAGAATAGTCCGTCTGAGAACCTCGTGGAGGATCCGAGCCAAAGGAGTGAGGTCACGTGGCGTCCGGCTCGAACCCTCAGTGAACGGCTGCTGAAAGCACGGACTGACAAAGTCTGTGGATGGTACTATGCCATCGTGAGGTCGGCGAGGGGCCTCCTGATCCCCATAGCAGAGACTGTGGATCCTGGTAGGTGAAGATCCGAGGTGAAAGAGCTCTCGGAACCTAGCAGCTGTAACCCTGAAGTCACGTCCCTGATAGGCGAAGTGGAGGAACTCGTGATCAGGTGAGATCCACAGGGAGGCGTAGAACTGATAGACCCACTCCTTCTGATATGCCCCTGAGCGACCCATCAGATCTGTCAATCCCTGGATGTACTGGAGATGCTGCAGGATCTCTGGACCGCCGATCCCCTCAATCTGAGTAGCTGGGCACAACCTGTGGGCCCTGAGAGGAGCATCGGTGTCAACATACGCTCGGTAGAAGTCCTCGTGCACTGTGGTATAGAACTCTCGTCCGGCACGGGGGTCCCTCTGAGGTGGGAACCAAGACTGGAAATCGACAAACCGAAGCAGTTGGACTTGCTTCGCTGTAAGTGTCCTGACCTGGTGCCTCACTGGGTCTGGGAGTCTGGGTCCTGGAGGGCTAGGTGGTGCACCTGAGCCTCGGGAATGAGTGACTCGACGGCTCATCAGCTCTCCAATAGTATAATGGCCCGCGGCCTCTGTCGGCTCAGTCGCTGGGACTGGCTCTGTAGCTGGTGCCTCTGTAGCCTCGACGGGCTCTGACACTCGAGGTGGAGGGGACTCACGACGCGCTCCACGGCGAGGTGAGAGCCTCAAGCCGGCGCGACGTCCTCCTCGCTCAGCTCTCTCGGCTGCCTCTGCTACTGCAAGAGCGGCTACTGAATCCGGATCCATGGCCGGCCTCTTACGCTTCCTCGAGATAACCTTCTGTTTGCCCTTCCCGCGGTCAGTGGGTGGACGCGGTGGAGGTGGAGGGTCTCCACCACTGCCGGGAACGGGACCTGCATTCTTCGTCCTTGCCATTTCCCAAACTCTAGCAATCAACTCACTGACAGGAAACTTTAACAATCAAACCACAGCGACACTGACTCAACTGCCCCTGAAACCACTGACAAACCTCAGAACCAAATAGCTGAAAGAGTGGCACGCCGGCCCTGGACTGTCCTCGCGAGGCTTTGCCTCGATCCATACTCGCGGGCTTTGCCCCGAGTTATCTGTCACTGCCCACTGTCTGATCCTCTGATCAACTGACCAACTGACCCTGCTCGTCGGAAAGGATAGAGATATACATATGAACCATAAGCATATAGCTAAAAGGAAAGTGGGTCTATAGAGGCATGAAATAAGGAAAGAAAAGAAACGCGATATCCACTGCCATACCTCGAGCCTCTGTCCAAAAAGGAGAGAAAAGGGAAGAGAGTTTCCCCGATCAATCGCAATCCACAATTCGCAGCCCTCAATCCGCACTCTAATCAAGATAGAGAGAAGATGAATTAGGGCAGGAAAAGGAAATGTCAAGATGATTTGCAAAATGGGAAGATTGATTGAAAGGATCAAGAATGAAATGGAGTTTCACCTTTGCACCCTAAGGGATCAACCGACCTCCGTCAAGGAGAGGTCCTCGGCCTAGCGGGACTCCTGCTCGGTGGGATTAGAGCAGGGGAGATGCTTGGGCACGAGGTGGAGGTGAAGGCACGGCGGTGCAGGGCAGAGTGGGTCTGGCGGTGCAGAGGTGGAGAGGGCCTGCGCGGCGGCGGTTAGGGTTAGGGCTGGATGAAGCAGCGGCGCAGGAACTGGAGGGAGTGGCGGCGCTGGGGCAGGGCGGAGCTCGCCGGCGGCGGGGAGGAAAGGGTGCTCAGCGGCGCCTGAGAGGAACCACGGTGGTTAGGGTTTGAGCAGAGGTGCGGCGGCGAACTGAAACAGATGAGAGAACCAGAGAGAAGATCGGGGTTTTCAAAAAAAATTTCGCCGTTGAGTTCGCGACGGACGGTCCGACGCATAGGTGACGGACGCTCGGGGAGCGTCCGACGGCATCGTCCGTCGGGCTTCCAGAGCCGATTTGAAACGCCCAGTCGCATGGACCGCGACGGACGCTTGGGAGAGCGTCCGTCGCCCTTTTTGCGGGCAAGGTTAATCTCCGGACAATCGCGACGGACGCTGAGGCAATTGACACCGAGCGTCCGTCGGCAGCGTCCGACGCCTAAAAAGTGGAATTTTTCAAATTTTCTTTTTGCGTCTTTCTCCCAACCAAGTCTCAATCCCAATAAGATCCAAATAACACTTGATTGGACTTGATATGAGAACCATCTCTCAAACACTCATTTTCAATTATTTTGCAATAGGCTTAAATTTAGTTTTTAGCTCAAAATATTCGAATGGAAGCGCCAAGGAGACATCATATGGCCACAAGAGGGGGTAATTGAGGAACTTGAGCTTGGAATGCTCCCCCTAAGTGGACAATCATAGAGGATGCTCAAGAAACTTAACCGAAAAGGAAAGGGCAAACAACACACATGCATATGCTTATGCAATACGAAAAGTGAATCTAGGTTGCTTGCAAGTTTAAACCGCGGTTAAGCTTTGTCACACGCTTTGAGGGCAGTTTTCTTAACCGCGTTAGCCAAGCCTATGTGCATTACCATATTAAACATGTTATATTACATATGAATGCATGGTTCACACAAGATCATCTTTTAGTGAAATTAGAGTGATCAAGCACATTTAACTCGCTTCTCAACCTACAAAAGGTTGTTTCATCGAGTGGTTTAGTGAAGATATCCGCCAATTGCTCTTCGCTCTTAACTCCAACTAGTGTTATATCTTTCCTAGCCACATGATCTCTAAGAAAGTGATGGCGAATATCTATGTGCTTGGTGCGAGAGTGTTGAACCGGGTTGTTTGCAAGCTTTACGGCGCTTTCATTATCACACAAAAGTGGAACTTCTTTTAAAAACACGCCGTAATCAAAGAGTGTTTGGGTCATATATAAGATTTGTGCACAACTTGCTCCCATGGCAATGTATTCCGCTTCGGCGGTTGACAATGCCACACTATTTTGCTTCTTTGAAGACCAAGAAACAAGTGATCTTCCTAGCATGTGGCACCCGCCGGAGGTACTCTTCCAATCAACCTAACACCCGGCGTAATCCGAATCGGAATAGCCAACTAGTTGGAAGGGAGCTCCTTTGGGATACCAAAGACCCATGCTAGGGGTGTGCCTTAAGTACCTAAGGATTCTTTTAACCGCACAAAGATGCGACTCCTTAGGGTTTGCTTGAAACCTAGCACACATACACACACTAAACATGATATCCGGCCTAGAAGTGGTGAGGTAAAGTAAACTACCGATCATAGAACGATATAGAGTTTGGTCGATCGGTTTACCTCCCTCATCGAGATCGAGATGCCCATTGGTAGGCATTGGGGTCTTGATTGGCTTGCAATCCTCCATCTTGAATTTCTTGAGCACATCATAAGTGTACTTCTCTTGAGATATGAAGGTGCCCTCCCTCAATTGCTTCACTTGGAAGCCTAGGAAGAAGGTTAGCTCGCCAATCATCGACATCTCGAACTCCTTGGACATCAACGCACCAAATTTTTTGCTATGACCTTGGTTTGTTGACCCAAATATAATGTCATCGACATATACTTGGCAAACAAAGATCTCTTCATCTAGCACTTTGGTGAAAAGTGTGGTATCCACTTTCCCGATCTTGAAGCCCTTCTTGAGTAGGAAGTCCCTTAGCCTCTCATACCAAGCTCTTGGAGCTTGCTTCAGTCCATAGAGTGCCTTGGACAACCTATACACATGATTAGGACAATTTGGGTCTTCAAACCCGGGAGGTTGTGAGACAAAAATAAGTTCATTAATGAAACCATTAAGAAAGGCACTTTTCACATCCATTTGAAAAAGTTTCAACTTATGGTGTGAAGCATATGCCAAAAGGATACGAATGGCTTCTAGTCTTGCAACCGGTGCAAAGGTCTCCCCAAAATCCAAGCCTTCAACTTAGGAGAACCCCTTTGCCACCAATCTTGCCTTGTTTCTCACAACCACGCCTTGATCATCTTGCTTGTTCCTAAACACCCACTTGGTGCCAATGATTCTTGCTCCTTTGGGCTTTTCTACTAGTGTCCACACTTCGTTCCGGGTGAAGTTGTTCAACTCTTCGTGCATGGCGTTCACCCAATCCGGATCCGCAAGTGCATCCTCCACACTAGAAGGCTCAACAAAGGAAACAAAGGAGTGATGTTCAACATAAGAAGCAAGTTTAGATCGTGTTGTTACCCCCCTTGATGGACTCCCTATGATGAGATCTTGAGGATGTGCTTGAAGCATAGGTGTAGATCTTCTATTGATCACTTGGGGAGGAGGTTGCGGTGCTTCAACATTGCTTGCTTCGGCCTCGGCTTGATCTTGAGGGATGTGAGTGTCTTCTTGAGCTTCCCTCACTTCCTCTAATTCATCAACTTGAGGCGTGTGAGGTGGAGAAGGATCTTGATTTGCTTCATCTTCAACTTCTTCCACCTCTTGTGGGTTGATAGCACCAATTGGCATGTTCTTCATTGCCTCCCTCAAGGGTTCATCACCTACATCATCAAGATTTTCATGCTCTTCTTGAGAGCCATTAGTTTCATCAAACTCCAAGTCATACGTTTCTTCAACTAAGCCGGTGGCTTTGTTAAATACACGGTATGCCTTGGATTTAAGTGAATACCCAACTAAGAAACCAATGTCACATCTTCTTTGAAACTTACCCAAGTGTTGGCGCTTCTTGTAGATGTACACTTTGCAACCAAACACTCGGAAAAAGGATATATCCGGTTTCTTTCCATTCACAAGCTCATAGGGGGTCTTCTTGAGAAGCCTTTGGACAAATAGCCGGTTGGCCGCATAGCATGCGGTGTTGATTGCTTCGGCCCAAAACTTCTCGGGGGTGTTGTATTCATCAAGCATTGATCTTGCAAGAGTGATAAGTGTCTGATTCTTCCTCTCTACTACACCATTTTGTTGAGGAGTATATGTGGCGGATACTTCATGCTTGATTCCAACTTCATCACAATAGTCTTCAATCTTGGTGTTCACAAACTCGGTCCCATTGTCACTTCTTATCTTCTTGATCTTCACATCAAACTCATTTTGGGCTCTAGTTGCAAACTTCTTGAATATTGATTGAGTTTCTCCCTTGTCTTGAAGAAAGAACACCCAAGTGTATCTAGAGTAGTCATCAACTACCACCAAGCAAAAGAGATTGCCGCCAAGGCTAGCATAGGTGGTAGGTCCAAATAGATCCATGTGGAGTAGCTCTAGAATCTTGAGGTTGACATGAAAGCTTTGGTTGGATGAGTGTTTGCTACTTGCTTGCCGGCTTGACATGCACTACAAAGTTTATCTTTCTCAAACACCACATCCTTCACACCTCTAACCAATTCCTTCTTGACAAGCTTCTTCAAAGTTGACATTCCCACATGTGCTAATCTTCTATGCCATAGCCAACCCAAAGAACTCTTGGAGAAAAGACATGTTTGCAAACTAGCTTCATTTGAGGTGAAGTCCACTAGATAGAGATTGTTGTGCCGAAACCCTTTGAATATCAATAATGAATCTTCAATCTTGGACACAACTACCTCATTTGGAGTGAAGAGACATTCGAAACCAAGATCACATAGTTGTCCCACCGATAGCAAGTTGAAGCTCAATGATTGTACTAGCAAGACATTTGATATAGATTGATCATTTGAGATTGCCACTTTGCCTAGACCTTGCAATTTGCCTTTTGAATTGTCCCCAAAGGTAATCTTGTCTTGCCCTTCATAATCTTCCTCAAGTGTGGTGAACATCCGGGAGTCGCCGGTCATATGTTGAGTGCATCCACTATCAATCACCCAATGACTTCCACCGGTCTTGTAGTTCACCTACACACAAGCAACTTGGAGTTAAGCTTGTTGTTTGGGAACCCACACTTGGCGAGGTCCCATAGCCTTGTCCACCAACTCCTTAGCAACCCATAACACTTTGGGCTTGTTCTTCATCTTTGGACCGAGAAATACAACTTGAGGTCTACCCTTGGAGTCCTTGTTGATGATGAAGTGTTCATCATGAGCGAAAGGCCTTATGTGCTTGGGCAAGGTCTTGGGAGGTGGAGTCTTGTATTGGGATTGAAGATGATCCTCTTGACCACATCCAAAGCACTTCTTGGGTTTGAGCTTTGGTGTGTCATAGTTGCTTCTCATAGCCTTGTTCTTGTAATAGTTCTTGGCTTCTATCTTGACCTTGGCCTTCATGATTTGGTTCTCCTTGAACCCAATGCCGGTCTTGTCGGTCTTCATGATAGTGTTCATCAAGAGCTCACTTTGAAGGTTGTGGCCCTTGGTGAACTTCTCCAATCCACTTGTAAGCTTGATCTTCTCAACCTTGAGCTTTGCATTTTCCTCTTTGAGAGACTTGATCAAGGTCATTGCATCTTTGTCATCTTGTTTGGCCGACTTGATAGTGAGTGGCTTGCTTGCCTTGAGGTTGATTAGCTCTTCCTTGAGCTTGGAGTTTTCTTGCCTCATCTTCACATAGTCATCATGCTTGTCGGCCTCAACTACCTTCTTGCCCTTGCACTTTGTATTTTGCTCACTAGCAACTTCATCAAGCAAGTCCTCACAAGAAGTAGCTATATCACACTTAACAACCGGGTTAATAGCAACATGTGTAGCAAGATCATTTGAAAGCAATTCATTAGCTATCACAAGTGTGCCATGTTCATTTTTAACTTGGTTGTAGTCATCTTTTAGCAAGTTGTATCTTGATTGGAGCTCTTGTGTTGACCTCTCAAGCTTATCATGTTTCTCATTTGCTTGCTTGAGTGAGGCTTTGAGCTCCCTAGTGCTAGATGAGAGAGATTTATTCTTAAGCTTCAATTCATCATTAGCACTAGTCAAGTCATCAAGCTTAGCATGCAAGTTTCCATTTGCTTTCTCTAGTGATTCACTTTTGCCTTTATACTTCCTAATAAGCTTAGTGTATTTGTTGCAAATTTCAATTAGCTCATCATAGGAAGGTGCCTCAAACTCATCATCACTATCATCACTAGAGCTAGCCTCATCATCACTATCCTCTTTTTGTACCTTTTTGTCACCTTTAGCCATGAGGCATAGGTGTGTAGAGGATGAGCCCGGAGATGATGGAGGGGGTGGCGGTGGAGTAGATGAACCAATCACCAAGGCGGCCACCTTTTCTTCTTCACTTTCATCTCCGGATGAGTCACTTGAGTCTTCAATGTCGGTGAGCCAATCACCAACAATGTAGGCTTTGCCATTCTTCTTCTTCTTGTGGAAGTTGAAGTTCTTCTTCTTCTTGAATGGCTTGTCATCCTTCTTCTCCTCATCACTTGACTCAACCTTGTTGCCCTTGTTGTACTTGAACTTGTTGTTGGCTTTCTTGTTCTTGTACTTATCTTTCTTTTCTTCGGGGCAAGCATGAGCCAAGTGTCCAAGTTTGCCACAATTGTAGCAATCCATCTTGGAGAGGGGCTTTCTTGAAGAGCTTGTGAAGAATTTCTTCTTCTTTGAGTCAAACTTGACTCCATTCTTGCTTAGCTTCTTCAACATCTTGGTTGTTTTCTTCACCATGAGAGCGAGATCATCATCATCATCATTATCGCTTGTGCTCTCATACATGACTTGCATCTTGTGCTTCTCCGACGAGGATGCCTTGAGAGCCAAGTCCTTCTTTTCCTCCTTCTCTTTTTCTTTCTTCTTGGAGGAGGAAGATGAGCCACCATCACCAATCTTCATGTACATCTCATGGGCATTGATCTTGCCCAAAATTTGTGTTGGTGTAGCGGCGGAGAGATCTCCTTGGTGAAGCACCGTGACGATGTGGCCATACTTCTCAATGGGCAATACACAAAGAATCTTGCGTACCACATCGGCCGGTTCCATTTGGTTGAGACCAAGCCCATTCAATTCCTCTACAATAATATTGAGTCGTGAGTACATTTCATTTGCATTTTCATTTGCATGCATAGAGAAAGAATTTAGCTTAGCCATAACCAAGTGATAGCGTTCTTCACGCTCACTCTTTGTGCCTTCGTGAAGTGCACAAATAGTGGTCCACAACTCAAATGCGTCTTTGGCATTACGCACTCGGTTGAAGACATCCTTGCTAATGCCACGAAAGAGTATGTTCTTTGCCTTGGCATTGTGCTTTTCAAAGTTGAGGTCCTCCGCGAAGAGAGTACCTCCCTTTGTGGCGGCTTTGAGCACGCCCACATCAACGGCCTCTAGATAGGCCTCCATACGAACTTTCCAATAAGGAAAGTCGTCTCCATCGAACATGGGAGGTGGTCCATCCCCATGGGACATCTTGCTCTAGGCGGTGAAGCCTAATTTAGAGCGACCAAGCTCTGATACCAATTGAAAGGATCAAGATGCCCAAGAGGGGGGGGTGAATTGGGCTCTTTTTAATTTCTAAACAAGAATTAAAACTATAAGGAGCCAATTAACCCCCTAGTGCCTACCGCTTGTGTGTCCTAGCTAGAAAGCGGTAACAAGGCAATGGAAAGAGAAAACTTCCTACACAATTCTAGTATGAAATGAAAGACAAGAGCGGAAAGAAATGCGGTAATAAAGAGCTAGGGAAAGAGATGCTTGACACGGCGATGTATTGCCGAGGTATCGAGGAGTCGACACTCCCCCCTAATCCTCGTTGGAGCACCTCGCAAGGTATAGCTCCCCCTCAATCCCGCGCAAGGGATGAGTGCTCTCTACGGGCTGATTCTTTGCCACTCCGGCTCGGTGAATCGCCCACAACCGATCACAACGTCGATGGAGAAGGGCCGCCGACAATCTTCCGGCGATCACCTTCCTCCGAGCACCACCGGACCGTCTAGGTGATGTCGATCACCAAGAGTAACAAGCCTCGATCTTCGCTTGACTCACTCAAGCTTCACAACTAGAGGATGCACACTTGAACTCTTGGATGAACTAGAGAGAGGATGGATGGATTCGCGAATCACTCTCTCTCTCTCTAGGGCTCTTGCTCTCTTCCCAACCTTCTCAACGAACTCAGCAACTCAAATGAGCAAAGGCAAGGTGGGAGAAAAGTGGAAGGGGCTATAAATAGACCCTCTGAAAACTGTCTCGGGCTGGCATTTTAAGTTGGCGACGGACGCTCCGTCGACTAGGCGACGGACGGTCCGTCGCATGCCCAACGACTAGTTTCTGTTCATAATTGAGGCGACGGACGCTCCGACGCCTAGGCGACAGACGGTCCGACGCCTCTGTCTAACGGCTAGTTCTGACACACTGTTCCCAGCGACGGACGCTACGTCACTGGGCGACGGACGCTCAGCCACAGCGTCCGACGCTGAAATCTGGCTAGGGTTTGAAAACACCCTTTCTGGAAGGTCGACGGACACTCTTCCCAGCGTCCGACGTCTGGCCGACGGACAGCGTCCGACGCACCCTGAAAAACTTAGCCAGAAAACAAACCTCTCTGGAAGGCCGACGGACGCTGTGGACTCAACCACCCAGCGTCCGGCGCCTTTGTCCGACGCGTCAGACAGCGTCCGGCGTCCCTGCCAGGAGCGTCCGTCGCCCAGAAAATGATTTTGACAACTCCGTTTTTCGTCGCGATGAATATGGAAGTTGTTCTAGGCTATCTTACGGTCACCATAGGCTTGCTTAGAGCTAAGGAAGTCAAGTGTGCACCACACCTAGACATGAAGCTTTTCTAAGTCAAGCTACTAGTCTCAACCCCTCTTAATAGTACGATCAAAGGTAAAAAGAGAAGCCCTATCTAATTCTAAGTGCTCTTCATCTCCTTATGGCACTTAGCCTATCATTCTAGGGTCTTCATTATGTCTCCTTAACAACCGAAACGATATCCATCTTGGGGGCTAAGTGATGACCTTTAGAGCCCATTTTCCTTGATCACCATGGCTAGGCTACGCATAGCCTCTGCAAAACACACGTTAGCCATAATAATCTCTAATTGTCGTTAATCACCGAAACCAACTAGGGCCATGATTCTTCAGCATGGAAAGGTCTTTTGGGATGTAGCCAAGTGCATTCCAATTGAAGGTCATTGACCTTGGAGGCACTGAACCCAGATGGTTTGAGAAATAATCAGCCACCATCATCTCTTTGTCATCATGGGTGACAGCCACCGCCCTCTCCCCGTCCGCGTGCAGGCACTATATGTAATTTTTTCTTAACCTTGTGCTGGCTCTAATGTGGAAGAATTTTGTGTTCGCGTCTCCGCTGCGGATGTGTGCTAGTCTAGAACGTTGCCGGATCCTTGATTTTTCGATGGCAGCGAGACCGTGCTCCTTGCTTTTAACTGGCGGCGAAGGTGGAGCTCCTAGGGCGTGAGTGTTCTGATTTCTTGAGCTGCTTCAAGCTGCAATAACACCTCTTTGACGATGGCCAACTGCAGCCTTGTGTCCCCAATTTTTTCTTTGCGCCATCTCTTAGTGCCTTTGGCCACTCTTGCCAGTTTTGTGTTGAGCCGCTTGAGAGGCAATGCAGAATGGACAGGTCTGTTCCAAATCTGCTCAACAACCTCTTGGAAACCTTCAACGTGCACCCAGAAGTTCTCAAAGCGAAAGGATGAATTCCTATAGTGCTCAAGCTGTCCTTGTAGAAGGAGGGGGGTGTGGTCCGACATGAGGGATGGCAAGTAAGATCGATAATTCCATGTTTTCTCAAACAGCAATCTTATGTGCTGTGTTCTTTCTAGATTTCTTCAACATATCGCCAATGACAATCAACAAATGGAACAGCAATATGAGTTCAAATACTAAACAGGAAAGCATTTCTTCGCTCATAACCATGATATATATCACGATAGCCACAGTTAACACCTGACTTAGAACATAGCCATACGAGTTGAAGTAGCAAATACCACACAGTTGATATTCGGACGTGACACTGGAACCTGGTAGCTAAACTGAAAAAAAAAACAAATGCGAAGGGCATTTGTGATGCAAACTTGCTACTATAAACAGCTTTGAGCAGGTAAATTAGAATGGACCAATCAAGCGCGGAACCCCCACAAATGCGGAAAATCTGACACGAAGGCAGCACGGTAGGGAACTGAAACCTGCTAGACCAGTTCCCAGTCCCCATCAATGAAGGGGACGCTATCGTCCACGCGGTCCTGCATTGGGGAGAAAATTGACATGGTTTACATAAAAAGATAGGACCGTAATGCTGATTACAGTCAAAAATAAGAAAGATTTATAGGATCATACCGGCCTAAACATTTCGACAACAATGTCATCCAGACCACCACTGAGTCCCCTTTGCAGCCTGCTTGTCCCCATGAGTTCGTTGTTATAGCTACTAACAGCTTGGTGATCAATCCTGCCATCTGACATAGGGGGCACACCACCACCTGAATTACTACCGTCCAGTGTCTGCCTCGGAACAACAGAACCGTCTATGCGAAGGTTCGGCAATGAAGAGTTGATGCCTGAATTACTAAGTGCAAGGCTGTTATTCAGCATCTCTCTTGAGTTCGTGCTGCTTCCATATGCAAAGGGCACCGCTTCCTGAGTGAACGGCATCGGAAGACCGTTGCTGGATAGTGATGCTACTTGGCTCTGCATTTCATTTCCCAGCAAGGGAATCTGACTGGATGCTTCTGTAAAGCTTGAGAGAGGCTCAAGCTTCGGCCCATTCACAATTCTGTCCTTCTGACCTAGCTCCTGAACAGTGGATGATGACACCGCAGTTGGCCAGGTGGTGTTGCATCTTCCAAGATCTGGAAACTGGGGAGACTCACCAACAAACGAGTTGAATGGGTCTGCAGAAGAATGCAGCCGACCAAGGTGTTGTTGGTTGCTTGGCTCAATAGACTGTAATGGCAAGGTATTTGTCGTAACCAATTGCATGCTATTTGATATGTTAGCAAATGAATTACCAGAAGGGCCAGTAGGAAAGCATTTGCTAGCATCCTGCAGTGGCATATGAGCACCCCTGATAAGGTTGCCGTTGTTCACCCCCCCGACATTGCCTAAGGAAGTGCTCATATTGTTCTGGGTATGTCCAATCTGAAGCGGCTGCGAAGGCAGCAAACCATGCATACCAAATGCAGGAGAGTTCATCCTTGCAAGGAGGTTGTTTGGCTGTGAATGATTAGTGGTTGGAACTGGCCGGTATCTCCCATATGAATTGTATTGCCTGAAGGCATCTAGTCCCATGTTGACATAAGCAGGGTTTCTTCCTCCAAATGCAGCAGTTAGGTTAGCCTGCCTGCTTGCATCTGCACTGAGTCTTCTCAGATACAGCCGATACTTCTGCAAACCAACAAAGAAATATTTATTAAATGTGTATCTAATTGCAACAAACGAAAAAAAAATGCTGAAGAGAGCAAAGAAATTTGTTGTTTTTAAAAGGACATGAACTGTATAATGCAAACAATATGCTTGTAGATATCACATTCTGTTTCTTTTAGAAGTATTCTTTAAAAGGAAATGGCAGGAGCTCTGCCTTGCATTAAACTAAGGAATAGAAGAACACAAGAAAACATCCCCAACCCCTTAAGGTGAAGCCACAAAGAAACAGAAACTGCAACAAGAATCCGCTTTCAAGATACATAGTATTCAAGCTTACAGTTGATAGATAATCATAAGTTCCAACAATATCACAAACATTCGATGAACATTATATAGAAATATAAATGAGGCCAAACAGGAATACATAGGGATGGAAACCAAACCTGCAGATGACTTGCAACATTCTCCCTTGTGATGTTCTCAACATTCATGAGATCCAATATTTTCTTTGGAACAGCCTCTGCATTTATAGAGGCGAGCACATGCTATTATGATTCATGAATAATATAAAAAATAAGGAAAATTATTAGTCAACATTCTGGTAACTAAGTTACATAGTTAGAAATCTTACTGTCAATGCCAAGCTGGTTGACAGCAGCCACAAACTTTCGGTGTAATTCAACAGACCACACGACCCTTGGCTTCTTCTGGGTCGATGAGTCTCCATTCTCATTACTGTTCTCATCAGAATCATCACCGTCGTCTCCATTATCATCCCTACCCCTGCGGGAAGTTCTCTTGTTGCGATTACCACCACCATTATCACCTTCAGCACTCACCACCTGCAACTTTTTGCCAGAATCATCGTTGTCGTTACCATTGTTCTTGGCATCACAGCTCCTCCGCCTAACCACATGCTGCCATATGGTCCTCAACTGCTCAATACGCACTGGCTTCAGCAGGTAGTCACATGCTCCATGGGTAATACCCTTCATCACTGTTTGTGTCTCCCCATTTGCAGACAACACTGCATGATGATACATGGTCAGTTTTCAGATCAAAGACAAATGCAAACCCTGTGCTTTTCATTGTACATTGAACCAGAAGAAATAATTGAACTTCCTGCAGGAAACTAATTGGCGTTCATTATGCCTGCAGACTTTTGTCCTTTCTACTCTTTTTTTTTTAATGATCATATGTAGGGCATACAGAAGTTCTCAAGAGACTTGCCATTCCTCCCAAATTAATAAATAAGTTCAATGGCACATGGAACAAGACAAATTCTTTACGAATTGTGGGAGACGATGACGATGAATTTCCTAAAATTAATATGAAATGGGGCATTGTTTTCTGAACTCCACAGGCTCAGCTGTCTAACGGAGGTAAAACCAAACTAACCAGATGAGTAGTACTATAAAACGAAGATCTATTCATCCCACAATAATGTTTTTCAAGCAATGCCAAATTTTCAGATCATTGGCTGCAATAAAGGCACGAATAGGAGTGGGCAAGCAAAGACTTACTAATGACCGGGAGGTCCATCTCGAGGCCCACAAGCTCGAGGAGCTTGAAGCCGTCCATGTCCGGCATGTGGACATCGCTGATCACAAGGTCAAACTGGTCCTTATTCTCCCTCAGCAGCTTCAGGGCCGTGACTGCCTGTCCCGTTGTTGTCACTGCATATATACAAGTCAAAGGCAGGAGGAACACATTATATACACATGTGGGGAGTCAAATCTTGGTAAGAATCACCCGACTTCGAGGAAAGTAGGATAGGAGAAGATTCCCTCCATCGAAGAAAATTAAACCACGGAAAAACGGAAATAGACAGCCAAAAAGTTCGCAGAATTACAGAAATCAAATTACACAGCTGGAGGTTGAAAACTTATGGAGAGAGAAAATGATTCCAAATATAGTCGTGTGAGTGCCAACGCATGATAAAAATTCAAAAAAAAAATCTTTAGAGCACGAGCAGACACGAATCTGATTATTTTTCAGAAGAAAGAAATTGAAACTGAGCCTGACATGACATTACATGACAAAAATATTTCACCGCGAAACCAACTTGGGAAAGTGGGGCATAAAGTCGGGGTTGCTATTTATGTGATGGAAGAATGGCAAAACCCAAATATCTTTGTAGCCTCCTTGATACGCGAACAACGAAAACTAAATAAATCAAGTAAAGAGCCGAATCGTGGATAATAAACGGTAAAAAAGAACGGCAGTTAATAAGGATACATATAATCCGATATATAAAAAAAGTATATAGGAAACCAAAACATACGGGGAAGAAGAGAGAAACAGAGGAGCATGGCATATACCATGGTATTTGCAGTGACGCAAGAGGCTCTCGAGGAGCTTGAGGCAGGTGGGGTCGTCGTCGACGGCGAGGACGCGCATACCGACGGGGAACTGGTCCTTAGCCCCATGGCCGCCGTTCGCCTTCGCCACCTGCAGCTTCACCTCCTCAACGGTCATCTCCTCCGGCTCCGCGAATCCAACAGCACCCGGATCACCGAAGGTTCCTGCTGTATGCAGGCAGGCAGGCAGGCTCACAACAAGGGGGGGTTCTTTGGATCCTAGAAATCCAAGAAACGGCGGGGAAAGGAGGAGAGGTCAAAGCAGGGGAGGGGAGCAGCACCAGCACCGCTGCACCGGAGCAGGGAGAAAGAGAGAGAGAGGAGAGAGAAGGGTGTGTGTGGTACGGTGAAGAACCCAATAATATAAGAGGAGGGGAGAAGGGGGGGGGAGAGAGAATGGGTGGTGAACTGAATGGGAGGAGAGGGGAGCTCTCTAGTCTCATGCAGTGCAAAGATGGTAACCTTTTTTTTTCGGCCCCCCTTTCGTTTCCTTTTACGCTTCCCATATTTCTTGCCATTTATTCAGGTCTTTATATGCCTGCCTTCTATCGGTGTTGGGGGTGGGGTGGGCCCGTTTTGTTTCTTGCCCTGGTGTATTCCGCGTGTGCACGCGACACACCCTCTTTTTAAGGTTCGTTTGGAGTTGCCTTTTCGTTTTTCCCATTTTGCATTTGTGGACAACATACAGGCGGCATACAGCTGTGATTTTGATATTATTTATAAGTATACAATTATATATATATCGTTTTTTTATTTCTGTAGTAGATTTATATCATAAATAATGTAGCTGCATTAGTTTTCCTTGTACTACTACGGTCTAATTGAACATGTGACGTGTATGGATATTTGCTTATTAATTGAGATGTTGTGGATGGATGGATGGATGGATGTGTAACACATTTTCATGTGATGGATGATGTGAGCGAGAAGAAAAGCATAGCGCGCGGCGTGAAAAGCTCTGGTTTATCAAGTATTTATCTCCTGGACTTGGACGATTGCGGCGACAGAGCTAGTGAATGAGATAGCTATGGTTTTGGATCTACCCAATAAGTAATCACAAGACAAGCAAGCATTTCTTTTTTCGACGACGGTTGATGCTGACGTGGGTCGATGGCCGGCTTGATTATGATTAAACAAAGCTCGCGATAAGATTGATTAGTGATGCACGACAGCTCGGCGTCGTCTCTGGGATTAGCTAGCCGGCTTCCACTTCCCCGGGATCGCAGATCCATACGCAGACAACTCTCCATGGCCAGTGTCCACGCACACCACCCACTGCAATATATATCGTTTATTTTAAATATTACGTAAATCTCTAGCTACCCAGCTCTGTGGAAGGAAAGCACTTCGTTTTTGTAATCTCTATACTAGTGTGCGTGTTTTTGGAAAGGTTTACTAGTAGTGTTTTGTTTTCCCAGACACCATCCACTATATATTTCCTATTTTTTCACTCTAATGAAATTTCTAAATAAGGGCAAACAATACTGGCCTTTTCTAGCTAGTTAAAGGCTTTACATGCGTCCTAGAATTGAGCATACATGTTGGTGTTCTTGCGTGCTTTGCTAAAAAATCTGCCGTCCAAGACGATTAATCAAACATCCGCATGAAATGGCTGCTGGTTTTACTATGCAAGGCGAGCGTCCTTGCATTGAACCGTGGATGCATGTATTATTATGGTGCTCAAAGTACGTGAGGTACCAGTACTTTACTTACATTATTGGGCTCACACACCCTGTGATTGTACTTGCGTGGCAATTCTTAATCTTTTCCGGCCAATTTTATAAGAAGTATTCCCTGGCGCAGTTTTTCTAATGAGTATTCCGGCCCTCTGCCAATATTCTGAGGTATCAAACACGTCAGCTTGCCATCACGCACGGAATCTCGTGGTCACAAATGCTCCATCGCAATTTTTCAATTAATCTTGTAGTAAAGTTTAAATTAAGTAGTATATATAGCTTGTAATGGTGTAAGATACGGATGTCAATGCAAAATAAGGCCAGACCACACAAAGTTATTGAGATTCGAATAACCTAATTAACATGTATAACTAGCTAGCAAGGGGTATATATAGGAAGTGAACCTTACAAGTAAAAAAGCAACTCGTAGGCCATATAATTGTACCAAAACAAAAAAAAAAGACGGATTATGTGTATTATAAATCGCCTCATAGTGGTGCGGTTGATTGAATATATGGTGTACTTTGCGATGGATGTTAACCCTTATCTTTTATAAGGCACGACTATATATGATATGGTCTTCTAAATTACTACCTCAGTCCCTAAAAGAAAGCAATTGTGGGAATCGTACCGGTCAAAATTGTTTATGTTTGACTAATTTTATATTAAATATTATTAACATTTATGTCTCTAAATATTTTTATTATCAAAATATATTATATGACTAATTTAATGATACTAGTTTCATATCATGAATCTTAGTACTTTTTTATATAAACTTAGTCAAAGTTTGAACTGTTTGACTTATCGAAAAGCGAGAATTGCATTCTTTTGAGGATGAAGGTAGTATATTTTAACTATTTATTTATTTTGTATGATATTGTTTATACTTATAAATTTATAATAATCGGATAGTACATTTAATTACAAATCTAACCATATCAAGTTTATGTTATAATAATTAAAAATTATCAGCCAAATTATTTGAAAATTTAATTCTTGGATATGTGTGTGTGCCTTATAAAAGATAATGGAGGGAGTATTAATTAATCAATTTTCTCTAAGACAACCCCCTCCAAGACCACACAACTTTATTTTTAGTAGTAAAGATATCAAAAAGAGGTTAGTTGATGAGTACTCCCTCTATCTGAAAAGAATGCAATTCATCATTAGATTAATTACGAAATGAATTTTCATAATAAATTAATTTAAAGCCATAAATATGAATACTATTTATTGGAAAAAAAAACTGATCAAACGTGAGGCACTTTAACTAGTACGCATAGTTTCATTTGTTTCAGGACAGAGCTAGTATTTCGTTTGTTGTTTTAGATAAACACAAAATAGCTAGGGTGCACATTATTTGCCTACATGGCCTATTATGCTATAAACACATGATGATCCGAAGGTATATTTTAAGGAACCCCACTAACCGAACATATCCAGCCTTACATGCCAACAGGCAACAGCAAAAAGCCTCAAAGGGCTCTCTCTAGTAGTTTACTAGTGTGGTGTGCCACAACACAAAGTGCCAATTGTTAGACAGCTCCCCCAACACCCACACTACTACTTGGATTCCTGATTTTTTGTTTGTGTGTTTTGTTGTGTTGTTCCTTTGCTAGCTAGCTCCTGCTCCACATGGACCACACCTTGATCGTCTGCCCTTTTGCTGAATCGAATCATGCATGGAGACCAAACCACAAACTCCATCCATCCACCCATGCATCCCTAGCTTGCAATTGCAACAACAACCCTATATGCAGAGCCTATGTGATGTGCATGCAGGCAATCTACCACTAAGTAGCCCAATGTCACATCTAATAGCCCATATATACATTTGTCCTCTCGTCTTTTGCAATGCACTCGATCCATGGCTGGGGGTCCCTCTCCATAGTACAATGCAAGTGGCATGAAGAAAGGTCTCCCCCATTGTGCCCTCTGCTCCCAGCTAGCATCGATGATCAGCATGAGTAGCTAGCTAGGGTGATGAGAAAGATTTGGTGATGTCCAACAAAATAGAATAATGATGGTAATTCGCATGGGCTCACAGTACGTTTCAACTATTGTAAGAGCATCTCTAAGAGACTACCTAAAATAAGTATCTAAATTTAGTGATTTAGCTATTTTTCTAAAATAAATCTTACCCGAAAAAACTAGACTTCTCCAATGACTCTCTATATTCAAAAACCTGTCATGTCATCCGAGTTCCCGTCTATTCGGATCGCATAGACCTCGTCGCTCGTCTTGCACGCCGTCTGGTCACAGCTCACGAGGCGGCCGGCGGTAGCAACGTCCTGGGTATCGCGGTGCGTCCTGTTCGTGGCGGCGGCCAGCCATAGCAACATACGTCCTGACAATTCTGTCACCGGCCAGATTGCGCTGTGACTGCTGCTGCTGGCCACCCAATCAATAAAGCACGCAGGGGGTAGGCGGGTAGCCGTGGGTTCGTCCAGCCGAACGCCGGGCTTGAGAAGCATCGGGCTGTGACTGCTCTGCTTGCTAGCCACCCAATCCACAAAGCATACAACGCAGGAGGCAGCCGTGACTCCGTGAGTACGTCCTGTCCGCCACCAGCCTTGAGATCGAAAAGCCGGTGAACTGGGAACAACGGAAGCATCGGAGAAGATTGCTGACCCGCGCGCAGCATAAGTGCGGTAAGATGGGGAGACGGCGGCACAGACATGGATTCCGGCGACAGGTGCTTGCACTTGTACGGGGACCAAGAAGAAAGATGGGGGAACAGAATGACCAGGAAGAGGCCGCCCCGCGCGCGAAGAGGAGCGATATCGATGGTGAGCGAGGGTGCTATTCCATCTATGGCTAGCGAATACTCCGGGATGGAGAGGATGTAAATTTAGAGAGGCACTTAGACAGCCTGATGGAGACGTTTTAAGTCCAATAATAGCTAAATTTAGTTTTACAAAGCGATTTAGCTAATCTGTAGGAGATGCTCTAAACGTCGTTGTCACGGAGAAAAGCTGTCTTTCATTACTTCATTTGCTATTATGACCACCTAGAATGGAACATATAATGGAAAAAAATAGTAGCAGTTGGTCTGTTCCAGCATTTTGTTTTCATAAAAAAAAGGAAAAAATCCTTTGCTATAATGATGCAATGTTCCGTCCGTGTAGAAAAAAGAATCTCTAGATTGCATATTCCACATAGTATATAGTATATATGGGGATGAAATTAACCGAGGGAAATGCATCTTATGAGTGAGACACTATCTTGTTTCAGATCCGGTGCAAAAGGTTAGGGCACTGTTGTTGTCGGTTTATCAGCCACCGAAACAGTGTTTTCCTCTCACAGAAAAACAGCTAAAAACAACATCAGTCGATTTATCAGCTAAAAAACGGCCAAGGGAACAGGCCGCACATCGGTGGATCCTGGACGCCGGGCAAATTAAAGGCAAAAAATTGTCTTGCCCGTGGTAGATTTCAATCTCATCGTGTTTATGTATCATAATATACTGCTCCACTTGTCAGTACAAATATATGCTAATCAGGATGTGGTGTGCTAACCCTCCGGCCGGGAAACCCCTTCATCTAATCAGCTAACGGTGTAGCTAGAGACAGTAACATCGCAATTATGCCGCCTCATCATCTCCCGCGTCCTAGTTTATTGCCGTGGATACCACTCTAATAATGACGGTCATTATAAGTCCTTATTAACTTGTTTTCACCGCGAATCAACAGGCCCAGATCGAACGGTCAAATCGCAAGGCTACCGCAAACTCGACGAAACGGCGTGGCCAATAATGCAAGCTCCTGAACCGGCCCCCTTTTGTTTTTTTTTAACAAGTCACACTGTACGTGTGTCCGTTTGGGTTTATTTGGCGCTGTGTGTCTCGGTAGTCGTTCGTTCTCGTTGGCGCCCGTGAAGAAGAACGAGGAATAATCAGAATCGCAACGGGCGGCACAAAGCAGCAACGGCCGTACGTACCGGACGCACGCACGCCGAGTACGACGGTTACAAGTGCCCCCGAGGCCGCGACGCGCGCACGGGCATGGACCAGTACGTACACATACAGTACCAAGCACATCGCGCCGCGGTATTTTCTTTCTTTCTTTCTTTTTCGTGTATGTATACTGCTGAGTATACGGCAGAGGCGTGCGGTGAATACGTACGTACTAGGTACGGTTGCATCAGCGGGGTACTCCTACTCCAGTAGGAGTACTACAGCACGTGCTCCGTGCACAACAGAAGAGCAGAGCAGCGTGACCACGAGGGGAGTCAGAGTCACAGGGTAGTCAGTCACCTTTTGTTACACTGGTCGTAGCCCCTCTCGAGCCACTTTGTTAGCCTGTCGTCTCCCTGTGCGTGGTACTTATTGTAATTAATACTAAACTGCGCGGTGCTTTTAAGTGCATATAAATAATTTTACCGTACCCGACCTGGCTTTTCCTTACAGTAGTTTAAGGCGGGGGCGTTAATGTGGGCAGTGGTACGTATCCAATGCTGTGTGTGTGCGTGAATGGCATGCTGTGATATGATGAACGCGAACGAATTGATGATCTGCCGGCCCTTCTTTCTCCATCATCACTCGCTGTAGCTTCCAGGCCCTGCAGCAGGTGCAGGTCCTACCCATACCCATGCGTGCGCAGCTGCTTCTTCATTTGATCATTTGTTGATCTGCAGCTAGCGGCGCTGCTGGCAACTCTAGCTAGCTAGCTACCCCTGACCCTGTGATGTAGTAGGAGTAATATCTTTGCATTCACTCCGACTATTCACGTCGATTGAAGGTGATCAAGCCAGTACGTACGTAGTAGTACAATCTCCGTCCCAAAAATAAAACATTATTCACCAACATAAAGTAATTAATATTTCACCAAATTTCTAATAAATATTATTTCATAACGAAATAAGCTCCAAATTAATTTTGCTACTATAAAAATATATTTTATAATCATTACTCTCTCCTCTAGGACGAAGAGAGTACTACTTACTACAAGTGTCTGTTTGTGGTTGATTCGTTTGCGTTGCAAATATGTTTATTACCGACTTTTTATTGTGACTCCTACGTAAACGACCCATGAAAAAATACTTTTTTTTTAAGAAAAAGAAGTAGCCAGATTGCCAAAAGCTACTGATAAAATAAAAGTTATAATACGAAAAAATGCGATCGACATGACTTGACATGAAATACTTGTCTCCTCCACGCAAAAGCTATACATGCATGGTGTGTTTAGTTCAGGTCAGAGACTTGGCCTAGGTAGTCAACTAAGCCTAGAATAGCTCAAACTTGGCTTTAACAATACAAGATTTTCAATTTTGCAGTAGTATAAACGTGTTTTGCTTGAAATAAATTCAGACATATGTAATGTTGTAAGATAGGAGAAGTGATATTCTATATGTCTAACAATAAATTGGTAATATACATAAGAAGTGTCCTTTAGAAAGAAAAAAAAAGGGAAAAATCCATGAGCAAGACTGTAATCCAAGTGTAGCACGTACTACAAGATCAAGTTTGTGACACACAGCGCGTGCGTGCAGACAAACCGGAGACGGCGTTTATTGGCAGTAAATATAGTTAAACACTACACTCCCGTGCATACCCCTCCAGCTACAGAGGCGAGAGTGGTGGTGGGGCAGGACTGCGGGGCCCGCGCAGGTATGCGACGGCGTAGGCGGCGCTGAATGGCCGTACAGTAAGATTCCGCACCCAACACCGCGTGTACTTTAGCGCGCGGGTCCCGGGTAGACTTTTCTTGCGTCCTCGCGCCACCTCTGTCCTCGCCCTCTCTCTGACTGTCCGTCCATCCTTTCGCGCCAACGTTTCCACCAACTATTGGTCCGGTTGTTGTAAAAAAAAAAAACACTATAGACCCGGAACTGTTCCGCTGCTACGCGTACACACCGCAAAAGCTCACTGCAAATTCCATCATCGCCTGGATGCCTATATTTAAAAAGATCAATTGAAATAATCAAATGTCAAAATAGTATACTGAGTATGTAGTACGCTGTACGTGCCTGTAGTTCAACTAATTCTCAGTCAAAATTTACGGATTTTATTTTTTCTTATGTCGTGGGGAAAAATCCCGGCACACCGTATGAAGGAAAGTTGAAGGTAGAACTGCCCTGAACAATATATATTATTCATAGCAGTTCTACCTTCAATATATATATGAATTTCCCGGTTACGACTGATGAGATACATTCATATACGTACTCCTATGTGCCTGTTGCCTGCTTCATTTTGCCAATGATGCATGCATGCAAGGTGTGGTGGGCTACTAGCTAGCTCTTCATCTCCACCTCCATCTCCATCCATCCGGTTGGTCGGATCGGCCATAACCCATAATTGGGCGTCGCATGTTGTCCGATACAAAGAGCCAGGTGATCGTGCGCTTGTCATGCCCCACTTTTTACTAGCACAGATACAATTATTTGGGCCTGTACCAGGTGGCCACATGGCACAGCAGTGGCATATAATTGGAACCGGCACTATGGATCACAGGTCACCATCAACGCATGCATTTAGTAGTAGCGGTGATTTCCTTTCAAAACTAGTACTAGTTCTAATTTAAAATGAAAAAAAATAAGCCACAATCTATCCAACCCAATACAAATAAATTTTTTCTTGTCTAAGCAAGACTTTTCAGCGAACGAACAACGCCTTCCTCTAACAACAAACTAGCACAAACATTCAATATAAGTTAAATTTGAGCAAAACAAACTGGGCGTATCTTTCCTCTCTATTTTTTTCTCTCACCATTTTTTTGTTAGTTACATTATTGCTATTGCTACGTACTTAGGTATATATTATATCTAGATATATTAAGAAAACTACGTATCTATAAGAGTTATAACAGCTTACAACATGGGATGAACGGAGCATTATCCAAGAATCAATGCAATTTGTGCTTATGATTTGTTTATTAGGACACTGTTAGAATATTTTTTCCCTATGAAGGCCCCTTCACAAGATTTTGAATAATTCTATACTATGGAAACAATTTGAGTTCCAAACAAGTTTACAAATTCGGATATTAACTAGGAGGAATAAATATGGGTTAATTATAAAACTAATTACAGAAGTCGTAACTATTTTGCATGACAAATTTATTAAGCCTAAGTAATTCATCGTTAGCTCATGTTTACTGTAGCACTACATTATCAAATCATGAACTAATTAGACTTAATAGATTTGTCTTACAAATTAGCCTCAATCTATGTAGTTAGTTATAGGTAGTCTATGTTTAATATTATAAATTAGTGTCCAAATATTCAATGCGATAGAAATTAAACTTTAGTCCAATGAACTAAACTGGGAAGTCGACCACTGCGGGTGCAGTAGTATCATGCAACGGCTGTAAGGGCGTCCGCAACGGGTTTGTAAAATCGCCAGTTGATGTGTAGGCTAATGACATTAAAAAATAAAAAGTCATGCAGTGCTAAGGACGTCCGCAATAGTAATATCTAGTACTACCTATTTGGTGAGTTAATGTGGAGGTGAGAGACAATAAAAAAGACTAATATATACTAGTGGACCCACATGCTCCTCTCACATGGTCTTGGGTTGTGTGAAATAGATAGACTATTTGCTTGTAACTAGTGACTACTCTCTCTTACTTTTTGCTTGCCATGTCACATCTAGCTAGCCAAATAGCTAACCATTGCGGACGCTCTGAGAGGTGTCAGAGACTCAGATTTACTCGTGAAACGTGCGAGCTTAACGCTTCCTTCCTCGCTAGCTCTGTAGAATTTCTGTCCCTCTCTCCTCCTTATTGGTTCATTGTCCCTCCTAGCTAGCTGACATGGATACCGTTGGGGACGCCCTAAAGTAGCAAGCATGCTCCTTTCCCAGAAGCAATGATTTTTTTACTGATCCCCTTGCACTACGTCAAAAACTATTATCCGCAGCGGCCCTTTTTCCTTTTCAGCAGCGGGTAATGCCGTCCGCCACCATGGTAAGGCCACAGTAAATTATAGGTTTGCTGTGGCGCACAACATTGCCCGCTGCGGTTAATGATTCGAAAAAAATAATAATAAAAAAAAACCCTAATAGCCCACTGAGCCCATCCACGGGCCCACTGAGCCCATTCAGTGCTCCAGCGCCGCCACCGCCGGACGCTCCACCGCCGACCCGCGCTCGCGCCGTCGCGACCCCGCTGCGCCGCCGCGAGCCTGCGCGCTGTCGCGACCCCGCAGCCGCGAGCCCACGTGCCACCACGACCCTGCTGCACCGCCGCGAGCTCGAGCGGCCTCGCGCCCGCGCGCTTGAGCCGCCTTCTCGCGCCCGCCTCCGTGCGCTCGAGCCTCCGACCTCGCGCCCGCCTCCGCGACCCCACGCGCTCCTCCTCCGGGAACCCGCGCCGCTAGAGAGAGAGAGGAATGCTGAGGGAGAGAGAGGGATGCTGTGGAAAACCCTAAGTGTTGTGTTTTATATGTACTCCAACTACTGGGCCTCGCCCTGGGCTAATGGGCTTCGGCCTTTTACCGTGGCGGGCCTTATAGGATGCCCGCTGCGGTAAATCAATGTACCGCAGCGGGCTTCTTAAGACGTCCGTCACGGTAAATAGCGTATTTTCCGTGACGGACATTTTAAAAAGCCCGCTGCGGTAAATCTATTTACCGTGGCGGACAAAAATATCTGTCACGGTAAATAAAAAATGACCGCTGCGATAAATCATGACATTTACCTCAGCGGGCAACAATTGGTGTCCGCCACGGAGGCCATTTTGACAACGCTGTGCAAAATCATTTTTGACGTAGTGTTGTCTCGTTGACGCCACAGACGGACAGACCACAGAAGGAGCAGTGCAATGCATTTGCCAGGGTCACAATCATTAGGTCAGTCTCAATGGGGTTTCATGGAGGGTTTCATGCACATTAAATGAGGTGTCACATCAGCAGATTTACACTTTTTGCATGAAACGATGAGAAGAGAGAGGAGAAAGGTTTCATGGTGATGAAAATATACAGTGTTGTTTCCAAAACGTTGGAAACCGTGTGAAACTCACAAGTCTTTCTTAGTTTCATGGGATGAATGTAAGAAAACAAATGTATGATGGAGATGAGAGAGAAAAGAAAGAGAGAGATATTGGTAACCACATTAAATAATAAAATGAAACTATGCATTGAGAGAGAAACTCATTTTATGTTAAGTTTCATACAACTAGGAAAGCGCACGGTGAAACATTGTACTGAGACTAGCCTTAGCAGGCTGGGCGCCCCCACAAATCCCAATCTACAGCGCACGAATCTCCGTGCGCCGGACATCAGAGCTGCAGATGCGCTATAGTACTAGCAGCAGTAGTAGTACTTGTGCTACTAGCAATTTTTTTTTTAAAAAAAAGAAAAATGTGAAAGACGTGATCCGATTGGAGCTTGCATCAAGTTGCAAATTAAACTGCTCGCTCCTTGAGATCCTACTGCAGTACTGTACTACGTTAGGCTGTAGTAGCGGTAGAGATGGATGTGTGTGTCCTGGGCCACCAGTCTGCCACCACTGTTGCGTGGCGACATTATATAATGGCCATTTTGCTGCACATGAAACACACGCTTGGGAGTTGGGAGTTGGGGGTTAATGGAAAAGCTAGCACGTACACACTGTTAGGGCGTCCCCAACGACCGACTATTTAGCTAGCTAGGGTTTAATTTTTCTTTGTTTTTTATTTGGGACCGTGTCATGTCAGCTGACGATTTCAAAAGCTTGTTGCGGACGACATCAGAAAACAGACCTTTTATCGATGTCTAAAATAACCTTTAGTCTTAAAAAATTTTACGTTCGAGACTAAAGGTCTAGGTCTTTAGTCTCGGTTGGTATTACGAACCGAGACTAAAGATCTCTCGATGCGTGAGTTCAAAAGGGAAGAGTTTAATCTATTAATAAATAAGTTAAGTAGGTGGGATGGTTTGTGCGCATGAAGCAGTGTGAAAGGTCAAAGGTTCTATTCTTACAAGTGGGAGGCATTTATTTTTTTTACTGCCCTGGCCACGGGCCACCGAATGGCGTCGTGTTGCATGAAGCATAGTAGACGACAGTGTACGTGTATGAGACCTGAGCTAGCGGGCACGGGCACTCGGTCGAGTTTGGCATGTCTATCTTTGGCTCCGCGATCTGCATATTACAGCACGAGCACGAGCACGACCCCGTGCCATGCATGTTAAATTTAGCCCGGCAGCAAGGATACTACGCCCTTCTTAATTTACTGGTGGCAGTACCGTGTAACAATTTTACCAGGTGCTGAAATTTGCTATTTTCGTGCATATAGTTAGGACCATTATTAGTTAGAACTCTCCATGATGCTAATCGCCACTTCTAGTCAACTGAAAACGAAGAAAGAACTATCGATCTGGTACGGTAATCCGTATACGTAGTAGGATATACTCCTACGTACAAGTAGTAGTGTACTTGGAGTACTTCACCCCTGGCCTGGCCCAGGGAAAAGCAAAAGCCGAATAAAGCCCAGCACGGCAGTCGTGGTAAATAAATAAATACACTAACCTAAACCGCCTTTAACGCTGGAGAACGAACGAACGAAAGACGGCGACGTGCGACCGGCAAAGCGAGCGATTCCTGCTGCCTCTCTCTTTTTTCCATTCAGGCAGGCAGCCGCAGGAGGCACGACTGCATCCACTGCATCCATTATTTACCGCGCATTCCATTCTCCATCTCCCCTTTTTCTCCGTCCCTTTTCACAGCAGAGCGGAGCGGGGACTCCACCGAGCCCGAGAGGTCGTCGGCCCGAGACGCCGAGTCTTTTCACGCGCCTCCCAGTCCCCCTCGCGTTTCCTCCTGCCTTTCGCGTCCAGGCTCGCCGCGGCGCAGGTGCGTCTCGCCCTCGCACTCGCACTCGCCTGGGTAAGCGCGCGGGCTTTTCCGGGCGCCGAGCCGAGCGCCCCCCCCCCCCCCCCCCCCACCCCCCGGTGGGTAGCCACTTGCCAGCCCCTCTCTGTCTGACGCGCGCGGGCGCGCGGAGAGGACGCGCACGCCACGAGCAGAGCACGACGAGTCGGTCGCGGCGGCAGGCAACGTGCCTGAAAAGGCCCCGGAAAGAGGTGCGGTTGCTTTGCCCAAACAAAAAGGGCCGCGCGGGGGGTCGGGACGCCCGCACCGCGCACGCCTTTGTTGCGCCGGAACGAGAGGGCGGGGGAATCAGGATTCAGGAATGGGATTATGGATAGACGACCGGTAGAAGGGTCGGTCGGCGGCGGCGGCGGCCAGCTGTGGGGAGACGCGGAGGGCCTCGTTCCTGCCAAGTTGACGAGCCGACGTGCCGCTGAGCACAGGAGGAGAAGCGGGGAGGAAACTCGCACAAGCACGACCTTTCTTCTTTTTTAAAAAAATGAAATCGTGATCTTGTTTCTTTGATTAAAAAAAAAACAAGTACTGAGCAGTGGCGGCAGTAGTTGAATAAGAGAAGGCGTTGTACTTATTCATTTATTTAGTTACTAGTATTCGGATAATTGTAGAGCGAGATAAGGAGTATGTACTACGTCATGTCAGCCACATAAAAGACCATAATGATATGCTTGTGAGCTTACACACACACAAAAAAAGAACGAAATCCTTGTGAGCTGACTCAGACCGTACCTGTGAGGCCGTGACTCAATTCGTTTCTGCCACGGTTTCACGTGCTGCCGGTTTCGGTGCGACCTGCTGGGCTCATCCGATCAAGTAGGCCTAGTTGCCGCAGGCAAGTCCATTTCTACGGCCCACACAGGAAGGGAGGCCTAATTTTAAGATGCGAATATATAGATATAGGTGCCCCTCAAAAAAAAAAAGAGTGGTTTTCCATTAAAAACACTCGGGCGTACTATAAACTACTCGGCAGCGTCATTCCCTCTTGTTCAAATTTACGTGAACCAACATGAAAAACACAACCATAATTTCATGAACATGAATAGATAATTCCAATCAATAAAGAGGGAATGACGTACATGGACATCCATTATTGATTGGAATTATCTATTCATGTACAATAAAAAACGTACATGCACATCCGTTGGAATCACCATAATTTCACTCTTCCATAGATAATTCCAACACCCTCCACTGCAATCACAATAAAAAACGTACATAGACATCCGTTGTCAGACAACAGGTCTCTTGTTAAAAAGTAGAGGAGCCGGGCTGCTTCAAAATGCCTTTTTTTTCCCTTTCAGAGTAGCCCCTCAGAAAGAGCCATGCTAAACACATCCCTAAATATTTTTCTACCATACACATCAATGTCACTGGTTGCTGTAACCGTTCTTTTTTCTTGTTGTTTTAGTATATCTGGTTTGTTTACTTGTTTGTACTATGACATTTTTCTCAGATACCCGTAGCCAAGAGCCTCTAGCCTAGTCGGTTAGAGCTCCTTGATGACACTCCACAGGTCCTGGGTCCTTCTCTGTGGAGGAGCGAATTTTCAGGTATTCACGGGCTACGGTGCCCTGTGTTAGTGATGGAAGTTCGTTACTACGCGTACTCCGTCCACATGAAACATGTGTCGAATTACAGACAGTATGAAACGTGTGTTGAATTACAGCTGCAGTAACAAATTACACGATTAACCTAAAATTCACTGATGACACGCGCGGGCAATGTTGAACGCATTAGCTCTTTAAATAAGTATAATAATCCGTTTTAAATTATAGTTCATTTAACCATTTTGACCACAAATTTAAAATCACTCGTTTTATTTAGAAATTTATTCAAAATATTATTGTTTTTGTTGTGGCATTCTTTATTAATAAAAGATTTTAAAAACAATTTAAATTTAACTATGTTTGTACAATATTTTTTAATAAGTCGAATGACGACGGCATGTCGCCAGTTTTCCTCCACTTGGGAAACGAAACGTTACCGTTTGGAACTTGGTGGGGGGGGGGGGGATGGGGGGGGGCGACGGTGATGTATTAGGCTCCGATCGGTTGTTCATCCACAACGAGATCCGTTCACCTGTACTGTGGTCCAGAGAAGCGATTATCAAATAAGGCAGGTATGACCCAGCTTCTGCGGTTTAGTGTAAATAGGGGTAGTGGTGAGAAACGTGGTCAGAAAAAACTATAAAAAATGAGTTGTTTAGCTATTAAATTTTAACTTATTTTTGTCATAAGCAATATTTAAGTTGTTCCAAAGCAGACCATTCTCGCTGTTAGACCATTCTCTGTGTGATTCTTGTTTAGGACCGACCTAATGTCACCTTTGCAAAGTTGTTTCTTGGCCCACTCCACTACTACCAGACATTGTTTAACTTTTGTACTGAAGTTGTTTATAGACGGTAGTAGTGTAATTAAATAATGTCACCTTTGCAAAGTTGTCACTTCAGATGGTAGTAGTGTAATTTCCTTGTTCAGAAAACAATGTCTATATTTCCTTGGCGTTTATATAGTAGAATATTCTGCAGTGCAATTATGTCTGGTTGAATTTCATTGGATTAACTTGTAGTTGTGATGTGCTGCTAAGATAGAGTTATCTATATTCTTATCTGTATTTCCATGGGAAAGATTTGATCTGCCCTGTGGTAGAATTATTAATAGGTTTTGTATTAAATTTAATGGTGTAAGGTTTGGTTAATGTGCTATTGCCAGCAAGTACATAGTGGTCACTGGCTCCTAGTCCTAGCTTTCAGCTCGTGTTTTTGTTTTTTTTCATAGGAATTGCTACTCCTGCAACATACATGTGAAGAATTTTCTAAATTCTGAAATATTGCTAGTTACAATCTGATATGAAATACTCTACTCTTTGCGTGTAATTCTGAATTTTTGTCTTCTTGATGATAGGAAGTGTCGATACAAGGGATTTAACCTCACCTCAACTTGGCAAGCATATGGAGATGATCATTTGGAAGCCATAGATTAGCTATGTTGGATTAGATGGTAAAAATAACTTTTGTATGAATTTATTGGACTCTACTGCTGTCCATATTGCTTGTCAAGAGTTGAGAGTTTCAGACATGCTTGTTCAGAGTTAGTTCATCATCAAAATTCTTGTGGTATTTTACTATCCAATATGCATATTATACTTAAACAAAATTCCAAGTTGAACCTGTGTATGTATATTATACTTGTGTATACCTCTGAGAAAGCATAGTCGTTGTTTCACAGATACAAGCAGACATGGGAAAATATAGTGTATACAAGCAGTCCAGTGACAACGTTGCAGGCCTTGCAAACAGAATATGCATGGGAGCAGTCTAGAGACAGCGGCGGAAGTGCTGCAAGTCCTGCAAACATACAGGGGAGGGAGAGTGAAGCAGGTCTTCCAAACACAAACAGGGAAAGGGGATTAACGCTCTGGAAAGTAAAGGTCCACTCAAAACCCTGCGAGGGGTGTCTGTGCCCAGGGTTATCTGCCCGTGCTTCCAAAGGAGGCCTCAGTGTGGATGCTGGTGTAGATGGCCAGGATCCTCTTCAGCTTCGACCTTGGGGCCACCGGTGGTAGAGAAGCCATGTGTACCGTGTACGTACACAGACACGTCCTCTTCAAGCATATCGAACGACGTCGCCACGTAAGTCCTTGTATATATATTACAACGCGTTTAATTTTTTTTAATAAAATGAATAAGCAAATTTAGAGTAATAAAATAAAATAAAATATAATTTAAAATGAAGAGAATAGTAAATAGTATCATATTTATTTTCCAACTAAAAACCAGTGGGTTGCCCGCCCAGACGTAGACCTGGCCCGAGTCCATCCCAAAATATATTGACCCAAATTGACCTTGAGATGGTTGTGGGCAGGAATTTTTTTAACTCCCTTTAAGAACAATTGAAATACTGAGAGCCTATTTAGTACAGCTTATTACAGCTTCATAAAGCTGTTGTGAGCTGTTTTTTTTTACCAAACACTTCTTTTCAAAACAGCTTCACTGGTAAAGCTGTTTTTCTTCTCCTCTCATAAAGATATGAAGTTGGATGAAGCTGAAAATAATAACTTATCATAACTCCCCCCCTTTCTCTCTCACATGCATGCATAAAGTTGTTGGTGAAGCTGTTTTGCCAAACATTTTTTTAAAATAACTCAGCTTTACCTAGAGAGTTGTTTATAAAGCTATTTTCTAAAAAAATAACTTCAAAGCTGAGCTATACAAAACAAGCTTTGAATGTACTCCCTAGTCCATCCATCACATATTATTTGTCATTTTAGCTCCAGACACCGGATTAAATTAAAGAGGAGCAAATATGTATGTTGTACATGAAGCGAAAAGAAGAGAGATAGAGGCTATTGAAAAAAGAGAAATATGCATTTTTAGGAAATAAACATAGCAAATAATTGGAACAACCATAGAAGGTTAGCATGAATCAATTTATAGAGTTATATTTAATTAAATTATTTAAGTTTGACTGAACTTACAAGAAAAAGAATGCTTACATTTGGGACACCAAATTAGTATTATTAGATTAGATACAACATTAAATATATTTTGAGTGTGATTATTTATTGTCACAAATATTTGTGTGTGTTTTTATAAATTTGCCAAACATAAAAAAATATGTTTGACTTAAGATAATTCTATGAATTGATTTATTTGAGGAACGCACAAAGTATTGCTTTAGACATAAGACTCTACGGGTGCAACTTGACGAAGTGATTATATACAAACTGCGACTGCTTCACCGGAGAAGCTCCGAGTTTCACGTTGAGAGATGGTGGAGAGAGAAGAAAGCCGAAAATTGTAGCTTCCACCGACTTCAGGCTCGTTCGTTTTAGTTCAAATCAGAAAGGGTTCCGGTTGACAAATCCTATTCAAATTAGATAACCAATCCTGCCTGGAATATTTCCATAGCGTTTATTGCCCTTCGACTGACGCGGGTGGGTCCCAACGGCACCATGGGTAGGATTGCCACTGCCGATGAGTGGGCGGGTCACGGGGCCAGTGCGGGTGCAGAGGCGGGTGTGCGAGCGATTGCCGGCGTGGGGGCAGGCCGCCGAGGACAGGGGCGTGGGCGACGACGGGGGTGCGCGGGCGCAAGTTCACCGGAGCTCACAACCGGTGCAACAGAGATGCAAACTACGAGCGCCGGACAAGGCCTTATCTGTGCCTCCTCCGTCGTTGGCAAGGCCTCATTCGTGCCTCCTCCATGGCGGACGAGGCCTCCATGCTCTGTGCGCACGAAGGTGAGAGAAGACAATGAGATTATTCGCACTTTTCATCCTCTATATTTATCCTCTAAAAGGAATATTCTGTCTTAGTCAGCGAAATTTATATGATACTTTATATCAACTGCTAACAGTGGAGCCACATATGTATAAATAAACTTTATCTCAATATATCCATATGAGATCTTGTTTTAAAGAATTTATTGAAACAAAATTAATGGTGTAATCGGAATTTAATTTGATTGTTGGGTTTCTAAGTTATAATACTTTTTTGAGAAACAAAAATAAAAATAAAATGGTTTTTGGGTGTAATAGATGACCGGATAAAATGAAGAGTGAATTAGCAAGCAAAGAGAGAGAGAGAGAAGGGCAATATGGCCATTTCATTTCTTTTTTCTAGCTGTTTTGACAAATTAAAACTGTTTCAGCTCTAAGAGACAAAAGACAGACGCCAACCTATAAAACGAGAAGCCACCGCATGAACCTGCATGCGGTCTGACCAGTACATTAGCTACAAACCGAAACCGAACACACATATTGACTATCAAGGGCTTGGACTATCCAACAAACTGCAATGGAACAAAATATATCTAGCTTGTGCATCTGATATCGACCTTGCATCCGATTCCCCTTAATTTCTCGATGTTTTGGAAAGACACGTAGTTAGAACTCCCACGACGCAAATGCAACTCTTGAAGTGATTTCACATGCAGCAGTCCCGGTGGGGGGAGAGTCATCTCGCGGAAACTGAAGATGAGGTTTAGCTGGATCAGTGAAGGAAGTGTGCCAGCCTCAATGTTCCAGTGTCTGACATTATAGACCTCGTTGAATGTCAGATATTGCAACCTGCGGAATCCATCTGCAGTGCATGTCATTGTCTTCCCTTGGTATGCTCCAGACTCCAAGGCTAGCACCACCAGGTTCGGAAGCTTGCCCAGCACCGGCATTGGGTCCTCGCTCAATCTAGAGCCTATCAGCTTGAGCTTTTTCAGGCTACAGGGTAGCATGGCAAAATGGCTTATCGGCAGACTCCGATGAAGTTCTCCGGACAACTCTAACACACGAAGGCAATTATGACCAGAGAGTACCGTGATTAATCTATTTGGAAACATGGCCCTCTCTTTCTTACCGCTGGTAAGGTACCAACTCTCCAGATGAAGAAACACGAGCTGCTTCATTTCTGGCAGTGCTTCAACCAAGAGACTCCATTCTCTGTCATTTGCCTCCTTCCTAGACTTGTTTGCTCCCCTAGCAGCTCTCTTTTGCTTACCAAGCTGGAACTTCCCAGTATCATATAAACCGCATACACCAGAGAAGTGCAACGTCTGTAATGAAAGAAGGCACCCGACCTCAGGTGCAGCCCAGCAGTACACATCAGTAAGATGAATATGCCTGAACGTTGGAACATCCCAGAAATACCATGGCAGTGATCTGAGCATCGAATCTCTCACATCAAGGGTTTGCAAGTTCAAGAGATCTGAGACAGATGGAGGAATATCAATTGGCTCCTGGCCGCTGTTTTGCAGTCCAAGGTACCTAAGATACATCATCTTGCCAATGCCAGAAGGCAGCGTCTCGAGGTCTTTTATTCCATAAAGATCAAGCACTCTGAGAAATGTCAGGCTGCACAAGCTCAATGCATTTGGCAGCGACCCACTCAGCCATAAGGTTCGCAACTTTGGCATGGACGCAGCAATTTGACTGCAGCCAGAAAAGTTATGGAGAGCAATTCGGTAAGACGGCATCGAATCTGAATACACCACAGGCACTGTTGTATTACACCAAATATTAAAACCCCCCTCTCTGCTTGCCTCTTTGATGCCCCAATCGCGAAG
Source organism: Microstegium vimineum (assembly GCA_022036555.1). NCBI lineage: Eukaryota > Viridiplantae > Streptophyta > Magnoliopsida > Poales > Poaceae > Microstegium > Microstegium vimineum. Next base: position 42,118,230 of record CM039121.1, on the reverse strand, counting down.
AATGTCGTGGAGCGCTACACTTTTTATTGAGCCATCCACTTTGCTCCTATCAACTACTTGGAGCATGCACCTCTGGGCCAACTCATTTGTGTACTCTCTTGCTGTATCTTCCATTGTGCGGTTGTGCCTCTCAGGAACAAATCCTTCGGCAATCCACAGCTTGCTAAGCTTATTGACACGTATGACGTGGTCCTCTGGGAAGGATGCCAAATAAAGGAAGCATGATTTCAGATGGTGGTTTGGCAGATCATTGTAACTTCTAGCTAATATCTCCCAAACTGGCTCATCATCCTTGCGAGCTTCCCAATCCAAATTGTCAACCAGTCGCAACCAAATGTCATAGTCCAAGTTCCTTGAAAGATATCCTCCCAACACAACAAGAGCAAGCGGCAACCCGTTGCATTTAGCAGCCAATTTCTTTCCAATAGGTGTAAGCTGTGACCGATCAAAATTTTGGTTCTGCTGAAAGGCCTTCTTCTCAAGCAGCTCCCAGCTCTGCCCCTCGTCCAAAAGCTTCATCTGATGGATGCTATTCCTTTTGTTGACATGCTTTGCGACGCTTAGGTCTCTTGTGGTCAACATAATTCTACTCCCATTGTTAACATCTGGAAAGAGGCTGATGATCCTATTGATCTCACTATAGGAGTTACATCTCCAGACATCATCCAGCACAACAAGAAACCTTCTATGTGCAAGTTCCTTCCCCAGAAGCTCACTTATTTCTTCCTCATCCATCTTCTCCAATGCTTCGATCGTTAACTGATTGTTCTCTTTACCATCTTTGCCTGTCCTCTCTCCATCTTTGCTTGTCCCCTCTCCATCGTTGTTTCTTTCCTCCGTGTTCTTCTCCCTTTTAATGTCAATAATCCTCTTAGCTGCATTCTTGATAAGATCAATGAACCTGTACTTCTGAGAGACTACTAACCAACAAAAGGCCTGAAAGTGCTGTTGAGAATGGAAAAAGTTGTAGATTTTTTTTGCAAGTGTTGATTTGCCAGATCCACCCATCCCAACTATGGAGACAACACGAATTTGAAGGGTAGTTGTATCAACCAATTCTTTGATGATCTCATTCCTCTCTTTGTGAAATCCAACAACCCAACTATCGTGTCCACCAGCCCAACGAAGGTCACAGGGCGTCGTCACATCTATGTCTTGTGCACGAACTGATGAGATGCTGGCCTCACCTAGATTTGCGACGATCCCGTACGCGACGGCGCCATCAGAGATCTCTCGGATCCTGGCCCGGACGCGTCTAATCTTGTTGCCAAAACTGTGGAGCGCGGCGAGGTCAGCGCACCAGGCGACAACGCCAGAGTAGCCGCGCTGCAGGGCGCGGCGGCGCGCGAGGAGGTCGGCCTCCTCGAGGGCGTCCTCCGCTTCGTAGGCGGCCGCACGGACGTCCACCACCCAGTTGGTGACGCGCTCGCTGCCGCGGCGCCTGGCGTCGTCGGCGTCGCGGAGGAAGCACTGCATGCGGCGGAGCTCGGCCCTGAGGAGGTCGGCGTCGCCGTCGACGCCGCGCAGGAAGGCGGCTTCCTCGGCGATCATATTGCCTACCGGGCGCAACACTGACGCCACTGAGGATTCCAACATGTCCGGCCGCCGGCCGCCGGCAGGAGGGTGCGCTTGCTTTGCTTCTTGGATGCTTGCTTTCACTTTGTACGTACTCTAGCATATTACGGTCGCAGTCTTGAGTGCGCGCGTGCTACGTTTCCGCGTTTCTTGTGCTGGCCTTGTTTTGTTTTTTTGAGGCATTCTTCAATTATTGTGCTGTGCCTTGTTAAGTTGTTATTATTGCACGGAGCCACGGAAGCATCGACAAAAAGACTGGTCAAACTACGGGCCAGGGCCGGCAATGTAATTGCAACTAGGAGTAAATAATAATAATAATAATAATAATAATAATAATAATAATAATAGGGATAAATTATGTTCCGTGACGTCCCGATCTCTATTCAGGTCCTATTTTATTTCCTATGGAATCTAAAATATTTTAGATTTTGTCTTTTCATTTTGTAAAATGTAAACATCATTCAAATTTTTTGACAAAAAGTGGTTTATTCTCTATTTTGGATTTTGGACTTAAGAAGCCAAAATAATCTAAACTTTACATTGATTTATATGTCATCCTCACAATTCCTATTATTGGAATCCCTATCACTAAAATGGTTTGCATTCTGAATTTTAGAATCCAAAATAGTTAGAATTTTGGATTTTGGATTTCTGCTGGAACTAAACAAGGCCTCAACTCTTGACCATTTTTGCTATCCTCGTTTCAACAAAATTAGCTATGCCCCTGTTTAGTTCCATCAGAAATCCAAAATTCAAAATCTCAACTATTTTGGATTTTAAAATTCAGAATGCAAAATATTTCAGTGAACTGTTTAGTTCCAACTAAAATTTGGCTTATTTTGCATTCAATAATGAAGATTGTGAGGATGACACACAAACTAATGTAAATTTTGACTTATTTTGGCATCTTGAATCTAAAATTCAAAATGAAGAATGGACCATTTTTGTCAAAAATTTTGGGTGATGTTTAGTTCTATTTTGCAAAATAAAGAGTCAAAATCTAAAATATTTTGAATTTCTGGAGGAACTAAACAGGGCCATATTGGCATTTCCGTTATTCGGCCTAACTAATCCGCGGCACCGCGATAGTGTGTAAGTAGGTGGCTTACTCTCTCAATTTTATTCTCTAAACTTTAGAGCTAAAACTTTAAATATATAGGGGGTGTTTGAATCTATTTGTTATGTGCTAAACTTTAATGTTAAATTTTAAGGTCTCATTTGGTGATAAAATTTTTAGCACATTTTATAGTCTTTGAACACTTTTAGCATTGACACATGTTTGAATCTTTAGTGCTAAAAGTATAGTACTAAAATTTAGCACTAGGATTCAAACAGACCCATAGTTTAAAGTTAGTTCTATACTTCAGCTCACCTAATATTAGATCGTTAGACTTCAAAACTGAGCTAAAATGCTAAAAGAATCCAAACATACCGAGTATGTTGTGGATTAACGATGTTGCACTCAGTAACGGAGCTCTAGATTGGGTCGGGTTTGGTAGACGTTCTACCTCAAGTTTTTCATGTTTTTTTTGGTTGTGTCATGTTTTTCCCCCTCAAGGTCTGTGTCATTAATAAGCACGGAGTTCGGTAATTCTACTGCAACACACCTTAATTTTTATCTCTCCTCCACCATTGGATGCACTAATTTACTCTTGTCATCTTTTTTATCTTAATTCTTATATGGTACGAAATTAGAATTACTAATGTGTTGATAACGTTGTTGTGTCGGTTGAGTATTTGTGTCTGTGTTTATTTAATTGGGCTTGTCTTATTATTATTCATTAACTCAATTAATTTATAAGGCCCAAAGTAAAGGGTAGGTTCAATAAGTGTGTAATCTCTTTGTATATATAAAAGTAACTAGAGATAGACCCAACTTAGATTAGATGGATATTACATTTACTCCCTCCAAACGAAATTACATGTCATTCCAAGAATCTTGTAGAGTCAAAACCATCCAAAGTTTGATCAAATTTATATGATAATATAATAACATTTATAATTCTAACTAAGTATCATTAGATTTTTCATCAATTATATTTTCATAGTATATATCTATTTTATGTCATAAATATTTATATTTTTTCTATAATTTTGGTCAAACTTGAGATGATTTGACTCTCCGAGATTTTTGGAATGATTTACAATTTGGAATGGAGGGAGTATATTGTGAAGTTGAAAAGATGAAGCGGCACGTATCACATTTGCGGACGCATCGGTGCGAGGCGTGGTGCGTGTTAATGAAGTGTTTAGATCCAAGAGCTAATGATTAGCCTATGTTTTTTTGATATACCAATTAGAAATCCTAAACGTGATCTAATTTGAGACTAATGAGAGCTAATTGATAGCTAGAGTTCATTGGTCCTTATTAGCCCATAATTAACTTATATTTAATCTTTTTTTTCAATAGATAGACTTATTTTTAGCCTTAACATCCAAACAGTCCCAGGTCGAGTCGCAGGCTTAGGACGGTAATAACAGATTGTGGTGCTCTACCAATTTGTTTCTGCAATGTTTGACCTTTTTTTTTAGCAACGCCACGTTTGACCTGCTAATTGTGGGCCTAGTTGGTGCAGACAAGTGCATTCCGTCGGCCCACACAGAAAGGAAGCAAAAGTCGTATTTCTACTTTCTGGGCCTAATTATGAGTGCGAATGTAGATACACGAATACATCTTGAGTGGTTTTCCATTAAAAACATTCGGACGTATAAACTACTCGGCACTGATAGCAGCTTTAGCGTCAAGAGTTCAGCGCAATGGCAAAGATCATTAGTTGGGGGGCTCTTACACAGGGTTCAAATCCTGGGTGCGATATTTTTCTAGATTTATTCCAGAATGTGCGTACGGTGTTGAGTGTCTGCGTTGTACTGTACTCTAAAAAAAAAGATAGCAACTTTAGCAATGTTTTGGCTATTACGTAAAGTTAAAGAAAAGTATTGAAACATTTGTTTTGTTTCATCAAATTTTACTTCCACAATGTTGATTACTCATATATGGTTTTAAATATTTGCATATGCATTTTCTGCAAACTGATGTTCTACAATGTTAAAACATGTACAGGTCAAAAAGTGCAAAGTATTATGAAAAGAATCCTAAGCTAGCTCTAAGAATTTTTATTTTTATTTTATCAAGAATTAAACTCATACACATATTTCAAGATCAAGTGAGAACGTCATGTGAGGCTAGTCATATCATAAGCTATTGTCAAAAGATAGCACTATTGAAGAAGTTGATTTAAAGCTAATAATTGAGTTATACCATTGTTGGTGCCGTGAGATACTTTTATCATTCCGTGTATTTCTTATTTGAATAAAATATTTTATGAGCTAGCTCTTTTAACGCTATTGGGTTTGTCATAATTAAGTGTAGGTGTACGTATCTCTTTGCCTTCTAAGTAGTGTAATTTGTTTTCTTAAGAACAATATAATTGCAATCAGACAACGTAACAGAGCGCACCGAAATTGGGGTGGTTGACAAATTGCACTCATAATAATTTATACAAATAATAAAAAGCTGGACAAATCCAGCCACGTCAAAAATTATTAAACTGACGAGCATTTCCCGTGAACGTGTACTAATGCATGGATGTCACCATATATATAATTTAATTTAATTTAATTTAATTGTCTGCAAGGCATGGTCTTTGTCTCCGGAACAAGTACACCCGCGTCAGCTTGATCTGATCCGATAAGCTAACATAGAATTACGTTGCTCACAGGACGTCAAGCTCGGATCTACCATGATGACTCCAGGATCCCCAATGCCTTGGCTGCTTGTTGCCCGGCCAGTTTCTTATTTATTTATTGCACTCTCTCTCTCTCTCTGCGCCGTCGTTCAAGGAGCTGGTTTCTTGTAAGCATGGAAGAGTGAGGAGATTGATCTTGTTAATCAGCATCCAAGTGTAAGTTACAGTATATAATAACTGCCAGTATACCACTGTGCATGATCTCATCACTTCCATGACAAATATTTGCAAGACCTAGCTAGCTCCTTTGTGCACGCCCGCATGCACGTACATACTGATGTTCTACTAAATGATGTGCGCGCGTCGCTTTCGATCTCAAGACTCAAGACCATTTTCTGGAGCTCTTATCATCTAAAATCAAAGTGCGTGTCAGAAAGCATGTCCGCGAAGTACACCCTCCAATTCCATTACATATATACTAGTACCACTCAAAACAAAATTAAACAAATAAAAGTACACTGCACGGTAATTATATATACTGGCAAATCCTTATGGTTTCCCCCCAAAACCATCGACTGATTGATCGGCCGCAAAATTTCTGCGAGAACGTACCTGCTAGCTCGTCACCAGCTGCGCGCCCAGTAGCTTGATCGTATCCATGTTCAGGTATCACGTACTCTGGCCACGAAAGTGAACTAGCTAGCAGCAGGCCAAGAAATTGGCCTAAGATAGCTAAGACAAACTTATTGATGAAAACATATATACAGTACAAGCAAAATACAAGCTACATATGTTCAAGGCATGCAGACAGCCGGCATGGGAAGAAAAGGAGATGACACACTGTATCTTGCTGCTTTGAGCTAGCAAGAAAACTTTGTATATGTAGGGCGGGCAGCAGGCTCACAGCTTCAGAGTCAAATCAAGCTTAGGCAGCTCGTCTTGTCCAACTCCGACCCCCGGGCCATCAACGTATCCACCACCAGTGAACAACAGCTCGCCAGCGGCAACCACCACCACCGGGGGAGCCTGCTGGCCGCTCCGTGCGTCATTCCACTCCAGCGCCAGCGCCGGCGCCGGTGCACAAGCCTGAACGAAGGCGCCGTGGACGACGGCGAACGGCGCCACCCCGCCGCCGTCGTGGCCGAGCCCGAGTGGCGCCGCCGCGACGTCGCCGCGGTGCCTGGCGAGCGTGCGCTCACGCTTGTGCGCGTTCTGGTGCCCGCCGAGCGCCTGCGAGCTGTAGAACTGTCGCCGGCAGTAGTGGCACGCGAACAGCTGCGCCGGCTCCGACTCGACCGCCGCCGCTGCCACGTCCGGCGCCACGAAGACCACAGGCAGCTGCGCGGCGTTCTGGCGGGCGCCGCCTACGCCGACCATCCCGGCCAGGAGGTTGAGCTCCACCGGTGCGGCGCTCACGCCGCGGTGGTGACCACGGTGACCATTCTCGCCGCCGCTTAGCCCGGTGTGTCCTCCTCTCTCCTTGTCAACCTCTACCTCCATATGGCACAGCACGTGCATGCTGCGCAACGCAAATGCTTTGGATGTTGTCGCCACAGCAAGTTCCGTAAAGTCCCGACCGTCTTGTAGTATTTGTGACTTGTGAGAAGTGATACTGTATTGCAATAAGATGAGCATGATTGTGTAACGCGACAGGGACGTACTGCACATTATCTAAGCATATAATGGTTAGTTTCCTGTCGTATTTTGCTTCCAGAGGGCAGGAATGGATCTGCAGGCTGATGCAACAAAGATTGCCGTTCGTGTGGGTGATTTCTTTTAACTTTCCAAATCCCAATGCCAACGTCAAGAGTTGAGCAAGAGCAAGTGATTGGAAACAAGGATTAGGATATGGTGTCACCTGATTGGCTGATTGGCGTGCAGCCGTGGGGTCCATGTCAATTGTCAACAACTGAATAAGAAATGAGGTGAAACTGTCATTCCAAGACAAAACCCGTCCGGCACGGATGTTGTCGCTGTTAACTGGTCAAACAGGTATGTCCATTACCATAACTGAAGTGCCACAAGTCATGCAATTCTAAAATGCTGGGGGCAGAAACAGCATAGAAAGACTAAGGCAACTTCTGAATCAATGTTCTTTGAGAAGTAAATGGTGCACAGGTTTTTCTGAATTCTGTAGGCCGTAGACCGTAGTACAGGGCGGGGTGAATGAAGAAACAATCTCCTATACTACATGGCAGCAGCAGCAGCACTCAGTCCATCCTTCCCTTCAGCACTCTCTCCTGCACTTCAGTGGGTGTGCTGCATCCAGGAAAATAAGTCTCTTACTAATAAAAACAACACCTTGAAAAACCCCCTTTGACATTAATAAAACAACACCTTGTAAAACCACGGAGAGTAGGCATATTCATCTTCATCCAAATTCTAATGCCAAAGAGCAGTAAAACATAACCACTTTTTTGTATTCGATTAGCATTTTCAGGGGTTTGATTTTTAGGACCGGGGATCCAATTGGCTAATTAAGCGGCCCTTGTCGCTCAGTGGAGTTGACTGAACAAGCGTTTATTTTAATTGTAATTATCTGAAAGATGAGGAGAACTTACACAATAAGAACATAACCTCCCCAGCCACTAAGGCAGTCGCGATCAACAGATGCCTGCAATGCTTGTGAGATTGTCTCGAACAGTTCTTCGGGTTCCTTCATACCAAATTAATGCGGTAACTATCAGCTTACAGTCAAAAAGTTATTTTCACGCGATACAACTAAAGAAACAAAGCAGTATGGGCATAGGCAAATCTTTATGGAATTAACTGAGTATAATATAGAGCAGAAAGAAAATATTTATAGGGTGAATCAAAAGTGATGGAACGTGTCCACCATACATGCAAAAGCAAAAACCCTGCTGGTGCAGGTTTGGTTATGGTAACTGGTATCTCAGGGTTGATACAAGTTTGAAATAATCCAATTAATAAGATGTGTAAATATCTTCCAAAAAGTAATAGATCCATGAAAGAACAAGATTACCTATGAGGCTATGAGACTAGGTAAAAGATGAGTATCAAGGAACACCACATAATAGAATACTGAATCTTTTTAGAAACAACTCAAACTAGATGGGACTGGCAGTTAAAGACTTAAAGATCTGCTGCAAAGTTTTCGTGAAAAGAAACTAACCATGTTTGGCTTATACATGGACTCACAAGCACCATAAAGTGACTCTGAAGCAGTACCAGAGACCACAAAATCTTTGGCTAGTTCCCTGCACAAAAGGAAATACTTTGATATAAGATTACTAATTAGAAAGAGGAAAGACAGCAAGTCAGCATATAGGATCTAAATGAATAAATATGAAGTTATGAACAGGCTTCGTTTTGTATATTAACCAATAATACGTCTTTCAGGGTTCAGTTGGGAACAAAAATATGGCTTCGTTTCATATATTAACAAATAATATGTCTTTCAGGGTTCCTGCAAACCTGTGTCTGTAATGCTTTTTAAATATTAATTTTGGATCTGCGAAACCCATAGCGTTTTGGTTAAGTCAAAAGAATATACATTATTTACTCATGTACAAAAGATGTGATTCTGGCAGTACAATGTGATACTGGCAGTACATAACAAAAACATAGTGTGCCGTATTTAAAGACAGTCTGAAATATGCACCAATTGAGCCTACCTCAGTTGGTGGAGGGTGTGCAGGTGTATACATTACAAAACATAGTACAGTAGTTCAGATCAATCAGGAATTTAGAGAACTGAACCTATCTCAGTTGGGAGAAGGTGTGGGCATACAAAGTACAACCCCACCATCTAGGTTTGAGTCAACTTGAACCAGGTGTTTATTTTCTTCTCTTAATGCAAAATCACAAATCCTATAGTTCCACCTAGGTAGTCTATTTTTAAAAAAGAAATTTCAGAAAAGAAAGGAACAGCGGTGAGTAAAGAGTCCAGAAAGATAAACAGAAGATAAGTTGATACATACTTGGCACCAATGCAGTCCATGGTACATATAAATGGCTCATCATTGTCTCCTAGGCCAGCAATAACTGGTTGGCAAAAGTATGGCCCAAACCTACATATCACAAAACACTTCCCTCAGAGATCTCCAGAGTCAAAAAAGGATATGTCAAGTGATAAACAGCAGACTGAATCCACACAAATACCCGAAACAGCACACTTCCTTTAGATAACTGAGAAATAAGTAAATAAACAAAGCTTAATATCAGCCAGCAGAGCACAGAGAGGCATTTAATTACTGGCCTCCCAAAAGCCGAACGGTTCTCAATTTCTTGATGTGGAGTAGAGATAACGGTATTAGCACTTCGCAGTTCACACTGCCAGTGTACCCTTCATTGAGTGAGTGTTTTACCTCCATACACTCCAATGTAATCATAAGTGTACCATGCCTATATCGAATCCATCAAAAATTGTAGGTCGTTCTCACCTTTTCTCATAGAGGAGGGCTGAAACAAGGCTAGCAAAGGTCTCGGGCTTCATGTCCCTCTCCTCCCTCAGCTGGTACAACTTGTGCCTGAACACCAGCCGCTGATACCTGCACAAGGAGACAACGACACGCATCAAACCCAAACCCTAAACCATGTACGGCCCCGTCGCCCAAACCAAAACGAATCGAGGATCCAGGAAACCCACAGCGTCTGGGCGTCGGTGGCGAGCCCCGAGAGGCCGATGTAGAGCTTGTCGTGGATCTTAAACACCCGCTGGAAGTCGGTGGCGATCGTCTGCAGCTGCACGCCGAGGCGGCGGTCGCTGGCGATCGCGAAGCAGTTCTTCCCCACCATCGCCACCACGGCGCTCCCGTTGTACTCGAAGATCTGAGGGAGGAGCAAGCAGCGAGCAACGGAGCGAGGCCGCCCAATCAGGCGAGGCCATGAGTTCCAAAAGCTAGGGTTTCGATGCACGGGGAGCGAGAAGAGGAGGTTGGAGACTAGGAATCCGGAGGGCACTCACCGACATGGTTGGAGCGGCGGCAGGAGAGGCGACGGCGAGAACGGAGAAGGCGGCGAGTCCGGTTGATTTCCGCCGGCGCAACGAAAAAAAAACAACAGTGGATGCTGTGTAATACTGTAACTGGATGCTGGGCCTATACGGACTCCGGAACGAAGAGGAGACCAGCTCGAGACCCTTTTGTACGGAAGGCCCACTTCATTGTATCTAGGCCGAATCGAAACTGGGTTCAGTCAGGAGTAATTTGGGCCGACGAAGACTTGCGGATGCTCTAAAGAGTCCCTGACCTGCGCGGAGCCCATCAGCGGTGAACTTGGTAATAGTGAATTCATGATGATGAATTGATGAGTCCTGGTCCTCGTGGACAAGGACAAAGAGAAGTCAGGCAGAGTGAGGACAAGAGTAGAGTACTCGAAGGTAAACACAGATTAATCAATACTATGACAGTAAGAGTACTATAAATGCACTGCTATAATCATGTGCCACACAATTTGTGCCATTAGTGTTTTTAGAAAACTTTTCAGGTACTGGAACAGAAGGAAAAGACACCAAACGTTTGCTTTGTCTTCTTTGGACGATTGTGTCTACTCTAGACCTTCTTTGAAATGTGATCTTTTTTTTTTCGTTCTCTTTTCTTATGACGAAAACAAACTAAAGCATGTTTGTTTGAGCTTATCAGTTTTTTCTCATAACAAAACAATATCAACCAACTTGTTAGCCGTATATGCTCCTGATTTTTCATAAAATTCCTGTGTAATTTCCGTTAGATTTCTATGATTCAAAGGAGGTCCTGTCCTTAGGAAGCTCAAACTTAGATAGTCCTGTATTTATACTGTTTGTTTTAAAACCACACAAGCACAAAGCGCGAAAAAGACAAACTAAGGCTTGCAATCCTCAGATGCCAAGTGAGATGCTATTGCCATCATCAGATCAGATCGGATCAGATAAAAACGAACTGATCGCCATCGTCTTCATGTGGTGGTAGAGCAGGTAAACCGTTTAACTACTGACCACGGAAGCAACAAAGTTGCTAGCACGCCCGTGATCTGTGCAAGTCAAACTGGCAAATGCACGTGAAGACGCGATCCTTGTCAGAGCTGTCCCAAGATGCTCGCGGTCATGATTCATGAAACTTGAAAGCAAGGGGGTAACATAAACATTAACAGTGCGATTCTTGCGCGGAAGCAAAAAGGTGAAAATAAACAAGCATAGAGCCATGGAGATTTCAGAGAAAAAAAAACAGTCAGACTACATGAAGGACATGAGTAAACTACTCCTAGACCATATATAGTATTACACTAACAACTAACTATAAGTTAAGCTCCATTTGCTATTAGTACCTTTTTAAAAAAAATTATTGGTACCTTTTTTGTCTTATTCAAAAATGACGAGGGAGGTACATAGGAAGCAATGTACTAGTAGGGTACTCCTGTGATCATTGTTAAGCCCATGTCTTTTTATAACCAAAGAGTTCATTACCAAAAAGGTGCATGAAGACAGCCATATGTACACACACATGCTGCCACGAAATCAGAGCTTTTGGCTTGTGGGACAAAGCCCCTAGTATTTTGAGCACATTCTAACCATGGAGGTTAGGTGGAAAAGACAGAAAAGCAAGACTAAATTACTCATGGTAATGAATAGCAGGATCTTACTGGGCACTTGCATCAACCACTCAGTTGGCTGTCAGGTGCAATGACGTTACAGAGAAAGACTTGTCAGACTGAGTGTTGAGACCACGGTGCTGTTCAACAGTCAGCACCAGGTATTATTATTATCAGATAGTACTAGTGATTAACCCAGAAATTGATTTCCAAGCAAGTGTGAACACTGAACAAGTATCTCCAACTACCTAATGACACACCATTAGTGTAACCAACCAAACACAGCATTACTCGTCGCATTAATCTACATACCTGCTAAAGCTGGTATGGACGTAAGGTCCCCAGCAACCTGTGAGCTGAGCATTTTTGGCTAATCTCTGATCCAACAAGGCGACAAATGCAACGCATGTCGCCTATTGTCATCGCACTGCACACTGTCGCCTTTGTCACTGCGCTGCGCTGCATGCACTTGCTGCTGCATGTCTGGCGCTTTCTTCCAGCCTATGATCACTCAACCATATGAAAATGGTCCTCTTAAAGTTTCCTACCTAATACGCACATGGTCATTTGTTCTTTCTTCTCACTGCTTTCCCTGGTAGTACTAGCTCATAGTGATAGTACCATATTTCAATTCCATGAATCACGCTAAACATTTTGATTCACCAGCTGAAATTAGGGGAAAGCACCTGGACAGATTGCACTCTAAAACCCAGGCAGAGAAGAAAGTACTACATGGTCTCAGCTCTGCAAGTAATACAAAATGCATATCTTACAAGTAATTTGATGGCACTTGCAAAATTTCAGAGTCAAACAAGTTATGTTATGATTCATTCTTGAAAAAGTCTTGATCAGCCTTGGTCTTGAGCTCAAACAGTTACACAAGCATACGAAGTAGTTGTACATAGATACCATCCTACATGGCATGTACATGGCATGATCTGGGGCAAATAATATTTTCTTGATGGTAGTACTGATGAGTTACAGTGTGGAAGATCTTTAATCTATACAGAAGTTAACAGAACCATAAAAAGGGTAAAAGTGGAAGGACTTCATTTTACTTCTTTGTACAGCCACGGAAATACATAGCCCTCTTCCACAAACCCAAAAACTGTGCCAACACAGGTCGACATGTAGCAGCACCTCAGATTCGCACTCAGACAAAAAGAAAATCATGGAAGGCAATGCAAGCAAGGAACATAACCCGCACGCTCAACTTCATAAGTTATCTGGGGGTTTTGATTTTTGAACCACTTGGACGAGCCTTACTAAATCAGCAATTCCAATCATGTCCATGCTTCATTATCTCAAATGGGAGATTGCCTCTGAGTAGCATAGGGCGATTCCGGGCTGATCCTCAGCGTTCCTCCAAGGTCCATGGGCACTAGGGGTACCAGCGAATGGAGTACGTCGGTGATCAGTGGCCTGTAACTAGGCTCTGGTTGCACACAGAGCACAGCCACTGCTGCAACCTAGAAGAAATGTACCCATCTGATCAGTTAAAAAGCTAAATACACATGAAACATACAATACTGTAATAGTGTAATGACTTGAACATGCTTACTTGGTACAAGTGTTTCAGATCCATTGTGTTCTTGATCATGGGGTCAATTATGTTAGGGAGTTTGGATCTATCAGTTAGCTGAGGCATGGCCTGCATCCGAGTCCAAGTATGACAATATGTCAGAAGTCAATAGGCCAATTTATCTGCCTCAATTCTTGCATGTTTGACGGGAAAAATATTCTACTATTTAATTGGACACTAGATTCTAATAATTGAAGATGCCAAATGTCATAACATTGTGTACCCATGTAACAATTGATTGGCACTGAGATTGTGCCATCTTCTCAACAGGTTTCCTTCCCAGTAGAAGTTCTAGAAGTACCACTCCAAATGCATATACATCGCTCTTCTCAGTCAACTTCCCTGAATTCAATGCAATTGCACATGATTAGAGTAGAGTACCATAGTTGTGATGAATAAAGAGTACTCTACACTTCTACAAACAGGATTACAACTGAGACACAAGTAGAGGAAAAACAGGGCACATATACCATCCAATAAGTACTCAGGGGCCACATAGCCCGTAGTCCCAGAATGCTTTAAATTCCCTTTACTGTGATTCCCACTAATCACCGCGAGGCCAAAATCTGAAATCTGCCGAGTAAGAAAGAATTAATACACTGGCCCTTTTTTACGAGTTATGGTTACTGGTCAATACCAATAATAAATCGACTAGAATGAAAATACAAAGACATACCTTAGCACTGAAGTCTGAATCTAAAAGTATGTTAGATGACTTCAGATCCCTATGGATAACTGGTGGGTGGCAGTGCTCATGCAGGTACTCTAATCCCCTGGTTGGTTCAGATACAGATGCATATTATAAAATACAGTCATAAGCAGACAACATAGTTAACCATACTAAGAGAGGGTGCAAAAAGAGAACCTTGCTGTGTCAAGAGCAATCTTCATCCGAATATGCCAGCTCAGAGCTGAGCCATGTGATGGCCCTGGATACAAAACCATGGGGATTACACCGAAGCTTCTATAATCTCTAAATTCTATAAAAGACCATGACTCTCCAACAATATACATAAGGAAACAACAAAACACAATAGAATTTCTGATAAAAACAATGTATACCATGAAGTTGTGAGTCCAACGACCCATTCTCAATCAGCTCATAAACAATGAAACGGTTCTCCTCATGAATACAGAAGCCCACAAGGGACACAATGTTCGGATGCCGAATCTTCCTGAGCAAATCTAGCTCATTCTGCCGATTCAATTCAATCAACAATAAATTCTTTTTTTAAGAGCACTGTTTAATTAATAACAACAATCCGAACAGAACCATGTTCGATTAATTTTTCGATTAAAATTGCATAGCTGATTATCACCTCGAATTCCTTCTCGCAATCATGTGCCCGAGACCCACCGTCCAATCTCTTCACCGCAGCAGCAAACCCCCCATCAAAATTGGCTTTGTACACAGACCCAAACCCACCAACTCCAAGGACATTGCTCTCACTGAATTTTTCAGTTGCTGCCTCCAAAGATGTGTAATCTATCATGGCAGCAGCACTCTTCTTGGTAGTCTTGTTACTCTTGTACGAGTTGAAGCTGTTCAACATTGGCACAAAAGCAATTCTTGCGGTATCTGAACAACGCAAGTGAGTAGTAGGTCAGATTCTAAGAAGCTAGGTAAGCAACTCACATGACCACATGGGCAACACAGCAAGTCAACCAAGGGAAACATGAACCAGTCAGGCCAAGACCTATGCTCTGGGTGTCCTTGAAATCCACCAGGGCTCTCCGTGATCGTCGCCACAGCAAGTAGGCATACAGTGCGGCAATGGTGATCACGACGGTGGCGACGGATGAGAGGACAATGGCAGCGATGAGGTCCCTGCGGAGGTGGTGGTGCGTCTCCACCACAATCACCCCTGGAACAACACCACAAAAGCAAAACGATAGGTAAGAGTACAAATTAATGATGAACGCTACAAGATTCATTCGGGCGTCGCAGAAATACGAATGCTTGATGCTTCAGAATCAAACTGAACTGGGTAAAATTGGAAGTTTCAAAGATGACACGGTTCCTTATGAACTAGTACAAAAGAAAGAGCAGATATTTTTTGCAATTTGAGTTAAATGCGACAATATTGACGGCAGTCAACTGTTTTCTTTTAGAGAGGTTAAAGGAGCCTAAAATCCAAATATTTCCCTCATTGCAATAGGGAAAATAAAGTTTAATAATCAAATGAAACTCCACAAGATTCCCACACAATTTCCTGAATGGAAAATCCGAAAGAAAATAATCCACGTTTTCTGCTCAGCTTGTAAAAGACTAGGATCCCAATGAACTTTTCCCCTCCACTCCAATAACATGGTTTGCCCATCAAATCAGCACTAAATGTTTTCCCAAAATAAACATGACCAAATTCCCGGCCAAATGGGGTAATTTTGCAGCACGAAACACGCCCAAGCGAGGATGAAGAACCCAGGAACATCATTTCCTGCAAAACACGCTGAAACCCCGGGGAAAAAAAAGAGCAAGGTTGGCCGCCGCCTTCCAACCTACCAAAGGGAGAAGGCGCCGCGGCCGCAGGAAGCACGCCATTGGCAGCGGGTGCAGGCTGCAGCGCGGGCTGAGCCGCCAATGGACCCTCCGGAGAAGGCGGAGAAGCCCCGGTCGGCGGTGTGGGCCTCCCATTGGCCACCAACGGGCGAAACAGCAGGAGCAGCAAGACGACGAAGCAGAGGAGCGGCAATGGCGGCGGCATTGACTTCATTACTCCTCCCCGCCTCCTCCGCCTCTCTATCCTCCCGCCGGACTCCCTCGGCGCTCGCACCCCTCCTCTTCCGCAGGACAGGAGCAGACAGGGGCGTTACAACAACAAGAGGCACACTAAAGTCTGTGCCTTTCTGACCAGATACCATGCGAGTCAGGGAATCCAAAGGGGGAGAAAAAAAAAGAAACAAAGAATGCAGATACTACAGCTGCACGGCTACGCTCTCGGCTCCTCAGCGCCTTCGCCCAATCACCCTTCACCCTTGTGTAGTTGTGTGCACTCCTCTCACTCTGGTTTCTTGAGCCGCCAGTTGATTTGATCCCTCTCTCTCCTCGGTTTCTTTTCGGCCAGCGTAACCCTTTCTTGCGCTGCAGGGTGAGTGAGAGAGACGGAGCACGGAGCGAGGGAGGCAGGGATAGCGATGGCGACAAGAGAGAAGAGACGGAGGGGAGGGAGGGAGGAATCAGGAATGGTAACCCGGTAAAGTCCTCATGGTGGTGCACGGACTGGCGGTGCTCGGCTGCTCTTTGTAGGGTTGTTGGTGGTCGCGTGCGTCGAGCTTGTCATGTGGCAGTTGCGAAAAGGCACAGCCGCACCGCAGCTCTGGATAGTGATCGCCCATCACCTCCTCGGCCGGCGGTTGATGGCGCATGCGCTGTGCTGCCGCGCACACCAACTTCAGTTCCGTTCAGCTGCTCTGCTCTGCCTCTGCAGTCTGCACGACACGATCCTATCGGCAATCGGCATCAGCCAGCCCGTCCCCTCCGGCCTCCGAGTGCGCACCGAGCTGGCCAGTTGCTACGCAGTACGGCAGTGCCGCTGTACCAGTGACATTGAGCGTGTTAATCAACAAGTAACCGAGTTGTTAAGAGACTTTTGATAGTACGTACACAGTAAGAGACTAGGAGTACTGTTAAGACTAAACTATGGGCAGAGGCAGCTACAGTGCTACTCTGATCTGATCGGAATAAGGCTGTTTACATTGGCTATAAAAACACGCTACAGTGCTGCGATTTAGAATAAGCTACTAAAAATTCAATCTGGACTGAATAACTGATTCTAAAGGCACAGCTTATAGTTTAGATTGTAGCTTATTATTTTAAAATATTCAACTACCCAACTATAGTTGAGTTTAGAGACAAACATACTATATTAATACCACTGAATTAGAGCATGTTTGGATCCCTCTAGATTTTTAAAATATGGCTTTTCAAAACTGTGTGGGATTCAAATAGACCAATTTTTGCTAGTTTCTTGTGTCAGTTTTTGCCAGGTTTTTAAAAACCTGGAAGCTGTCGATACCAATATCTTGTCATCCAAAGAGCAATAAGCAATAAATGAAGTCGGATTACTAAAAATAGTGGATCCAAACACCCCTATATGTTTTTCTCGGCCAGACTTTAGAAACTAGAGGCAAAAACTAGTTTTTAAAAATCCAAAAACTGATCCAAACAGGGGCCTTAGTCATGTAGTATAGCTTCATTTATATCGATCGGGTGCCATAAAGATGAATGTTTTTTTCTATAAATTTAGTCAAATTTAGGATAGTTTGGCTTTGACTAGACCTGAAACGGAGGGAGTGTGAAGAAGTAAATGGCAGTCGTGATCATTAATCGGAGTAATGAGCGGTTTACTTAATCCATGAGTGACGATGAGAAATATAGCCAGTACGTACTATTGAACGGCCCGGTTGCTGTTCACCAAAAGCAATGTTTCATCAATCTTTGTTGACGCTGAAACCGTCGGTGCTTCCCTCTGCAACTCCGGCAACCCAACACAATAGTGTCTCTATTTAAGAAGCCGTTCATCAGCCTGTTGGTTTCCACCGTCCAATTTGTTTTCCAGTAACACGAGAGTACAGTAGCATGTAGTGATACACTTGGCGATCCAGTAGTGGAGCACATTGATCGCAGAGGGGCAGTTCACAGTTCTTGGTTGGCAGAATTGAAGAAATTAAGGGCAACCAGCACACAGCAAGCGAGCAGGCACCCAAGATTTGGAGTCTCTTTGGTTGCTTGCTTAGGTAAATTTATTGAACTTGACATCAATATAGGCCATTGTTTTTTTTAACTTAAATCTAATCCATTGGAGGTTTTTTGGTTACGGATCCTGGACAAAGATTGCTTGGCGGCTTGGATGCTGGCCCTATTTGTTATGCTAAAATTTAGGTTATGTTAAATGTTTATGTGATTTGTTGTGAAAGAAAGACAATATTTATTCACTGAAAAGTAGTGATGAAGTAGTGCTAATGAGAATAGGGCCGCTGCCTATACAACATTTGCTATACCCCTAGTTTCTTGCCTGGTCGAGGCATGCAAAAACAATTGCCTTGTCACAGGCAACGTTACTTGCACTACTGGAAACTCAAAATTTCGTGTCGGGTTAAAACCTACAGAAAAATACGAAATTAATTTTTCTGTCGGTGTACCGATAGGAAAACACAGAAAAATACAATTTCTCTGTCGGTACGTAATTTTCTCTGTCGGTTCACTCTTTTCTCCGTCGATTCCAGCGTCGACAGGGAAATTCTAAGACACCAGGTCTAGAATTCCTTTTGACCGATAGAAAAAATATAAATAGAACGACAGAAAAATGTCCTTCCATTTCTATCAGTTAATTTATATTGAAATCCACAGAATAATCTCAAATTTAACTTGAACCATTAATATTGAAATCCATAGAATGTATCTCAAATCCAATAAAGAGATCATATTGCACAAGGCACATGGCTAGATTCTTCGAATGACAAGTATAGAACAACCAATCCATGTTCATATCAAGTTCAAAAATGGCATCAACATTTAGAAATATCATAGGTAAATTGGCACAGAACAACTTTGCCTCCAACCGGTAATAATCTACACTAATCTATTCTAATCTTCACACCACTGAGTTAGCCTATATTGCACGGTACGTCTTTGCAAGGTTCGTCTTTGTTTGAAGAAAACCTGTAGAAGTATAAAAAAAACTTGCATCAGGAAGGTTTCATCCTTGTTAACAAAACATGTAGAGGTATAAAAATCAATTTTTTTCTCTATATATCAAAAAATGAGAGCACAAGCTGCCCACTGAATTTCTATGTAGTCATTCTAGGAAAAAACTAATTGATAGGTTTTGTTGATCTGCTTCACTAATAGAAATGAAAATTGTCGATGGCAAAATGACAATCTAATCATACATACTGGCATATTGGAATAATTAATAATAGCATCACAGAAATCATTGACATCCAGATATTCCTATCCTGTCTCTAATCTAATAAATGCATGAATAGTCATGACTCATAAGATGAATCTTATACCTACTATAGATATCCTTTCTACAGATGTTGCATCAAAGTATAGATTTGAGTAAAAATAATTTTGCTCAGTTGATGACCAGCACACATCATCACAAAGTTTGTCCTCAAATCAAATCAATAATAGTCCTCACTCAAATCACGTTTTTTCTGCTCCTATGAAAGCAAAAATAGCCAACAGCTGCCAGGTACGCAGAGACCTAGCACACCAATAAGCCATCAACCGCGAAACGGTGCCTGCTAAACTAAAATTGGAAGATCAAAAACTTGACCTGAACTTACAGTCAATAAACTTGCTTCTGCCAAACTGCAGCTGCTCCTGCAAAACTGCTACACCATAAACAAAAAGAAACAAGTCATGAGCATATATTCATAGCATCAAAATATATTAAACTGCACATTGAAAAACAATTGGCATGAGGATACAACAAATAATTTGCAACATGATTAAACACATTGATATGAGGAAAGGTGTGTACGAGATAAGAGCGCCTCTTTCGGGCCCGGCTGAAAGGCCACCGCGGCCAGGCCCACGTTGGCTGCCGGTTTTCATTCCAGACGCACGTCAAATAAGATTTCTATGTCGGTGCCACGAT
The DNA here is from genome assembly GCA_022036555.1 of Microstegium vimineum. Lineage (NCBI taxonomy): Eukaryota > Viridiplantae > Streptophyta > Magnoliopsida > Poales > Poaceae > Microstegium > Microstegium vimineum. Next base: position 42,098,251 of record CM039121.1, on the reverse strand, counting down.
ATACCGACAGAAAAATATAGCAACACACAGAATAATTACATTTTTCCTGTCGGTTTTCATATTTTTCTGTGTGTTATTCGGTAACCGACAGAATAATTATAATTTTTTTGTCGGTTCGTCCAGCACCGATAGGAACATTTTAGTTTCCAGTAGTGTTGGTGAGATTCTTTCATAGTTAACGAGCACCAATAATTTACCAGACATCTACTTCAAGGCAAACAATGTATAGATCTGTATATATAATCTGAGACAAAACTTATAAAGTTAGTAGGCAAATATCCACGCAGACATTTTTGCTAGGCCTCAAGGTTACATCTCGCAACCAAAATTTATAAGTTTTTCTAGTGAAGTAGAGTTTTCCTAGTGTTTTGGTATTCAAAATTTAATATGAACTTTTTCCAGTAAATGCCTGCTAGTGAGGATTCTCATGTGCTATAACTAATGTGTGCGTCCCCTTAACAGTGTCACGTTAGCTAGCTCATAGGGATCCATGTGAGTATTTTTCCTATGTGAAAGAGCGATAGAAAAGAGAAGAGACTATGTTCTACATTAACCCCTATCTTGACAAAAAAAATGAGGTAATATGTGAGTCTGCTAGTAAAGAATGAGAAGAGTATGAGAGAACATATACAATAAAAAAAACATTTATATGTGTCATTCACATGATAAGGTGACAATGGCATGGTATATATGAGCTAGTTTCATGATATTGAGAACGCTATAATAGTATTTTATTAGTACTTAAAAATACAAGGAAAACTCTATCATTTTGGTAGTGTTGTCTGATATCTGTTATGAAGAATACAGCCTCTCACATCGTTCGAGGCTATTCTGCACTAGGCAACTTTGCTTAGATAGCAACAACAAACCTAAGGGATTCCCCAATGCAAGCTTTTTTTTTAGCTTTAAGTGTCATTTAGGCTCGAATAAAAAAAAGTAGGTGCTTTAATTGTCATATATGTCTTGGTGAAGATACATATGCTTAAGGAGAGAAGGTGGTCCATGCTAAAAGGGAAAAGTCACTTTATAAGCTTATAAATAGTAGTAGTTTGCATTGTGTAAATAGTAGTCTCAATATTTACTAATATATATACTCTCTCTGTCCCTAAATGTCTGTCTCTAGAAAACCGTATTTCCCTCATAGATATGCTTTTCGGATGACACATATAAAGAAACAGAGGGAGTAGATCACTTTATTTGTACCGAAGCCACAAGTAGTACGTATTAGCCTCCATTGGTGATGCTCTAATTAATGTTCTTGCTTGCTTGGAAGTTTAGTTGGAACTTGAGGGAACGATGATGAAAGCCTTTTTCCATGTCAAAACACAAAAAAGCATGAGGGAGTACACATCTCAAGGATCAAAACTTAAAGGGACAATTGCATAACTGCCCTTGTTTTGAGCTTTAACTGTGCGTTTGCCCCTATTTTTTTAACTTTGCATGTTTGCCCCTGTTTTTCTAAATCGAATCTTCCAGTTGCCACTATTCCGTGAAGAAGAGTTAACAGTGTTAAGTACATGTTGAAAAGATACAAATACCCTCGACATGAATGACTTAAGAATCAATTCATTTTTTTTTACATAATTGTAGTCCAGATTTCGGACAAATGACAATACATATTTTATATAAATATCAAAGTACAATTTTTTTAAGCGCCGTTGGGCCTGATATTTATTTTGAAGCACCGCTGGGCACGCCCGCAGCGTTGCTGGGCCTGCTCGTCACAGTGCCGGCTTCGCTTAGTGATAGAAATCTGTCTAGAATGCCCTTCTTTCTTTCTTTTTTCTCTCTATTTTTTCCCTACTTTATTTTCCTTCTTATTTGTTTTCAACTGACGCTCTCTCCTTTCTCTCTCTGCGTTATCTCTTTTCTACACGTGAGTCCTTATCTCTCATTTTTTAGGCTTTTACCGTATACCTTTAAAAAAGATTTTGGCCTCTCTCGTTCCCCTGAAAAGATCGTGGTCACCTGTAATTGGCTCTCGGAACTTTTTCGTTTCCTCTATACCCTTCCCAGACCAATTCACGAGACCGGCGAGCCCGCAGCGGCCGGAGAAGCGGGCACGGCCGGCGGGCGGGCGGCGGCAGGCGAGCGCGCGGGCACAACCGCGCGCAGGCGGTCGGCTGCAGGCGAGCGCGCAGGCAGCGGCTGCGGCTTGCGAGCGCGCACAGGCGGTCGGCTGCAGGCGAGCGCGGGCACGGCAGGCGCAGGCGCGGCCGCGAGCAGGTGGCGGCGGCGGGCAAGCGCACGGGCGGCTGGCGGCAGGCGAGCGCGGCGAGCGAGCACGACGACGCGAGCGCGGCAGGCGCAGGCGCGGCTGCGAGCAGGCGACGGAGGGTGAGCGCACGGGCGGCCAGCGGCGCAAGCACGGCGACGCGAGCGCGGCGGGCGCGGCTGCGAGCAGGCGGCGGCGGGCGAGCGCACGGGCAGCCAGCGGCGCGAGCGCGGCGGGCGGGCACGACGCGGGCGAGCGTGCAGCGGCCGGTGGAGCGACGAGCGCGGTGGCCGGAGGCGCGATGCGCCCGCGAGGGCGTTTCCACATTTGCCAAATGATGATGGTCATGTAGTAGCAGCATGCATGCCGCCGCGTTGCCGTGCAACTGAGATGATGATGCACTGAGAATTGGTGACACACGTGCTCGGTATGGAGCTAGCGATCGAGAGGACTGGGCGGCGCTGTATATATATAGTAGCCGTCTCATTGTGTACGTATAGGTACCTACATAATGTACTCCAGTACTAGTACATAGCATTAGCATAGCTAGCTTGTTGTGTTCACGCATATGGCCGCCCCCTGCTTCTGATGCGTGCACGCCTTTGTCCATCAGAACTTGTGGTGACCGGTGACTCGGTGAGCATCGATCGATCGGGCCGGCCGGTGCCACTTGCGAGGTGTACTGTGCACTGCAGCTGTATAAAGTAAATCCTTCTTGGATGCAGCTAGATGTTGTTAAAATAAATTTGGTGTTGTCAAAAAAAAATTACATACGACAAAATCTCATCATACATGATCGTTTTTATTATTTTTTTTCGTGTAACACGTGCATGTCTGAGTCTGATCTGCATAGATATATTTATAAGGATTTCAAAACATCTTTATTTTTTATTTTATGATTTTTCTACGCATTACTATAAATTTTAGAAGTTTCATTGATCTGGAGGGTAAAAAGGTCATTTTTCCACCCCGGTTCCACACTTAACGTCCAAAACATAACATAACAGAATACCGACAGAAGGGTATATGGGTAGCGATTAAGTTAGAGAAGCCCATACAGGTGACCACGATTTTTTCAGAGGTACGAGGGATGTTGCAATCTTTTTTAAGGGTATACAGGTAAAAGCCTCCTCGTTTTTGTGCGGATGGTTGCTTCCTGCGTCCGTCTTCCCGGCATCGAAATCCCGAACTCCATGCGTCGTCACTAGTGACGGTGCAGCCCAGCGCCCCGACGTCCTCGACGGCCATGGTCGTAAGCCTCGCCTCGTTGCCCCGAAGCTCCGCGCTCCAGCTCTGGTGGCCGCGCACCGCGTAGCACCTGCATCCTGACGTCCCCGGTGGCCGCGGCGCCGCGCCCATCTTCCCCACGAGCGTCTGCGCCAACGCCGGGGGCAAATCCGCCTAGAGACCCACGTTCTGAGGACGGAGCCGGCCACCCGCGCGCCGCGCCCTGCACTGCCCGCCCGAGCGCTCGTGCCTCGCCCGCCCGAGTGCTCTCGCGCCGCGCGTGGTGCCCCGCGCCGCCCACACCCGCGCGTCGCGGCCCGCGCCTGGCCTTCCCGCTCGCCGCGCCTGTTGCCCGCGCCCCACACCAGGATCCGCCCGCCGGCACCGACGCCCAGCACGGGGTGCTTGACGAGGAACAGAGGAGAATGAGGGAGGGTGTGTTTTGAACGAGGGGTAGTATAGTCTTTCTCTGTTTTTTTTATCTTTTTTAAATATTTTTTTAATCTATTATTTACCAACAACTCAGAGTGTTTAGAAACAGGGGCAAACGAACCCTTTGATTTGTGTGCGTAGAGATATATATATATATATATATATATAACTCACGGTGTGATATATATATATAAATAAAAGAGTGACACAGTAGCAAAGCAACACGCTTGTAACTAAAACTGTATTGTGTGTGCGTAGATGATATATTATTGTATTGCAAAAGCCAACAAGGGCTAGAACAGGAACGCGATGTCGCGATCGGTGTCCGGAGCGGCGGCCGTTTTGTACGTGGAAGAAGAAGAAGAATACGACGACGAGGAGGATCGAGGAGCGCCGCGCCAAAGCCACGCACGTTTGAAGCTCGATCATATGAGAGAGTAGCAGGGGGCTCGGGTTTTCCGGCTTGGATGCACGCGCACGCGGCACGCCCACCAACCAACTGGTGACGACCGATGATTACCCAGACACGCTCGCACGTACTGTACTGTACTGTATCGTAGACGGCGCAGCCTGTGTGGTGAAGGGCACAGTTTCGGCCAAAGCCTACTCCGTAGTAAGAATATACTGTAGCTAGAAACGATGGGATGGCCGATGATGGATTGTTCCTTCCCAGTCCCAGGCCGGGTAGGGTAGCAACGCTCGCATCCCAGAAGCTAGCAGACGCACAGATCGAATCTTGCGTCGCTCGCTCCCTCGCACAGGCACATGGGGTGACCACACCAACACCACTCGCGCTCGCCGCTAGTTCTGGACCAGACCAGAGCAACCCAACCCGAATGGTCCATGCGGACCCGGACCATGCATGTCAAAGTCAGCCTGCCTCCATACTGTTTTTTAATTCTATGTTGTTGTTTATTTCCTCAGCTCGCGATCGATCGATCTGCTTGGGGATGGAGTGGATAACAGCAGGTAGCGTGCTAGTGCTAGCTAGCAGCAAATGTCAACACTAGCTAGCTGTGTGATCGGTCCAGCAAGAGTCCATCCATCCAGTATTCCAGTGGGACGGACAGTATGTAGGGACTGTGTAGCACAATACGCGGAGAAGACGGATCCTGCAAGCATATGCCCCAGAAATGTATTGCAGCATATATGTGCTGAGTATATATTATCTACACCGTTTAAAGTTACTTTAAGATTCATACTATGCATTCACTTTAATATGTTCACACTATTTTTTTTTATTGCACCCTCCCCCCCAAAAAGAACACACACTAGGACGGAGATGTACATGTGCGCCGATGTGGTCGTAGTAGGAAGAGTAGTATTGGCTACTGAGCTGGCATCATATATACACGATCGACTATTTTTTTAGATAATGAATAAATAAAATCTGGCCTCTACATCCAAGAATGTACACAGCTCATTATTACATAGTTTTGGAGGGAAAAAAAAGAGAAAGTTATAGTCTTATAGATCGATCAAAATGTTAGTTCAAACAATATATATGTTTCCATCCTTTATTGGATATCTCTAAAGCAATAACTTCCAATTTCTTGCTCATCGTTGAGAGCACGTCTTTGACTGTCTCATCACGCTGCAGCTTGGCCCAAGAGCGTAACCAGTACGCTCCTCGGAAAATTACCTGCATAATAGAGTTAGATTTCATTTGATTAAAAACAACATCATTACGGCATCTCCAGATAGTCCAAAACATGGCAGCCACTCCCACCCAAATCAAATTTCTAATCCTTTTATTTTGATTAGTCAGCCAAACACTAAACATGTGGCTGATTGATCTAGGTTGGGTCAAACTAGTAGCAAAAAAGATAATCCTCCAAATTATTTTGGTAAAGGGACAGTCAAGAAACAAATGTTGGATAATTTCATTCTCATTACAGCAGATGCACTTTTGACTCCCCTTCTAATTTTTCTTAGCAAGGTTGTCTTTAGTTAAGATGACACCACTTTGCAAGAACCAAAGAAAGATTTTAATTTTTTGAGGAATTTTTATCTTCCAGATCTTCCTATGACGAAAAGGTGTTTGTGTATCTATAAGATTGAGATACATAGAGCGGACAGAGAACAAACCAGATTTGGTTAGACTCCATCTGAAGTAATCCGAACCTTCCACCAATTCAACATTTGAGATCTGTGCTACTAAACTAAGACATTTTGTAAGTTTATTATCCACCAGAGCCCTTCTAAAAGATATGTTTAGAGGGTTAGTAGCCATCACTTTTGAGACTCTTGCATGAGGTTCCCGCACTATATTATATAAAGATGGATATTTAACTTTAAGAGGCTTATCTCCTACCCAAGTATCATCCTAAAACCTAGTGCCGGTTCCATCTTTAATATCGAAAGAACCATTAACCCGTATCTCATCTTTGATATGCATGAGGCCTCTCAAAAAATGAGAGTCATTGGGCTTGGCTGTCACCTGAGTTAGGCTCTTGGAGGTTAGGTATTTATTCCGTAAAACAGATTGTCATATGACTTCTATGTTTAGAAGATTAACCAACCATTTGGTGAGAAGTATTTATTTTGCAATTGTAAATTTAGGATATCTAATCCTTCTTGGTCCTTGGGACGGCAAAGGATGTCCTATCTAGCAAGGCGATATATATATTTATCTGAGGAGCCTTGCTAGAAGAACCTTGATCGATAATGATCTAGGTTTTTAATGGCCATGCATGCATGCATCCATCCAGACCATGCATGGCGATCGACAGCGAGAGCGTGACTATGCACCCTATCCAGCATCCTGCTGTTCCTGTCCTGCCGGATCGGAAGAAGCGCGGCCGCCCTGCATCCAGAATTCCACATGCTGCTGCTCGTTTTATTGGTCCGGGGCTCCGGGCAACCCCGCAAACGAAACGCCCCCGGCCGGACGCAAAACTACGTACGTACTCAGCCGCCGGTGGCGTGCACACCACACACACACACCAGCGTGCCGAACCCCGCGCCGTACGCCCGTGCGCGCACTCGGCCGAAATAAATGCATGTCACGTACGTCGCCGAACGCGCGCGCGCGGCCGGGCCGCGTTGGCGCGTTCCCTACCTCCAGCAGCTCCGCGCTCGCTCCATCGCCATCCTCATCGTCCACGTACGTACGCATCTAGCTACTTATATCTGGGACCGTTGTTTGCGTGCCACCCCACGTACAATATCCTAGCAAGTCTGTCTACCTACTATGTAGTACGTACATAATACACGTCGCCGCGCGTGCTGTTCGATGATGGGATTTACTCCCTCGCGTCTCAGATTGTTTTCGGTTTGCACGAAACTTATCATCAAAACAAGTCGAAGCTCTAAACGAGTTATTCCCAGCAACAAAAGTCTACACTAGGGCAAGTGGTTTTGGGGTCTTGGCGCGAGCATAACACTTTTTCGAAATGTTAAGTCTTTGAATAGTTATAAGTTCAAGATGTAGTCGTTTATATTCACTAGCGTGGCTGGAGACCGGCATTTGTATGTTTAACTCTTTGTTTTTTTTAATACAATAATACATAATGCTCGTGCGTATTCGAGAAAATAATTGTATTACAAATTTAATATTACAAAATATGTGTAATGTTTATATCTCTAAATATTTTTTAAAAATTAAGATTAAAAAATCTTTTAGATGATACTAATTATAACATAAATATTAGTATTTTTTAGCGGCTTTGGATTGGATTGGAAACGTAGGTGTGTTCTCACGCACCGAAGGTCCTATGAAGTCTCCCAATCTCTTCTTTGCATGTGCACGAAACTATGAATGCGTGCGCGTGTATGTGTGCTATGGTGTGAGTGTGGAGTGTGTAGGTGTCAAGTTATATTGGATAAAAAAAAGACTATCTGTCTGTATACACCAAGATGCAGCCAGCTGCAGGGCCCGTCCATTGGCCCACGCTTACATTGCTGTACCTGGGCGGAGTGTGCTGGTGCAAAAGTTGGGCTGGTTGGGTGGGATTCCCAGCGCAAATGCTGGAGTTTCCGAAAAAACGGACCAGGCCCATCCGGCCATCCATGCATAGCAAGCGCTCACCGATTGCTCGACACCCCCGCAATGTTCGCTTGGTAATATTATGCACTGCTGACTGATTTTTTTGAGAGAAAAACACTGTTCTGACTAGATTTAAGCCGGCTGAAAAACCAAGCGAACAGGTTGACGGTAGCCCATGAAGACTGTGATGCCATGAAGGCAAAACCACCCTTTCCTTTCCCGTCCGTCCACCGCTCCTCCCTTCCTCCTCCTCGTAACCAAACCATTGGATGGACCGAGAGGCACGACCGCACGCCGTACTACTGTATTCCGGGAGCTGCTGCTTCCCTTCCATTGTGTTTTGGAGTGGAGTACAACGTATACGGGCGCATTGAGTGGGGGATCCCGCGCGCGCGTGCCTTGTGAGCGCCACCCACCGTCTTCAATATTACACCTGTCAGGTCACCCCTCACTGCTAGGAGTAGGCACTAGCTACATGGGGGTGTGGCCTACTACGTACTGTACATACATACCCGTACTGCAGTAGGCCGGAGTGTGTCGCGTCGTTGCGTGGAGTATCTTCTTGTTTGTCCGAGTTTTAACACAATGGAATCGGCTGCATGCAGCTTTCAGAAGATAGGAGCAGCTCTGAAAAGAGATTCGTGAGGATCAGCGCGAGCTCGTCAGAACTCAGCAAATGCACGGCACAACTCAAAACTTATCGGCACAACTTATCTGGTTGGTTCATACCCCAATTTACAGTGCTATATTTTTGACAAGTTGTGGTTGTCATAAAAAGTTTGGTGAACAAAATTGAAGCTAAACTTGTGGTAAAGTTTGGCTAGAAAATAAGTCTATGACGTGTGGGACACACTAGTAAGAAAGTGTGATACGTCGAAGTTACGACAGTGAACCAAACAACTGCTAAAAAAAATGTGACATGACTAATCTATAACATGACGAGCTCCAATAACGAACCAAACAGATCCATATATCCGGTTTGGTTTGCCGCCGTCGCTAGCTATGGCGCCACCGCAGGGTTTTCCTGTCTTCTGTGGCGAGCCACGCTCTCAGCACCACACCGTCAAAGCCGAGGTGAAGAATCTTGGCGTCACAGGTGTGGCGAGCTTTTGTGCTGGGAGAAGCAGTGACGGTCACGCTTTTGACAACAACCAAACAGCAGCCAAAGCACATGTGGCTGTCGCAGTTTGTGGCTAGCCTAGCTCTGTGTGGATGCCGCAGGTGTGGTATGGCGGACGAAGGTGTCCACCCAAACACCCCCTTAGTACTTATAAAATATATTTTTCTCATAATAAAACAATAAAAAAAATATAATGTTAGCTTATAAACCATACAAAACCATCAGTCGACTATACAATAAGTTTAAGTATTATAGGGGAGTTTTTTTTTATTTTGAGAAGATTTGCGTCCTGTTCGTCTGATTGTTTCAGTGTCTGATAAACCGGTTGCTGTTGTTTACTGTTTTGTTGTGGGTAAGCAAACAGGTCTGCTTTTTTGGGTAGGACGATAACATATACTACTGGCTATGGACGGTAGGGGGCGTACTCCTACTTCACTGTACGAGCACCACGTCAGGTGAGGGGTATACATATGAAAATCTATATGGCGCCTGGAATATGAAAATCCATATGGCGCCTGGAATCCGCGCACTCGCAGCCATCCTTGTTACTGTTCTGGTACCGTCCCTCAAGTCCTAGACGCCCACCTATTCTGTTCTGGTTCGTGTCACCGGTTGCGACGCCTGTAGCCAGTGCAAAAATTCCTGCACACCCACTACCTCCCGGTTTCTAGCTTCGGTTACCGGTTGGACCATACCTCCGCGTTCCTCAGGACCGCATATATACGCTTTGCACCTGGAGCTCGTGCGTGTGTACCTCTCCGAACGCTGATTCATGGGCCCAACTCTGCTCTGTCCCGGCGCCAGCGATTCAGAGTGTTGCGGCCTCGGAGCCGTCGTCGCCACGCTCGGAGGCGTGCTTCTCCAGGCACCGCGCCGCAGCCTCGGTGCTCACGCTAGCCCGTGCCTTGCCACCTCCGTCTTCTGCATTTTAGGTCCCTCCGTCTGCCTTCCTCAGTTCCTCGCTGATATTTTCTTCTTGGGAAAATTGGTTTCATAGCACTCAAAGTTTACGACATCCGGAAAATACCATCCAAAGTTCGTCGTTACGTAAAATACCACTGCAAGTGGTGTTCCGTTCCTGAATCTAGCATTTTGTTTCATTGCTGTTAACGGTGCCCACCAAAGCCCGCTCCACCTCACGCAGACAAAAGGGCCCCACTCGTCATCTTCCTCCCTCTTTCTCTAGTCCTTCGTGTTGATTCATCACCGCTGCCAAGCATTAGGGATACGGCACGTTGCTTTGTCTAGCCAGTAACCACACCCTGCACCAGGCTAGTCATGTTAGGCAACTGTCGGAGGAGACAGGGATGGGAAAGAGCTACGGCATCAAGAGCAGCTCCTCCTCCCACATGCGGAGGAGGGCGGATTGCTGATGTGCCACACAGGAGAGGCCATGGGCGACACGAACGCCATAGCTTCTCGGCAGGCAGCGCGCACCCTAGGCATCGTCGTCTCGTCCTTGCACGCCTCGCGTAGGCCCCAGTAGCCCACTCGCATCAAAGCCACGGGCCCCATCTACAGCTGCTGCAGCAACCCCGTAATGAGTGACCGTGTGTAATGCGACAGCCGCCGCGCTCCTCGGTGTGTCCGCGCTAGCGCCGGCGCCGTCTCCCAGCAGCTACGATGGTGGACTATCTGAGGTTCATGACTAGCTTCAAGCGCACGTGAGTGATCCTCTACACGACTACACATATATCTATTCGTGTTTACTTCCATCGATTCACGTGCTTAGTTTTTCAGTTCTCATATATCTATCACAGGACTCCCAAAAATTTCTCCATTGCCACCACCATCATCAACAGATTGGCAGCTGTGTTGCTGAAGGAGCGATGTTGCAGTTTTGGGATGGGAATTCCAGTCCGATCATGCTGGAGAGCCGAGAGCGTGGACGCGGTCACGCGGAGTGCGACACGCCGACATTCAAGCTACTCATCCCAGGCGGCAGGCGGGTCCGTCGATCTTCTTTCAGTGAAGCAGTGACGAACTGGATTAGAAGCTAGTTCGCTGTACGCCCAACGCCACTGGTTCATGGAGGTACCTGCTGTGTATGGTGATGGTGGTCGGTTGTGAGTACGTACACAGGGCCAGCTGCCACATGAAGCCCAAGCCGAGCAGCCCATGTGGCGGCCGGCCGGCGACGGTTGTTGCGTCGTTCAGCAGCAGTAGGCCCATGGAGTCTTGGACATGCCCTTGCTGTACTGCTGCTGCGCTGCGGGCCTGCCTGACTCCTGCTCGATTTGGACTTCGGAGCAAAGCGGAGGCCTCGGACGGAGACCAACGAACGGCGTTAACAGAAAAGTAGCAGAGTGCTAGATTTCGAAACTAACGCTCATTTTCAATGGTATTTTATGGCGGGATAAACTTTCAATGGTATTTTCCAGATATCGTGTTCTTTCGGTGGGTATGAAACAAATTTTCCTTTCTTCTTCGCGCCGCAGCCTGTAGACGTCGGAGTGGTCCTGCCGTGGCCACACCATTGCCGCTCCTATTGCTAGATAGGTACGTGCCTCCTCCCTCGCTTCCATGGATTTGCCCGCTTCCTGTTTTGGATTAGCATATGCCTGCATTCTTTTCATCTGTTGTGCTGTGTCAATCTGCAGATTTTTTTTTGTCCTACACAGGTTTGGGCTGGCCTTCTCGCCTCTCTGGGAACCTGCCTCTGTCCAGCCGTTGCTCTGGTTCCTAGACGACAGCGCCGCCATGACCCTGCGCCCTTGCTTGACGGATCCACACGACCCTACCGGACGACTTCACAGATTTGAAAAAGGCAGTGAAGGGTAGTGTCGTAGTGAGTCCAGAGAGCCATACACAACATGAGCGGAGTCTATGTGGCCGTCATGACAGTACTTGTGCCTACTTGTGCCTATGCACGCAGTTGCTTCCGTCCCATGGAGAGGCCTGTAGTTGGATTGCTGCTTCCCCGTTCCTCTGTAACAAGTTGACACTTATATTATCTAATATGCTATTATAGCCTTATCATTATGTCAAACATTGGTATCCAGATTTGCCAATAGTTTTGGTCCAATTTCTCTCCCTTTTGTACTGAATAAATTAATTGTATGTGCCTCAGTTTCATATGATTTATTAATTAGATTATTGGTGGTCACACCAGTCATGTAGTTCCTTAAGTTTCCTCAATAATTTACAAATTTATGCATGCATGATAGATGCCATTGAAGGACCGAGAACGACGACCAGACGGGGGGATAAATGAGAGCCTCAAATTTCACTCGGAAATATTCGGGTCACTCTTCTCAAAAACAACTCCAGCAAGCAAGCTTACTCCACCAGCAAGATCACGACCCTAGATAGGGTGAATACCTTTGGTAATGACCAAGAGGTACAGCGGATCTTCCGGAAACCAACAACTCAAACCGAGACACCGATAGTGAGGCTCTCAAACCCTATGGAGAAGAGAAGAGAGCTCACCCAAAAATACTTATGAGAACTGATCTCAAAAGTGTTTCAACAAGTTTCCTGCGTGATTACGAAACCAACGCAACAAACGGAACTTAATTCGGAGTCCGGATGAGGGAGAAACGGCCAAAACAGCGACGAAGAAAGTCGTAAAAAACCTTGCTGGAAGGTCGACGGACGCTGGCGATGGACAATCCGTTGGGCGATGGACGGTCCGTTGGCAGAGTCCAACGCACCCAAAAAATCAGCCCCTACTAGTAGGGCGACGGACGCTGGCGAAGGACGCTGACAGAGGGCGGGCGACGGAGGGTTCGACGCCAAAATCGAAGGACGCTGACAGAGGGCGACGGAGGGTCCGACGCCAAAATCGAAGGACGCCGACAAGCGAGGCGACGGACGCTGACGTCAGCACGAACCAGCGTCCGGCGCGAAACCCTCGGAGCGTCCGACGCCCCCGACAGAAACGCAGAAACCTCGAAAAGCGATTTTCTCTTCTCCGAAACTTCCTAAATCTCAACCAAATGATCACCAACTGCAACCAAACTTTGTAGGCATGATCCTTGTACAGTTGGGAAGCTAATCCAAAGAAATCATCGCTCAACTTGGTGAGAAATAAAGAGAAACGAGGATTTGGGGGAAAAGGGGCAAGAACGAAGAACACCGCAAAGAAATCACCCGATCTACGCACTCGTGAGGTTTAAGGGGAATTCCTTCGGTGCAAAGATGCTCCTCACGAATACGAATAACTTGGTTCAAACGGATTTGCAGGAGCTACTCCCTACAAAGAGAGATCATCTCGGAAAAAGAGGGAGCAAAAGCAAAACGCGAAGAACACAAGCAAAACGGGAACACAATCAAGAAGTCGAAGCCACCATGGCTTACGGAGGTTACGGCCTCCGATTCCTCGCAACAAACTCAAGTTCTTACAGAGGTTGGTGAAATCAACCTAGGGATCTCATGAACTAGAGAGAGGATAGAGAGAGAGAGAGTTGGGGGCAAATGATTAGGGTTCAAGAGATGGAATGAGGATACCCCTTCATCCTCTATTTATCAGAGGCTTTGGCTATTTCCCAAAGACCCCCTAGATACAATGAGTGAACTACCTAGCCTAAGCATTGCAGTCCAAGTTTCGGTAAATATCTCCCTCGATTTGAATGGACGACCCCGCTTCCTGCCAGGAGTTGCCGTCGCCTCGACGCAACCTCCAGGATTCCGTCACGTGTCATCCCCGCTTCCTCTGAAGCTCCGCCTAGGTTTTGAGGCCCAAACCCAGGAAACCCACCACCGGTAGCTTTGGGCTCAGCTATCGAACCCCGAGTTTTGAGGCCCAAACTCAGAAACCGTCCTCCGATGGTTTTGAGGCCCAAACCACCAAACCGCTCGACTTGTGCCGCCTTGTCCTCGCCCGGCCCAGCTCCGAGTCCCCTGAGCCTCCTGCTCGACTCGCTCGCTGACCGTCTTGACTTGGCCAACATGGTCTACCTCCATGTCTTGTCGCGCTCGCCGGTGCCAAGTACTAGCCACCACAGCTAGTCCGCCGGCGTCCATGGTCCCTCAGTCCGAGCCCCGCTTCCGCCTTTCACTGCTCTCAGTCCATCGGCATGGCAAGCCCTTACTCGACCTTCTCCACGCAATTGACCACTGTCACTAGGCATAGTACCTGCACACCACAAGCCGATAGACAGACACACATTTGCTTTCGCAAAGATTAGTAGTAAGCCACTCAAACTGAAACGCTCAAGTGTTGAGCAATCACTCATCACAAAATTGAACATACATGGGTACTTATCCACCATGTGTTCGCAGCCATTTAGTTTTTTTCACATTGCTTCATTTTAATGTTGTCCCATTTTTTTAATGCCAGATAAGTCTTTTGGATGCCCTGTGTTAGCCATCATCATAATTGCTTCTCTAGCAGCACTCTTCCTCGTGGTGTTCCTGCCTTATGGTTCAAGAATGTGGCTAATAGGAATATTTTTTTACTATGGTTTCGACTTTGTTGTTATCATAGTCGAAATCACTATGAATATGTAATGTTTCTTACCTCCATTTGATCATGAGCAGTGATTTGGTTTATTTTCTTAGTGCTCCGCACTTCTGTTCTTGAATCATAATTTCTCTACCCTCATGCTCTAATTTCTTTGTCAACATGTGGTTCTGGTTGGAAAAGAAATGGCCACTGCTAATTGTGCTAATTAAATTGGGTGGCTAGGGAGTTCGTTCCCCACTCCAGTATGCATTGCTTGAGCATGTTGTACCTGTTGGTGACATAAAGCTCAGCCGCCCTCATACATACACCTTAGTTTTGGGATGGTTCGTGGGGTGTCCGTGAACATCTGCAGGTTAGGTTCACACAAATACTTTGTATCTTAGTATAGCTACAAATAAATCCATTTTCAGGATAGCATGGTCTTACTTGTGTTGCAGTCCTTACACTTCTCATGGTATGCCATTTTGGAACCCTTCTCTCCTTAAATATGTTTTAGGCATCATAACATTTGTAGCTGGACATCTTTCATCATCTATTGTTTGAATCACGGTTTCACAGAGCTACTACTCCTATAGATTACATGTCTGACAATCTTTACTCTGTAGGCATAAAGAAACCTATGTCAATAGGGGTTCTCTCATTTTTAGCCAAATGAAATTTGTTTGATGCTTCTCAGGTTCTTGCTTAGAGTGCCATTATGTGTTAAGGTTCACCATGGCATTGCAACTTTAAAAGTTGTATACTGTTACCATGTAATCTCTAGGTTAGTTCCATATGTGCATTTTAATTTTGAGTAAATATATTATGGTTATTGTTCCTGGTTTTATGGTATTGAGCTAAGTATTTTTAGTGCATCTTAGTCTTATTTGAAAGAACAATGAGCACTTGCCATTTCTCAGTTAGTCAGTGTATGTATAGAATATTGGATTTTAAGAGAATAAGGTCAAATAGTTAGCATAGTTTTACTTTGTTTGTTTTATTCCATTGTATGTTTTTACTATGAGTCCATTTTCGCTGAGGATTGTGGAAATTTGGGGCTTGCAAGAGAGGTTGAAAGTTGAAACTGATGTCTTGTGATTCTACTCAGTGTGCCTTCATCTGGTTTGTGCCCTGGCTCATATATTGTTGTTTCCCATCTGACTGTCCTTTTGGCAGGTTCCCTTTGTCTGCAGAAGATTGCAGTTCACATGTTACAGGTACTCCAATAGAGACTAACTGTTTTTTGTTATCTATTTATGGTGCTAATTTTTCTGTAATTATTTCTGAAACCAACAACTTAAAAATGGAATATTAGAACTTGGAAGTAAATAATTTAATAATGCAGCACCATGTACTTACTTTTGTGATTAGATTCTTGGGTAAAAAGGTGTCTGCTCAAAAATCTTTTCATTGTTTTACAGTAAGAAAAACAGTTGGAAAGGGAATTTTTGAAACAAACAGTAAGCGGAGGAGCCGAGGTCACCCACCATTTCAAAATTTCCCTTTTGTTATTGAGCATGCACCTGCTCTGAGGGACTCTGCGCTTCCCCATGTAATGGAAGTGAGCAGAGGAGTCGAGGTCACCCACCCCTGCTCAGTCTGCGTGTAAAGCATGCCGTCTCTCTATGGTTCCTCGCCTCCAATTGATATCTGCTGCCAGGACGAAAAGATGAGCCACAACGGCGGGGCCGCGAGATGCTATGCCATGCCGGCCTCAACCCCAGCGGCAGTGTCCTGTCCTCACACCCTTGCACTGTTGACGATGAACCTGCGACGCCGGCACCGCACCTGCAATGCTGTGACATCGTCAGCGGCATGTGTTGGACCTATCGCCATGCCCTTGACCCTCCGTCATCTTCGCTGCTGCGGCTCTTAGCAACGCCCGCTCGATTCACCGTCTTCTCCACTAGGTACGACTTTGTGACTGCTCGGATGATTCTATCGCATCTGATTCATGTGCTATTGCCAGCTTCCTGCCCCCATTTTTTTGTATGTTCGGTCTCCATTGGTTGCTAATCTGCACTACTCTCCAGGATTCCAATATTGAGGTGGATTGGGCAGCCTTTGTCTTTTATTCACGCAGAAATGAACTCAGATCAAGTCATAGGCCAGTCTTCACAAAATGGAGACCCTATTTTATTGCACGACATCTATGCAAAAGTCAGGTTAGGTAGTTCTCTCTATTATATGATGCAACAAGAGATTCAGATTTAAATGGTTCCCTTCTCCTCTCTTTTACTTTAGCAAAATTAATCTCTTTTGCTATATTGTATCTAGACAGGTTTTGAGGATCCCAATTACGGTATCTTATGACCCAATTCCATGTCCTCTTTAGTTGACACATTAACATGTATGTAATTCTATAATTTAGGCAAACCTCACAGTATTACGCTCAGCTTCTTATTGTTCAGTCTATGTGAGTAAGAGGTTAATACAAGGCAACGGGTATTAATGCTTAGCTTATATGATTTAGTCTGTGCACTAAATAAGTTTGCTTAGCCTATTAGTGTTGAAAGAGATTGTGATTTGCCTCTGCCTTACTATACATTTTCTAGATAGCATTTTGATTATCTTGAATTTTAATTAACCACGGGTAACATGTTGGATCATGTCTGCTTTAGTGAACAAGATAAGTTTATGACACACGTTGACACTATGAAAGAATACATTCCCATTTCAAGTCAAACATCAATGAATATGTATTTTGGTAGTAAAAAATCATAGCTCTATCTTTTGCGTGCTTTTTAGAGTCCTTCATAGCTTCTTGTGTTCTCTGCTCTACTATATAAGTATATAACACACTTTGACTTTTTTACCATTCACAAATAAATACTCTGGTCCACATCAATATCTAATGTTTTTATTTCCTTATGTTTATTTGGCCTTCTCATCAATACAGAATGAATCATACACCTCTGAAAGAGATCACTTCTCATTTGCATCAATGGACTATTGGAGTTAGGACAGTCAGGTTTTCTGAATGCAAAAAACAAAAAGCAGCCACCTAGAGTTATAATAGATTTTATCCTCATTGATGAACTCGCACTCCATTTTTATGTTTGTTAAGTTGTTCAATCACACATGTCGTGTTTGCTCATGCTCTGTATTAGTATGGGAAAAGGAGCATGTTACAATTTTAAAAAGGTAAGAGTAAGAAAGGAAGACAATGTTCATAGTGTTTTGTCCTTGGTGTCTTCGCCTTACATCCCTATGCCACTCTGAAACTAATTTCAGCAATGTATGTATTCAGAGTACTCTCACTGCAAATGTTGCCAGGCCATGTAGAGATCACTTTGAAGATGCTGGAAGGCAAATATTCCTGTTTCCTATCTATTATGTGGCTTAATAAGTTAAAACACACCAAATCACACCCAACAGGACTTTATTATATTATGTCTCTGCTCTCCTCACTCAACACCAAATCCTTTCTTTAATTCTGCAACTATTTATTTCATATATCTATTTTCTTTTCATTAGCTTCCATATAAAACTTAACTCCTGTTACAGTATTGTATCATGAAATTTAAATGGATTACTTTTGCAGGTTACCAGGTTAAAGATGGATTTTTCTTAGATTATAACATATTTTGGATTTTCTCAATTGGTCCAGGATGATTTAGGCTTTAATGTTGTCTTCCTTATTGTGTGCCCTATGCAAGCAGCACACCCAACTGGGATTACCAATGGTCCATTCTAAAACATTTCATGTGCAAAAATATTATTGACATGGTAGCAAGATGCATGCTTTGTTCTCTTCTGTATTTCCACCAACAAATTCATTTCAGCATTACTGTGCACCACTATCGTAGCGTTTGCATTAACAGGTATGTGTTGTTAGTCCACATGTTGTTTTGACCCTATTTAAGATATATATACATATGATTTGAACACCAACATAGTGGGGGGCCTACCTTCCTCATCTATATTCTGTAGACTCTAGCCATCTTTTTCCTATAGTTTTACTAAAAAAATTGAACTACAATGCTTTGGATGGGTGCTGACTTTCCATTTAGTAGGACAACCACCATTACGTGATCAGTTCAGACTCCAGAGTGATGGTTCCCCAATACTAGAGTGGCCACACTTATTCAACCACCTTTTGAATGATTATATTTAGGTTGAGTACATTTCTGTTCTTCAGGTTAGAGTTGTTATTAGTTCCTAATTTGAACATGACATTCTTAGTCATGTGCACCTACCTTTTGCTATGATGTGATCGATGGGCTAAAAGAGTTACCTTGGTAATTTCAGTTGCAATTTGTTTTCTTCAAACTAATTTGGCGTGTCGCGTATTTTTCACAAGTCTGTTTAGAGAGAGGAACTTTTCAATGATGTACCCTTTCACATTGAAGTACATGTACTTTAGAGTAATTAGTTTGATGAGCTGCAATTCTAAAGCATGTTAGTTTTCTCATAGCTCAGGGATTTATGTTGCTTCTTACATGAATACATTTTTGGAGAACATAGAGTTTGGTGGACAGAAGTCACAAAACAACGTTTATGATATCTTTGATCATTGTTTTTTTTTCATAATTTGCTTAAAGATGGCTTGCATGTATGCAGTGCTCTGTTGGTGTCACTTTTTTGTGAAAAAATAGTATCAATTGATATCTAACAAACTTGCATATATGCAGTGCTCTGTTGGTGTCACTTTTTGGCCAACAAGGCTGGGTGACCAACCTACACTACAGTCAACAAACTGCAAGACAATGATTCCCATACATTATCAAACCACTCCAAGTAAAATGCTTGGCTGATTAGCCTCTGGATCAGCCAATGTATATTAGTTGCCACTGAAACTGGTGTAGAGATAATGCTCTATTGTGTTGTTGTCAAAATGACCGCACATGTAATCTTATATAGTTCAATAAGTTTGCTTTGATGTCAGTTATTGCCATCTTAATAGATTATCTTTATGTATAGAGACTACATGAATTAGACTCTGTTGTATACGATGTTGGCTTCCTTTCTCTCGAGCATTTTTAGGAAGATTTGTCTCCAATACTTTAAGTTTCTCTTTGCACGAAAGTTATTTTGTATTCTCAAATACACTAAGATGAGGCCCTTCAACTACGAATGTAGTGTAGCCATCCTTTTTCCTCGATAGACACGTGCAACATTGTGTTTTTGTCTCGCTCTATCAATGCGTCTGCCCTACGGGCGCGGCGAAACGCGCCTGTCTTCCTAGTTACTGCTCTTACACGTACAGGCACACAGCACTACCAAATTGCACTACCCAAAACTCCAAACTACTACCAGTGACAGGATACTAATCCTCTTCTTAGGAAAAGGAACAGTGTACTGATTAATCCATAATGATGTGTGCTACAGTTCTGCCTTTTTGAGTACAGAGTTAGCACAGGCTACAGAACGCAGCAACGGAGACAACGAAAACGTACGAAGAACCAGTGCCGCGTGCACTGACTGCAGACGGCATGCGCTGACACTCACTGAAAGACGGCACGGTCCGAGAGTGCTCGGTGTCGTCTGACGCCTGGGCCCCACGTGTACGTAGCTTCTGACAGACTTACTGTACAGTGAATCTTGGTTCTATTATTTCGCGCCACTCCATCTTTACTGTAGTTGTTAGCATATGCATAGTGTTTTATTTTTCACAACCACAAATATTTAGCATAATCTAAATTTTAGTGCAACGAATAGAGCTTTTATAACAGTGGAGCCGGGGACTCCTATCATCTTTCCTTCTTTTCGATTTCACTACTGACATTTGCAAACTTGTATTACACACGTACTCGTGTTTAGATCCTGAATTTTTTTGCAAAATAATATGATCGGAAAAGACAGGCGTCAGGAGTATTGCCGAGTGCCATCAAATGATATTATTTAGGTTTACCGCGCCACGAGCTTCGTTCAAGCTTGCAATTTACCTTTGCTTTTGTCAACGGCGCCCCCAACGGTGCGGGTATAGGGGCTGTTTGCTTGGCAGGATTATGTACTGTTCTGGTAGGATTATGGTAGGATTATGCACTGCTGGCTGATTTCCTATGATAGAAAAACATTGTTTTAGCTGGATTTAAGCCGGCTGAAAAGTCAAAACAATAAAATTCTACCAAAAGGATGGGTAGCTGCAGTGCCAGTACACTGGGTGCCATTTTGACTTGTGCCTTCATATGAGTGGCAGGAGCAGTATACATACTGTACAGCAGTACATGTGCCCACATGCTGATTTAACTAGTGCAACAAATACTGGGATTTGTCTAGTTACGTGTGTAGAAGTGGAGTAGTGTGGCGTCCCTGATGCACGTGCTTGGCACGCACGAGACAGAGAGAGAGAGAAAGAGTTTCGGCTCTCTGTTTTCACAGTACAGTATTTTCTTTCACACAAACGCGACGATGGAACCTTGACACGACGTACCGACCGACGCACCATCAGTGTCCCCCATGAGTACGTACGTGTTCCGTCCGTACCGAAATTCATGCCATGGCACCGTAGGTAAGGAAGGATCAAGTCATCAAGACATTTTCATTTGCTCTACTAATACTAATAACTGTGCAGTAGTACTAGTTTTACTGCAGCAGCAGTACTGTGAATGGATGTACTACTGCTGACTGTCCTTGCCGGGACGTGCGGCAGTCAATTATCGATCTGCCTTCTTCATTAGTGTACCTGATGAAGAAGAATAGCCGATGGACAAAAAAGCACGGCCGGTTCGTTCCGGTCGGTCGATGTCGCCGTCCATCGTCGGAAAAGCGGCCGGAGGAGGATATGATATGCGCGCGCTTCTGCCTACGGCGGCGGCGCTGCAAAGTCCAAAAAGCAAATGCAAAGGCAAAGGCATCCCATGGGTGGATGCCACTCGCCTTTACCCCGCCGAGAACGTATGAATTGAATCCAGATGACGCGTCACGATCGCATAGTGACGGTCTCACGCGTACTGTAGTCGCGTGCGTGCATGTGCATCGGTCGACCTTGGCCCTTGCCCCGGTAATTTCTCTCGACTCTGGCTGGAGCTTGGGAAGCAAGAAGAGAAGAACACAGGTTGGCGCCATGGCCACGCCATCGGCCATCATCGCAATTCGTCGCTCACGGAACGCCTGGCGGAGGCATGTGATCCGGGCGGCCGACTCGATTTCAGCCGGCCGTCTGACCCTGACGGCTCGCAGGAGCAGGACGACTGGGCGTCTTTTCCCCTGCATTGCAGGCTGCGGCTCTGCTCGACGAAATTTCCGGGTCTGTGCGTCAGAGCCCATACCGCCAACAGTCGGGGAGGAAGGATTACTGTACACGCGGAACAACCAAAAGAGCTCTTGGAGCAGTTGGAGCGCTTGGAAGGAAAATCTCTCAAGTCTGAACCGCAAGACTACGGTGGCTACTCTATTTATCCCTTTCTTGTATAGATGGTCATGTGGCCTGAGGCCCGGTGACACGGCCCGCGGCACGTATATTTGGCCCGGCCCGAGGCACCAGGCCGTGCCTGGGCCGCCACCCTGGCCCGTGGCACGGCACGGGCACGGCCCGGTGGCAGGCGGCCTGCTAACCAAGTAACCAAATGGCCCATCCCGGCCATATTCCCATCCCCTCCCTAACCCTAACTTTCCCCTCCTGCCTCCTCCCCCGCGCCCCGCCGCACTTGCGCACGCCCGTCCCGCACTCGCGCCGTGCCGCAGCTCCACCTCCACCCGCGTGGCAGCTCGCCAGTTCTTCCACCCGCGCCGCCGCAGCTCCTCCACCTGCGTCGTAGCCCGCAGCTCCTCCACCCGCGCTGCCGCAGCTTCTCCGCGCGCTCACCGGCGGGAGGCACCAGGGGCTCTCCTCCCCGAGCTCCGCCTCGAGACTCAAGCTCGCCTCG
The DNA here is from genome assembly GCA_022036555.1 of Microstegium vimineum. Taxonomy (NCBI): domain Eukaryota; kingdom Viridiplantae; phylum Streptophyta; class Magnoliopsida; order Poales; family Poaceae; genus Microstegium; species Microstegium vimineum. Next base: position 42,076,072 of record CM039121.1, on the reverse strand, counting down.
CTCTCTTCCTCTTCCAGCAACAGCAAGCGACGTCGGCGCGCCCTTCCTCGGTCCTCGTACGCGAGCGCGACATGGCGGGCGGCACGGCGGCACGCCGTGCTCTCGGCACGGCCCGACGGCCCACGTGCTATGCCTTGGGCCGACCCCCTGGCACTAAGCATGGCCATGGCACGGCACGGTCGGTACGCGCGGCACGTCGGGGCACGGCGGGCCACGGCACGGCCCGATGGCCATCTATACTTTTTTGTTTCATTTTTTTACAAAAAAATGTTCCCGTATTCGTATCACCTATGTGGTCGGCCGGTCGGAATAAGCTCAGAATGGAGTCATGGACGGTCTGATTGTCCGTTTTTGTTGGTCACGGTGAGACCAGGATCTATCTTATATAGGCCCCATCTCATCCGTCTCATAGTACTAGGAGCACTGGAGCAGTATTATACCCGTAGTGTTATGGACGACGTATAGGAATATGAAGTAAAGAATCAAGCCACAGAGGAGACACACGATTTAACGTGGAAAACTCCTTCGATGTGAAGGGGAAAAACCACGGGCACCAGCCAGCAACAATCTCACTATCTCAAGAGTTTGGGTTACACGCCTATGGCGGCTTACAAGAGAATCAAGTCTCCACGAAAACCCTAGCAAGGGTATATATATAGCGTACCGTACTCTTGAGATAGAAGCCTTCGGCGACGGGTCTCCGCTCCGCTCTGTCAGAAGCCCGACCTATATCCTGGAGTGAATTTGGAACAACTCCAACACGTAGTACACCATGCAACAAATAGCGGTTGCTTTGCTTCGTTTGGAGAGCAACTACTACTACAACTAGCTAGCGATCCATCGACTCGAACACTTGCACCCTTGTCGAGAAACGGACAGGAGAATCTGCTAAATTTTTGCTCGACGCATGGGAGATCGATGCTGATGCTCCTGTCCTCCGTTCCTCGATTCTGCTAAATTCTCGTTCATCATCAGAAGGGAAAAGCAGTGTCACCGGGGACTCCCAATTAAGGAGTCCGTCCAGGACGTACGATCCGTCACTGTCAGCTAGAGCACGCAGATGCTGACGGTTTTTCTTCTATTCACTTGGTTTATCAGTCACCAAAACAGTGTTTTTGTCTCACAGAAAAATAGTAAAACACATATCAACCGACTTATCAACCACCGAAAACAGCAAAACGAACACGTTGATTTGGTGGAGTACCACACACAAACGGCTCGGACCCTATTCAGCGTTTCTACGACGGATAAGTTTTTTTAGCTATTTTATTGTGAGTATACGATAGCTGATAAGTCAATCAATCAACGTATCTGTTGGTTGATGGTAGATTCCGCACCGTTTCACAGCAGATAGGAGTATAAAATTGATCGCAGCGCACAGCGCTATACCTTCTGCATGATTATTTACAGTAAAAATATACGTAGTCCTGTGCGCTATTCCCTTCTGTACGCGCCCTGGCTGCGTTATTGGTGGCGTTCGCGAGCAGGGACAGAGAACAGACTGCATGAGACAGAGCAGGTTGCAGTCGGGCCCCACGGCTGGACGGGAGTAGCCTGCATGCGGCAGGAGCTAGAGTCAAGCGGCCCCCACTGCTGCTGTTTCCTTTTACCATGAATCAAAAAATGTTTTAATTCATAAACTAAAAATACAAATTAAATTATGATTACACCACTAAATTCATTTCAATAAATCTTTCAAATAAGATCTTATATGGATATATTTAGATAAATTTAATTTATAAATATATGGATCCTACTATTGACAGTTGATATAGAGTATGTGATATAGACGATGATAATAGGTGTGGAAAAAATTTGTATAAATGAAGAAATTTCGTTGATAGAATGAAATGTTTTTTTTAAAAGATAAATATAGTGGATAAAGAGTGCGGATAGCCTAACCTACCGGTACACTGATCATGTAATCACATTTTGTCACTGAAAGTCCAAAACCGCTGCTATTCTGACATGGTAGCTGCGTTTTTCCCATGAAGGAGGCGCGGTAATTGTTGAAGAGAGACTCTGAACAGTACCTCTGACATGAACAGAAACTTTCATGGATCCGGCCGGGTCTGGACTTCGAGGCGCCGAAGCTGCCAAACCGCAGGGGCGCTGTTGCGGTTGCGGCCAGCGGCTTCACCTGCTTTGCGTGCGCGCCTCGGAACGCACGCACGCCGCAGCAAGCAGCAAGTAGTATCCACGCGTCCACAGCCCACAACACACATGCACCTCCTCCCGGCGTGGCGCCGTGGCCCGACGGCCGAGGCCCAGCTACTACGGTGGCTCCTCGCTGAGTTTTTTTTTCTTCTCAGCAGCAAGCGCACAGGAGTCAAGAGTCGAGCGACTCCCGGCCGCAGCTGCAGGCCCCATCCATCTTTTTGGTTCCGGTGCCACTGCTCCACCACCAGCGCGCGCGGAGCAGGCGCGTCCGTCATCCACAATCCTCTTCTCCTCCTCTTCCACACGGGACCCGAGGCCGCTGACCGCCACGCAGTTCCTCCAATTCCATCCCGCCCGCGGTCGTAGCAGTCCTAGTAGCTTGCGTCCGAACTCCGAAGCCTCGAGCCGTCCCGGGCCCGCGCACCGCCGTCTGACGCCTGGGCCCCGCCGGGAGGCGGGGCGGCAGGGTCATTTCCGCGCGGCCACGCTGCGGGAGGACGGCGCGGAAAGGCTCCGGCTGGTCGGATCGCGGCAGGCCACAGCGCGGGGGTTCGGTGCCACGCGCGGACATAAGTTCCTATGACCTGTGGGACATGGACCAGATAGGTCCCACGGGTCAGCGATTGGGTCGGGAGGTTCGGTGGCCGTTGGGCAGGCGAGAGCGAGCCGTAGCTCTCGTAGGTGGAGGGGGAGAGCGGTGTGTGTGTGGGTATGGGTCAGTTTTTTCTTTTTTTTTTAAGCCGCGGTTTTATTCCGCCATTTAAAAGGCCTCCCCCGGCCACGACGCCGCGGCTTTGGTTCGCCTCCCACCTCCACGCCCCCCACATCCCGTTCCTTTCCTTCCACTCGCCTCCCTCCCTTCCTTCTCCCCCACACATCTCCACTTCCACCTCTCTCTCTCTCTCTCACCTTACCGACGTCCAGGTTTCGTCGGCACGCGAACTGAGTTGAGTTGAGCTGAGCTGAGAGCAGCGGGGGGAAGCCGGCGAGCATGGCAGCCGACGCGGAGGCCGACGAGTTCGTGGCCGCAGCGGCGGGCATCATCTGCTCGATGCGCGGAGCTGACCTCGCCGGGTGGACGCCGCCGTGGCGCAAGACGGAGCCGGAGCCGGAGCAGGCGGCGCTGATCTGGCCGGCGGTGGCGCGGGGGAAGCGCTCGCGCCGTCCCTCCCCGTCCGCGGGCTCCTCGGGAGGCAAGGCGAGGTGGGGCAGGGCCAGCCCGGCGTCGCCGCTCGACTACAGCGGCGGCTCCGGGTCCGGGTCCGCCGTGTCCACCAGCGGCGGCGAGGACGGCGGCGGCTTCTGCTCCCTGGCCCACCGACCCGGACCGGCGACCAAGGTTCGTGGCTCCACACGCTGGCACCCACCCACCTCCCTCTGTTCGTTCGTCTTCTCTCAACTGTCGCCGCCCGCCGTCGTGCTGCTTTGGGTTCTTCTCCCTCCCTCCCCCACCAGGCCACCACCACCAGTACCCTCTCTCTCTCCTGTTACCTGTTGTCTTTCCGAGTTTTCTTTTGCCCTTTTCCCTTTGTTTTTTTTTGGTTATTAGCGTGGCGAAACTGCCCCTAGTAGTCAGCAACCCAAAATCCTTTCCCTTCGTCACTCCAACACCACCTTCTCCCTCCCGCTTTCCTTCTCTCGATCCACACTTCCAAACGACCAACCGCTCACCTCGTCTCTCCATCATTTTGAATTCTTCGTTTGCTTGATGCGGACGTCAAGTACCGGCTCACAGATCCGCATTCTCATTCCTGTCTCGTTTTACCTTTGAAATTTCCAAGTTCTACGTTGGTTGGATATTTTTTCGATACTTACAAAGGGAAAGGGAAAAAATGATTTCTTCCGCTTTTTTTTTTCCATTTCATGGTGTCTGTGCGTGTGTTTTCTTTTATTTCATTCATTTATGCGCCGGTGGTTGACTCTTACTCGGACGAGGGGTAATTACGGCAAGTGGTGGAAGCCCGGTGGGTGCGGCCGGAGAGCTGGGCCTTCCATGGCTTCCGTGCCGCCAGGTTGCCAGAGCTGCCCCTGCCCATGCCAGAACGAGGTCCCCAGCGGAGGGAGCGCTTCTTTTCCCGAGGGGCAGTCCGGTCATTTTCAGCCGCTAGTCCTTTTTATCCCCCGGCGCAATTGCTCGTGTGGTGGGAGCGTGGAGCCTAAGGGCCCCCCGAGAGAGTGGAGACGGAGTCAAATGCGGGAGTTAAAACGCGGCGCGACGAGGTGGGTGGAGACGGCGCGCGCGACACGTGACCTGGGGGGCGGCGCCGCTGGCCCACCCACTGGCCGCGAGCGCGACGAGCCGGAGCTGCCCGGCGCCGCCGTGTGTGTGTCGGCGTCGGTGGCTATGGCTATGGCCGCGGCGAGGCGCCGGCGTACGGTACGGCGTGGCCAGCGGAGTTCGCTAGGCTCTTTCTTTTGCGGCGTGGCGTGGAGGTGGAGCCGTGGTGGACACCTGGTCCCACCTGTCGAATGGTCCTGCTGGCTGAAGAGTGGGCCCCTCCTCGTCCTCCTCCTTTGAACGAAGGGCCCCTGGACTGGAGTACTACCGGACGTGGTGTGGTGTGGGGTTCAGCTGCTGCGGCGGATGCTTATAGTTTGGCGGATGTGTTTCTTTGCCTAACTAAAAATGGGTCATTCATGGAGGAGGATTGAGGAAGAAGTAGAATAATGGATGGGTCTGTCGTGCGTGTCTCATCATGTGGGTTCCCCGCCTATTGCTATTGGTGGGTGGATGGATGGGAGGAAGGGAGGAAGGGAGCCATTTCCTAAGCATGCCCTATGTCGTGTTCCTGTCTCGTTTTCTTTTCTGGTAGTATCATCAGTGGTGGTCGCTGCTGCTCTGTGCTCGCATGCGCTTGTGTTCTGTGTTGTTTTCTGCGATAGCTGCTGCGTGATTCTGGAATCCGTGATCTCGTTGGACAGCTGTTGTGGGAGGTGGGGGTGGGCTCCCTTGTGGCCTGCCGCCTTGTTCATGCCAGCATCGAGTATCCCATTGTGTGTGTGTGTGTCTTTCGCTGTGTTTGTGTGCTCATTGATTGGTCATGGACTCATGGGTGCTTTCTTCCTCTGACTGCAGGTGGGCGCCATTGAACGGCCGCAGCTTATTACGTTTCCGACCCCGCTTCCACGCCCTAGCGGCCAGCGACCACGGAAGAAATTGGTGAGCCCCCACCCCTTGCTATTATGTCTCAGTCACAAGTGATGCACTGGAACACGTCAACTTGCCATATGATTCAGCGTGACTGATGGATGGGCTGGTGCGAGGGTGACTCGTAATAAGCAGTTTTGAAGCTGTGTTTTGCATTAGAAGAGTCCCGTCCGTCCCCCCGACGCGCTTTATATACTGGTCTTAAGGGAAAAGGAAGTCTGACCAGGTCGGAGTGCCACCCATTCTCAGGGAAAAAAGGGCTTTGTTTAGTGGTGGTTGAACTAAGCCTGCGCTAGGTTTAGAATAAAAGCAGCAGGAGCTGCTGCTGCTGCTATGTACTCTGTCTGCGTTTGAAAGGGTGAGGGGCGGGGAGGAGGGTGAGCACAAAGTGGAATCTTAAGGACAAAGCCACAAAAAGGCGTACTGGCCAAAAAGATCTACCTCATTATCATCAGGATGGTCCTGTGACCTAAAAAAGCAAAAAAATAAAAATAAAAAATAAAAAAAATCAGTGCTTTAGAATACCGAGCATGTCCTTGTGCCTTCTTGTCCTTCTTCTGGCTTAATTTGGTTTGTCCTTTGGATCATGCAGAGGCTGCCGGAGATCCAGCAGCTGGTGCGGTCTCTCGCTGTGGAGAATGAGAGCCTCCGCGAGGTTATACATCACTCTTCATCATCATCAAGTAATTTGAGAGTATTTCGATGGGCGGTTCTGTTGACTGTATTTTGTTCTTGTTTGGCTATGTGTGTGTGCAGGAGATGCGGGATTTACAGAGAGCTTGCAAGGTACTGTCCAAAGAGAACGACAAGCTTGAGGTAAACATCGACTGTATTAATATGTTTCTCTTGTTCGATTCTGTCCTGAATTGGTATGTGGGGCCACCATATGCATGGTATCTGTTGGTGGAATGGCTTATCAAAAGGCTGTCTTGTTTTGGCTTAAAGCATAAGTTATATTTTTATATTGCCCTATAATAGTTTTTTAAGCCGCCAACCAAAGGTAGCGGTCCACATACTCCTGCGATAGTTTTTAGGTTCTTTAGTCTGTAAGCTATCCACACGCAAAAAAGATGCCAAACGGTATACAAGGTTGTGGCCAGCTTTATTTTCTCCCACTCATCTGTTACTGGCTGGTGGGTAGGAAAGTAGGACAGATGATGGGCTATATTACATGTGGCTTTCTCATGTTTTTAAAGAAAATATTAATAAACATTTGGATCTCAGCTGAATGTGAAAGGGATTGTTTGTAACTCTGTCTGTAACTGGTTAGAGTACTGCATGGCCTGCATTGTACTTACAAAGGCTAGCTTACAAACACTTGTGAGACGTGTGTGTGTGTGTGTGCCGTGAACCTGCATCTTATACCAAGAGACCAAATGTGTAGACTGTAGAGTACTATCTAATGTTCTGTGCAAAACTACTTAGATATCGTTGTGTATTATGTAAATCTTGAATCGTGATTATGGATTGTATTCTTCTTAATATAATGGTACATAACTCTTGCATGTTTAAGATAAAAAAAAAACATGAAGGATAACCATCAGTCGGCAGCAAATAGCAGTATGCTTATCATGTTTTGTGTTTTCAATTTTAGCCTTTCAACATAGCCTTTCGAACTCAATTTGTTTTCAATTTTCTTCATGAAAATTTGCACCTTCAAAAAATCAATATCTGTTTGTTGTTAGATGAATTGACACTCACAGCATAGTATTCAGTCGTTAAGTGAAGGATTAGGACCATCGCGGAAAGGTGTCATTTTCTGAATAACCTGTATTCCTTAAATGTGTAGTTTGTGACTAAACATCTCAGACTAATAATAGGCTGATTGATATGTGGGGTCTCACTCTTATCTGGAGTCGGAGCAACACGCCTGCCTATGTGTATCCTAATTGAGCAGTGATTGAAACTTTAGACATGGCCCGAGGTTTGCTATTTTCAATTTAACCTGGAAGCTTACCTGGAAATCATCTCCAAGTCAGCTGGAATTCTCTCAGCGTCAGCTGAACTTCTTGATTTCCTGCAATAGTTGAGTCAGTTATTTTTGTTTATTGCTTGAAAGTTTGAAACATTGTGCATATGCGCACAGGAAAAATGCACAATTCAGTTAGCATTAAATAAACACTCAAGACAATGTTTTAAAATGGACATATTAAGCAATCCTTTTCCTAGGGTTCTGGTTTGGCAGCTTCCTAGATGCTTATAAGGGATTTCCATGTTTAAGCCATCTTTTTCAAAACGAACATTCCTGATTATTATCTTCATAACCCTTGATTTCAAGAATGGTAAACTTGGGTCTTCATCTTCTTGAATGATGTCTATAGATGCAACAATCTATCAATATGGAATGAATGTTTATAAACTTATGTTACTACAAATAAAATATCCTGCCGACCTAATCCTATTCTGGTTCAGTTGAAAAGTAGTTGCAACCAACTGAGCCACTTTTGTTGTCCCTTGAGATAGTGTTGGGTCCACCTATTATAACAATCAACATCCTGGATCTGTCTAAGGCGTGTTTCATGCCCTTTAATTCCTATTCAGTACATGTTGATTTTGGGGAGTCCATGGATAATCTATTTTACTCAGTTCTTAGTTTTGTACTGGGTGGATCGTCATCATACCCATTGCAAATACACGAGTCATTGCAGCTTCATCTGGTTTCTAATAGCCTGATAGGTTGGTCACATTGCTTCAACTTTTTCCAGCTATCTGAAGACAAAATGATCAAAAAAAAAAATTTGAAAATGCTTCTAAACAGGTTCAATGCTTTTCATGAGTTATCATCCAAACTTCAATGCTTGGCTGCAATATCCTTGCTTTTAAATGTTTAGTTTGTATTTGCATAAATCAAATTGGGACCAATATGGACATCTAATGTAATGTTGTTTTCATTGTGCAGACAAGGTTAGGACAATCGAACTCTCAGAATGAAATCACTTCAAAGGAGCAGAAAGGAAAGGAACAGCTTGATCTGTACTCGGTTACGCAGTCCGCACTAGACAGCTTCGTGCTACCAGATCTAAACCTTCCCCCACAGGACTCTGCCGATGTTTCAACAGTTCATTGATCACTCCAGAGTGCTGCAACTTTGTTAACCGAATAACTAGTGTACATAGAGGAAGCAGGGTAGCAGTCTAGGTGGCGGCACCACCACGTCATCCTTTTGAGAATGACACGTATTTGATAATTTGTTACTAGATCACAGAGTTTTATTACCACTATCGTCGTAAGTGACAATCCACATCTGTAGTTAAAGGGAAGTCTAATTTTAACTCACCTGACATTTTTTTTGCCTAGTGCGTTTGCATATAGGCATATATGGTAGAGCTGAAGACGATTTCAGCTCAAGCTGATCTAGTGGACTTAGATGAATTTATTCATGTTATTTCGTTCAATTAGGTGAAATGTTACTTGTGAAGATCTGTCATTTATGAGAAAACTGTTACTTTTTTCTGTATGGTTTTGTGGATCTTTTGTTACTTCAGTTGCAACTATATGTAGCCTATCTTTGGTTGGTGTACCAAGTTTTGTATGACTAATAGTTTGCTAATAGATAGTACTGCCTGTGGCCTGTGGGCTTGATCTGGTCGAACTTTAGAATTCAAGGGGCCAAATGTTTGGCCCGGTGGGATTCCAACGTCAAAATCTGGCTTTACATAGTTCTGACTGACGCTGGACAGCGACAAATAAAAATGATAATTTTCATCAACGCCAACATATTATCATATGATTTGCCAGATTTGGTACTAAATTAATTTCTAGGCGTTCCAAGTGCACTCAACCTTCCGATTCTAGGTTTGCACACGAGTTACACAAAGGCCAATGTTCAGGTACTTCGGCTACTTCCCAGGAGGTAATATCTTAAATCAAATCTAGACCGTTGATTTTTCTAAACTTAATAATTTACTAAATAAATTAATAAATAAAAAATCAAACAATAAAACACCATGCGGCCGGTAATGACGGAGGAAACCCCGTTCATACTTGTAGTGAATTATGCGCCAGATTCAGAAGAGGAGGACTCGGTCGATGACCGAGGTGTGGCGGCCGCCATGCTCGGCAAGGCCACAGAGTGCAGCATAGGTTGTAAAGGCGACGACGACTCGGAGGATGGAGGCGCTGCCACGAAGCTCGGCGAGGCCGTCCAAGTCGACGAGTCCCAAGGTGGGTTCAACGACGAGCTTCCGCCGGAGGAGGATGAAGCAGCCGTCCAAGTCGACGTGTCCCATGGTGGGTTCAACGACAAGCTTCTGCCGGAGGAGGATGAAGCAGCGCAAGCTCTTCTGCACCTCGCATTGACACCCACGTTCTTCAGCCACCGGATCATTGAAATCAATTCCTACAACTGGTTGGTTTAGATCAATTTGTAGGTGTAGAGGTGGGTCTGCCATGGAAGCGAACAAGACATGCTGCAAGAATTAAGTACGGGAATTTATAGACACGGCAGCTGGAAAGACGGAAGCGTGCGTATTAGAAGCTCAAGCGTGGGTTCATGATTTGGCGAATTACCGTTTAAAAATTGGCGGTCATTGTTTTTTGGCAACGAAGAAGTGCAGCGAATTCACAAAACTTCCTTATTTACCCTATTTTTATAAAATAAAAATTCAATAAATACTATTACCTCCTAAATGATCGTGACTGTTGGATCGGAATAAATGGACGATCCACATTCATTCCGGAGTATCGTAGCAAAGACCTTACACAAAATGCTAGTGGTAACTTGTAAATTTAACAGTGCGCTCTTCCTGTAAACTGGTAAACGTAACAGGGAGCTCTTCCTGTAAACTTGTAGAGCAAAGATGGTTGGAAACTTGGAATGGTGCGATCCAGGCCGTGGCCCTTTGTACAACTTTAGCTACAGATACAGTCTTTGGTCGCTGTCATACTGGTTTCTTTCGTTTTCCAACTTTGTAAACATCTAGCCTTTTTGAGGGTTGATTGCAATTTGCCCTAGTGCCATTTTCTCCGGCACTCACCTGAATTGGAAACGTGCACAAGTGATTGCATTAATTACTTATAGCAATATCGATGTGACATAAAGTTTGGTTTGTCCTCACCCAAGTGGTGATAGCGTATTTGTGTTGCTCTTTTGTCAGGTATATGTTTTCGTTTTCCCCCGGTAACGGGGTGTAAGATTTTCACTTTCTTTCAATTTTGAAAACGCGACAATACAATCAGTTTTGATGGCACGATGTTATCTACCACATACTTTTAAGTTATTTACTACTCACTCCATTCTAAAATTATGGTCCAAAATCACTTCATAGAAGTCGAACAAACATATTCTTTATAACTCCCTCCATTTCAAATTATAGTTCCCGTACAGTAGAGTTTCGGTTGATTCGGGCTTCTTCATGTACTGTAGCATTAGTGCACTATAACAATGGACTACTTTTTTTTATTAGTGTTGCACCAATTTTGAAGAACCTTGATTGCCAAGTAAGCAACTATATAAATGGGTGATTATAATGGGAAAACAATTTGTGTCGATTTTATGTGTTACTAGTTCTTTGATGTGTTTCTTGTTGTCGAACACAGGTACTGTCCATCATGTTATTGGTTGAGTCTTCTCTGTAGTCGAAGTCATGGTAACTTTTATCACTGGCAGATCGATCCTAGTGAGCATGAGACCCCCACGTATCAGTGACAAAGTCACTGCGATTTCAATTACAAAGGAAATGATCCATATGTTGTCATGGTATGATCTCTAGGATCAAAGAACACACCTCATTGAGAGGACCCTTTTTCTAGAATGCCGTGTTTACATATTGTGTATATTGAAGTTGTGTGTTTTCCATCGTTAGGTATTGTAGCAAGGATATAGACGAAATAATCCCTTTTGTGAATCAAAGTGTTAGAAACCTAATTTAAATAGGCTGGGATTACATCACCTTATCAAACTAGTAAGCAATCCCTCTTAGTGAATCAAAGTGTTAGAAACCCAATTTAAATAGGTTAAGAGTACATCACTCTATCAAATTACTCCTTATGGTTAGAAAAATCATGTCGTTGAGAATTAAATTTGGTCAAGCGTTAACAATTATAGGCAATCTAGTGTGAATAACTTCTCAATTATTTGTTTTAGAAACATTATATCAGTAATCCGGTATCAATAGTTTCTCAATTATTTGGTTTGGAAACAATATAGGGGTTGCTCTTTTGAACTACAAGCTGACTGTTTTTGGTTGATTTAATAGTGTTTTTTTAGAAGATAATAAGCAGTTGATTTTGAAAAATATGCATATTTGTATTGAAAAATACTTACACAATTTTATGAGTTTGTTAAAAGCTTTTAGAAACAATTTGACGGGGATTACCGGTTACACAAAGTCAAACGTACCTAACTGAAATTAATTATAGCATCTCCCTTTTTTGCGACGGAAGTGTAGCAATTAGCACACCCACTTTGACAAGTGTCGGTCCCCACGGAGCGGATATGGTCACACTCACGCACAGCTGCCCTGCACAGCTGAGGCCCACCCGAGCGCTGCGCTGCGCGGCGACGAAAGAAAACCAACCCCAACCCGTGGAGGCTTCCAACCAAAACCAACTCACGCCATCATCCATCCATCCATCCATCCATCCATCCGCTTGTTCCTCCCACCACCACCAACCAAAACCCCCAACCGCCGAGGTCGCCGGCGACTCCGTCCGCGTTCCGGGCCGCGGGATGTCGTTCCACTACCCCGACCACGGGCTGTCCATGGACGCCGCGGCGGCGGCGGCCGCCGCCGCGTCGTCGCCGAACCCTAGCGGCTTCTCCCCCGGCGTCGGCGGGGAGAGGGAGAAGGCGGCCATCGCGGCGCACCCGCTGTACGAGCGTCTCCTGGAGGCGCACGTCGCCTGCCTGCGCGTCGCCACCCCCGTCGACCAGCTCCCCCGCATCGACGCGCAGATCGCCGCGCGCCCCCCGCCGCTCGCTGCCGCTGCTGGGGCCGCGGCCGCGGGAGGGCCGTCCGGCGGCGAGGAGCTCGACCTCTTCATGGTACGGCTCGAACCCCCCCCCCCCCCCCCCCCCCCCCCCCCCCCCCCCCCTACGGGCTCGACCACTTTGCTGGTGTGCGCTGCAGTTGAACTGATATTTGCTTGCGGATTTGTGGTGTGGGGAATTTTGTTTGGAATTTGGGATTGAAGGAAGTATTGGTTGACTGGGTGACCTGTACACCCGGAATCTCTCATATTACGTCTCCCCTTTGGCTATAAGTTTCCCGTTTCCCCATTTTTTCTACATGGATTTGGAGAATTGAGAAAAAAAGAATCCCAAGCTAATTCTCAACCTGTGATAGTACTTATGAGGTAGGATGGAGATAATAAGGTCATAGCCTCTCATGGTGGAGCCTTTTTATGGTTATGCTTATTGACTGCAACCATACTTGACTAACTTCGACTATGGATTTATGGTAGTTGACCTCATGGGCCATGTCTCAGTTAGTTATGAAGAACTGCATCAGATCACTGTAATCCTTCGTTCTATTTGTTTCAAGCGATAGAAGGAAATTGCCCTTTTCACATGGCTGCTTGAAATTGCCCTTTTCACCTTTCACGTCGACGATGTGGATGGGCTATTATGTGATGGCAGGTCATATGCTGCAACGGGTGTTTGCTATTGTACGATTTGTGTTGATTTAATTTTGTCTAATTTGAGTTTTGTTCTTTTGTCATGCCATTTACTGGGTGAATAAGCTTAGCACTGATGTTTCTAGCTCAATATGCCTGTTTCACAATGACTCTGTTGCTTCACTAGAAGCAGAAGATGTCTTTATCTAGGATTCTGTAGGTAGTTAACATCTTGCATCATCTGATTTCGTTGGGCATTCCTGTTCTCAGATTCTAATACGTTTCATTTTCTTTTATTACAGACACACTATGTGTTGCTCCTTTGCTCATTCAAGGAACAACTCCAGCAGCATGTACGCGTTCATGCAATGGAAGCAGTGATGGGTTGCTGGGAGCTTGAACAATCTTTACAAAGCCTAACAGGTGGATTGTTTTTCTTTTTAATCTTGCATTAATTCAAAAACGTGGCTGAAGCTTTCAGATATACACCACTGGCTTTTATCATTTCAATAATTGCAGCCTTGCTGAGATGAAAAGATGACAAAGTGCTTTCAGTATTTATTGTACTTATGTGGTAATTAAATGAATGGAAACATCAGCATTAGCTAAAAAGGAAACAGCTAAAAGAAAAAAAAATATTTTGCAAAAGTATGAGTATGTGACAGATCTTTAATTTCATGCCTTCTAATAAAAAAATTGCATGCGTTTTCAACAATTTCTTAGTGAACACTGAGGAATACAGTTTAAAATATGCACAGTACCTTCTATAGTGAATACTGGATACCTAAGCAGGCCACACTCAGAATATAAAGGCTAGCATCAGAGCTGCCATAAATGATTGATTATCACATATAGCATTTGCTTTTGTTCATTTTATTCCGTTTGGGATTCTGCATGCAAGTTGCTATCAGAATCTCAAGGACGCGTGAGGTCTTGGCAAGAGCTTAGTCTATCACTGATCACAGATGGTTGCCCATGATAAGCATTCATAGAAACGAGGATTGCTGTGTAGTCCCATGATATGAACAGGGAGAGATGGTTGCATGATAAAACTAAATTTCCTATCCTACATTCCTACTTTGAGTTTTACACTGAGATTTAGACAACTTGACCTGGTGTTTGCTTGGACTTAGATGTGCAACTTACAGAAGGGTTTTATGCATTGTCAACTAAGATGGTTGTACCTTCTATTCTTGCACCATGTACACCTGAACTGAAATTTTTGAGCAGCTAATAGAACAGTTCAATGGAAATCATCATTGTTAGGCAAAACTCAGTGATGCTAGGATTTGGTTCTGCAGGGGCATCTCCTGGTGAAGGCACTGGGGCGACCATGTCTGATGATGAAGATAACCAGGTGGATAGCGAAGCCAACATGTTTGATGGAAATGATGGGTCAGATGGTATGGGCTTTGGCCCCCTAATACTGACAGAGGGTGAACGATCCTTAGTTGAGCGTGTACGGCAGGAGCTGAAGAATGAGCTTAAGCAGGTATCTTTCTTTGAAATGCTTCATTCATCATTGTTTATGGTGCATTGTTGACTAACAAAATATTCCCTACCTTTAGGGTTACAAAGAAAAGCTTGTTGATATCAGGGAAGAGATTATGCGCAAGCGCAGAGCTGGTAAACTTCCTGGAGATACCGCATCTGTACTGAAAGCTTGGTGGCAAGCTCATTCCAAGTGGCCATACCCAACTGTACGTGATGCTGCGTCAATATCATTCAAACGTTAACTTTTGCTATCAGCTTCTGTTCCTTGATGAGCAACTCTTTGCTTACTCATCCAGGAGGACGACAAGGCCCGACTGGTGCAGGAAACGGGATTGCAGCTGAAGCAGATCAACAATTGGTTCATTAACCAACGCAAACGGAACTGGCACAGCAACCCAACATCTTCGGGTGAAAAGACTAAGAAGAAAAGGTATCACAAGGAAAACTGCTTTGCTGTTTCCTACCCTGGCAGGCAGGCTTACGGCTTGCCACATTTTTTACGTATGTTGCACTGTTTTCAACATGTACTATTGGAAACGTTGCAGGTGATGATGGCCCAGAGCAATCTTGACGAAGCTAGATATGTCCACTATACTTTATGGCCAAGTACATTCTCCCTCACCGTAGGCAAGAGGGAAGATACGCAGCTTGGGTGGCCTAGTGGTCACCTAATGCCCCCAAGTTTGACCACGTGGTGGGACTGGAGTTGTTAGTGACCTCTCTGCAGTATAGCATTTGCTAATGTGATGTGGGAATCATGTGTTGTATAACCGGCGAACGTGAGGGAGTAATTTATGTTGTATTGTAATTGTGTATTTTCTTTACCTTGTAATGATATTTTAGGGAGAATCCCAAGATTCAGATTGGCCGTTCACTGTATGGCCGGTGGTAAAAGTGGGTGGGCAATCGTCGTGTTCAGAGTTCACCTCCTGAAGGGTGGTATGTAATGTGTAATGGCTCGTATGTTGGATGTCATGCATGTTTTAGCTGATTCTCGTTTGTGCTACTTCTGCCTGCTGAGTTGGATACTTGGATTCCTTCGAAGAAGTAGAGCGCCCTTGGGATGCATATTTTGTTGTTCAGGCTCCTTTGCAGTGGCACCCAGAAGATCAAGCATGGAGACATGTTTTGTGGTGGTACTTTCGCTGGCCACAGGTTGAGGTTGTCCTTAAGGATTACTTACTACTGTCTTTTTTTTTTTTTGGTATAGCAATTACTACTGTCTTTGAAGTCGTCGAAATGGCAGTGAGTGAAGCTCGTGAGCGCAAAGAAAACAGGCGAAGCAAGCTGTAGAGTACAGTACAGGGACCAGGTCAAGCGGCGACTGACTGAGCAGGTGGAGTCCAAACCACGCGGGCCTCTGACTGGGATGTGGGATGAAAGATGAGCAAGCAAGCCGTTGTAGTCGACGATCCTATCTTGTCCCTTCACTGTTCGTCGTTTTCGCTGAAAAAGACGCGGCCGGAGCGCGGATTTCTTGCCCCGCCGTCTCCGTCGCGTCGTCGATAGCAATAAAGCCAGCTTGCTGTCCCAACCTCACCTTAATCAAAGTCCAAAGCTAATCACTCGCCCAAATGGTACGTTTTGTGGGAGTGGGAAAGACCAACCCCGCACGCATGCATATCTCATAGAAAAATCAGAGCCTAAGCCAGGTTTCTCTGCACCAACTACAAAGTTTACAGAGAGAAAAAAAACCCCTCAAATACACCACCTGTCTACAGCATCGAAGTACTTTCACTAGTTTCACCTAAAAGTTGAAGAATCCGTACTTAGAAGTTTCTCACTAGCTTCGTCTCTAGCTCCTCCGAAGAAAACCTTACGGAACATTTTCTTGTTTTCACTAAAAAAAAAACTAAGAGTCCTTAAAGAGGAGCTAAAGAGAGCTATGACAAACAGGTTCTAAGACGATCTGCAATTTGAAGCTCAGAGAATAAATTCACAAAAATAAGCGCATTTTTCTGTGAAACATTTTGCAGCGTACTACCTCCGTCTCCAAAAAAATGCAATTCTCGCTTTTCGAGAAGTCAAACAGTTTGAATTTTGACTAATTTTATATAAAAAAGTATTAATATTCATATTATGAAATAAGTATCATTAGATTAGTTATAGAATATATTTTTATAATAAAATTATTTAAAAAATAAAAATAAATATTATTTAATATAAAGTTGGTCAAATGAGCTCTGTTGACCGACACGATTCCCATAGTTGCATCTATTCATGGACGGAGGTAGTATTAACTAGCAGTAATAAGTAACCCTCCAAATCAGATCATATAACAATCAATAATAATAATCAAGCACGTATGCTAAAGTTTTTACATGGATCAGACCACTAACACAACGATAACAATTCTTCATCGATCTGATCTTCGCATATGCTACTAGTCTAAATTCTGCAAGACACATGTACTGTACAACCAAAACTGATCGACGAACGAACGCATCAAAGCATCCGGACTGCACGCAAAGAAAACTCCTAAAAGCAGTAAACAAACAAACGTACAGTACGTATCTATCCATGATCTCCTCATCGGATCTTCCGCTCCCAGATAGGCAGCAGCTAGCGAGCGAGAGAGGTCGATCGATCCCAGGGCCGGGCGGCTACGCGACCTCGACGACGACCGCGGCGGGCGTCGACAGCCGCGACGAGAAGCTGTGGTAGAACAAGCCGTCGCCACGACGGGCGTGGACTTCCTGTTCCTCCTCCTCGTCGTAGTCGTCGTCGTCGAGGTCGCCCTCGTCGAAGTTGCGCGCGTAGCTGAGCGGGTCGTAGCGGAACTCCCCGACGCCCGCGCGGCGGCGCCACCGCATCCGCTCGCCCAGCCCGCCGCCCTGGCCGAAGCAGCAGCACACGGTTGCCCTCAGCCTGTGCCGCAGCGCACTCAGCGACGACGGCGACTCCATCTTCTGAAGCAGCAGGGTCAGGTCGGGTACTCAGGTAGCTGCGCTCGGCAGGCCAGTCAGGCTAGCAGCGAGCGTGCGTGATTAGTAGCCTTGCCCTTTTTAAATTAGCCGGCCTGGCCAGCTGCGTTTGGTTAAGGTGGGCGCGACGCAGGTTAAGACCGGGCGAGGTGGTGATTAAGTAGTAAAGGAAGTAGGGCTAGGGGAGTAGGAGGCGCGTGGAATGGATGACGGAGAAGGAGAGGGACACCATGCCGGGGAAGAGCCGGTGGTGGGTGTGAGGGTGGCGGCGGCGCGCGTTGCAGGTAGCGTTGCTGGTGGGGCAGGGTGTGGTAGAGGTAGAGGTAGAGGTAGAGGTAGGCTGTTTATTCAATCTTTTTGTCTACTAGTCCATAGTACTAGGTACTCCATTTGTTCCATTTGTTTTAAATTATAAGACATTTTTAATGTTTATACATTTGCAAATTTTGCTATGTACTTAACTATATACTATGGATGTGTTTTTGTAAAGATTTAAATTCTTGTGAGAAATGTTTTAACTTCATATTCTATTATAGAAATATTTCAAGTTATGAATTAAAATAATTTGATGAATCTATTTAACCAGTATGCTGGATTCTGGTTCATAAGAAAAAAAGAATTTCTTAAAAAAATTATAAATAAGAGTATATTTAAAAATATATATTTTTAGACGAAAACAACTTACATACAACTCATTTAAATTTATTATATTTAAAAAGGTTATAACTAAAAAAATAGTGTGTACCAGGCAAATGAAACGAAACTGAAATGCTGCGAAACCACCCTATCGCCGATTGGGGAGTCAAGTCAAACTTGTATAGTTTGGCTCCGTTTCTTTGGATTATCTAGCAGGATCCAAACCGATTCATGTAACAAATGACCCCTATGTCAAGATATATGTAGTAAAAACAATATATTTTAAAAAACTAAATATGTTACAATAGGGAATAGACGGAACAAAAGAAGTAATTTGATATAGTCATGAATTGAAAAGTCATTTTGATTTGTTATTACGTAGTTACTCTCTCTATCTAAAAAAATGCACTTTCAAATGTTCTTGTGAAGAAATCAATGCTAGCCAGAAATTACATATATACTTCTATAAAGTTGTAATTATTTATATTAAAAACAAAGAAACTAGAAAAAGACAATTACAATTAGGTTGTTTTGTACCTAAAAGTGTTCTTTTTTAGATAAATTTTGAACTCTAAAATCTAGATACTCCCTTAAACCTAAATTATAAGGTATTTCAAGAAATTTGAAGAGCGCATCTCAAGTTTTAACTAAATTATAGAAAAAATATATAAAATTTAAGGTATCCAATATGTAATGTATATGAAAATATCATTGATGAAAAACCTAATTATACTAGTTGACATCGGTCATGTTTGGATACTCTAACTCTGCTAGAGGATAGAGTTAGTTTCTAGCTCAAGGTTAGCCATGAACTAGCTCTAACCGAAAACGTGTTTGGATGCGAGAGTTAGAATGACAATAAATATACTTTTCTTGGTTGAGATACTAGTGGACCCCACTAAAACTAGTCCAAAAGAAGAAATTTCAGTGGACCCAGCAAAATTAGCCCAAATAATCACCTCTTAGTGGGAATAGTTTTTTTTGGTGGACAAGTTACAACTAGCCCAATCTAGCCCTCATACTTTTGAGCTAGTTAATCTAAAACTAGCTCAAACTAGCTCTACCTCCTGGATCCAAACAGGGTCATCATAATTATTATATAAATTTAGCAAACTTAATATGCTTCTGGGATGGAGGGAGTATATACAAATAATTTGTATATTGATGCTAAATAAAAGTTTTGTATCTAATCTAGAAAAGTAAGAGCAACTCCAGTGGAGCCCCTAAACAGGTCTCTATTCTAAGTCTAGGGATTTGGTCTACAAAAATCTACTTCAATGCACCTCCTATTTGACTCCCATTTTAGAGCAAGGATAATAACTTAGCCAACAGCAGGTTGCAAGCAGTTGATATACAAGTTTCACGTTACTAACAACCTTTACTAATAACCTATCGTATAATAAACTAACTGTAAGAGCTAGTTGTAAACATTTATTATTTGCATGTGGACACTTAGTTCTATGCTCTAGTCTTTGCACGCATTGGCTACTCGCTTGTAGAAAGACGCTTTTTTTCTCGTAGCTTGTGCTTCAGCCGACGATAGGGAAAACGCTCGCTGCATCGTCTCTCTCCTAACTTGGCAGCTTTTTGACTGACGTGGAGTGCTCTTCGCCGGCTAAAAATCGTTAGTATACTTGTTCTTAGGAGGCTCTCAAAGTTTATATAGGAAAGATGCTCTCTTATTTCTCTCCTTTTAAATTAGGAACTATGATTGGAGTTGGATTTTGAATTTGACCTTCAAATTTTACATGTCACCGCCCAAAGTTTGATTTAGGGCTTGTGGCCGAAGATGCTCTAAATAACTTATAATAATTTAGAAAAGACCAGTATGGTTTTTCTTTGGACAACCAAGCTAACTGCAGTGGTTCCTTTGTTCTCTTTATTTTTTTTTCTCGTTAAATTCGCTTCCCCCACTCTCTACAGTTTGCTTCGCCTTCCGCCACTGCAGCCCCTCCTACTCCTAGCCCGCCATGATCCAGGCGGTGATGGTGATCAGCACCCAGGCCAAGCCCCGCCTCCTCAAGTTCTACAACTTCCAGGTTCCAGACCCTCTCCTCTCTTCAATTCAGGCGCCACCTACTCCCCTCTCTTTCCTCACTACCCAGCAAGTGCTCGGTCAATTTCCCCACCCAGATCAACCACTGGTTCATCCATGGATCCATGCTTGCTCGAGGAATTACGTTAGCGAAGCAAATATTGCTGCCCGTAATTCATTTACTTCCCCGTTTCATGGTTGCAGGCACCCGAGAAGCATCAGGACCTCGTCCGCAGTGTCTTCCAATGTATGCGCGGTTCCGTTCCTCATTTCTTCGTCGATTTGTATGGATGCTGCCCTTCAGCTGTTGAGTTTCTTGTTGCAGTGCTCTCTGCAAGGCCCGACAGCGTGAGCAATTTTGTCAAGGTGGACTCCGTCTTTGGCCCGGTAATGGCTGATACAGTAGTAAAGCTTGTGCTAAAGGGACAATGCTAATGCCAGCAATTAATGAAAAAATAATCAAATTGGTCAGATGCCATCTGTCTCCTTGGCTTCAGATATGCAGATTGGTATTTTATGCATCTGTATGTAGTGAATCTAAGCTATGCTAACTGTCCAGTGGTTAAGTTGCTCTATCTAGGTTGATTTGCTTATATTATCGACAGACGGTTGACGAAGATTACAATGGTTTGGTTTTCTTCTTTGTGCTTTGCAGGGAACAAAAATGGTCTACAAGCATTTGGCCACGCTATACTTTGTTTTTGTCTTTGATAGCTCTGAGAATGAGCTTGCCATGCTGGATCTCATACAAGGTAATCTAATGGCTTGTTGATGAAAGAAGAAAGCATTCTCATTTTTCTAAGAAACAAATTATATTCAGTGTGTTATCATGCCATTCATCTTTTGGCCTGTCCTGCATAATGATTAGCTATTTATTGTGCTTCTTTCAGCATTCAGTCACCCTTGCATTCAACCTTTTATTCTGTATTGATGCATTATTTTTCTGTTACTAAGTACCTGTGAATTTTGATGCAACTACAGTATCACGTTCTCAACATTCTTCTCTGTCCCTCAATTCTGTCTAGCTACACATTGTACTTCACTGAAGACTTATTTTGTCTCCCTTTTGTCTAAAAAGACTCTTATCAGCTTTTGTTCTAGGAGATTGATTACTCTATACGAACTTTGTCTTGTGCACAGTTTTTGTTGAAACATTGGACAGATGCTTCAAGAATGTATGCGAGCTTGACATTGTATTTAACTTCAATAAGGTACCATAATCCTACTTTTTTTTATATACTTTTACACTAGATAGTGTGCCTATCAAGGATGCATGGTTGCATTCCTGCTGAAATTTCTATTTATCATTTTTCATCTGCATGTTGCATGTTGTTGGTTAGCCAAAATGTGTAATGCAGAAGCTTTTCAATGCTGCATCACCATTTTTTTCGAGCAATTGGGTTATCTGTATCAAATTAAGCCTTTTGATGCACAGGTCATGCAGAGCAAATCCGAAAGTCTCAGTATAACAAAGCCTGACTCTAAGAATCCCTGATATGCAGAATAGCTTATCTACCCATGTAATTAATTATTGTGGACTTGTGGCAACCATGCTTTGACTTGTAATACATGTATGCTTCAAATGGATGATTTTCTTAGTACATAGTATTACGCCAGGTGGAATTGGCCTTAAAGGGGAGAGCCCTTGGCTAAGCAAAGCGATAGAGTTGAGATACATAGGCAGTCTTTTTTTTATTCCATTGCCTGCTTTAGCATTGCATTGCGCACATCCTGATATACTAACCGTTCCAAATTATTAGATGTTTTGGATTTTCTAGATTCTTAACTATAGCTATGTACCTAGATATATATAAGTTATGTCTAGATTAAAATGCCAAAACGTCTTAGAATTTGGAATGGATAGAGTAGAGGAGAGTCCTCACTCTTCGAAATCTAAGCTGACAAGTGACAATAAATGGAAACAATGTTAAACAGTAAAGATAGAATTGTCTATTACACAGTAACTTCAAAACTAGGAAATCTGATCATCCTTCTTGCGCCTACCCATTATGGCTGCTGCCCACCTTCCAGTGGTGTGGATCTTGAAAAACAATGACTGGCCAGGCTACTGGAGCATATTTTCATGCCTTTGGCAATAGAATCTTGTTAGTGTGCAGATAGTGGTAGCTAATTCTTAACACAAAAGGAAGGTTACGCCAAACTTGGGCCCCTTAGCACTGAACTTGCTGGTGCATATGGTGCTAGGGCTTTCCCTTTGTTCCCTGCATCTCAAGTTTTCACAATGAGATGTACAGAAATGCTCAGTCTTAAGACAGAATGCCCCGATGATTCACTCCTCTTTTCTTGCATTTCTTCATGTTCCTTTAATAGCGATGTGTTCTAGTACTATTTATTACATCCCATTCTTCTTTAGCTCCTTTCGATATCTGATGCAGCTGCACACGATTTTGGATGAGATGATACTGGGGGGACAGGTGATCGAAACGAGTTCAGAACAAATAGTGAAATCTGTGGAAGAGATTGAAAGGTTCTCCCTGCAGCCTTCACCTCTCATCCGCTCCCACCATATATTCTCTGCACTCTTTGTCTTAAGCTAATAGCACTGTCCATTACTTGAAACAGACTGGAGAAACAATCGAGCACAACCAGCTTCATACCCAAGTCGATTACAGAGCGTTTTATCCGTTGAGCTTTCACTCGTTTCCAGGACACTGAACATTTGAGGTGTGAACAGAACTGAGAAGGCATACGAGTCTCATTTTAGTTTTCTGATGAGACCTGACTGCCTGGGTTTTGTCATGTTTCATTGTATGCCCCCAGCCCCCGGAGCTGTATTCTGTTAGCCCGTAACCTGGAATATGCGAATGCGGCATCTGCAGTCTAATAATACTGCCTGCTTTATATGCTTGCTGGTCTGACAGTGCTTGCTGAGGTTCAGACATGTATCAGTAACAAACTTATCAATATTATATAGGGCTCGCTGGTCTCCCACTTGACTCACGAATCATTATAACTCAGATCGCTGTTTAATTTTATGACAGATCGCTTGGTCTGAAGCTTTAAACCAGTATGAGCTTGGTATCCCAGCAACGCCAAATTTTTATGCATAATTAAAAAAAAGTATTGAGCATAAGTAATCAACTAATCATAGCACTAAACCGGCCACGATTACTCTTTGGCTCAGCTTAATTAGGCTTCCTTTAAGTCGCGGGATTTTTTTTCTGTTTTTTTGTGTTTTTCCTGTGAAAACAAATTGATTCTTATGAAATTCTTGTATACTTCCTAGATACCAAATGGGTTCTTAACATGCGGATAAGTTATAATGTTAGATGTGATCGTTTTTTTTTTGTTTCCACCTAATTACGGAGTAAGTGCAAGTGAAATTTTTGTACTGCTAATCAATTGCATCCAATGGTTGGCCTGTTGAATGATTTGGACATCTACTAACAAGGCCTTGTTTGTTAAAACTACTTTAGTAGTATTTTTCAGTGAACGAACAATGTTTTTCTCTAACAACAAATCAGCTTAAGCTTTCAACATAAGCTAAGTTTTAGCGAAACGAGCAACACCTATTTATCTATTTTAGATCCAAACAAGTCTAAATAGTGGACTAGATAATTGTTAGTTTGAGCTATAGATAACAACAATCTAACTAGTTGAACCAAATCGGATAATAATAACTATTAGCTAGATAACTATTACTACTTCTGTCCTAAAAAAACCCAAATATAAATTTGGGTGCCAGTAGATTTCTAGTGAATAATATTCATATATATAGCTCTAAATTAATATATTATAAAAATATTTTGTAATTAATCTAATAATACTTATTTAATATTATAAATATTTATATTTTTTATCTAAGGTTGATCAAATTTGATAGAGAAACTATGATACGTTCCAGAATTACGTTATTTAAGGAGGGAGGGACTCCAAGATAGAAAAACTACCATTTGTTTCCGTATTAAGGATTAAAAGAGTGTAACCTCAAAGAGTTAATATTGTTGAATAGAGAGAGAGAGTACTAGTTCGTTTATGTTTTTAAGAAAGTATATATTAAAATTGAGAAAATAATGTTATAAACAGAACATAATTATGCTGATACGCAATACTCATTAGTGGCGTAATTACGGAGGAGTTGGGTTGGATCCTACGCGGAAGTAGTTTGGTCCGGTACCTATTGCCATGGACTAGCTCCACGCCGTCCTTGCCACCGCGGCCACCACCGGAGGCGTCCCGAGAACCCCGACCAAGCCATGCGTCTCCGCCACAAGCCCACGCCTGCCGCCGCAATGACTCCCCTCTGGTACCGCTCTCCCTCCCCACCTCCGTCTAAGCCCTCCAAGAACCCTGAAGCAGGCAGGAAGAAGGAGAAGGTGGGGTTCCCGCCGCAGTTGCGCGGATTGGCGAGTCCCAGGCCATCAGACGACCAAATCCTCTCTGAGGTGACGTAAGGGCAAGCCCCGCGAGCCTGACGCTTGAGTGCTAGACTGAAGCCCCTCCTCCCGCCGCGCAGTGTCCAATTCGGCGGTAAATGTAGATCTTTGAAAGTTAGATTATAGATATTTATATGGCCAAGCATATTGCTTATTACCCGTGCTCATCATTTACAGCAAAACTAGGGACTGAGGCTTCGAGCCGGCACTTCCCGATCCCATTCCCATGAGTGATCCTGGTGGCTGTGCCTTGCGGCAGCCGCCGACGGCAGCAGAGGTGGTGGGGCGGCTCAAGGATGATGGCGACTTTGATGCTCTTCGCCGTGCCATCGTCCGGAAGGTCAAGGACAACGTAAGCTTCCCCAAACGTCAATCCCCCAAATCCTTTACCAAAACGTTTTTCGATTTTGTTGCTCTTGGTCCCTAATCCTGCGCACATGCCACTCTGTTTGCCGTTACTTGATTCGATTCGATATTGTGCTTGATTCTTTGTAAGATTGCAATAGATGACCCAGAGTGTAGGGTTTCTCTGGAATTTCGTCCGTTTGGTCTGCTGCTATAGGCCTTAAGATTCCGGTGCTGTATAGGGAGCACTTTAGATTGAACCCTGGTCAAGGTGAATGGATCCTTTCCTTGGTAGCTCTCTAGTGGACAACTGCAGAACTTAGTTGTTATTGAAAGTACTGACTTGAGTAGATCTTTCGTTCAAAAAATAAAGTTAGACATAGATTCATCTGTGTTGTGTCTTGTTTGGGTGAACTGCAATATGAGTTCTGGTTTCTGGTGTTTGTATTGTTATGAAATCCTAAGGTTCTAAAATGGTCTGATTTGATGCTTGTTACAAAACGTTTCAAAATTAGAATTTTCAGGATGGTGGAAAAAAATTGTTAGGAGTATCTATTTCACCATGCTAGATAGGTGTTTGCTCTGCTTGCATGGCCAGCATCTTGCTCAGTACATGTAGATTACGAACAGTGCATAGTAACATGTCCTTTGTTCATCAGATTGGTATTTGTGGTGCATAGGAGTATTAAGTTGATGTTGTGCTATTTTTTCTTGCAGGAGGTACTACGGAACAAAATCATCTCAGAGGTAAAGCAGTCAGTGGTTCTACAAGAAGATGGATCTGAGAGGATGAAATTGAAAGACCTATCTGATGCAATTTTTCAAGATATTGGGTAATTTGAGCCACTTCTTTGTAAAAACCTTCGAACGTATCACTTCTTAGATTCTCATAATAGATATTGATTACTAACTCCACTTGTTGATACACTGTTCTTCCATATCAGGAGCAAAATAATGGGACAAATCTCAGATGAGGTATGGAATGTTATCCAGTCAAATGAAACTGATATACAGGGAACTGTGAAAGCCGTCTACAATAGGATACTGAACCCTGAAGAGGTCCCTGAGCCTTCTTCCAAGAAGCTGAAGCGGAAAGGCAAAGAGGAACAAGTTTTGCCAACGAAAACAGCAACTACTGTTGCAGTCGAGGCGGAAGATGATGATCCGGAGGAACCACCGGGATTTGGTTTCAGCGATACTCAGCGTAATGATATTGGAGCAACAAAGCCGCCGATGGATTTGGAAAATGGTAATGAAGTGAAGCCAAATGGAGGTGAGCCAGCTGCTATCAGCAATCCAGGGGATGAGGAGGAGGATCCTGAAGTGCCCCCTGGATTTGGTTAATGCCGTTCAAAACTTCAGTGGCCCTGCAGCTGTTTCTTTCTTAGCAATATACAAAAAGGGAAATGTTTGATTTTCTGTTGACAGGAAGAACAATGCTTTAAGCTCATGTCTGCGACTTGAGAGGTACTGCAGTTTTTTTTTGACAACAAACATTATGCATTTCAACAGCAGGAAGCTGATAGGATTCGTACATTGTTAATGGCTAGAGCATCAAACATAGCCATTATGGAGCATTGAGGTACATGGGCACAGCTGAAACTAATCTGCTGTGTATGACGATAGGCTTGATGAGCCAAGAGATCGGCTGTATGATTTAGATCTCTACTAATCTTGAAGAGGTTTGTACTCCTTGAATTTGTATTGTTGACGAAGAGCTGTGTATATGGCTTGATTCTCCAATCAGGTGGATTGGATTGATCTGGTCCATTGAGGAATGAAACCAACTGTTGATTATCTGATAAAAAATTTGTATGTTGCACATTCATCCTGCTAGTAATCAAAGCTGCCATCGCCAAGCCTGCTGCCTCTGCCATGAGGACTGAGGTGGCATTCGTCATTGAGGCCTTGATGTAGAGTTGCACCGGAGGATGAACCTGCACATTTAAAACAAATATACCAATACCTGCTGTCCGTGGCTGCGGATTGACATGGTCTGGTATTATTGATGCGTCTGAATAGCATCTTATGCCTTGCAGTAGAGCAGGTTGGGGTACAATAAACCTTTGTATCCTACTTGTCTGTAGTTGTTGGCATGCATTGGTAAATCTTGTACCTTGACTGGCGTTGTTGGTGTCATCATCTTCATTTGGGAGGGGAGGTTCCTGCTCATAAAGCAAGTTCCTTACCTGTTGTGGCTGGGATGAGGCTGTAGTTGACTGGGTGACTCCATTTTGTGGCTGTTCACTTATGGCACACAAATGAGTTTGCATGTGTGCATTTGCTGCTTGATGTACCTGAAAGGAAGTCCATGTTCTCCTTTGAAAACGGTTATCATTGCGAGTCTTCCAGATGTATCAAAGAGTGAATAAAGTTTTATTCAGAGTATCATCAGAGGGGTTAGTAGTGATAAGTAGTGGAAGTGCAAGCTGAACTCCATCCTCATCTGTATTAATGATACTATTAGACAAAGGTGGAGTGGCTGTTGACCAAACTTGTCTAGGTAAATCATAGTGAAAGAACAAATGAATATCATTTTCAATAGCTCCACAATAAGAATAATGTTGATCAATGTGTGAAGAGTACCTGCTTGCTCTTTCCCCAGTGGCAACAACCCGTCTAATAAGTCTCCAAGCAAAAGTTTTAAGCAGCGGAGGAATGGTTTTGCTCTTCCATACCTTTTGTAAGATGAGGTTGGCATCATGATTTATGCTTCTTGATCCTTGGTTGGGAATATGGTGAACCTCTTGATTAGCTAAGTAAGTATAGACAACCTTGGTGGTGCAGTGGCCATTAGTAGCAGGAGTCCACCTCAGGATATCATCATTATCAGAATTCACAACAGGAGTTGCCTCAATGATTTGAACAACCTGGTCAGTGAAGGTAGTGGAGAGGAGATGATGATTCCAGTTGTGTGTACCCTGCATCCATAGGTCAGAAACAATATCAGGCAAGGGAGTGTTGACTACTGGCATGAGGAGATGGCCATAAATATTATTCCAGACAGGACTCCAAAGAGAAGACCAAATGGAAGAGTTGCCAGCGTGAATTTGGTAGGTAGAGTTGGAAATAATATGATGCCTGACCTGCATAAGAGAGGACCAATATATTGATCTAGAACCCTTGTTAGGGGCAGTCCAAAAAGAGTCACTAGGAAAATATTTGGCCTCCAAAATACCAGAAAGAAAATCATTTTTATTAGTAGCAACATTCCAAGCTGAGTGAGTGATTAGACTTTTTTTGATTGTTTCCATATCTCTTACTCCTAAGCCTCCTGCCTCGGTGGGCTTGCATATATCATCCCAAGAACGCTAAGCAATGGGGCTAGTGTCCTGTTCTTCTTGAATTCCTATCCACCAAAATCTTCTAATAATGGTGTTAATTTTTTCAATGAAGGTTTTAGAGAAAAGAACAGTCGACATATAATATATTGGAATCGAAGCTAACACAGATTTAATGTATTGGAGTCTACCAGCATGGTTAAGCTTGTTTGATTTAAGAGTACCAAGTTTGGCAATAAACTTATTATAAATGAAGTTGTAAGCTTTGTTCTTATCTCTATGGCTGAAGATCATGGGGTGGCCTAGATGCATAGTATTGGGTTGAAGATCAGGAACTAGAAAGATGCCTTTAATCTGGTTTCTAATATTGTTTGGAACATTTTTACTAAAGTAGATGAAAGATTTTTGGAGATTAGGGGTCTGACCAGACTGTCGACAAAAGTCATAAAGTATTGTCTTGATTGCCTGTGCTTCATTCATGGAGGCCTGTCCACAAAGGATAAGGTCATCTACAAATAAGAGTGAATGGATAGGTGGACAACCTGGTCCCAAGGATATTCCACTAAGATTGCTATCTTGAAGTGCCTCTTGCAGCATATAGAAAGTTCGTTAATGGCAATGACAAACAGGTAGGGAGAAAGAGGGCAGCCCTGTCTTAACCCCCTTTGAGAGGTGAAATGTCTTGAAGGTTCGTCATTAACAAGAACTGCAAAGGTAGGTGATGAGATACAAGTATAAATAAGGTTAATAAAACCCTCATTGAGACCCAGCCTTTGAAGAGCAGCAACAATGAAATGTCATTCAAGCCTGTCAAAAGCCTTTGCTAGATCAATTTTAAGGATAAAAGCATTGGTATTCCAACTTTTCAAATTAAAAGAATGGATGAGCTCTTGAGTGATGATAATGTTAGAGGAAATGTGCCTGTTAGCAATGAAAGCAGATTGAGCTTGAGAAACATAATTAGGAAGGTGGTTTTTCAGCCTATTAGCTAGGGATTTAGTAATAATTTTATAAATAACATTGCAAAGGATGATTGGTCTATAATCCTGGGGATGAGTAGGTTGGTTAATTTTAGGGATTAGAGTGATATAAGTTTGGTTAAGAACAGTGGGCATATGAGCATGAGTATAGAAATCTTTTACCACTTTATAGACGTCATGTTTTGCCCATGGCCACAGCCGATTTGTAGAAAGCTGCATTGAGGTCGTCTGGTCCAGGAGCTGCATTGCTTCTCATTCCCCTAATACGATCATAAATTTCTTTTGGATTAGGAATGAAATAAGTATACCTGAACATGTCGTTAATGTTAACTTCTTCCTCCTCTCGGATTTGAGTGAGATGGGTGTTGTGCCACATGTTGTCAGTTGGCTGATTGTTGGTGGGCAGAACAGAGGTAAAGGGTGGATGTGTAGTAGTGGGTTGTTGATTGAAGCTATGGTGCTGAGTGGAGTTCTGGGAGCTGAAAATGTTGATGAAGTAGTGAACCAGAGTGTCAACTAACTGATCAGGGGTGGTGGAATGGGTACCATCCGGGTTGATAAGGTGGGAGATCCTGTTTTCCTATTCCTTTTGATAATGGCCTGATGGAAAAAAGTTGTGTTTCTGTCCCCAGAGACCGCCCATCTTTTCTTTGCTCTCTGGATATGATAAGTTTCCTCCTTGGCAAGCAAATTCTGGTGCTTCTCATGCAGGTGCTGTTGAAGAGTATGGTTCTGTTGAGAAGGATGGAGGCTTTGCTGGTCAAGAATTTGATTTTCAATATGGGCCAGGAGGTCGTTGTTCTTAGGTTTCTTTCTTCTCCATTTCCTGAGATCAACAGCAAGATAATTAATTTTTTGAGGGAAGTCACGTGTAGAGGAGCGATACCAACTTTGTTTGGCAATCTCATGGTATTCCTGTTCCATCAACCACCAATTTTCAAAACGAAAAGGTTTGTTAGTGTGTGACAGAACCTCCTAAGAATATGACCCACTTGTAAGGATTATCGTCCATCCAACTTTAATCCAACACAAATGATCCAAGTCTTAAAAGATTCGTCAGGTGTCACCGTTTTGCAACGGGTCATCCACCTCTTTCCGAGCAGGATCCTCATTATAACCATTGCAGAAGAAATATAATAATTTAATTTACATCAAAGTGGTAGAAATTAAAGTCATATTACAAACCGTAGATTTTGAAATATAACATAATGTCATACGATATTATTACATCAAGCTGCTGATAGAGTATAAACAAACAACCGAGGCACTCTTGCCCAAGAGTCAAGCAAAGACTTTCTATTCTTCAGCTTCATCCACATTGACCACGGTCATGCAGCACGAAGCCACACAAACCGGGTTGTGGCCCTCATCTGCAACGGGGGTTAACAAACCCTGAGTACGGGAGTACTCAACAAGACTTATCCGAGAAATAAAATATGTGGTGGACAAAACAGTATGCAAGTCATAGGATTCAAGGTGTAATTTGCAAGAATCAATTATTTTGCATAAAGGAGCATTTATAAAAGAATTGAAATTCATTTATTTTATTCATAAGATTACTCAAGTATCAATCTGGATGTATGATCGATAACAAGGTAATAAACATCCATGAAGGGATCCAACGAGTATCCAGTTTAAGTTTCATTAACTACGTTGATAAAAACAGGGTTATGTTTCTATATCCGAGGAACACGATAATTCGAACCGGTTAAACCCAGCTGGGGCTTCCCAATCACACGACATATACAACACTAAAGCACGCATATGACTACCTTTCCCTGGATCCTCCAGCCAAGACCGTGGTTCCGCCACCTAAGAGCACAGTACACCTCCATCTAGTTCCTCGAACTTGGAGGGTACACACTACTCTCGTCATCTCTCCACTCCCAGTGCGTATTAACCGTTCTTCAAACTGGAATAGCCAGAGTCCAGCTTCCCGAAGTATGTGATTAGTACTCCAAAGTCACAACCCTCAGACTTTAACAATGGATGGTCCCTAATGACACAGGCGGAAAGAACCCGCTCACCAGTCACACTGGTGGCTCTCCAACACCGTGTCCGCCCGGTCCCGATTATTACTTCCAACAACATCCCTTTCTCAACAAAAACATAACCATTTCCCAGAGCAATACGCTATGCGTAGGTGACCGGAAATCACCTACTATAAAAGTTCTAAGCATACTAAGCATTTTAGCCAAAAATTTGCATCTTTAAACAAGTGTCAAGGTATAGGGTACAATTAATACAAGGATAAGGCTATGCAACAAGTAGGAATTTAATAAAGTACCACAATGCCATAGAATAACCATAAGTGTTTTAAAGCAATCATTTTAAATACAAGAAAAGGTTTGAATGCACCGGGGCTTGCCTTGGTTGGAGGATAAACAAACTCGGCTCGGATTCAACAAGAGAGAAAACCTCTTCACTAGAGGTATCCAACCCAACCAACGAACAATCTACACGATACAATGCCATGCTTAGATGGTGCTTGAATGATAAACATGATGCTTTGCAACACACAAATATGTAATTGAAAGATGAATAAAACTAGATTACAACCTTGAGTACAACTTCCCTTCATGAAGGAAAGCAAAACTAGGTTATAAAGCAAATTTAATTAAACCCTATTTATCTTGATTATCTAAGTTAATAATTACATTCAAAAGAACTGAGTAAACAACATCACATCAAGCATGTCCAACTTGTGGTTGTCACTGGACAAATGACCATTTGCATCAAATAATCCAAAATCACTCAAAACCTAAAGTCATTAGGGTTTCTAATCATTTTATAATTAATTATTCAATTATCCATGTACAAAAGTTCATCAAAAAATTCTCAAACTTTTTCTACAGCAAGGTAACAGTGTATAAAGGTCACACAAAAATTCTCAGAATTTTTGGAACAATAGACAGAGCATGAAAAATCATGGAAAACTCATTTTTCAATTACTTTGAGCATTTTACAGAATTAAAAATGTATTAAACAAGGTCATTTTATATTTTTCTTAAATACTACACATCACAGAGAGCATCCATAAATTTTTACAGAATTTAATTATGTACAGAAATAATCATACAAAAATAACAAAAGTCATTACTGTGCAAAACTGGAAAAAGGAAAAACCCTTCAACTCAGCCGCTGACAGCTGGGTCCCGCCCATCAGCGGCACAGAGGCAGAGCAGCGGCGTCGGTGACCAAAGAACACGGCGGCGCGTCACTGCCGGCGACCAAACGGCGCAACCAACACATGCGCTGGACTTTACGCGCTGCCCCGAACCCAACGAGGTATGATAGAGCCCCTTCTATCCCTCAGAAACGCCTCACCGGTGACGACGGCGGCGAGCCGAGCTTGGCCGCGCGTGCGCCGACGAGTACAGACGTGCGCCGGAACAACTAAGCACTGCGATGGACTCAGGAAACAACCACAAACCAAACACACAAAGAAAACGAGGCTATAACCTCCTCTGGTGACCTCGCCGACGGCAATGGCGGCAACCCGCACGCGGCCGCACATGCGCCGGCGAACACAGGTCGTAATCGGCTCAACCAACAACCCTAGCATGCTTAGCGGGCCCCAAACAACGCGAAGCGCACGCAAAACGAACCCAGAGCTAAACACAACACCCTCGTCGACGGCCATGGCGGACGGCGGGGATCTGCGCGACATGCGCCGGAGAAAATACGCACGCGCTCGTACAACCATCACCCAAACAAGACTCAGGACGGCTAGACGAAGCTAGCGCAAGACTCGGATAAGAAAATGATCAACTACAACGACCAGACGACGAACATACCGCCGAGCTGGCCATGAACCGCGGCGGTGCTCGTGGACAGAGCTCGACGGCTCGATTCAAGGATAACCGAGTGTGCGGAGAGTTCGAGGTGCTTACCTCGGTGGTGTAGCACTTGCTAGCGTGGCCGGAGATGAAGCAGAGACGTCTGGCGACGAAGACCGTGACGGCGGAGAAGATGAACAGGGTGGCAACTACGTCGTTCTCGGAGCTACGGTCCATCATTTGCAAAACGGAGAAGCCGACGATGATCAGTGAAGGATAAGAAAGACGAAACGAGAACCAGAAGAACAATGTGGCTCCTGTGTAGCCGATGCGACTGCGAACTAGAGTGGCGGCGCTCTCGCCGGAGCCGAGGAAGAGGACCTTGCGCCGGGCGATTCACGCGCTCGCAGCTTCAACCGACTGGTGCGAGAGGTGGGCTAGGTCAAGGCGAAAGCCATTGCAGTGGATTGGGAGTTTGGCAGGGGCTGGAATGCTCGCGCGAGCTCGACGACGATGGCGGTGACTCGGCGGAGTAGAGCAGATGACGGCGCGAGCGTGGAAAGAGGACAAGGGGAGCTCGTCGTCGCGTTTTAAAGATGGCAACACGACTGTGGTGATGCCATGCATCTGATGGGACACTCGTCCATGCCAGAAGTCGCACGGCGAGCTCGGCAGCAGGCCGGACAGGTGTCGGCGTCGAGCTTCACGTCGCCATGCAAGTGCTTGAGGAAAAGACTGAGCCGCCCCTGGTACTAATTTGCAAATTGCACAAGCTTCCAAGGGTTTTCATGAAAAACTTTGAATACCAAAGTTGCTCAAAATTTCATGATCTACATTTTTGTCAATACTCACATTTTCAAATTCGTCATAGAAATGAAAATGCATTTTTGAAAATTTTAAATCCTTTTTAAAAGGTTTACCCCCTTTTGAATTCCTCCAAAAACTTGAATAACACTTGAAAAAATGTCAACACAACAAATGCAATTCAAACAGAGCTCTACAACTTTGCTTAAACAACCATATGAAAATTCTTTTTAGATTTTTAAATTCATGTTTAGGGTTTAATCCACCCCCATGGGAATTAGGGTTTGGATTCAAATTTAAATTTTAGAATTTAAAAAGATGACCTACGTTCACAACATTGATCAAACATAAGCAAGTAAACTCATTTTAGTTCAATGCATATCTAGGTTTTCAAACAAATGAATGATGCTTAATGCATATGATGACTTGATCAATTTTTTTAATTAAGTGTTTAACACCAGGGGTGTTACACAACGTTGTCGCGTCGTCGCTGAGACTCAACACCCGATGGTCATCCTCGTCTTCCTCGTCGCTCAGCATCTCAAAAACCCCTGCCACCTCCTCGCACTGCTGCTGGTGCCATCGTTTGTGGCGGCGGTGTCGGCGCCTGGCTGAGCCGAGGCCAGGCGGTTGATGGCGTGTTGCTGCAGCTGAAGTCGAACACCACCAGGCTCCTCTCCAGCGCGCCGCACAAGAACGACCCACCAACGCCTCCAACGGCGGAGGAGAAGATGGCGTCGTCGTAGCGGCCGAAGTGGGCGCCTTCCCCGTGAACTTGCCGCGATGTGGAGGTCTGTAGAGGGGTTTCCACTGATGGAGTTAGCGGATGCTGGATCGGGTGCAGTATTCACCGGAGTTGCAAGAACAGACCAGAAAACGCCGTTGATCCAGAGCCTGCGTCGGTGGGATCCCACCAAGAAACCCAAAGAGACTGGGATCGATCGAAAGGGAACAATAAACCAATCCCGATCTGATAGCTAGAGGAAGGATTCAGAGCAAAGGGATCAAGGGAGAGGGGGATCAAAGAGGCGGGAGGGTAGGAGATGGCATATCGCCCAGTACTACTCAGAGCAAAGTTTTCCATGGAGCCAAAACTTTCCCTCCATCGAGAGGTACTGCAGTTGAAACCCGTGTAATCGTGGTGGATATCTTTGCAGCACCAGGATATCTTTTACTGTGATGGTGAAAAATTTGTTGGAGCCTCACAAGTCACGAGTTCGTTGTTTGCGGAGTTTCTTACTTTCTATTTCGGAAAAAGTCTATATAACCCCCTGAACTATAGGGGTGTGTCTAACCAAGGCCCCCAACTAAAATACCGTCTAATGGACACTCTAAAATTTTCGAAACCGGGCAATCAACCCCCTCGGCTGGTTTCGGACAGCGGTTTTGCTGACATGGCAGCTAGCCGGTCGACGGTTTTGACACGGTGGCGAACGACTCTTCGTTCCCTGTCACTGACCGGTGGCCCCCACCTACCATGGCTCGCGCCGGCCGCTCCCTCTATTTCTCCGTCCCCGTCTCCGTCTCTCCGCCTCTGTCTGTCTCCGTCTCTCTGCCTCAGGCTCTCCCGCCCCGCTCTCTGCTCTCTCTTCATCTATGGCGACGCGGGCGAGGTGGTGATGATCGATGGCGAGTAGCACTCATCGGCTTCGAGCTTCTCCTCCAGGTGCGTGTTGACATCTTATTGCACGGTTTGTAGCCATGATGAGTTCGGCTATGCTTAGCACGCACGGGTTTTGTGGGGGAAAATCGGGTTTTGTCTGCAAATGTTTGGTGTAGTGGCATTAGGGTTGATTCCGTGAAGAATGATGGTTGTAGGCAAGTAGTTTTGTCACGCGATTACACTGGTTGGATGTTTGTTCACGATATTTAGGGATTAGGGTTTTGTTCATGGTTTCGGTTAGAGTATATAGTGACAGTTTGATGTTCCTTAACTCATAGAGTTCTGGTTTTTGACGTTGCTAGGATGGCGAACATGGAGATGTTATGCATAAGGTTTCATTTTGGTGGTTGGTTTCAGAAAGTAGGGGCTCATTTGCACTATTTGGGTGGAGACATCGCAGAATCTTGGATTGATGTGGACAAGTTGTCATATTTTGAGATTAAGGGCCATTTGGAAGATCATTATAGGACAGAAAATGTCATCAGGATGTATTGGTTGAAGCCATACGTGGAGATGACACATGGACTGGTTATGTTGGTTGATGATGCATCTTATCAGGTGATGTTTGAGGCTCACATTCCTAATGCAACCTATCCAGAAGGTTTAAAGGTGGGCATCTACACAGAGAATGTGGCCACTGAGTTGGCTGCAGATAACATAAGGCCACCTACTGATGATGAATCAACTGATCAGGCAGTTGAAGCATCTTCAGACCATAGAGGTGATGAAGCAAATGCAGACAGTGAAGATGATGGAAATTCAGACATTGGAAGTGATGCAGCAAATACAGATAGGCGAATGTCTCTAATGGATGATAAGGACTACAAATCATTCATTGCATTCTACAAGTCTCCATCCAAGCCAATAGTTGGTGGTGCTGATGATAATGCATGGCATGGAGATGAGAGTGAAGAGAAAGGGAAGAATGTGTTGGATTCAAATGATGACAACTCTGAAACAGATGCATTAGATGAAGAGTATGTGCAGCCCCTGTCTGATGACAGTTCAGCAGAGGATGAAGAGGGACTACAAATGAGGAAGTTTGCTTATCAGATCAAAAGGAGGAATGCAGCAAAGAAGATTGGGATACATGGTAGTCAAGTTACCCCAATTGCAGCAGAAGATTTGGTTACAGAAGTCCCTAACCTTGATGAACCTGGGAGTCCATACATGGACTCAAGTGAAGAGTACTCTTATGGAGAAAACAGTGATGGAGAAAACAGTAAGGCTCCAGTTCCTGTGTTTGCTCTTGGTATGGCTTTCAGAGAAAAGAAACAGTTCAAGAAGGCACTATTAAAATATGGTTTGAAGACACATAGGCATCTTAGGTTTGACAAAGATGAGAAGACTAAGGTTAGGGCTTTTTGCACTTGGCCAGCATGCAGTTGGATGATTTATGGATCCAAAAGTAGCATATCAGATTGGTTCAAGGTGGTTACATTTGATGATAACCACACATGTGCTCCAAGAAGGGACAACAAGCTTGTCACTTTAAGCTTGATAGCCAAGCATTATTTTCAAGAAATCAAGGATAACCCAACATAGAAGGTAGGCTAGATTCAGAGCAGAGTTCAGACTGACTTTCTTGCAGATGTTTCTATTTCAAAGTGCAAAAGAGCAAAAGGTCTTGTGTTGCAGCAAGCTCTAGATGGGATGAAGGGAGAGTACAGTAGGGTGTTTGACTATCAACTTGAGCTCTTGAGGACCAATCCAGGAAGCACTGTTGTAGTTTGCCTAGATCCAAAAATAGAAGATAGGAAGGTGTTTAATAGATTCTATGTGTGCTTTGATGCCATGAAGAAAGGGTTTTTGGCTGGTTGCAGGAAAGTCATAGGGCTAGATGCATGTTGGTTCAAAGGTGCCCACAATGGCAATTTGTTGTGTGCAATTGGAAGAGATCCCAATAACCAGATGTATCCTATTGCATGGGCAGTTGTACCAATTGAGAACTATGACACATGGTACTGGTTCATTGGTCTGCTGCAGAAGGACTTAAACATTGGCAATCAAGGTGCTGATTGGGTTGTCATATCAGACCAGCAGAAGGGCTTGCTCAAGGCAGTCAAAGAATTGGTGCCAAATGCTGAGCATAGGATGTGTGCTAGGCACATTTATGCCAACTGGAAGAAGAAATATGCTGACAAGAAATTACAGAAGAAGTGGTGGAGATGTGCTAAGGCTTCTTGCAAGACCCTCTTCAACCTATACAGAGCCTACCTAGCTCAGGACACACCACAAGGGGCACAGGATATGATGAACACAGACCCTGAGCACTGGAGCAAAGCTTTTTTCAAGTTGGCAACAATTGTGACTCTGTGGATAACATGTGTGGGAGTTTTAATAACAGCATCATGCATGCAAGGTACTTCCTAGTGGTTTCTATGAATGAAGCTATCAGGAAGAAGCTCATGGTTAGAATTCAGGAGAACAGAAGCAAATCAGCTTACTGGATAGGAACCATATGCCCAAACATTTTCAACAAACTGAAGACCAACATTGAGAGATCTGGTTGTTGTATTGTTCTCTGGAATGGTGCCGATGGATTTGAGGTGCAAGAAAAAGAAGATAGGAAGTATGTAGTCAAGTTGAATGAGGGCACTTGTACTTGTAGATACTGGCAGTTGTCAGGGCTACCATGTTGTCATGCTATCAGCTGCATTTACAAGGCATCAAGGAAAATTGATGAGTTCATTGCTCCATGCTACTCAGTTGAAGCTTACAAGAGGACTTATGCTCATGTTCTCCAACCAATAGAAGGGCCTGCAAACTGACCAATAGCAAACATGCCAAGACCTAAGCCACCACACTATGTCAAGATGCCAGGAAGGCCAAAGACAGAAAGAAGAAGGGGACAAGGAGAAGAGCCTAAAGGGAAAAAATTTAGTAGAGTAGGTATCAAGATGAAGTGCAGACTATGTGTAAAATATGATCACAATGCTAGGAGGTGCCCCAAAAATCCTGAAGCTGGTAAGAAGGTCAATAGCCACATAAGAAGGGCCAAAACAAAGAAAAAAAGGGAGGCAGAGAGTGCACAACCAGGTGGTACAATTAGTAAGAGGACTAAAACTTCTACATAAAAGGTTAGTTGTGCATTATTTTACTTAGTTATGCATGGAACCAGTTAGCATATCATAGCTTACAAGTGTGTACTCAATGTTCAAACAGGGTGGACCAAGCCAAGCTGAGCCAAGCCATGCAACTTCTGGGAGCCAAGCTGAAAGACCAAGCCAAGCTAAGCCAAGCCATGTTGTTCCAATGAGCCAAGCTGGTGCATCAAGCCAAGCTGGTCCAAGGAGCCAAGCTGGTACCTTAAGCCATGCAGCTACAACCAGCCATGCAACTACTTCTACCCATGCTGATGCTTCTAGTAGCAAGACCAGCAGAGGAAGAGGAAGGGGAGGATACCAGAGTAGTAGTACCAACAGAGGAAGAGGAAGGAGGCTTCAACACCTCTTTGGGGACAACTATTGAACTAGTTGCATGGAAGAAGCGCTTATGTAATTATGTAGTGAACAATGCTTTTGTAATGGTCACACATGACAGTAGGCCATGCTGTTAGTGGGTAGAACTACATCACCTCTTTTGGGCATTCTAATGCCACTGTAATGTCCACTCTTTTGGATGTTTGCAACTGTAATGTCATTGACAATGCCCCACTGTAATGTCTACTCTACTGATGTAATGCCATGCTGATATGAATGCTTGATGTTTGCATTAGTACCAAATCTATGTGTATAAGTTGTATAGAGCCATCATTTCAATTATGTGTGTATAAGTGCATAGAGGCATCATTTCAACTGCTGGATGTCATTGCAAACAGATACTAGCATGACCAAACAGTTATGTTACAATGCTAGCATGACCAAACTGTCATTGCAAACAGATATGTTCAAATACTGGTATAGCACACAAAGCATCATTTCATTCACAATACTAGCATGACAGGTTGTCATGTTACATTACCAGCTGAAACAGTTCCAAACTAGAGCTAAAACAGGTTACATTACCAGCATTACATGATTCTTCCAAACCCTTTACCAAACAAGCAAAATGAGAGGGATTTGGATTGGAATCCACCAGGAACAGCACTTATACAAAACATCAAACCTAAAAGGAACCTAAACTAGTCACCTATTAGACCTACTAAGCTACTAGCTAAGTGCAGTTCCTTCATGCCTTCTTTCCTATCAGCATCACCACTACCAGCCCGATGAGAAGCAAGACACAAACCAGAACCAAAGCATCAATGCATTGGTCCTTGTTCTTGCACTTGACTTGCAATGCCTGCACTTCCAGAACCTTGGTGTTGAGTTGCTGCTGCTTCTCCTCCAAAAGCTTCTTCTTCTCCTCGACCTCCTTGTTCTGGGCCTCCAACTCTTCTTCATTCTTTGACACCACAGTCTTCTTCACCTCTAACTCTTCTTGTTTCTTCGCAACATCCTTCCTGAGTTCCCAAACTCCATCCCGGAGGTCCCTAAGCACCTCCTTGTACCATGCAGAGCATTCCTTGTTGGCCCAGCGGAAAAATCCACAATCAAGCTTACTCTGCAACTCATCGAAGAATGCATTCATCCAATTAGTATGAAAGATACCAAGAACAAGCAAAGGAGTGGGACAGAGGGGGTTTACCTTAGCCCTCCTGCACTTGTGGTACCTTCGCCCTGGCTGACCATTGCTCCACGAAATCCACTTGCACGCCTTCATCTTGCAGTCGCAAAGAACTGTGGGCTCGTACGCCAGCGGCCCAACACGGTATGACATCGGCGATCCAAGCCCGTCGTACCCCACGCCGCCACCGCCGCTGCAGCTCGAGCCCGATTGCGCACTCAACTGCGACATCGCACCACCGCTTCCACCACCCCAGGGCGCCGCCGAAACCCTAACAACCTTGAAGGCGTCGGACACGAAGAGAGCCGAGAGCAGGGGGGGTCAGACTGAAGCAGATAGACGGAGACGGAGAGAAAAGGGGAGGGGAGCGTCGGCGCGGGCCCTGGCAGGTGGGGGCCACCGGTCAGTGACAGGGAATGAAGAGTCATTTGCCACCGTGTCAAAACCGTCGACCGGCTGGCTGCCATGTCAGCAAAACCGCTGTCCAAAACCAGCCGAGGGGGTTGATTGCCCGGTTTCGGAAATTTTAGAGTGTCCTGAAGACTCCATGGTGATTTTGGTAATTGATGAAACCTAAGTACTAACCTAGCTCTAAGTGATTGAGTAGGTTTAGTACACTTATGGATGATGATGACAAGTGATGGAGCAAGCAAAGGTGGTGGAGACCTAAAGCTCACACTTAGAGAAGAAGGAAAGTGAAAAGTCCCTAAGCAATTCAAGGCAAAGGTATAAGCTAGGGATTTTCTTTTCATGGGCATAACACCAAGTGGGTGTGATCACATTTAGGTTAGACAACCGTACTATTAAGAGGGGAAATTCAAAAGTGATTGCGGTTTGTCAAGTGCCACTAGGTGTTATCTATATTGCATATGCATTTAGGACCTAGTGACATAACACCCTGCTTAAGTGACAAGTAAAACATGCCAAAACCTGCTCTCTAAAGTGTATACATAGTGGTTGGCATCTTGGAGCAAGGGTGAAGAAGAAAGAAACAAGTTTGGACAAGAATAGGGCACCGGACGCTGGTCAAAGCGTGACGGAGCGTCCGACGGCCAGACCCTAACTACGAATCAGTACAGACTTGGCGTCGGACGCTGCGGAGCGTCTATTGATGAGGCAATAGACGCGT
Source organism: Microstegium vimineum (assembly GCA_022036555.1). NCBI lineage: Eukaryota > Viridiplantae > Streptophyta > Magnoliopsida > Poales > Poaceae > Microstegium > Microstegium vimineum. The sequence goes on along the minus strand of CM039121.1, from coordinate 42,035,132 downwards.
CTGTTGGAAGATGGAGCTCTCTGGACCTCTCTGCTCAGAGCGTCGGACGCTGAGAAGCGTCTGTCGGTCAGGCGACAGACGCGTCCGACGAAAAGTGGAGCTCTCGGGTGCTCTCTGGTCCTTTCTGCTCGTGGCGACGGACGATCGCGATGGACTCTGAGGACTTTGCTGAGGAGCGTCCGTTGGTTGAAGAATTTCAAACACAGAGGCCAACGACTATTTCTGACAGGGCGTCGGACGCTGCGACGGAGCATCCGTCGCACCCATGAAGAGCGTCCGTCGCCAACTTAACAGCCCAACGGCTAGAAGACTTTGAGGGGAGTTATAAATATGTGTTGGCCGGCTTGGGGGGTTCTCTCTCGCACATTTGAACATCTTGAGACTCCTTTGAGCTGAGCAAACTCCCTCCCACTCATCTCTTGCTTGGTTAGTGAATTTCCAAAAGAGATTGAGTGATCCAAGTGCATTTCGCATATAGCTTGCATCTAGTGGCACTTGGGAGACGTTCTCGCTGTGGGTTTCTTGTTACTCTTGGTGATTGCCATCACCTAGACGGTTTGGAGCAGTGGAGGTGGTTCGAGAAGCTTGGTGATTGTGCTTCGTCGACTACAAGTGATTATAAGGGGTTCTTGTGCCTTCCCCGCGGGAGATCGCAATTGGCAACTCTAGTGGATTGTGCATGGCTTGTGTGAGCCTCATCTTGTGTTGGTTGTGCGGCACCCGGTGACGGATTTGGCGTGTGATGCCAATTAGCGCGTGAACCTCCAAGTGAGTGACTCGCCACAACGGGGACTAGCTAGTTGGCAAACTAGTGAACCTCGGAAGAAAAATCAAGTGTCAACCTATTGTCTCATTGTGATCGATTGGATTTCTTGGTGTTCACTTGATTGGTTCATCCACTACTCTCCACGGCGGTATAATCCTACTAGCTCACTCTTGCCTTTACTTAGTAGAGATATTAGTTTGTGCTAGTTAGCTCTCTAGCTTGTAGCTTATTAGCTTGTGTAGGAGTTGTGTGATCCTAGAGCTATTAGGATAGAAATTGTGAATAGGTGGCTTCGCTTAACCCTCTAGGCTAGCTCAAAACTTGCTTCGTTTCTTAGTTATCTAACTTTGTTGTTGAGGTTTCTTTGTAGAAAATTTTATTAGGCTATTCATCCCCCCTCTAGCCATCTCATAGGACCTTTCAAGTGGTATCGGAGCTTGGACACCGTTGATTTGAGGCTTAACAACCTACGGTGTGAAGATGGCTCATATCAACAACATGAAGAAACCACCAAAGTTTGATGGCACAAACTATGGCTATTGGAAAGTCAAGATGACCGCTCATATCAAGTCAATTAGCCGGAAGGTGTGGCTTGTGGTGGACAAGAAGTTTGAAGTGGCAAATGAGGAAGCTCCGACCGCGGCCGAAGAAGAGAAGTTGCAACACAATGGCATTGCTCTTAGTGCTATTCATGAGGCTCTTGATGAGAAGGTGTTTGAGCAAATCAAAAATCTAGAGAGTGCTCATGAGGCTTGGAAGAAGCTTGAGGAATCATTTGAATGCACTCAAGCCGTCAAAAGTGCAAAGTCATACATCCTCAAAGAAAAGTTTGCAAGTTTCAAGATGAAGGATGATGAGAATGTGACGGAGATGTTTCATAGGCTACAAGTGCTAGTCAATGATCTCACGGCCCTTGGTGAGAAGGTTGAGGACAAGGACTTCTCCCACAAATTCTTGAGAAGTCTCCCATCTCGGTTTGAGACCCTTGTGACCTTGATTGTGAGAGGTGGATTGGACACCGTGACTCCTAATCAAGTCTTGGGAGATATGATGACACAAGATGCTTATTGGGACAATAAAGAAGAAGATGTCAAGAAAGAAGAAAAGAAAGAAGAGAAGAAGAAGAGCATAGCTTTCAAAGCTACTTCATCACACAAGAACAAGGGCAAAGCAAAAATTGAAGAATCGAGTGATGATGAAGACTCAAGTGCTAGTGGTGTGGATGAAGAAGAAATGGCTCTCTTTGTGAGGAGATTTGGCAAGTTTATGAAGAAGAAGGGCTACCGGGCTAGAAGAAAGAAGACCTCTTCCAAGAACTATGATGAGCCAAGAAAGTGCTTCAAGTGTGGAAGTTTTGATCATCTCATTGCTCATTGTCCATACAATAGTGACAAGGATGATGATGATCACAAGAAGAGAGACAAGAAAGAGAAGAAGCCCATCTTTGACAAGAAGAAGAAGGGGTATTCTCACATAGTGACATGGGATAGTGACTCTTCTTGTGGTGAGGATGAAGATAATGAAAAGAAGACATCCACCAAGAAGAAGGCTTTTGCTAGTATTGCTATGAAGGACAAGATCTCACTATTTGACACTCCATCATCATGCTTCATGGCTATGTCCACTAAGGTACTTTCTCATGATGAGAGTGAGAGTGAAAGTGAGAGTGAGAGTGAGGATGAGGGTCCCTCCAAGGAGGAACTCATAGACATGCTTGAACAAGCTAAGGATTACATTGACAAGAAGAGGAAGGAATGCAAGGAATTGCGCAAGGCCAATGAGGCTCTTGAGCAAAACCTTGATGAGGTCGTAGCATCTCATGAGAGGCTAATGGAAGCCCATGAGAAGCTAGAGAAGTCTCACTCTAAGCTTGAAAGAGCTCATTCCTCCTTCCTTGACCAAAGTAAGAAGGAGGTTGTTCAAACATGCAACATGGGGGTAACTTGTGATATTCTTGATGAATCTTTTTATACTCTTATTGTTGTTGCTCCCACTAACCCCTCTTGTAGCACTACTACTTCCATTCCATCTACTAGTGATGATTTCACTTGTGATGCCTCACTAATGGTTGAAAATGAAACCCTCAAGAAGGAGGTTACAAAGCTCAATCACTCCTTAGCTAAGGCTTATGGAGGTAAGGACCGCTTGCTGATGTGCTTGGGTAGCCAAAGAGCATCTCTCTACAAAGAGGGATTGGGCTATACCCCCAAGAAAGACAAGGCCGCTTTTGCCTCTCACAAGACTTGTTTTGTGAAGGAAACTAGTAGATATTGCAAAAGTTGCAAGCAAGTTAGTCACCTAGAGCAACAATGCAAGAACAACAAGCCCAAGGAAGATGTATCCTCCATTAGAGTTGATTCACTCTATGTCCTTTCCAAGGGTACTAATGGAGTTCATGCCAAGTTTGTTGGTGCACCATGGATGACTACTAAGAAATCCATTTGGGTACCAAAATCCTTGGTAACTAACCTTGGAGGACCCAAGCAAGTTTGGGTACCTAAAAAGAATTGATTTCTCTTGTAGGTTAATTACAAAGTTGGAGGAAGGCATTGGGTACTTGATAGTAGGTGCACTCAATACATGACCGGTGATGGAAGGATGTTCAACTCAATCAACCAAGATAGTGATCATGGTTTTGATAGTATCACTTTCGGTGATAATGGAAAAGGCAAGGTGAAAGGGCTTGGAAATATTGTTATCTCCAATGATCTTAGCATTAGCAATGTGCTTCTAGTGGAAAGGCTTGAGTTCAATCTATTATCGATTGTCCAATTGTGTGATCTCGGTTTCAAATGCATATTTAGTGTGGAGGATGTGGAAATCATTAGTGTAGATGGGTCAAATATGATCTTCAAGGGATTTCGGTATGAGAACCTCTATCTTGTGGATTTCAATGCTAGTGAGACCCAACTCTCAACATGTCTCATCACCAAATCTAGCATGGGTTGGCTATGGCATAGAAGGCTTGGTCATGTCGGTATGAAGCAATTGAACAAGCTAGTCAAGCATGATCTAGTGAGAGGCTTGAAGAATGTTACATTTGAGAAGGACAAGCTATGTAGCTCATGTCAAGCTGGCAAGCAAGTTGGAAACACTCATCCAAAGAAGAGCATCATGAGTACAAGCAAAGCTTTTGAGTTATTGCACATGGATCTCTTTGGACCAACTACTTATGCAAGCATTGGTGGAAACAAGTATGGATTTGTGATAGTGGATGACTTCACAAGATACACATAGGTATTCTTCTTGAGTGACAAGAGTGACACATTTGATATCTTCAAGTCATTTGTCAAGAGGTGCCAAAATGAGTTTGAAACAACTATCAAGAGAGTTAGAAGTGACAATGGGAGTGAGTTCAATAATACAAGAGTTGATGAACTTTGTGATGACTTTGGAATCAACCATCAATTCTCTTCAAAGTACACTCCTCAATCCAATGGGATAGTTGAAAGGAAGAATAGAACCTTGATTGACATGGCAAGATCAATGTTGAGTGAATACAATGTTAGTCATTCCTTTTGGGCCGAAGCTATCAACACGGCTTGCTACTCTAGCAACCGTCTCTATTGTCATGAAATGCTTGAGAAGACTCCATATGAGCTATTGAATAGAAGAAAGCCAAATATTGCTTACTTTCGAGTATTTGGGTGTAAATGCTATATCTTGAAGACAGGCACAAGATTAAGCAAGTTTGAAAATAAATGTGATGAGGGCTTTCTACTTGGCTACTCTACATCAAGCAAGGATTATAGAGTATGGAACTTGTCTAGTGGAATACTTGAGGAAGTGCATGATGTGGAATTTGATGAAACACAAGGCTCTCAAGATGAACAAGAAAACTTGGATGATATAAGAGGTGACAAGTTGGTCAATGCAATGAAAGATATGAACATTGGTGATATTAGACCAAGACAAGATGAAGATGAAGATGAAGATCAAGTGATTATTCCTACCAATGAAGAAGCTAGTGGCTCTCCAACTCAAGATCAAGCTAGTACTAGTGAAGCTCAAGTGCAAGATCAACATCAAGCAAGTCCATCACATCTCAACCGAATGTGCAAGATTCTCACATGCAAATGCTTCAACCTACCAATATTGCAAGAGATCATCCTCTAGATCAAGTGATTGGTGGCAACCTACCAATATTGCAAGAGATCATCCTCTAGATCAAGTGATTGGTGGCATTCAAAGTGGAGTTCAAAAAAGATCAAGATTGGCTTCATTTTGTGAGCATTATTCTTTTGTCTCATCATTTGAGCCAACCAAGATTGATGAAGCTTTGAAGGATGTAGATTAGATAAATGCTATGCATGAAGAGCTTAACAACTTCACAAGAAATCAAGTTTGGGAATTAGTGGATAGACCAAAGAATCATAATGTGATTGGAACCAAATGGGTATTCAAGAACAAGCAAGATCAAGATGGAATAGTGATGAGGAACAAAGCAAGACTAGTTGCACAAGGGTACACTCAAGTTGAGGGTCTTGACTTTGGAGAAACCTATGCACTGGTGGCAAGATTAGAGGAAATTAGAATCTTATTGGCCTATGCTTGTGCTCACAACATCAAGCTCTATCAAATGGATGTGAAGAGTGCTTTTCTCAATGGGTACATCAATGAGGAAGTGTATGTTGAGCAACCACCCGGATTTGAAGATACAAAGAAGCCCAACCATGTTTACAAGCCCAAGAAAGCTCTCTATGGATTGAAGCAAGCACCTAGAGCATGGTATGAGAGATTGAGAAGTTTTCTCCTCTCTAAGGGATTCAAAATTGGTTTGGTTGACACCACCCTATTCACTAAGAAGATTGGAAGTGACTTGTTTATCTTGCAAATCTATGTGGATGACATTATCTTTGGGTCTACAAATCAAGATTTTTGTGAAGAGTTTGGGGAGATGATGGCAAATGAATTTGAAATGTCAATGATTGGTGAACTTAGTTACTTCCTCGGACTACTAATCAAGCAAATGAAGAGTGGTACATTTGTGAGTCAAGGCAAGTACATCAAGGATATGATCAAGAAGTTTGGGTTAGAAGAGGCTAAAGGCATTAGTACTCCAATGGGGACTAATGGACATTTGGATAATGATACAAGTGTCATAATGGTTGATCAAACGCTATATCGGTCAATGATTGGAAGTCTACTCTATGTGACCGCATCAAGACCGGATGTCATGTTTAGTGTATGCATGTGTGCTAGATTTTAAGCATCTCCTAGAGAGAGTCATTTGAAGGCCACAAATAGGATATTGAGATATTTGAAGCATACACAAGATGTTAGATTATGGTTTTCCAAGGGGTCAAGATTTGAATTGGTTGGATATTCAGACTCCGATTATGCGGGATGCAAGGTTGATAGAAAGAGCACTAGTGGAACATGTCAACTATTGGGAAGATCACTAGTATCATGGTCATCCAAGAAGCAAAATAGTGTGGCACTCTCTACCGCCGAAGCCGAATACATTAGTGCAGGGAGTTGTTGTGCACAACTACTTTGGATGAAGGCCACATTGAATGATTATGGAATCAAATTCAAGAAGGTTCCTTTGCTATGTGACAATGAAAGTGCGGTGAAGCTTACAAGCAATCCCATCCAACACTCTAGAACAAAGCACATAGATGTGAGACACCATTTCATAAGAGATCATCAACAAAAGGGTGACATTTACATTGAAAATGTGGGCACCGATGATCAATTAGCCGACATATTCACCAAGCCACTTGATGAGAAGAGGTTTTGCAAGTTAAGGAATGAGTTGAATATCTTAGATTTCTCCAACATGAGTTGATGCACCTCCACTTATATGACATGCCTCTACTCCAAGAAAGCAAGGTACAATTGATTGACATATGCATTCATCTTTTTCTAGACTTGTGTAGAGCATATATGCATCACCTTTGTCTAAATTAGGCTCATTCATTATAAAACAAAATCTATTTGGATGAACATATGCTATCACTATTGCTTCTATGTTTTGTATGATCTAGTGATAACATATGGCATGTTGATAAGCTTGCAACCTCATATGTTTAGTCTAGAACATTTGCTCTTGTATTTAACCAACATGGATAAGATAACCATTGTAAGATGTGTGAATAAGCTTGTCCATAGTTTAAACCGTGTTAAATATATAGGACAAGTGGTCTAGATTAAATCTAAGTTTGATTATCATACATCATTTTCTAAATTGACTTGATGAAACTTTAATAAGTGAACCCTTTGTGGTAATGTATGACAAAGGGGGAGAGAAGTGTAATAAAATATGAAAAGACAAAGGGGGAGACAAAGGGGAGACAAAGGGGGAGATTTTGATTGGAAAATGAAAAATTAAAATTTGAGAACACAAGTAGGAGGAGCAAGCCTATGAACAAGTTGTTGCATTTGGATGTGCATTCACACATATGCTTGCTTGCATTGTACTTCATTCAAAATAACATGCTTGTGTGGTTCATGCCTAGTTATAATCTTGATGATTTGATCACTAGCATGAATAGGTGTTACTAGAAACCCAGAGCTTTATATGTTTTTACAATTGGTATCGAGCTAACCATGTTGCTAAGGGATGAATGAATGGCGCACTTCGATTGGTATCATGCTTCAAAGGTCCATCTCTTATACCTTAGCATCATGTCATAGTTTGCTAGTTGTTCACCCCTCCAAAAGTTCTATCTAAGCATATGCGCAAAGCTTTGACTCATATTCATAGAGGTGCACATATGTAGGGGGAGTAAACACTATCAAACCAACTTTGAAATGATTGTCCACTTCTTCTAAATTGGTATCTTGCTTGGACAAGCATTTCAAGTTGAAATCAAAATCATATTTCATATCTTTATATTGGGTTGTCATCAATTACCAAAAAGGGGGAGATTGAAGACTTCATGGTGATTTTGTAATTGATGAAACCTAAGTACTAACCTAGCTCTAAGTGATTGAGTAGGTTTAGTACACTTATGGATGATGATGACAAGTGATGGAGCAAGCAAAGGTGGTGGAGACCTAAAGCTCACACTTGGAGAAGAAGAAAAGTGAAAAGTCCCTAAGCAACTCAAGGCAAAGGTATAATCTAGGGATTTTCTTTTCATGGTCAAGACACCAAGTGGGTGTGATCACATTTAGGTTAGACAACTGTACTATTAAGAGGGGAAATTCAAAAGTGATTGCGGTTTGTCAAGTGCCACTAGGTGTTATCTATATTGCATATGCATTTAGGACCTAGTGACATAACACCCTGCTTAAGTAACAAGTAAAACATGCCAAAACCTGCTCTCTAAAGTGTATACTTAGTGGTTGCCATCTTGGAGCAAGGGTGAAGAAGAAAGCAACAAGTTTGGACAAGAATAGGGCACCGGACGGTGGCGCCGGACACTGGTCAAAGCGCGACGGAGCGTCCGACGGGCAGACCCTAACTACGGATCAGTACAGACTTGGCGTCGGACGTTGCGGAGCGTCTATCGATGAGGCGACAGACGCGTCCGTCGGAAGATGGAGCTCTCTGGACCTCTCTGCTCAGAGCGTCAGATGCTGAGAAGCGTCTGTCGGTCAGGCGACGGACGCGTCCGACGAAAAGTGGAGCTCTCAGGTGCTCTCTGGTCCTTTCTGCTCGCGGCGACGGACAATCGTGACGGACTCTGAGTACTTTGCTGAGGAGCGTCCGTTGGTTGAAGAATTTCAAAGACAGAGGCCAGCGGCTAATTCTGACAGGGCGTCGGACGCTGCGACGGAGCATCCGTCGCACCCATGAAGAGCGTCCGTCGCCAACTTAACAGCCCAACGGCTAGAAGACTTTGAGGGGAGTTATAAATATGTGTTGGCCGGCTTGGGGGGTTCTCTCTCGCACATTTGAACATCTTGAGACTCCTTTGAGCTGAGAAAACTCCCTCCCACTCATCTCTTGCTTGGTTAGTGAATTTCCAAAAGAGATTGAGTGATCCAAGTGCATTTCGCATATAGCTTGCATCTAGTGGCACTTGGGAGACGTTCTCGCTGTGGGTTTCTTGTTACTCTTGGTGATTGCCATCACCTAGACGGTTTGGAGCAGTGGAGGTGGTTCGAGAAGCTTGGTGATTGTGCTTCGTCGACTACAAGTGATTATAAGGGGTTCTTGTGCCTTCCCCGCGGGAGATCGCAATTGGCAACTCTAGTGGATTGTGCATGGCTTGTGTGAGCCTCATCTTGTGTTGGTTGTGCGGCACCCGGTGACGGATTTGGCGTGTGATGCCAATTAGCGCGTGAACCTCCAAGTGAGTGACTCGCCACAACGGGGACTAGCTAGTTGGCAAACTAGTGAACCTCGGAAGAAAAATCAAGTGTCAACCTATTGTCTCATTGTGATCGATTGGATTTCTTGGTGTTCACTTGATTGGTTCATCCACTACTCTCCACGGCGGTATAATCCTACTAGCTCACTCTTGCCTTTACTTAGTAGAGATATTAGTTTGTGCTAGTTAGCTCTCTAGCTTGTAGCTTATTAGCTTGTGTAGGAGTTGTGTGATACTAGAGCTATTAGGATAGAAATTGTGAATAGGTGGCTTCGCTTAACCCTCTAGGCTAGCGCAAAACTTGCTTCGTTTCTTAGTTATCTAACTTTGTTGTTGAGGTTTCTTTGTAGAAAATTTTATTAGGCTATTCACCCCCCCCCCCTCTAGGCATCGCATAGGACCTTTCATGTCCATTAGACGGTTTTTTAGTTGGGGGTCTTGGTTAGACACACCCCTATAATTCAGGGGGTTATATAGACTTTTTCCTTTCTGTTTCTGTCCTGCTAGCCTCCTGAGTAGCTAGTGTTTTTTTAGTGTGTGTGCGTGCGTGTTTGTGCGCGCGCGAGCGCGCCTCTAAGTAGCTAGTTGCTTGCTTACTGTAAATGTTACAAAGGAGGGGAGCCAATGATGAAGCCCATGGCCTATTTTGGACATCGCCGAAGGAAGAGTATATTCTTGTGAATTTCTAGGGAAAGCCACAACCAAAGCGGCTCCAAGTATGTATTTTTGTTGGAGAGATCGTTTGGCCGTTTTTTGGCTGATAAGCTACGGCTGATATTGTTTTGGCAATTTTTCTGTGAGACAAAAACACTGTTTCGGTGACTGATAAGCCAAACGAACAGGGCTTTGTCCTGTTTGTTCCAAAAACGGATTTACTGATTTAGGCAGTTCTTTAGCAAATCTCTTAAGATGCTCAGCTCTCCCAGGTTATTTTTTTGTGACGTTTTTATTTATACACCTAGAATAAGTATTTATACTACAAAAGCTCTCCCGCCTCCCTCCTTAATTTTTTACACATCTATTCATACACCTAGAACAAATATTTATGCTATATATAAACATAATTGTTTGGATACATGGAGTGGGACATGCATCACCAAATCATACTCGGCCTTTTTGGCGTGTTTTTTGGAAGTGCATGACAGGTTGCTATTTTCTATCTAACTAAGTAAAATGAAAGATCCTCCCATAAGCTACCTTTCACAATCTAAGATGGACATAAAGTACTCCCTCCTCTAATACAACACATTCTAAAAAAGTTAGAACAACTAAAGGAATATTCAAATGGCGCATGTACTCATAGATTAAACCCAATTAAAAGTTCCTCAAATTATGATTTTTTTAACATAATTTGTTAAACTTGAAATGGGCACTGCATATAATGTCTTATATTTCATTACAAATTTTCACGATGGATGGAGTAGACTTTTTCAAGCGTAGAATCCGTTAAGTCCGGTCGGGCCAAGCAAAACGGCCTAAGCCCAACACAGGCACAATGCCAAGGCATCTCCGAAAGTCTTTTAACTCTTCTTATCATTTTTTGAGAGCCATTTAAACAAAAATCATTTACCCATATCTTTTCACCCCTCAGCAGTTAATCTATATCCTATGTACACCATAGAGAGCTAGCATGTTCATCAATCTTTGACTAGCAACAAATCTAGAATAGAAAATAACAATATTTGGAAATCCAATTAAAAAAGCTACTGAATGACATTTTTTTCACCAAAATCTTTCCTACCAACAAGCAAGAATAATGTTAATACTTATGGCTAGCGTCCACTCAACCGATTTCATGTCAAGTTATGCTATTTCTTAGGTAAGTTTGGTTTTTCTATATTGTTTCAGATTCTGAGTAAAAAGTTACAACACACGATCGGTCCAGTAGTTGTTGTAAGACCAGTCTCAATAGAGTTTGATCTAAGTTTCATGGACATTAAATATGCTGATATGACAATGTATTAATGAAGAGAGGTGACGAGAGTTTCATAAAACTAAAGAGAGTTTCATGGGGATGAAACTCCTCTACACTGTTTCTAAAATTTAGTTGCATTAGAAACATATGTCATAAAATTCCCATTGAGAATGACCTAAGTCAAAAATATGACCCCGAGCGCACCCGATGTACTAAATCAGGTTGTTTTGGGCAGTTTAGGTTGGTTCATCTGAAGACCCGCAATCAGGTTCTAACAGACCATATTCCCGTACACATGTCACCATCCCTGAACACCGTTGATTCGAAGTAAACAAAGAAACTGGATGCATAAGTTATCTTCAGCGCTCCAGCATTGCTAGTCTACTAGGGGAGGCGGGGCGTAACTGTGACATATACAGCCCAAAATATAAACACCTTTTTTAGGATGATAGCAATGCCCATAGCCATAGGTACACGATCTGAAGTCTGATGTCTGAACCTATCATATCCAAAGTGGAAGCCTCGGCTCTATCTTTCTTCGCTCTTTAATTTTCTAATCAACGTTGCAGCGGTAAACAGAGCTTCTTTCTCGAATGGTGATAACTGGATATTCCTGCAGACAACATAAATCATCGATATAAAGTTCAGATTATTTTTTGGAGACTTCCTGGTTGTAGAAACATGATGGTTGCTACATTGTATGATGTTAGAAAAAATAAAATACTCACGGGCTAGCTTTTCTGATATTTTGAAAAGCAGATATGAAGTTGGAAGATATCTCTTGGAGAGTAGCAGTAGAATTGCTAGTGACATCTTGAACAGAAAGGCACACCTGAAAATATATGTAATAAAACTGAGTAGGTCGAATGTAGTAGCTGGAAATGTATCAAAAGAACATAAGCAGCAAATTAGGAACATCAAACACAGGGGTTTAAGTTAACAGCTCCAAGTTTATCAATAATACTTGGATTGCATTCTTGAATTAAAAGTTGAAAGATGTGCTATACATATTATCGCTGGACTTAACACGGTATCATCATTAAAAATGAAATATAAATGGTACCAACAAAGGAAGGGATTTGCTAAATAATGTCATTGCAGACACTGTTTATATGGGTAGCTGAAATGCTGGTTTTGCCCTCATGTTATTTTGGAAGTCACCAGAAAATTCACTGCAGAAGTGCAGAGGCATTCAGGACCATGCCAATGGTTAAGTGGCTCACAATCTAGGAGATGTTCACAGCAATGGGCTGGTTGTAGAGGGGCCGCACCGGTGACAGAACTGGAGAAAGAGTGTTCATGCTATTTATATATAAAAGCTAAGAGACATTCAAGGGAAAAAATATTTTACAAAATAAAGATGACAACATCATCCTGCAAGTTCAAGTTATCTCAGCTTGTTTGTCATGTCATGGACTTAATTTTCCCCATATTCTATGTTATGTAAAAGGAAGTGCCAGCAAGACACAATTATGGTTCATTTGGATGAGTTTGGGGTATAACAAATCCCCCCTGATTGGCAGGTAACTTAGGTGGCGATCATTTATCTAGAATAATTAGGTCATTGGAGCAATCTGCAAAAACTATTTCCAGGGAAGTGCATTGACAGGTAACTTGGACTGCTAAGATGAATCTGCAAAAACAACTGTGCACACTAGCACCATCACAAGAGTACAAATGAGCATCCGTGACAGGACATACTACCATTTGCACAAGCTGTAGCTTGCAGGTCACAAAATAAAAATGCTTACAATATCTTGTATATCCAAGTATCACCTATAAATCTATTTCCAGGGAAGTGCATTGGCACATAATTTCTTGATTCTTAGTCTACAAGGTAATATTCAGTGCCTTTAAGTTCTGCAGTCAATCTGCTTTGGCATGCATCATAATCTAATTCAAGACATGATTTAAAAAAAAAATCAAGAAGGAACAGTAGAAGTCTTTGTAACCTGGTAAGCATGTGTTAAGAGAAGCTGAGCAATTTCTGCACCCATCTTTTTGACAATAGCTTTTGCGCTTGTGGCTGTCAAAAAGAAACTCAGAACACTTTCTAGTTTCAAATCTTCTTGTGAATTATCAGATCTTCGAGTACGGACTGCGCCCTGCGAAGAAAAGGAGGGAAGAAACAGCATGTATGATTTTATGGTCACTCAAAGGAAATTTGGAATGGAAGTTAACAAGCAAAATGAGGGAATAAACAGCACGTATGATTTCATGGTCACTCAAAGGAAATTTGGAATGGATGTTAACAAGCATAAGTACCAGTCACAATTGCACATCTTGAAGCAACATGATAATACTAGAAATTTTAACTTAATTTTATGTATGTATTTGTAAGTTGTAACAAATATAAGCCTATCAACACAAATTACTAATGAATCAACAATAAGTATGAAAGCTGCTGGTTCAGAGCCGGGCTGACAGCTCATACTAATAACCCTACAAGAGGCCAGCATAAGCTGCAATAATCAACTCATTTTCATCTTAATCAGATTTTTTTAAAGAAATACCGTCTTTGGAACAAGTGAGGTCATTGAAGAGTAAATTTAGAATACCTTGCCACAGTATTTTGAAAAGTACTGCAGAATAATCTCCAATTTCCACTTCCCTTCCACAAAGGCCTGTTATAGTTATTCAAGGAATTATTTGTCTACAATTAAAAGTGCAAGAACAAGCTTCTAAACAATCACAGTAAAATGAGCAATTGAAACAGATGTGGAGTTAACAGCATTGCTTTCTATTTACTTTTATAAATTTGCTTTTCTTCAGAACGCACTGTAGAAGAGTTGAAGCTAAGATTTCTGACACCAAAGATCTTCTGTGTATAGAGTTAATAAACTCTTTTTCTCGAACATAGAGTTAATAAACACTCAAGCTAACCTGATGACGACAGCTACTCTTTGGTCTGAAATGTTTAATTTCACTAAGGCCTAATTTGGAAGCAAGGGGCAGGTAAACCTAGGGATGGCAAGTGACTAACTAAAATGACAAACATGGATTGCATACTCCGGGAAAAGTTCGGGATCCCAGGGGGATTGGAGTTTCAAAACTAGCCTACTAACACTGACCAATCAAGCCATATGCTTCCCATTAGCAAAAAAATAGCTAGCAGTAAACTTGAAACTGTGCATAGGGGTTTACAAGAAGCAATTGATGCATAACCAATCAATCTTTTTATGGAAGTTCCAACACAAAAACATGATTACATGAACAAAGGAATTAAGATATTTGTACAAGAAAAACAGTGGTCGAGAGATGGCAATGAGCTGCAATTACCAATAGAAATGGGGATAAATAACTGCTGTTGTAAGTTAGCTCATCCAAAATAATTTCCATGATAGGGTTTCTACAAAGAAGGAAATAGAATGTCAATACTTAACAATTAACGGCACCTTCAGCTCAAAAAACATTGGCTCACCTGTACCCATCAGCTCTTGAAGTTAGCCCTAATGTGTCTGCTTCTTTCCTGATCAAGTCAAGTTTCATAACCTATATAAGAAAGATGGTTAGCACTAGAGTACTAGACTATAACAAGGTATAGGCATCACCAAATTCCGAACACTAACCATCACAAATAATTTCCTGAGAGATACAAGTGTCCTTTCTGACTCAAAGGATGAATAGTTTAGGGAGAAATCGTGATCAGATGTTGATTTTGCTTCTCTTTCAGAAGGTACGATGTCTTCATCTTCATCTTTAGCTTCAGGGTGATACTGGTTGAGTAGAATATACATGCAGTTCTTCACGAAAGATTTGAACACGAGCTTTCGTGATCCCTGTTAATAATTATCGACAAAAATTTCATCACTGTCACAAATTAAAATTACACAAGAAGGCACATTAGTGACATGTAACTCGAACAAAAACCACATGTCCAGATAAAACCTCTTTAAATAAAAAAAGAAAGTTCAAGTCCATGCAAACAGAGCAAAGAAAAATAGTGCACTTTTTTGTAATTGATGTAGTCATACCAGAAGCATATTTAAGAGAGACTCTCTGAAAATCACCCAATCTTGTGACTCTGTAACACAATCAGAAAACTGATAAGACATCCCTTTCACTGTGCAGAACTGTGCAGACAAGCCACGAGATAAACACGGTTTGTGAGATAAATAACAAGGTTTGTGAGTAGTTTACCTTTGTATGCAACATGGCGAGGCACAAAATCTGCTTCAAGTGTGTTAACAAGATACTGGAACAGCATCATATTCTCGATAGCCTAGGTCACAAAACAGAAATGAACTCAAATTTTAAGCCCAAAGGCAAATAATCAGATAAATCAGCAAAATGCAATGAAAGAGATAAAACTGATTACTTTGTAGGCTCATCCATGAAATGCAACGAAGAGATAAACAGATTACTTTCTAGACCCGACCATGAAATGCAATAGTCAAACAGATAGATCTAGTGAATAGAACCTAATTTCAGCTGTCACATAGATGCAAAGATTAGCTTACTTTGATTAACAAAAACAATAAAAATATAAGCCTCTCATGTTACAGGCAAAGGTTGGTGTAACTTTCGCCGAAAACCAAACAGGAAAACTAATGCAGACATGTGATATAATCCCTTTATTATTTATTCTTCTGAGTAGTCTAACTAGCATCACTCACATGATTATGAACAATCCAGAACAGATCCTAAGGATCAGAAATCAAAGCAGGTGAAGGGAAAAACAAAATCAATCAATAAAGTGTGCGGAGAAGGGGCTGTAACAGGGTTACAGGGGGGAGAGGGAGGGGGGTCATTAACCAAATTACTGTGTCAAATGACTCAAATAAATAAAACAAACAATTTGATATTCAATGGTCAGTTGAACAAGCATGGCATTTATGATACTTTAGGAAACCATAACAATATAATATTAATCAAGAAACAGCTTGCAAACATCTTTGAGAAGCTAAAACATCATGATGTTACCTTAATTCTATCATTATCATCCATGGAATTTGTTGGTTCCACAATGGCCTCAATCAGCAACGAGAATCTCTTGGGAAGGTCAAAACAGAGTCAGATATTTTCAATCCACAACCAAGAAAATTTGACGAAGTCAAGTACATTGGTCCAATGTACTTACAGCAACTATTGCCTAAAGTCTAAACACACAAGGGAAGTAATTTAGAGTAAGGTAACAGCCCAAATGGCAACAATACTCCTTAATCCCTACTTAATAGTATCAGCTAGAAGTAACGCTTACCACATAAGTCAAAAGGGTCTACAAGCTTTTCTGAAAAATATATATCAAAAAGTCCTAAAGAGAACAGGGGCCACAAGGGAAAAGAACAGCCTAAATGAAAAACTCAAAAAGCCGTAGCCCACGTAATAAGGAATACATTTTGGCCCAACAAGGATCCGAATAATCACAATGGATATTTAATCACTACTAAACAGACTTCGAAAAGATGAATTATTATTTACAACATAAGAACATTATATGTAATGTCAGCTTACTGAAGGATCAAATAGGTGATCTGAGCTCTTCACGTTTCCCCCAATCTCACTACTAACAGCACCATTGCCAAAGAGAAAAGGTAACCAGGACTGTATAGAATGAGAAAATGTTTGTGTTAGAAGTTCAATATAATACACGACAGTTTCATGAAGAGAGTGTTTTATGAAATTATTATATTATCTTTATATTAACTTATTTGTTTACCTCTTTAACTACCACCAAAGATTGGTGTCCACCAGAATCTGTCACATATGTTCTTGGATATTGCTGCAAGGGGAAAAGAAAAAATCACACATGAAGTGAGATACTTTCTGGTAGGAATTTTGTATCTAAGAGACTAAAACAATCAATAAAGCTCCCCTAAACCCCAAACAGAAAATGAAAGGGTGGTAGACTGAAATTCAGTTGTGCCAATAAACAAAAGAAATGTTGAAGTATCACTAAAATAGCACATTGGCATTGTATATTGTTGAATTGCCAAGATCAATCAACAGATAAAGGGGCAACGGAAGAAGGAATGATTGAACTTGCACTCAAGTGGCAGACAGATGGAGGAAATGGTAAGGAACGCTTTACCTTGCCCAATTCTGTTAAGAGATGGAAACTTGCCACAGCAAGCTCCAGAGAGCTACTGTTTCTAAGAATCTGGAAAACACCGTTGTACATTCTCCTGGCAGAAGGGCAAAAAATCACATGAAAGTGCACCATGACAATAACTGTTCAAAATAACTTATGGCCACATTAATACAACAGTTTCACAAAAAAAAATTACAAATATTCAGTAAAAACAACTTGAACTGAATAAGTAGGCACATAATGCAGGAAATGCTCCAACTCCGCATAAGGAGCACGTGCAGCACACAGGAGAATTTGAGGTGGAAGTTAACATCTAGTTGAAGAGAACAAATACAGAAGAACATTCTGAAGCTCTCATCACAGTGCAACAAAATTTGTGGAACAGGAACAACCAAAGTATCCTCATCAGCCTAAAACACTACTCCCTCCATCCCGATAGATAAGGACTTCTGAGAATTTTAGGAAATATTAAGTGTAGCAAAGAATTCTGAATAGGGAGCACATGCTGAACACAAGGTCATCTACAACGGAAGTTAACCTCTACTCTACTTTAAGAAACCAGTTACAACAGAGCGTTCTCAAGCTCTCGTCGCAGTTTAAAAAAAATGGAAGGGGATATCCTCATCAGCCAACTCCTGATAAGTCCTCGTTAATTAACATGTGGGTTGGAGGGTGGAGGCTTCTCAAGTCCTTATTTGTGGCTATAAAATTCTAAGGGACAATTCCTTGTGCGCCATCATAAACGCTAGAAGTCCTATATTGGACAGAGGGAATGTACCTATATTTTTGCGCTGAATGACGCAGCTAAACAGGAGGGAAGAGCAGAGACGCAGAGAGCACCAATCTAAACTCAGCCTAGGTGGGTGAGGTCCGTACCACGATGGGGCCGATGGGTTGTCGGCGGCGAGGCAGGCGGAGCGCACGGCCTCCAAGAAGGCGGCTCCTGCAGAGTTACATCAAGGACTTATCGGCGGCGAGATTCGATTGGTACACGGCGACGGAAGGAACAAACCTAATTGGTTAATCAATCGAAGAGGGGAGGGATGAGGGAGCGGGAGAGGCGGTTACGGTCGTCGTGGAGGTCGCGGGAATCCTTGATGCCGGAGGAGTCGAGGATCGCCATCGCGTTTTCCTCGATGCCCCCGTCCGTCGCGGCGGCGACGGAGGCCGGCGGCGCGCGGGGGGCCGCCATTTTCGGGAGGGTTTGGGAGGGGTTTCTCTGACAGCGTGCAGGAGGCGGGAACAAAGAGGGTGCAGTGCACGTAGAGAGGGGGTGCGGAACTGCGGATGCAGACCCTGCGCATTCGGCTCTTTTCGGTTTCGGATTTTCAAAATTTTGGTTCTCATAAAATAGGAACCGATCGGTTCAAAAAATCTCGAAATCGACCATTTCGGTTCTCGGTTATTTCGGTTCGGTTTCGGTTCTAACCGAACTAACCGAAGTTTTCAGAAAAGATCAAAACAATGATAAATATATATGTTCTAAAGTAATTTTTTGCGACACTATATCTATTTTTAATAATGATAATTCATTGAGGAACATTAGCAATATAGTAACACAAATATATAGCATTTTAAATATGACACACCACACATAAAACAAACATAATTCTTACAAAATACAAGTAAGTAAAGTATAATTCATGTAATTCGGTTAGTTCGGTTAATTCGGTTAACCGAAAGTAGAAACCGAATTTTCTTCGGTTATTTCGGTTCCCCAATATAAGGAACCGAATTTTTCGGTTTCGGTTCTGGTTCTTTCGGTTCGGTTTTTCGGTTTCGGTTATTTTTGCTCAGGCTTAGATGTAGGTACAATTCGGGGAATTTTGTCTTTCGATGGAAGGAAGGCGACCCAGCCTCAGCGGCGACTGCGCCGATGAGAGCACCACGAATGCACAGTAACATTTTTAATGACTTTAGGTATAAATAAAGTGATACATATTATATATTAAAAATATTAAGACTATTATTCAAACAATGTAAATTACCAATAATTGTGGATTTCAAAAAAAACTTTTTTCTTTCATTCTGAGTTATTTTTATTTTCACTCTTCTTTTTTAGTATAAACCATATTCTCTATTTCTCTCTCTTAAATATATACGTAACTTTTACATTGACCTTGATAACTACAGAACATTTAAATTTTCTACCCGATCCTTCGTGGATGGATCATGGGGCTAATGGCAAACTGTCTGTTCGCTTAATAGTTTTGGTTGGTGGCTGATAAACTGGTTGCTGCTGTTTTTGGCTATTTTCATGTGAGACAAAAACACTGTTTCGGTGGCTGATAAACCAAACGAACAGGTTGAAAAATAATATATTAGAAAATCCCTGATATGCCTACGCTACAATCAATAAAGAACTGTTTAGCACCGTTCCTGGATTCATTTAAAAAAAGGTTGATCTAGGAGCTCTATCAAATAAATTAATAATTTATTTTATAATTTTATTAATTAGTTAGAAAAAATAACAAAACCTTGTTTTAAGACCTACCACCATCTAATAATTATTTAGGGAGGATGGAATATCATATTCCATTTTTCTCACGTATTTGGTTCTTCTCGTATGTTGTGCAGAACAAACATTATTAAGTTCTAAAATAAATCTACAAAGATATAAGCATCCGTGTTAAATTAAAGACTTGAGTGAATTCATTTCACAACAATGAACTCAACAACTCAATTTGTTTTATTAATATATGAAAAGGAATGAAACAACTTGAGAATATTTCTATAAACACTGAACAAACTCATTGAAATGTTTTTTTTTCAAATCAGAGGCATCACACTTTGGCATGTAAAAAATAACACTTGGACCAGTCCGCTGGTATGTTAAAACGAGATGGAGCCACCACATTCTTACAAGGGTGTATGAATAGTATCATCCATACTTAACATAGGGATTAAAGTCTTCTAACACCCCTTACTCTCCATTTCTTCATTACTATTTAAGAGTCTCTTTTGCACTGACTTAGAAAAAAACAACTTTTACTGTGGAGCCATACCGATGATCGCCTATGGCCCTCTTTGACAAGGCTCTGCGTGGCTTGAGCTGGGCTACTTTGCATATGTAGCAAAAAGCCAATGAACTCACTTAGACCAGCTTTTTTGGGTTCTTCTCCTAGTAGTTTATTTTTAGTAGAGAGAAGAATAGCTCAACGCTACAGCAAACTAAATGGTGGCAGGTGAAGTTGAATTCCATGAACATTCCCTAAAAAAAATCTAATAGTTCACACATTGGCTGTGGAAAATTTATGGTGCAATCGGATTATCTGGAAGGGTCGAGACGATGGACGACAGTGTTCTTTCACGGCTTCAGCGGCAGCTCCAATTTTCGATGAATGCTAAAACAGGCGGAAGGATTTTTCCAATGGCCACGATTGAGCACTGTGATAGAGAAGCTAATCAAGCTGATCGGCAAGCTCTTCTTTCAAAAGATTTTTGTATTTGGGCCGATTTACCCCGTGTTTTATTATTTCAATTTTAGCAAACGATGTAACGCAGTTATCAGTGCCGATTGGCTTCGTAAATAAAATGGGACAGGTGAAGTTGAATTCCATGAACCTTCTATAAAAGAAAAAAAAAATCAAAAGTTAGCTACTCTTTTTCTCCGAATTATGATTCGTTTGACTTTTTAACTCAAGTTTGATCACTCATTTTATTTTAAAAAAAATATAAATATAGTCAAATTTAAGTTATTTTCAAAAACTTTTATTAATAAAGTAAGACACAACAAAAAAAAATATTTTACACAGATTTTCAAATAAAAATCAGTGGACTTGAGGTCAACACAAAGTCAAACGGAATTCAGAGAAACCGTTTGTAAAAGTGCGTGACTTCGCCTGAACCGCTAAAAAAACAGCAGGAGAATCAAAACGGGGATGAACGCATCAGCATCATCATATATACACACACTAGTGCTGTCTACCCTCTCAAATCTCAAATCTCAAATCTCATCACTCATCAGTCATCGATTACCGAACTCTTACGCCGTTGAGGCCACAGGCCAGACACGACGCTGCGGCAACGCGGCCTCGATCGACGGCAGCGGCCCCGGCCTCGACCTCCGCGTGACCAGCTGCGAGGACAGCAGGAAGGCGTCGAAGCGGCCACCGGCGCGGTCCTCCTCGTCTCCTTCGTCGAAGTTGAGCGCGTAACTGAGCGGGTCGTACCGGAAGTCCCCGTCGCCCGCGCGGCGGCGGCGCCACCGCATCCGCTCGGCTAGGCCCCCGCTGCCGCCGCCGAAGCAGTACGCGGTGGTGCCGCGCAGCCTGTTCCGCAACACGACCAGCGATGACCTTGACGCCGCCGCCTCCATTGCCATCCGCTCCGTCCCAAACAAACAGCACGCACGGTCTGACGATGACCTGATGAGTGATTGACTACCAGTAGCCTTGGATTCCTGGTTGGCTATTACTACTATTAGCTTGCTTGCTGATTGCTGTTGGTTAAGGTGGGCACGCAGAGTCGACGAAGGTTTAGAGCAGGTGGCGAGCTGATTAAGTAGTAGGGGAGGGACGGACGGACGGAGAAGGACATGCATACTGCCGCTGCCGGGACCGGAGCCGAACAGGCACGCAGGGGGAGGTGGCGGCGCGGATGCCAGCGTGCTGTATCCGGTATCCATCGTTGGTGCTGGTATCGTTGCAGGTGGGGTGGGTCTCGTGCGCGCGGCCGCCGCCGAGTTTTTTTTTTAAGGGCGACCTGGCGCGACGAGTCTAGTCTGTGTGCTTAAAGTGATTTTTTTTTTCTTGATTGATGTATACGTTAATCGAGCTGAAGTGAAGTGGTAAGACCTGTTTGATACGTTTTTTTAAAAAATAGTTTTATGAGCAACTTTCTATGTGAAACTAAGTTATTTTAAAAAAAATATTTCACAAAATAGCTTCGACAATGCATAGATATGAGAGAGAAATGAGATAGAGAACTGAGATAACCTATTTTTTTTTTAGTTTCATCCCACTTCAACTCCCCTTGAGAGGGGTGAAGCTGTTTTAAAAATCACAACACAACTCATTAAGATATTGTGAGGTATACCAAACAGACCCTTAATTTGCAGTTCCCTAATATCATTTCTTCACCCAAAGTACTCAGAACTTTCCAATTCCTGCCGCGGAATCTCCGATCCACAAATGATGATGTGAGTCCGAGGACTCAAATGTATACCACCATGGTACCACTACTAGAGGCTAATGACAATAGACAGACTTGAGGTGCAATGAGGTGACAACTGACAAGTGTGTGTGTTACCCTAACATGAACATACAAATGGTGGTGTGGGTTTGGAAGCAAGAAATATACCTAGGTCCCTAACAGTCAAACGTGCTTTATAAACGGTGCAGCTTGTGTTGTCAAAGCTCAATTCTGCTTTCCGTTTCTAGTGCCACCAATAGGGTCACCGCTGCTGCTCGACGACGACTCTGATGCTACCGGAAGAATCGTGTGCCCTTGTATATCACTTGAGTATGCATCTCGAGCTTGTGCAACGTCATTTTGTAACTCGAAAAGGTTTATCAAACCTCTCAGCTGTTGAAGGAGAATAACACATCAGTTAGATGCAAGCCAGAAACTATATCACATTCTGCAGAGCAGACCATTGGTTGAAATGGTAAAAAGCAGGACGTGAATAATTCAATATATTATGCATTCTGAAAAGAAAAAGAAAAAAAGGCATTGCTTTAAACATACTAACCTCTTGTTGAAGTTTTTCAATCTTCTCATCTTTTAATCTAAGGGCAGCCTGCTCCCTGAAACAAAATTACACCAACTTAGATCATAATGTTCTAGTTTCTAAATTGCTATGATATTCAACACCTGGAACAGTGGCCAAAGAACAGAACACAAAAAAAATTCTAACAAAATGGCCAAAAAGAAAGAAAACTTGATTGCTAATGACTCATGAAACATATGGAAGCAGGAAGCTAGTGGGTCTATACCAAAGTGAACTGTTCAAGACATTTCTGGACAGAAATATTAGGATTAGTTATTAGGAAGGCAGCAAAAATACAGTATCCTTATCTTGCTGATCCTTATTTTATAGCTTGAATAAAAACATATCAGGACTTCATCAAACAAGAAGCATTATTTAATAGGTTGGTTCTGTTTATTTTCAAATGCAACAAATAAATTACCTTGCTTGTGCTTTTCGTATCGTTTCAATCCACATCTCCTGATTCTTGACAAGATTGCCATTAACCTGAGAAAAAACAATCCAAGCAATAACATATGGAAGATTGCCTCAGATATAATATAACACAAATTCTTAGGCACTAACATTTAGAATTAGCTGTAGCATATAGTCAAGTACTCAAGAGCTTACTTCATCAAGAAATCTTTTCTCTTCCCTGCACTTGTCAAACTTTGCTACCAACTTTTGGAGTTTTATGCTCACGGCTTTCTCAATGGCAGCAGAAATTTCTTTCTCAGTTTCCTCTTTGACTTGTAGTAGAAGTGACTCGTAGTACTACATTAGCATGAAAAAAAACCCACATGGGTTTATATACAGAAGCAGATAATCACTCAAAAAAGCAAATTAACAATAACGTTTGTTCTTACATTTCTTTGCTTTTCCAGTTGAAATGTGACAAGATCATTGTACTCTTCGACAATCTAAAATAGGTGAAGTCAATGTTGTAATGCAAGGCATACATAAATTTATCAAGATGCTATTTGGTAACAGATAAATAAAATCCTTTACTTAAAAACATTACAGCTTCAAATTTACTGTTCAGTAGAGCTTCATTCATTGCGGCATCACCACTGCATAGTGAGCACGTGCTCTCTGCTGTGTGATCACCATGGCAATTGTACTCAACTAGCTTTCCATCTGTTTTTGACTGAATAAGTCGATGGACATAGTTGTCCCCAGCATAGTCCCAAACTTTCTGTGTCTCTAACTCAAGTGAATAACAATGCTGAGTTTCCTTCCATGTTCAATAGCATGTCCACCTTTGTACCTATAAACATTCCCAGCAATCAAATTAAATAAGCTATTTAATAATTCACAATTGCTAGAATGAACATGAAATATTTTACCTTCCACAACCAACATGGCCACAGATTAAACATAACCAAAGATTCTCTGAAGTTCCGCAAATAGAACACATGGATTTCTCTAGTTGCTGCTGACAATATCTACATACCTGAAGGATACTTTCAATGTAAACACAAATTGCACAAACTGCTAGCAAGAGTAAACGAATAGTAATATACTGTGTTTTTTTCCTGAAGCCAGGGAAAAAAGAATATTAACAATTGTAAAACCCAATCCATCCACTATTAAATGCAAAAGGAAACAAAGAACTGCTGAATGTTCAAATTTGAAATACTGCTAGTTTGGTGATAAAAGATATTCCCATAGGCACCAATAGCATAGCTGAGTTTCATATTTCTACTATGAATTTAAATACAGATATGGAAATGATAGTAATGGACGTGGTCGTGGTCGAGGACGTTCCGGAGGATGAGGACGAGTACTCGGAGGTGGACGAGGACTCTGATGTGGGCGAGGAAGCGGGTGCCACTGACCTCGGCCTCGACGCCTTCCTCATCAACCCGTCCGCCCCTGCAACGAGCTTGTCGTCCTCCCTTTCGCCCCATGCCGAGCCCTTCCATCCTGGGGCCGCTTGGCGGGGCGCCCGAAGTTCTGTCGGTGGGCAGACGACGACGACGATGCGTCTAGCGAGGAGCGACCATCGTCCTTCCTTGAGGCTGCCCGTCGCCCGCCCCGTGACAGCGACTGCGCGCCCGCACAAGGCGCCAGCCACGACTTCGGGCAGCTGCGGGGCAGTCGGTGGGCGGCGCGAACCCCGACGAAGACGGAGAAGGCGCGGACGGCCGCGCCCACAGCTGGTGAGCGGCCTTCCGATCCAAGTGGGTGTGCGTGAACGACGCCCCGTCCACCAGCGGCTGGGGTCGGCGCGCCGGGCAACCGCCCCGGATGCTGATGGGTGGCAGCGTGTGCTCCCACAGCGCCCTGCCCCGCCATCGCAGGCGCCACGGCCACGTCCGCGGCAGCGCCATGCGGCGAACGCTAGGGGACACACCGGCCCACGGCAGTTCTCGACTTACGTTGATGGCTGTTGCTTCAAGTGCCTAGAGAGGGGGCACCGCGTCGCCACCTGCAACCTCCCATGGCGGTGCCTCCGTTGCTACGGCCTTGGCCACTTCGCGCGGGATTGCAAGAGGTCGTGGCGCGACAACGCCGCAAAGCGCGCCGCTCGGCCAAGTACCATGAGCGGCGGGCACGCTCCCACTGGGGCTGGTGGCTCGGCTGACACCGGCCACTCTCAACGTGGCCGTGGTCACCGCTTGCGTCGGCGCCGACGCCGCAGGCGGGAGAAGAGGCAGGAGGCGGGCACCACCAAGCAACTGACCGAGCCTCCAATCGAGGGCCCGGGCCACGGGTCACCCTCTACTGTTCCGGTGACCACCTGGATGGATGTTGCCTGGGCCACAATTCTTGAAGGCCCGCTGCCGCCGATCGACAGCACGCGACCGGTGGGCCGACCCCGGAGCCGGTGGCCGCCCCGCCAGCGGTGCCACCTGCCGGAGCCATGGAGGAGCCCCCTTCTGCGTTCGAACTGCCTAGCGCGCCCGCTGTGGGGGCACGCGGACAGGACGGCGTGCCGAGGGGGCCTGAGCGTGCTAAGCCGCTGCTCGTCTACGCCCGCCGAAACAAAGCAACACACGGAGCGGACCTTCCACCGGACGTGGTTGAGGTCCCGGCGACGGACGCAGCGGCGGCCGAGGAGCTCGACGCGCCAGTGGTTGACGCCACGGAGGAGGACAGTCTGGGAGCAGAGGAAGCTGATGGAGGCACGGAGACAGAGGACGACAGTGCTTGCACCGCCTTCTGCAAGAAAATGTTCCCGAAGGCTCCGGAGCCGCTACTTCCAAGACCAGCCCCGTCTCCAAAACAGCAGGCCAGTAGGCCGAGGTCCAGAGGAGCCAGAAGGACACTAGCTCCCACCCGCTCCAGCCTGCGTCTGGCCGCTCGTCCTTCCTCCACACCGGTGGCACAACGTGCCCAGCTCCGGCTCATGCGCGACCTGGAGTTCATCGATGGCAAGTCGTCGGCGACGGATGCAGCAGTCACCGAGTACATTGACAGTTTTGGACAGGACCTTCCTGACAAAGCGATCAAGGCACTACGGACCGCGGCGAGGCTTGACGACATTGAGCTTTGCAGGGCGCTAGCTGCAATTGCGGCGGAAATAGGGGCAGACACGGCGGAGGTCCCATGATAGTGCAGCTAATAGATGCACTTTGGTTGTTTTTTAGAACGTGAGTAGTCAGTTTTTAATTGTTTTCCACACCTAGTTTGACAGTCTGTCAAACCTAGGAGGTTGTTCTTTGCGCTGCTTGCGCATGTAATTCTCTGTCTTCTTATTAATATAAGCCGGACTTGATCCGGACCTTTCAAAAAAAAGAAATGATAGTAAACTAATATAAAACAAACACATTAACCAAGTAAATCCTCTTAGTCATTTACCGGGCATGAGGAGTCTGTCCATTTTGATATGCAGGAGCAGTGGAAAGAATGGTTGCAGATTGTTGTGAGAATACCTCCAGGATCTTGGTCAAGTCGTTCTATTTAAAGATCGAAACGAATCAATGTTGTGATCAAATAAACTTGAAAGACCATCTTGTTTAGGCTCAAATATACTAGAGAGCTGATAAAATGCATGGCACCAAGCCTCTATACAAAGAAGTGAACATAAAAAGAATAATGTATATATTACATATAACACAAAGTTTCATGTACTATGCAGTGCCAAAGGAACGAAACAGGGAAACCTCCCCAAAAAGCTCAGCATCCTACATCCTACATTATAGTAAGCCAGTTTAACAGACAATATGTTTGAAAACCCTAAATTCAAATATTTCTATACGCTAAACCTCTGTCAGCAATTAAGAATAGGACAAATACATAGGGAGGCTTTAAATCACAATATATCACTATGAATGAACTGAAACTAGGGTTCAAAACTCAACAGCCACATGCCCACATCATCATGCACAAACTTAAATATGGACTAAGATTTCCTTATGAATAAAGTGAGAGCATATGCACATGCGAAAAAATCAGGTCTGACTTTTTTCTTGCGAGGAACTCAGGTCTCACTTAGCCAAGTACATCTAAGTATCTAACTTGACATGGATCACAAACGTTTTCTTTCCCATCAACCAGAGAATATATGACTGTACAGGAAGGAGCCATAACTTGATTCCAAATGTGTAGGCACTGAACATTTCTAACCATTTCAGTGCAATACAAGAGAAAAAAAAAAATAGAGGGTACAAGCTTTCAAAGTTTCAATATCCAAACAGAACAGAACACTCTACTCTAATTATTTTTGCAAAACTGTAAATTGTCCAAGACAACTAGACATACCAAGACATACTGGGCACGTAGGTTGCTCAGCCAAATTTGCAACTGAGGTATGTGCATGCTCAATCGATTGAGTGTAGTGCACATCTTCCACAAAACGAACATGACAAACATCCCCCTGCACCATATAAACCTCCAATCAGTAATCATTGTAAAATTTAATCATATCATCAGGGGAAAACACAATACTACATTCAGCAGAGTAAAAAGAAATCAACACCTCCAGCGAAGAGAACTGCTTCCCATTGAAGTGCTTATAGAAGCTGTCAGTGGAGCTCTGAGTGTCGAAATTTATAAGAACACTGTACTGCTCCTCTGCTCCATCAGTTCTGCAATACAACCACCAATTAATATTACAACCCACATACATGAAAATCACACCAACACAAAGAGTTTGCCAATTTGGATGTTCCAGTATTATAACTAGAACAAAGCACAGCATTAAGGAAACAAAACCAACAAATTAACTAGGACCCAACTATTGAGACTACTCAGATTGCATCAACTGGATCAATTGGTCTCTAGGGAAGCACGCAACCATATGAAGGGTAAGCCAAGCATAGCAGGAGTGATCAAGAAATGCGAGTAACCTGACGATGCGCATCTCGAGCGTGTGGGGGACGAAAGCACCGCAGAAACGGCAGAAGTCGGCGTAGGTCATGTGGTTAGGCACGGCGAGCACGAACACCCGCGGCTTCCTCCCCACCTACAAACACACACGGGCGAGCCAACCGTGGAGGTCAGGTTCATGTCACTAGACCGTATCCATGAAAATCCCAATCAGGCGTGGCTTACCGGGAGATGAGACCAGGAGGAGGCGGCGGGCGGGTCGGGGTGGAGGACGACGACGCCACGGGTCTCCTCGATGCGAGGGTTTCCCGAGGAGAAGTGGACTGACTCTAGCGCGCGGTCGGTGGAGGAGGGCGAGGCGGGAGGTGGCTGAGGAGTAGCGGGCTTGCGCTTGCCACCGGTCGCCATGGCCGGAGGAAAGGCGACGGCGAGGAAATCAGCTAGGTCCAATGGAGAGCACAAGGGAAGGGTCTTTCTGTAAAACTGTTCCTTGGTTTGGTTACTCGCCGTGCGCATTGCGGTCCCACCTGTTCGACAGACAGGTGGCCCACCTGTCAGTGACCAAGAGGCCGACACCACACGGTTCCCATCTTCCACGGGAGGAGAAACAGAACCGCCTTCATGGCCTCCGCTCCTGCCCGATGGCGCCGATGCTCATGGAGTCTCCTCCTCCGTAAGCTCGGACCGCGAAATTCCTACGCCCAGCAGTTACTGCGCAGCGATCGCGATGAAAACTGGAAACGTTGGTGAAGGTAAGCGTTTGCTCTGGAACTTTTTTTTTGCTGACTGCTGTTCGACGAAATGCCAACGCGCGGGGTAGTAGGATTACCGGATTGGGAAGCGGATGTGCAACATTTGGTATCGGGAATTAACTAGGGTTATGTATATGGAACATTTGTCCCACCTGTCATGTTGTGTTGTCGACTCGTCGTTTTTGAAACATACATAGGCGTTGAGATGATGAGCTCAGTTCAGAGTAGTTAGTCTTTGTCTTGCTCTGGAGAAGGCAAGGAGGCCGATATCTACAAGACATGGCTTTCAAATGCCAGTGTGTTGTTCACATCTCCTGCTTGCTACGGGTAACTGACATGGACAGGTCCATTGGGCTTGGACTTCCAGAATCCAGGCTGATGTCTATTTCTCGTTTCTTATGTGCAGACTTTGGTTACCTGTAACTTTTTGCATGTTCGAGATAAGAAATTCAAGTGTTCAAAATTGAAGTTTTTCACCTATAAAAGCCTTTCTATTAAAGAATTTTAACCCTGACTCCTGAGACACGAAATGATCAATATCTTCACACACACACACTTTTTTTTTTGTTTTGTTATAGAAGACGTACTGGGCTAACCTACCTTTGTGTAAAGCTCTAATTTCTT
This sequence comes from Microstegium vimineum, assembly GCA_022036555.1. NCBI lineage: Eukaryota > Viridiplantae > Streptophyta > Magnoliopsida > Poales > Poaceae > Microstegium > Microstegium vimineum. The sequence goes on along the minus strand of CM039121.1, from coordinate 42,005,817 downwards.
TGAAATTATAATATTTGAATGTCATGTGCACAGATATTGTCCATTTTCCTTGAACCAGTACTTACTAGTACCAACCTCACCAAGTCCTGCTTACTGGAACTTTGCTTGTTATGTTGCATAGATATCTGTTCCGAGAAAGAAATTGTTGGTGGAAAATGGTTAAATATATCCCATGTAAAGAAAATTCGTCAAAGACTGTAATCTTCATACTAGTCAGGGATCAGATGATAGATGAATGTCAGATCTTGATCTTGCCATTCCTTAGTGGAAATACGTAAGCTTATTACCTCATCTGATGTATTTTCAATCAGCGCATCTGGAGATCTTCTGAGCCATCATCTGTCATATGGTTATTAGTTGACTCCGTATCCCTAGAACAGAAAATGGTAAAATTTCTTAATTTGGTTGACTATCTGAGTTCATTTACAGGCTTTTGTGAAATAAATGCATTTCGTTGACTTCACCTGATGCGAGTTGATGAGATCTTCAGTTCTCAACCTTTTCCAATGACCATGGAGGAGTTTCTAGTAGTTTAAGATTCTCACAGGGTAGCAATGCGCAAGTCTGAAAAACAACACTAGTGATTTTTTCCCTCAAACATGTAAACACTGTGGTAATGTAGAGAAAATATTGCCTTCTTTAAATATTAGATACGGGTATGGCTGGTGAAGTATCGGTAATACATAGTTCTCTACTCTTTCGCAGAAATGCTCCAGCTGGATGATATTACTGCACAATATTATTTTCTTCTGTAGTAAATTATGTATTCTTTTGGGAATGGGAACTTGTAGGGACTCAAGGAAGAGGATTCCATACAATTTTCTTGGAATAATGGAGTCAAAGGGCATAGGCCTGAAATTAGTTCTGAGACATTGAATATTGAAAAGTTGTGATGCTTTCAATCCAAACATACACATAATGATCGGGGGTGTATCATGTGCGAAGTCATCCTACATTATTTATGAGACTAAACTTACAATTTGAAGCATCTGATTAGACTTTAGATAGCTTACTTGAAAATTGGTCTGCAAGAGGAATTAACTTTTTTTTTGTCATTTTACACTGAGTCCTTCATGTTGACCACCTCTATCAGAATCCTTGATGCTGAATTTTCCAAGACCCATCCAGGCAGATTAAATTGTAGATCTTATTCTGTTGCAAGGTTTCATATGTCATGTTCCTTAGAAAAAAATAACCATGAAATGAAGCTTATTTGGCTGAGTACTGTGACTGCATGATTAGTTAGAATTGTTACACTATTTAGTATTTATGAGTCCTATTACTGTCACTGCAAAATAGTGGTGGTTGAAAGGCAAACAGTTTCAGTTGCATGTTCCATCCTTCATGGTTGTAGCCTTAAAACATGGCAGTTCTTCTCCACCCAAGTTCTCAGCAGTACAGTTCTTCAAAAATCATAGTTTCCTTTTTTCGTGCAGATAGCTGTTCCTTTTCCATCACAGTGTTTTAGTGGATCATGGCTGGTTCTTTGCAGAAAATTTCGAATCTATTGAGATTTGTGCTGCTTTGTTGCTGTCTGAGTTATTAGTATTGCCTTTTTACTATTGTACTATTGTCTTGTTTTGCGTAGCTGATTTGTCCAAACTTGACCAACATGTTTAACTTAGTTGGTTGTTGCTAACTTGAACTGAGCAAGAGTACACCAATTTGATCTGGTCAGATTGGTTTACTATGCTTAGCTTACCATCCCCGACATGACATGATCAAATGCTGTTTAGTTGTTTCCCCTTCCCAAATGAATACACCAGACACCTATAACCATATTTAGTGAAGCATCTGAAGCTGCTCTTTTGTAGTAACAATATACCCTCATTTACTGTTTTTAAATTACTTTAGACTGTATTGCTTACATGAATTTGAGATCTGCCATGCAACTAGATGGTGCATGCATCCGGATTACAGCAGTGACAACACATCGGACGCTGCTAAGAAATTACAGTGGTTGAAATGCTTACAGAAAATTCAAGTGTGTTTTCTTTTTTTTCAGTCAAAGTCAAGGGGGAGAACGGACCTACACCTAGGCCAATCCCTTTTAATTAATGATCATCATGAGAGGATGACAAAGATTTCACTGTTTTTAATCAACACTAGATTATCTTAATGTGCTTATAATATATAGTCGATGACGCGCACGAGTGCACTTCCCGAGCTTTCCAGCTATGTGTCGAATCATATCACGAGGTGCATGGAAAAAAATATTAATCTCATGTTCTGATCTCGAGATGATATGAGTAGGCATCACTGAAGACTTCATTAGTTAAAGCTAGAGTTACTCGGCTTCCGATGGTTGAAGTTCATTTTAACTTTGTGTTCTTAACACTTCCCTGCGAAGCAAAATGCGTAATCAACAAGATCCAACCGTGTTGTCTTGCTGCAATACAATTGCTTGCATGGAAACTGCTGTAATCTCAAGATGTTTGTATCCCATTCCTCTAACAGTTTGGTTTCAGGAAGGATAGTGGGCAATGGAAGGTAAACTTCTTTACAAAGTTTTTGTTTGGTAGGAAAGAGTTGTTCTCTTTATAATTGACCTTACAACCGTATCTTTTATGCTCTATATCTGACACACTTCTTGCCTATGAACATATATAATTAGACAGGGCTTATATTTGTTACAACAAGAGGCATATCTAGGATGCCATTTTTAACATCTTTAAGTTGTATTTTTTATGTTCTACTACATTTCATCATGAGCTTTTTTGAGATAATCGAAAATATTATTTTTGAAACCAGGAATAGTGGAAATTCTTGCTTCTTCATAGTTGTTTCATGATTTGTTATTTTATTAAACGTGCTACGCATAATTTGACCAGTTCTTTTTCTCTTATTTCTTTTAAGTGTAACAGTTGGTAATGTTCCGAAGTTGCTTGCAGGGTTTTTTGCTAGACTTGAGGCTATAATAAAATGTTTCGCATTCAGTGATTTTATTTTTGACTATACATGAAAAAAATATTAACCATTATATGATTTTACGTTCCATTGAAACGTTAGACCCATAAAAAAAACTCCTCTATTTAGTCCAGAAAAATCAGATTGTGAATGGAAAAGGGAAAACATTATCAACTCATTCCATGTTTAGATACAAAATTACACATTGGGACTTAGCTATTAAATTTATATAAATAATTAGATACTGATATTTTTATGTTTATTACTGGATGTAGTTGTACGCATGTCAAGTATTTAAAACAGTGACATAATGGATACCATGTCTAGATATTATTCTTAGTTAATGACCTGCTAAAAACTATGCACAGATTTGGTTTTCTGAGCAAATAATAGCATACTTAAAGAACTTTGAAAAAGGGGATGACATGAACTATGTTAAAGCGTACATATATATGAACTGGTGCACTTACTTGAAGAATTCGAGTACAATTGCCTCTAGTGATGTATTTTAATCACATGGTTGTATTGAGACAAAATTCTATCAGTAATGCACCAGTTTAGTCCAAGAGATAAAGAACATGAAAGAAGTAAAGAAAAGGGAAAATAATTAATTATTGAATTTATTTAGCACAAAGGTGATCTATGAGGAACCCCTTTCCTTCTGCTCATATTTGTGGCCATGTCTTCATCAGACACTCTGTTTGCAGATCGTGCACAAATATATGGTCCACTCCGTTTTTTCCGAACAAAATTTGTGCATGGCGCACTCAAATTCTCAGAGTCTGATGATCCCATGGGCTCATCAACATCAACAAGGGTTGAGTGAGTTGTGTCATCATCAGCATCATGAGGAATGAAGAAGTCAGGGCCAAGCTGCAAGGTCTTGCATGGACGCAAGTATGCTGACAATTTTTTCTTCTGCCGTAGTATATACTCTACCTGAAAATGATGCAGATTGTCAAACAATTTTCATAGCATGTCTTTTTTTTTTAACGGAATTTTCATAGCATGTCTTGCTAAGGACCTTCTAGAAACTGACTGACATGGATATTGCAGGACAAACAAGTTCAAATACTGCTGTTGCTAAGAACCTTTTAGATCATAACTGTTCTGCTCCTCTCATTTAACATGCATTATGCTGTTTTATTTTCCCAGCCACCATAATTCAGTTACATAAAGTTTTTTTAAAAAACATAATGGTAGGAGCTCTGCCTTTCAATTGAAAAGAATAGAATTGGCCTAGTTTATAGGGAAAACCAGGCCCGAAAACCTTACAGACAAAACCATAGCTTAACACAATCCAGAGAGCAGTGGAAATAACACAATAGCCCTGACGACTAACCCATAGCTTATTAGTTCGAGTTAATTACCTTACAATCCAGAGAGCAGTGGAAATATGGTTCTTGAAGGCTCCTGTCGCAGGAGGTGCAGATGTTCCCTGATCCCTTGAATTGCCTATTCTGTGGTCTCTTCTTCAGGAAAACAACCTTAGAGCTGTTAATGGTATAAGACTGCACCACGTTGATACAGAATTGTAAGCCTTCTTGCATCTTGAACCCCAGAACAATACCAGGTCACATGCATGCACTATGCATAATTGATATACCTGAACACTGGAGCAATCAATAAGCTTCTCCAGGTCCTCCAGCCGGACAACGTCATGGTAGACGTATCGCCGCACCTGCAGGAGCCGGTGTACACGGTGTGCTGCCACACAGTGTGGGCAGATGCTGGTGCAGCAGTCAAGGCAACAGATGTTCTTCTCGTTCTTCTTGGCGTGCTCATGGAGAGAACATGCAACGAAGAACTTCTGTGTGTTAAGGGCCTCTAACCATGCTGGCTTCCACATTGCCTGCTGATGTTGCACATTCCATACGTTTTGTTGCATCAATAAATGGCGAATTCATATGAGAATTCAGACGAAAACATGAAGAAGGTTAGAATCCTTACCATGATCATGTATGCAGTTGTAAATCCCTCTGGTGTTGTGTGTATTCTAGGTTGGATGGGTGGGGAGTTTTGAAGAAGGGGGTGGGGAGAGCCGCGTATTAGAGCTTATGAAGGATGGGAGCTGGGGTGTATTATGTAGTGTGCTATATAAGAAGTATTAATGAGACAGCCAGGAGAGGGGGCTATATATTTGCATCACTCGGGCTTTTGACAGTTGACTCCTTAATCTATGGCACTATCGTGGAATGCACCTTGCTTTAAGACAGAGTGATAGGCATGTGTAGTTACTTTATGAATCAAATTTAGGACATGTTCCGTAATTGCTGTTGTAAGTGCTGGGATGCTGTACTTCAAAAAGGTAGCTATTTTTGTAATTTCATTCGAATGGCCTGTAATAGGTGCTCTGAGATCATACATAATTTTGGCACACTTTCCCTTGTCAAAGAAAAATTTGTTTGATTTGATTGATAGTATCACCATGTTAATCCTGAAATAGATAATTTCTTTTTTTGGGGGGTTGTGGAGAATTTCACAGTTGACAGGCGCTGCTTCAATTTTCAAAACTGGTTCAAATAAACTGTGTCAGTTTTGAATGACCACAATCATGAATTTCTAATGCCCAATGCGATAACTTGGAGAAGTGGTCAATTACTGTATCACTACATAAATTTATATGATATCATAATTTTCAGAATCATGGCAAGTTACCATACAGAGCAGATAATTGTAAGTTAAAATCTTACTCATTCTTGTTAATTCTTGATGTTGAATTTATTAATGCCTATATCATAACATTCCCCTTCTTCCAACAAACAGAAAAGGAAATATTTCGCAACTTCAATTGTGTTGACATTGGAGCACACAAAGGCCTGAAGTTTTACCAAATAGATCCTTTGCATCTCTTGGAGATTGTGCTAATGTGACATGTACATAGTTAGCCAACAAAACACACAAAAACAATTCTGGAGGGAAGAAAGGTGAGGTGGGGAGGTGAGGCGAACGTGGATGCTGTTTCTAGTGTTTCCCAACCCTTGTGCCAACTTTTTAAAATGACTAAAGCTCAAATCTCTAGCCTTGGCACCAGAGATCACCTCTCTTAAACAAAAAATTATGCAGTGCCCAAGGAGCCACTTTGATTCCTTGTTTGGAGCCTTATGTGGGGGGGCGAGTACGGCCTTTCTTGGGCAAAACATGCATAAAATACAAATCGACAGCCTCCACTAACAAATTACTGCCTTGGGCTTTGCCTCCATCGTGTTTGCTACAGGGTAGGTTCTGTTTTACTTGAGTTTTAAACTTCAAATGGTACACTACAAAATCTGCTTGAGTTGTGTATTCTGTGAACTGTTTTGGGGAATCTGCATTCTTTTCACCCTTCAGCTGTTTTTGTTTTGAATACAAACTTGTATGGTTTGAAACTTTGAATGGAATTGGTGAAGTGATATTACAGTTACTTTCTGATAGTATGGAGTGTGGAGTATGGGCTAATACCATTTATTTGTGCTGTAAGAACCTTTTAACATGGACATCATTTTGGCCGTTTTACTACAATTGCAGCGATGAATAGGTTGTCTCTGTTTGGCCTTTACAGGTATGTGTTCTAGATTCCAGAAGAGTAATACTGATCGAATCCATCTAACAGTATTGTGGTTTTAACTTATTCCAGGTGTGGATCTGATAGGGTTTGTAATGGCTTATCAGACCGAATGTGATAAAGGTTTGTAAATGAATCTCTTCGCCTAGATGCATTGAGTTGTTTTTTTCTGTGCTGTCTCGTGCTTACACTCTAGAACCTTTGACATGGAATTGTACCATTCATCAGACTTGGTGTGAGTTTCTTTTTCTGATGATACATCAACAAAGCCTGAACTGTCTTGCAGAGAATAGTCCATTATCCCAGGGAATGGTGAGTTGATGGATAGTTCCTCCTTGAACTGTCTGATTGGTCTCCAACTCTGGAAGTCAAAACAGGCATGAACCAATAACATGATTATAACAAAGGAACTGCTCAATTTCGTATCTAAGATTTAGAGTTAACAATGGTCATCAAATTAGGTTCTGGGAGGATGTGTGGGTGGGGGAGCAGTCGCTAAAACTGAGATTCCCTAACCTGTACAATTTAGCAAGAAAGAAGAACGTTTCTATAGCGAAAGTTCTAAACTCAGTCCCTCTAAACATCTCGTTTAGACGAGCGATTATGGGGAAAGACTGGCTGAGTGGCTTAGGCTGGTAGCTCTAGTAATGCCTATTTCCTTAAATACTAACAGAGATAAGTTTATCTGGTTAATAAAGAAAGATGGAAAGTTCACAACTCAATCGTTGTATAGAGAGATAATGAAAGATGACAGAATTGGAGGGAAGGAGAGTTTCTGGAAAGCAAAAATACCTTTGAAATTAAAAATCTTCCTTTGGTACTTAAAGAGAGGAGTGGTTTTAACGAAGGATAATTTACTAAAGAGAAAATGGAATGGTAATTCTAAGTGTAATTTTTGTGGCCTAGAAGAAACCATTCAACATCTTTTCTTTGATTGTCGAGTGGCTCGTTCTTTTTGGAATCTGCTCTATATCACTTTCAACTTTAAACCACCACATAGTACGACTCATTTATTTGGTTCTTGGTTAAGGAGCTTTGCACCAGTGCTAAGAGAGCAAATAATTGTGGGGATAGCAGCAGTATGTTGGGTTCTATGGTTGAATAGAAACGATGCGGTTTTCCGAAAGTCTTTTGCTAACTCTTATTTGCAGGTAATTTTCAGGGGGCTTACTGGATCAGGCAATGGTCTCAGTTGTCTAAAGAGAAAGAGAGAAGGGATCTGAATGAAGGCTGCAGGCGTCTTGAACAAGTGGCACTTCATTTCTTTGGAGGCTCCTGTTGGAAGAGCCAAAGAAGGATTGAAGCACAGTAATGGTGGTTTCATGTCTTGGAAATTTGATCCATTATGTCTAAGATGTTGGTTGTGGGTCTTCTTGAACAAGTTTGCTTTGGTTTTTGAGGAAACTCTAGTTGGAAGACTAAGTGAAGGGCAGGTTCTTAGTCATGTTAGATCCGTGTCTTGGAATTTTAGTCTTTTGTTTTTGAGTTGTGAACTCTTAGCTTCTTGGCTGCAGGTAGCAGCATGCTGTCTAAGTTTAGAACTAGGTAAGGTCCGTGTAACGGAATCTGGTCTAAGAACCATATTGTAATTTTGGGTCATAAGCATCCACTCGTAGATGTGAAGGTTGGAATGATTATTCCATAATCTAAAAAATTTGTTTTGAATTAATATCTTGACCATGATTGCATTTATTCTTTCCACTTGTACCTGGTGTTTGATAGGAGAAAGAACTGTTTTTTTAGCTCCTATAGTTTGATCAAATTATTATGAATTTCAGGAAAAGACATTTCATCATCATTTCACCACATTTTATTATAGTAGACGAGAGTGGTTGAGCTTGACATGTACTAGCTGTGATCAGTGTAAGGTACTTTTGGCATGTGTGGGCGTGGATAAACAGAACCCTACAGCAATAAGGTTCTCACTCTTTTTGCCACTCTTCAGATAGTTCAGGTTCCCTGAACCAAAAAAAAGAAGGTCATTTATTTTGCTGTCTTTACTCAAAATTTTCTAGAATGACATCGGTTTATTCACGCACACAACTTCAAGGAAAAAAGGTGAAGTTGTGATATCATGTAAAGAGGTATTCCACAAACTCTATTTTTTTTAGAGTTGATCCATAGTAGAGTTTGTAGAGTAAAATTTATGAAACAGTCCTAAACATGTCCTTAGCCCTTGAGCCCCACAGCATATATATACTACGAGTATATATTAGCATTCACCCATCTATATACAGGATTTGAACCAAATAAAGATAAGGCGTACGTACGTCCTTAACTTTATCTTGGGGAATCAGAGCTAGAAATTTGTAGCAAGATGCATTTTTTTTAGACCATTATTAGGACACTGGACACTGATCTCTCTCTCTAGCGATCGAAGAGTGGTGTCGAAGCAATGGATGTTGTCTCTGGCCCTATAATCATGAATCTAGCTAGCTAGCTTGGTCACACAGCACCCACGTAGACCTGAATATCATACCATGCATGCTCATGCTCTAACAAAAGGAGCTTTGCTGCCTGGCCGTGAAGCATCAGAATAATCCGTTCTGCGTGTCATGGTCGTGGTTGGTTGGTTCTAACACCGCTTTGTCGGTCTCATGGGCTTAATCTCTGGTCAAATCGCTCCACGCGATTTTTAACCCAAAAAAAAAAAGGCATTCAAACGTACGGAACGCCTGACCTGTTCTGTCACTCTCGTCTCACGGGCCTTTTCTCACCATGACGTGTGGGGCCCACGATCCGGGACCCAGGCGCCAGTGAACGGGAGGGCGTGTTGGTGGGTGGGTAAAGAACGGTGACGTGGATTCGAAAGAAAGGGAAAAAGAGTAGCACGAGTAGTGTGCGTGTGCACCGCCCGCACGTGTGCACGTACGCCCTCTGCGTAGACAATCCGAGGCACGCACACGTGGCGTGGTGGGGGCAGGGGGCGGGCGGTTGGTGCCCGGCACGTGAGGGCGTCTGACACAAGGTTAATGCGGGGAGGCCGCCTCACGTGCAGCGCATCGGAGGCCGCGTGAGGTGGGATGCGCTGTGGCGGAGTCCCTATGGACCTCCTTGCTGCTTCCTTTGCTTTGCTGCCGTTCCAGGGGTTAACTGCAAAATGGGGTATATCTATTTCCCCTTCCTGGAAAATGCCCTCGCGGATCTAGAAAAAATAAGTATATGTACACAGCTCAGCTTAGTAAAGCTATTTTTTTTAACAAAATAGCTTTAGAAACAACTCTTTAGGTGAATCTGAATCTGACATATTTTTTTAAAAAATATTTAACAAAATAACTTTATAAACAATTTTATCCATGGATATAAGAGAGAAATAGAGGAGAGAGCTGAGATAACCTATTTTTTCTAGTTTCATCCCACTTCATGTTTATCTGAGAGCAGAAAAAAATCAATTTCAGTGTTTCGAAAATAGGTATTTGACAAGAAAAACAGCTCACATCAACTCATGAAACTGTTGTGAACTGTATTAAACATAAGTTAAATTCCATTCCAATTATCTTTCATCCCTTAGTTTCTTTTTTTTCTAAACTTTAATAGATGCAAATACACGCTACAAGTGATCGAGCGGCTAAAGCTAGCCAAAGGTTGCACGCACGAGGCTCTTGCTATCTCGTAGCTTCGGCCAATCACACCGATGGAGCTGTGACATGTGCTATGGCCCAGAAGCTTTGCTGTCGTGCGACCCTGGGACGTACGCGTACATCCAGGATGATTAGATACGGCGAGTACGTATTGAAGAGACGGAGGAAGAAGCCTCGAACTGCTGTGTGTGTGTTTTGAAACAAGCGGAGGCTCCTTGAGTCTGGCGGACAATTCCCCCATGGCCATCCTGATACTAAACCCCAAATCAATGCAATGCAGGCTTGTACATGTTGTGTCAGGGTCAGTCTTTTGCGTTCTCCATTTACGCTACGAACCGCCGAGAGCTAAAAGAACCTTAAATCGTTTTAGAAATGATTCTTACCTCGTGCGCCTCGTAGAATTATCAAGAAGTGAAGAGTTTTTTTTTTTGAGAAACAAAGAAAAGACGTACTAAACTATGCACAACGGAGCCTGCCTGAGTTTGAGCAAGGAAGGAATCCCAAATTTAAAGGAAGGATGCCTGTTGGGCTCACGGGCACTCCACCAGTCCATCTAAACCCTGCACGCAGCCCAGGGAAGGGTGGCGAACAGTTGCCCACCACAGCCCACCAAGGCCCGGAGCCCACGCGGTAGATCTGGCCGGACGCGGGGTAGATTGTGGTTGACAGCCCAAGTAGAAGTAGGGAGAAGCTGAGACGGAGGGCCCACCCGACCAACCTCGCGGGCCGTTCCGGACTTCTTCCTGGTGGGCCGATGGATCATTCATCTCCGAAGCGCGCCGGTGGACCCCGACCGACACCGACGGCAGCGCAGGACCCACGGCCCGGGGCCCGCACGCCGAGGTTTGCCGCGCCGCGAAACCGCCTGCATGTGTCGGCGACACGTAGGCCCTCTTTGTTTGGATCCCAGGGCTAGAGCTAGTTTTGGGCTACTTTGCATCCAACTAGCATAAAAGTATCCAAATAGGAGAGCTAGATTGGGCTAGTTGCAACTAACCCACCCAAAAAAACTAGCTCCCCAAAGAGGTGATTATTTGGGCTAGTTTGGACTGGTTGTAGTGGAAAGTGGGACTCACCTCATATGCAACTACAAAAACTGTTATAACTCACAAACTAAATATCCAAATAAAATTCCGATTACACCATTAAATTTGTTACAATAAATACTTTAAAATAAGATCTCACATGAATATATTTGAATAATTTATAAAAATAATTTATTATCAAACTAACTCAAACTAGTCTTGAATTCAAACACCTCATTTGGTAGAGCTAGTTTATAAACTAACTCTAACCTCTAGCTCTAGTCGAGCTAGTTTGATCCAAACAAGGTCGTAGTAGGGACCCCACCCTTTACATCAGGCACGCACGCGCGCCGAAAGCTCGACGTCGCAACGACGAGAACTGGCCGGAGCTGGAACTGGAACGTAGCGGTACGTACGAACAGACCGGCGAGGGCGACCTGCTACTGCTAGCTGTTTAATTTGTTTGTGTAACACACACGCACATGGTTACGTTGGTGTCGGTATACCTAATCGCGTATCGTTTACGAGGCAACACCCATCATCAACTAATACCATCTACTGGTTTTAATACATACTACTAGTAGTACTTGCTGCGACGTTGACTGGCCACACGAAATTAGTTGCAGTGTCAAAGTTGGCATCGCCCTTGACTCTGCCAAAGTGTACGAACGACTTCAATTATTTAATCTGTGTATACGTAGATACTCTTCTATACTAGGTACGTAATCATTCGTGCAGTAGGTCATCTTTTATTTTCTTCTCTGAAAGAAAACAAAAACAAAAACAAAACCAAAACCAAAACCAAGCTGTGATGAACTACAAATGAATCAGAGTCGTCAGTACATTGAAATGAATCAAAAGAGCAAATTTTCTTTCCCTACATTCATTGTATTGCAACACAAAGGTTAATTCATGCACGCACTACAAGAAATCTGTGATTTTTTGACATAAAATCCATTTGTGACGCGGGTTTTGTGACGTTAATAATGACATAGTTATGTGAATTATGACATAGATGAATCTGTTTTGAAAAGAGGTGTTTGACAATTAAAAAAAACAGCTAACAGGCCCTAAATAAAGTCGGCGTTAATAACGCAGGCCATGGTAGTCCTTCACATGCCACGGCACACGATCCCTGGACGCAAACGTCAACCCCAGAACGAATGTGCATGCATTGCCCTTGCCCTTGCCCTTGCCCTTGCCCCGCCGGCCGCCGCGAACCCCGTCATGAATCCCGGAGCGCGCAACAATTATTCCACCAAAAACATGCCACTCAACTCGTTTGCGATTCAAATTCGCATCTGATGACTTTATGGACCGCATTTATCAAAATCCTTTGTTTTTATAAATAAAAAATAAAAACACGCTTTGCTGCTGAGTCAATGAGTCATGCATGGCCGCCGCCGTTTCTTGGCGAGTAGTAACGCAAGCATAGCTGTGCAGTGCTAGTCTATGTATCTCCTCGTCTTCTCCATCCATCTCCATCTCCTGCAGGAGCAGCTGCAGCCCTGCAGGCCCTCGTTCCCAAATCTGCAAGCAATTAAGCAAACATTCAAGTCCTCATCGATCAGGGTTTCCCTTTCCCTTTCGTGGCCCACGGCTCCGCTCCGCGTCCTCCTCCAGTCCCCAGTCGCGCGGCGTTTGAACACCGACGACGATTGACGCGGTGTCGCATTGACTCGCTTCGCGACAGCATACATCCTCCCGTGGCCATGGCCATGGCCGTGGCGGCGCGCCGCGCGATTCCCCTCGTCCTGATCTTCCTCGTCCCCGCGTCCTTGTTCTTCGCGGCCGATGCGTCTGCAGGTGAGGTCCTTGGAAATTATGTTTTTTTTTCTCTCTACCTTCCATCGATGTTTGTTGCCGTGTGTTTTTGTTGCATCGATCGAGGATTCGTAATGCACGCGTGTTTAACTTCGATTGAGATATCGGGTTCGTCTTCAGCGGCGGCGGCGGCGGGGCCCGGGGCGAACTCGTCGTCGTTCCTGCTCGCGGCGGAGCAGACGCAGCGGAAGGACCCGCTCGACGGGCTAAGGTACTACACCGGCGGTTGGAACATCAGCGACGAGCACTACTGGGCCGTGAGTTCTTCTTCTCCTCCTTCCAGATCCCATCTTGATCGATCATCTAATCGTCGTTCTTGCCTCGACGTATGTCCCTCGATCAGTTCTTGATTTACCCATGGTCAGTTCTTGATCCTCGATTCTGTACGTTTCCGGTTCCGGCGACGCGCGCGATGATCTTCGTCATCAATCAGTCCGTCGGCTTCACCGCGGCGCCGGTGTTCGCGGCGGCGGGAGTCTGGTTCGTCGTGTTCGGCATTGGCCTATTCATCGCCGGCTGCTGCTTCTGCTGCTGCCCGAGCAGCGGCGGCGGCGGGGACACCGCCTACTCGCGCGCGTGCCTGTTCGTCTCGCTCGTTCTCCTCCTCGTCATCACGGCGGCGGCAGCGTACGTAATAACCAATTCCCCGATCGATCACGTCGATCGATCGCCATCATCCAATCCATCCATTCCTCTCCGACATGACGTCTCTCTTGTTGGTTGCAATTGCAGCGTCGGGTGCGCCGTGCTGTACGACGGGCAGGGCCGGTTCCACGGCAGCACGGCGGCGACGGTGGACTACGTGGTGCGGCAGTCGGGCGACACGGTGGCCACCCTGCGCGGCTTCACGGGGTTCCTGGAGACCGCCAAGGCCGCCGGCGTGGGACCCATCACGCTGCCCAACGACGTCAAGGGGAGGATCGACGGCGTCGTGCGCAGGGTGGGCGCTGCCTCCGACGAGCTCGCCGCCCGCACCGCCAGCAACGCCTCCAAAATCCGCGCCGCCCTGGAGACAGTGTACGCCACCGATCGATCACCCAAGCACCTTTTTTTCGTTTTGGTTCCTGATCATCTTGTTCATGATGCTCCAAAATACTAAATTGCTAATGCAATGCAATGCAGAAGGAAGGTTCTGATCGTTGTTGCGGCGGCGATGCTAATCCTTGCTTTTCTTGGCCTCGGTGAGCAAGCACCATTTACTTCCTACTATCACTTTCCATGCGTCTCTCCATACTTGAGTTCATGTCTTGAAGCATGAATTTTCTGCATTTTTTGCTGTGTTTGCAGTGTTCTCGTTGTGTGGATTGGAATCGATTGTCTACGTGTAAGCATCAAACAGGAGTATCTTCAGTGCTCCATCACTTGCCATAGTTCATCTGATGACTGATGCCACTGTACTTGCATGCAGGTTGGTGTTCCTGGGGTGGATTCTGGTTGCAGGGACGTTTGTACTGTGCGGTACTTTTCTCCTCCTGCACAAGTAAGTCAATCAAGTGCCATTGCTGTTGCTTCCAAGTCAAGTACTGTCACGACCACTCCTACTCCTCCAGTCTGGTGGCCACACACGTACTACGCTCACATATGCTACGTGCGTGCAGTGTGGTAGGTGACACGTGCGTGGCGATGGGCGAGTGGGTGAAGCACCCACAGGCGCGAACGGCGCTAGACGACATCTTGCCGTGCGTCGACACGGCGGCGGCGAACGAGGCGCTGGACCGGAGCAAGGAGGTGAACTACCAGCTAGTGACGGTGCTCAACGCCGCGCTAACCAACGTCTCCAACAGCGACTTCCCGCCGAGCGTCCCGCCGCCGCTCAACTACAACCAGTCGGGCCCGCCGGTGCCTCTGCTCTGCAACCCCTACACGGCGGACCTCCGCGACCGCGCGTGCGCGCCGGGCGAGCTGCCCCTCGCCGCCGGCGCCGACGCCGCGAAGCAGGCGTGGGGGCGCTACGTGTGCCGCGCCGCCACCGTCAACTCGTCGGAGGTGTGCGTGACCCCCGGGCGCGTCACGCCGTCCATGTACGAGCAGCTCGTCGGCGCCGTCGAAGTCAGCTACGGGCTGTACCACTATGGCCCTGCCCTGGTTGCGCTGGCCGACTGCACGTTCGTCAGGGAGACGTTCCGGTCCATCGGCGATGACCATTGCCCTGGACTCCGGCGGTATAGTGGACAGGTGTTCCGGGGCCTTCTCGCCGCCGCTGTCGCTGTCATGCTGGCGGTGCTGCTCTGGGTCGTCCACTCGCGGGAGCGGCGGCGGAGGAGTGAGGCTAAGGAGATCCTTCTGCGTTACAAGTTCCCTGTGGAGGAGCGGGCGATTCTCAAGAGCCCCGTGAGGCCGTATATGTGAATTATATTAAGCTGAATTTATAGTATCAGCTGCTAGATATGATTACTTAGGCCATGCACCGTCCAACATACTAGAGGGCGTATCATACTTGCACCTGCACTATTGTAGTGTTTAACTAAGTAACCAGCATTGGTGTTCGCAAGTGCTAAATTTCCAAAAATCTAGCGGTTAAATACACTGCTGGTATGATACTGTGTACTACGACTGACTTGCAGTCAAGTAGACTACCCCGCCCCTTCACCTCACCCGGAAAAAAGTTAGGTAGGATCGTACGTACGCGTGTTCCGTCAATTATAATCTGTACCAAAACACCATCAATCATAATCCGTACGAAAACGGACAGTCAGTACCTGATCTGTTTCCTCCCACGCACCCTAACCCTAGAACAACCCATCTTCAATGTCGTGTCATCCCGCTGCCCTCAAAAACTCCTAAAGATGCTGGAGAGTAGATCCCTAACCATCACCACCTCTGTCGAACCCTAGCCACTGCCGCCTTGCGCACCGGTGGGACACATGTGTATTGGCGTCGTCACGTGGGAGAAGGAGAGCGGGATCGCGTTGTCACGCTACGATGGTCGTGTTTAGATTTAGCGTATAACATAACTTTTTAAAGAATTTTCTATCTACATGATACACAACATCTCAAATGTTAAAATAATATCTTTAGATGTTGGGCAAGAGGACAAAGTGGCAAGAATGGCAATAGACTAATAGGTTGATAGCGCGACGGAAAGGTGGGACTAACGCAGCCATACATGTCTTGACTTGAACTCATGGGTTTCATTGGTGGTAGAGCTAGAGGTGGCCACGGTGGCAGCTAAACTTGGTAATGGTTTGGTCTAAACTCCTGGTTTGATTTCTTATTTGGGCCTGCATGATTTGAGTGGTAATGGGCTAGGAGTCTAATGGCCTGGTTAGGTTTAGGGTAGCACCTATAATGGATTGATGTTGCTAAAAAAAAGTTAATGGATTGGTTGGGTTTGGAATTGGTTTTAATTTTTTGAGTTGAGAATGATTCGAGACTGTGGTTGGGCTAACAAATTTGATAGTTGAAACATAGCTGTGGCACAGACGCATTGTATGAGGAAATCAGTTTGCAATAAATAAAATATTCCCTTTTCACTGTTTGAGCATCAATGCATGTACTTTCCGCTAGCCAATTTCTAGTTGCAACGTGAGAAGTGAGCTTGAAAACTCTCTTCGTTTGAAGCATCATCCTTACAAAGCCTACACCGTGGCTGTTCTTCCCAGCCTGACAGATACATCAAAGGGACTATATCTCGACTATGACAACCTTAGGATCCATTGGTATCAACCTAAACTATGATCTAGCTGAGGTACCAGACCACGCTCCTCAACCAATCATCGCCCTATAACCTTTTTTGTATTTTAAAATTTCTACAATGATATGTAATGCTCTTGCGTATTCGAGAAAAAAAAAGTCTACAGTATGAAAGGCCTAAGAGTATGAGATGTTAATTATGCGATTAAATACTTTCAATTAAAGAATGGATTATACTCACATTTCTCTCAAGTGTAGCACTTTTGGCTGGCATGGCTGCAACCGCAGCGCGCGGCTGGCTGCAACTACAGTGACACATGAGAAGACTGAGCGTCTGAGCCCTTGATATATCTTGTGGTTGCTTATTTTTTATCAACACCCTTCCTTTTTGGATAAAGACACACCTCCTTTTTTGTAGGATCTCTGTTTGCAGTTTTATCTTTTTTATTTGATGAGCCACGAAACAAGGAGTCAGTTGGCACTCAACAGCCACAGGAAGCCTCCTCTCCTCTGCGCACGCGAGCAGCACGCACTACGGACGGCACGGCATTGGGAATTTGGGAACCAGGAGGCGGTGGGCGCCCACGGCAATATAATACCGCGCCGGTCGACATCACCACCTGATCAAGCGCGGCGCGCAGCCTCGCATGCACCAGCTCTGTCGACGCATCGGATCCGATCGATCACGCGGCCGACCATGAGCTCCTCTCCTCCTCCTCCTCCGTGCTCCGAGACCTTTTATCGTTAGTTGGCGATGAGATCTTGACGGTACATTTGTTCGCAAAGAAATGCTTCGATGATATATAGAGCAGAATACTTACAGTGTGTAGCAGGTGCGTGACGACGTCGGTCTAGCTGTGTTTATCTGCTACTCCCTCCGTCCCAAAAAGATGGTCGTTATGTGATGTGTGCAGGTCAAATTTTTCCAACTTTGACTAAGTTTGTAAAAAATACGTGCAATATTTGTTTCTCTAAATAATTTTGTTAAAAAACTAGACTTAAAAGATCTTTCCGATGATACTAATTACTTAGCATAATTATTTATATATTTTAATACATAATTGTCGGCATTTTGAAAACGTTGACTTCTCGAGAAGCGAGAACGACGTCTATTTAGGGACTGAAGAAGTTTATGTTACGTGCTTTGTGCTATAGAATATTTCAATTCCATCCATATAGCAGATAGTACTGTACTACATATTCGCAATTTACTGCCAAACATTACAGTTACAGCATGTTTGGCTTGACGATTAACTCCATCTGGTTGGTTCGTTCGGCATGCAGGAAAGGATGACACAGACTTTGTAACATACCAAATTTTGCTTTCTGAGAAAATAATAATAAAATGATTTAATTATGATTTTTGTGCTTATGGAAATTTAGAAAAATAAAAAGTTTTCTTTAAATTAAAAATTACTCTTTAATTAGTAACATGTTTGTCCATACATGATGGTGCATTTGTTTTATGGGTTTGATGGGTTTGAGTGGTTTTTACCAAAATGAAAAAAAAAATCAAAAGAATTTAAAAATGTTTTGAAAATTAGCTTTGAAGAAAAATGAAATAAAAAGAAAAAGAAAAGAGAAACCCTCTCTCCCTCCCTCCTGCTTTTGGCCCAGCTCTCCTCCCCCTCGGCCTTCTCCCTTCTCTTCCTGCAGGCCCAATCCGGCGCCTAGGCCCAGCCGGCCCACCCGCACCAGGCCGCTCCCCCTCCCCTGCCCCCCAGCGCGCGCGGCCCAGCAGCCGCAGCAAGCCCAGGACTTTTCCCCCACCGGCCCAACAGCGCCAGCCCCCAGCCCTAGCCGCCACCCCCTATAAATACAACCCCCCTCAGCCCCCTCACCCTCCCACGCCGCGCCGCCGCCAACAGGAGCCGCCCAGCCCAGACGCGCCACGTGGTACCCGGCCGGACCCCACCGACAGCCCTTCGCGTTTTACAAAAAGACCCCGTGCTTTGGTAAATTTAACCCGCAGCTCAGTTTTCGTTTAATTCAGAATTTACAAATTTCCATTGATATTCTTTTGCTCATAAAATATTCGTTTTAACTCCGTTTACATCCATTCGAATTGCGTTAGATTCGTAGAGTTTTTATCTACATGTTAAAATGAAAATCGGCTCTGTTTATAAACTTTGAAAATATTTATTTATTTAATGCCTTTTAAATTCCAAGTTTAATCTCTAAATCTTGTTTAAATCGTATCTTCTCCGTGTTAGATCTGTTTCGTCCCGTTCAAGTTGCGTTGGCTTCGTATCGGCATAACCTTTTAATTAGTGACCTTTAATACCATGTTAATAGCGTTGTAATTTTATGGTTAACTCCTAACTTGATTAATAACTATGCAACTTGTTTTATATATGAAATACCAATAGTTTCAATTCTCGTTTTCGAAAGACAAATACAAGTTTGACCTAATTCTAATCAAGGTGTTTCTCTGAAACACTTTATACACTCTTTTATATAGTTATAAAATTGATAAAGCCTATAGCTCTCTTTTATAAAAGCCAACCTTTCGGTAGATGTGTCTCGATCATCGTTGCTTCGTTTAGCGTGTTCTTCGCGATTGTGTGGTCGTAGAGATGCGTAGATTTCTTTTTAAATCTTTTTCATTGATTGGTGTATTGTTCTAATTTAGCCATGTTTGTATGTTTTGTATGATCAGAATGCTTGTGTGGTGATTTGTTATTATTGTCCAATCGGTGAGTTTTGCGTTGGAGATCAAGAAGCAGTCGTCTAAAGCTGAGAAGCAGTTGAGCAAAAGATCTAAGCTTTTAAGGCAAGTATTATATGGGATCTTCCTTGATATCCTAATCATGATGTTTTTGAATAAAATCATATGCCTGTGTCTAATCTTGTTGCCATACGGATTACCTAGAATTGTTACCTTGAACCTTGGAATCCTATGGGTTACTTACATCTGGTTAGTTATTGGTAGTGCTCCATTTAACTAAGCATGATCTTGTATATTGATTAACGACTATATGAAATGATAAAGTAAAACTTGACTTTTTAGTAACATGGATTTAGGACCCTATCTGTCAGCAAAAGCTGGGACATCCAGTACAACCATGAGGGCTACATGGCTCTGGCTTTAGTTCAGTATTAGGGTCACTCTCTCGCATGTGGCAGTTCACGAAAGTTGTCATTGACGAGCGGTTGCGGGGTACGGCCGGAGTGGCTACCGCTGCGCGTGTGTACCATCGAGGGGTCCCCGTATACCCCTTGCCCGTGGATCCGTAGTGTCTGTTGTTTGTCAGCGAGCCCCTTTGAAAGACTTCATAGTGAACCCTACCGACCTTCCTTGGAAGTGGGTTAAGAGGTTCGCTACCTCGAGCGAAAGGGCAAATCACGACTTGTGGGTAAAGATGTACAACCTCTGCAGAGTGTTAAAAACTGATATATCAGTCGTGCTCACGGACACGAGCGGCCCGGAAAACTCACAGAAACTTTATTTACTAGTTGCTTATCATTATTAACAACTTTATCATGATATTATGTTATTCGTTCATTTGTTTATATGATCTTGCAGTTTAATTTGGGGGCTTAAGCATAACTTATGACACATCAATTGTAAAGCTTTGAATCAATTAAAAATGCTTATCGCAGTAAACCAGTGTCAACCTTTTTGAGCCTCATGAACCCCATATATACTTGCTGAGTATGAGATGTACTTACACTTGTTTACTTTTCAATCTTTGGATAAAAATCCCGGATGGGTACCAAATTGCAAGAGTCTCGAGCAGTTAGGCTTGTGATCAACCAGTCAGTTGGTCCTTGTGGAGTGGAGTCTTCGCCTGAAGATCAGAGTGTATTTCCGTTGTTTGCTCTCTTAAGGTTATTTCTTTGGCCTTATATGTTATGTATTTAAGTGTTGTCTTTTGATATTACCTTGTTCTATGGCTATATGTGAGATTTGACTTCCTAGGCTCACATATAGGGTATATCTGGTTTTGTTCTTAAAACCGGGTGTGATAGATTGGTATCAAAGCAATGCTGACTGTAGGACGCAGGCCTAGATAGAACTGGTCGTTTTAGCAAGCTCTTAACCTTGCCTAGTTCTTGCTTTCTCTCTAACCTTGATATATGTTTAAAGTTATGCTTGCTCTATCCCTATTCTATTGTAAAAGACCTTGTCCCAAATTCTAACTCTTATCTCTCCGTATAATAGATGGATCATAACGAGAAGCCCGTTGACCCAGCAATGATCACATTTGACAAGGAGAAGCCATCAACCAAGCAAGACCCAGATCTAGAAGGAATGACTCAACGACAGGACTTATCACAAAAACAGGTTGACATACAAAGGACCCATAAGAAGCAAGGGCAAGTAAGCAAAGTAAAGAGGAACTACATCCAAGGAAGGTTGAACCATGTGGATATGAGTACCCTTCGTGAAGCTAAGAAGGTTGTGTATGGGTTGATTTCCGTAAGCTCAACGAAGGTCATGGTTCTATTTGACCCCAGTGCATCGCATTCATTCATATCGGCCAAGTATGTAGAGGAACTAGAGATAATGAAGCTGCCAAATAGGAAACCCTTGATAGTTCACTCCCCAACAGGAGAAATGAAGGCAAACTATATCTACCCAAAAGTTACCTTGGATATAAAAGGTGTTAACTTTAAGGTGAATCTTATTATTTTGGAGATTTCAGAGATCGATGTTGTCCTTGGAAGGGGATGGTTCTCTGCTTGTAAAGGAGTGATCGAGTATGCCCAGCATTCAGTACTTATAACAGGACCGTCAGGAGAAAGGATTGTATACGAGGGTATACGACCTTTACCTATGGAATATGAAGCTAGCCTTGGAAGGTGGTAAGATAAATGAGGTTCAGGATCAATGTCAGTGTTATAAGCGTTATGGAGTTGTCTGTCTTCAAAACAAGTCCCATAAAGGGGAAGTCGAGATGGGTTCAAACTATGAAAGCAATGATGAAAAGAAGAGGAAGGCAAGTCCACTGCAACCACTTTTGGAAAGCAGTCAACAGTTGAGTTCTACTACTTTGCCACATCTAGCTTGGAATCCTAGTCAGATAGATCAAAGGGGTAAAGAGTTAGAAGTTCCTCAAGCTCAATCTATTTTTGGTGAGGTATGCATAGATGGATGGACAATCACTTGTACGGAGTTCCAACCCCAAAGGGTCAAGCGAAATAAGAAGCAAGTCGAGAAGAGGAAGAACCTCCATAGCTCGCAAGATAACAACACACCAAGCAACATTTCAGAAAAGTGTGACCCTACCAAAGATCTACCTCAAAATGTGTGTTATCGTTGCCGACAGGAGGGCCACCATGCATATTGTTGTCGGCATGAGAAGAAATCAAAGAACCATGGAAGCAATCAAGTCACTACAGGACTATCGTCAGCCATTGTTAGCAGCACGCAGCATGAAGGAAGGTCTTGATACCTATCACCTCGCTAGGAGTTTATGTCCCGTGTGTAATATACGTTAGTAGTGAAAGTCGAGTCGGTGTGCCTTGTGAACCTTTAGTGTTTGATTGGGTTGTCTTAATGCTTATGTTTGATTTGCGTCTTTGTAATGAGTGCAATGATCTTGTGAGGTCTTCCCACAATTTCATTTAGTTTATAAGCTTAATGTTTAATGAAATAAAATAGTTGGGTTCGGTTTCTTTATCCTATCTTTCTGAAGCAATCAATCCTTATAAATTCACATCTCTGTTTCTTGGAGGCCAAAAACAAAATCATGGAGAACTTTTTGGACAACAATAGACTTCTCTCTCTCACCACAAGAATCACCTCAAGAACAGTTATGGGATGTGAGTTATGAAAATCACAATGAAGTGAGGACAATTGACTCACTCAGAAGAATATGTAAGCTACCCTTTGGTTTCCCTTAGTGCATCTTTCTTAAGGGGGGTAGCCAAGCTAAAGAAGTTCAACGTTCAACATACTCAAAAGAAGTCATCATTTATGGGATGAGAAAATGTTTTATGTCTATGAGTTGGCTCTATGAAGGTTCAAAAGACCTCAATACTGCACCAACCATGGAAATAAAGTTTGGATGGAATGAAGCATCTTAGTAAGGTTTTGGTTGTGCTCTATACAAGGTATAATGAGGATCGTTGTTAAAGGAACTACTGGAGGAAGCAAAGAATACCCAAAGACAAAGTATCTTTATCTTTCTCTTCAGTCTCTTCGAATCTCGAGGACGAGATTCATCTTAAGGGGGTAGAATTGTAACACCCCAAATTTTGCTTTCTGGAACAATAGTAATAAAACGATTTAATTATGATTTTTGTGCTTATGGGAATTTAGGAAAATAAAAAGTTTTCTTTAAATTAAAAATTGCCCTTTAATTAGTAACATGTTTGTGCATACATGATAGTGCATTTGTTTTATGGGTTTGAGTGGTTTTTACCAAAATGAAAAAAAAATGAATTCAAAAGGATTTAACAATGTTTTAAAAATTAGCTTTGAAGAAAAATGAAATAAAAAGAAAAAGAAAAGAGAAACCCTCTCTCCCTCCCTCCTGCTTTTGGCCCAGCTCTCCTCCCCCTCGGTCCTCTCCCTTCTCTTCCTGCAGGCCCAATCCGGCGCCTCGGCCCAGCCGGCCCACCCGCACCAGGCCGCTCCCCCTCCCCTGCCCCCAGCGCGCGCTGCCCAGCAGCCGCAGCAGGCCCAGGCCTTTTCCCCCGTCGGCCCAACAGCGCCAGCCCCCCAGCCCTAGTCGTCACCCCCTATAAATACAACCCCCCTCAGCCCCCTCGCCCTCCCACGCCGTGCCGCCGCCAACAGGAGCCGGCCAGCCCAGACGCGCCACGTGGCACCCGGCCGGACCCCGCCGACAGCCCTTCGCATTTTGCAAAAAGACCCCGTGCTTTGGTAAATTTAACCCGCAGCCTAGTTTTCGTTTAATTCAGAATTTACAAATTTCCATTGATATTCTTTGCTCATAAAATATTTGTTTTAACCTGCAACCTGCCCCCGGGCTGATATATCAGTTTTTAACACTCTGCACAAACATTAAAGGGCAATTTTTAATTTAAAGAAAACTTTTTATTTTTCCTAAATTCCCGTGAACACAAAAATCATAATTAAATCATTTTATTACTATTTTTCTAGAAAGCAAAATTTGGGATGTTACAGACTTGCCATGCAAACCAAACGCTATACTTTTTTTTTTGGTGGGAACCATATGATTCCATTAACCTTGGCAACCAGATAAATCACTGGCCACCAGTACATGAATACAATGTGGTAGATTATCAGGACTAAAAATATCTCCTGAAGGAGTCTACCTAGACTAGCTAATTCATGTGCGGAGTCGCTTGCGTTGAAGCACTATAGCACCGTTCCTTGTTGGAAAAAGAAAAAAGTTCTTTTTTAGATGTTGGACACTAGACCTGATCACATTGCATCAGCACAATCGCTTATCCAGCTAGAGCATTCGACACTAAAAGCTCTCATGCCACGCAGGAGACCAAAACTATAAATGCAGGGGCAATCATGCTTACCATGGAGTTCGATTACTGTACAGTTTACACTTCTCGTAGTGTACAACTATGCCTCAAAATGGGATAGTATATGAACTACTAGCCCCCAGCCATGTACGTACATAAACAGAATGGTTAGTATTGTGCCCCGGTGCACTTTTGCCAAGAAAAACAAAAACAAAACCTTTACGTCGTTGACAAAATTTCTATCGTGTATCATAGGAGCCAGCTGAAGATGTTTCTGAAGCCTTCACGTGTGTGCAACCAGAGAGAAATAATCGAGCACCCATGAAGAAATAGCCCAAACAAAGCTGTGGTTGACTGGTCGTCCAACAGGTATGCACAAATATAAAGAAACACCTCTGCATCCTCAAAACGAATCACAAGGGAAGAAGAGATCGCGCATAACGGCTAGAGGGGTTGTTATGCCCAATGCCCAGCCCTAGGCCCAAAGGGGTCCTATCAGATTTCTTACTCTGACTTTCATGTGAATTGGTGGAACCATGGCCAGTGCCATTCACATGTGGTGGAATGCCCTCACCACTCTGTGAGACTGGGCTTCTCATCTGAATTGGTCCCATTTCCTCATCAGATTGCAATGTCTGTACAGTGTTCTCAATATCCTCATGGTACCCCTTCAGCAGGAAGTCAGAACAGTTCTTGCGCACCCCATGGTCATATGGATTTCTGAATCTGCCACTTGGTCCCCTGAGGTAACTGTACCTCATGGCATTCGCCATCTCATTTGTTGTAATGTTCCTGGATATCTGCAAGGTGGATAAAAGTGGGTTAAAGATACAGGAAGGAAAAGAAAGCTAGAGTCAATAGTGTCTGATATTAGATGCAGTGGATCTTCCACAAACAGACAGAAGCTCAATAAGGTGGTAATTTTTAGTACGCACCAAACAGATAACCAAGAACACAAAGAATCATGCCATGTGAAGAAATAATACACAAAACTATTCATTTATGCATCAACAGAATTCGGTTGGTACCAAATATTTTATTAGGATTTAGAGGAACGATTGGCACTTGGCACCTAAGGGATTATGAATACATATTTTGGCATACAAATGGGTAAGAGAAACACCAATGTCATTTAGTTTTTCATTGAAGAATATGTCCTAGTAACTAGATCCATACTGTGATGGTGCCAAATAGATGCATTGCCAGGAGATGGTACGAGATGAATTGTTCCTCAGTGGGAACTCTAGTGTATTTGATCACTCAGTTTTTTTTTTTAAAGGTCAATATCAACTTGGTTCATACCTGTGATGCTTGAATTACTGTTAGAGTTATAACACCAAAGAAAAGGAAAAGGTCCATTATGACAAAAGACACCACCCAAGAATGGTTTATAGCTGTATAGCCAAGCCATCCACCAAATGATGCTGGAGAAGCCGGGTCTCCTACACTTCCTGCAATAAGAAAAAAAATACTTATGATGGTATAACAGAAAAAGTCTTGGTATAACAGAAAAAATGTAAACATACTTATGATGGCCGTTACACCAGTAATAATCATTGCAGAAACTTCTAGGATAAGGAACATAAAGAATTCCCATTTGTTCCTCTGCAATTTCAAACCGTTGTAGCTTAGACTGAAGAATATGACAATTTTTCATTAACATTCAACATGTGGAAACAAAAAGAGAAAGACGTAATCCATCAACTAGAAGCAGAAGCAGAATGATGTTTTCTTGTTCTTCGGCTCCTGCTTGGGTCTATAGGTAGTTTTTAGAATGAATCCATATTTAGCTTTTTTAACCATGTATCATAAATATATCGACTGCAAATAAGATGTCCAACATATAAAAAGGAAAATAGTACCTTTCCAATGCAATTCGATACCCAAGGGCAGTGATGATCGAATTGCTCCACACAGCGGTCGCATGTAGAGCAGTGTTTTGAGCGTACAGGCCTGACAATCTATTAATACTAGGAAAATCAGACCACTTCAGAAAAATGTTAAATTAAGGGAAAACCCCACAGATTACTTAATAAAGAAAAACTTACTTTGCATGTTATACATAGTTGAGACCAATTACCACCAAGAAGTTCAGGATTGTCCAAACCCATCTTCAACAAAGGTTCCTAGAAGAGCAAAAACAAAAGATGAACATTGCACATTTTGGTCTATGATATTATTTCAACTTTCTGTAAGTGGCAGTTTAAAATGAAACAGGAGATAAAGAAATGAACAGGTCGTCACAGTAGGTTTCAAGAACTTTCAAGCTTACATCATCTCTTTGATTTTGTGTGTCTCTTATATTCTTGCTGATGTAACCAGGATCTTTCCTGCACAAAAACCTATGGTCACTCCAGGGAAAAAAATATGATCAAAATGCATAGCTAAGAAGTGAAAGAAGCAGGATGTTGGCTGTTGAATACATAGATTTGGAAGGAAAAACAAACTGAAATTTAGGGTGCTCAGTGTTCACATCTAACAGACATTTTATGGACAGGCAATGAAAATAATGAGAAGCATTCAATAAATTGGCATATCCTAACATGGCAATCTAGTAAATGAGGATAAGCTAGAATGCAAAACGATAGATATAAACAAATATGAAAAAAAAGTTAATGTCTACTTTTACGAATTGTATGTGGGTCAACATAAGATTAGTCTACACAATACATGAGAATAATGCATAAGAGCTCCAGTTTCATATCAAAAGTTTCTTATAGATCAAGTTTGCAAACGCTTTCTTTATTTGTCTGCTTCTCTTTTTTTTTCTTTTGTTTCTTGTATGTATCATAATAATACGTGTACCTGCTGCATCTATAGAACATAACCAGTCCGGCAGTCGCAAGGAAAATTCCCAACCATGAAAATAATCCAAAAAATATAGTCATCTTTGTGTTATAGTCTCCTGCATAGAAGGAAAAACTAAGTGCCACATTTTGGGAGATTAAATCGTCTGAAATACATCAAAATAGTATAATACCTAAGATAATTGAATGTATATATACAACAATTAAGGCTATAATGATAAACCAAAGAAGAGGAGCAAGCCCGATTTTTAATAGTTTCCCAAAATAACCGTTCCCAACACATCCCCTTTCATGTACTCTTCTAGCATTCCCCTGCATTAAACCAGGCAAATGACCAAGTTAGTCTTTAAGTTTCCCTACTGCACTATAAGACTTTGTATTGAGGTCAATAGTTGCCACTGCAACTTCCTAATCAAGATGGTCCGTGTCAGTACTAAAATATTAAAGAACATTAACAAATCACAAAAGCTGCAGATGAGTACTTTCAGCACTGATGGATTTGAGAAGACACTGTTTCCTCTTTTGTTGCTTCCATGTCAGTGACAGTACTTTTTTTCTTTGAAAAAAAAACTAAACCATCTTTTGTGCAAAAATAGTAATTGTGCAATGCCACCAAATCACCTTTACCACTGTCGACGAAATATGCGTCGCAGTCTACTTAGGGGGTACCCTACGGTAGTAGATTGTAGGCGGAGGTGTGGCGACGGCGATCAAGCGTAACACAAAGAGCGTAGACACGGCGATTTATACAGGTTCAAGCCGGCAAGTCGCCGTAATACCCTACGTCCTGTGTTTTGGTCGCTGGATTGATCTTGCGTATTAGGTTACAAGATCTGTAGATCGGTTCCCTATGGCAAGGGATCCGAGTCTATCTACTAGGATCTTCCTTGGCGAGCAAGACTTCTTCGGAGTCCTTGACGAGCACGGCGGGCTGGTCGCGTGCCCCAAGGCCTCGCGGGCTAGGCCGTCTCCTGGTCGGCAGGCCCATAAGGTCCCTGGGGATATGCCGAGGTAATATCCCCAACAAGTCCCCGAGCACGTTGTATTCTTCTAGCGAGCCCGCAGCTTCATCCTCGGAGGTGTTCAGCTGGTCGCCATCATGCGGAGTGGTCGTCGTAGAGTCCCGACCAGGGTGGCTGGTCGAGGTGCTGCTCGGAGAAGACTCCCGACCAGGTTGAGCTGGTCGAGAACGTCGTAGCTTGATGCGCAAGCTGGTCGCCTTGCCGGATGCTGCGACTGCTTGTTGGAAGAATGTGACGTGCTGAAGAAGAAAAAAACTTTTAAAAGGTCCTTCCCTGGTGAAGTGTACCCACTTAGGCTCTGCAAAAGCAACACAAAAAACAGCAGAGCCTGATGTAGTCCTCAAGGTGAAGTGTACCCACTTAGTCCCCGCAAGGTGAAGTGTACCCACTTAGTCCCCGAGCATGGTAGCAAGTGAAGTATGCACGTGGTGCCATGCTTTATAAAATTGTGCGTAAGGTATGAAGATTGAAGCATAAGTTTTGTAGAAAACGACTGCAAACACCCGTAGTCCTCGAGCCTGATGTAAGAAACTGGAAGCTTCTTGCATCAGGATCGTGTATGTAGAGAATAAAGAATTGAAATACTGGTTTAGTAAGAAACGACCGCGAATACCCGTAGTCCCCGAGCCTGATGGAAGAAGCTTGAAGAGGTTCTTGCATCGGGTCATTTGGTTTTTATTCGCAGTCCCCGGGTGTTATCCTTCGATGCCTTAGCCGCAGTCCCCGAGGCTTGCTCGGTGTGTAGTTGGACGAAGCCCCCGAGCCTGGTCGGGAATGCGATCAGTACTCGGGTGGTAGTTGCTGTCGACGGAGTCCCCGAGCGTGTTTGTGCCGTCCACTCCGTGAATTTTGTCTACCAGATTACTGTAGTCATCTGTGTTGTTTCGCAAAAATAACAAAGATGCGCATCCAGTCCCCGGACTGTAGCGTTGGTGACATTGCAAAAATTGTTAGGTGTAAACTGAGGGATTAAATAGGATTAAATATGTAACGAGAGCGAAAATGAAGGTAAATGGGCCGAAATAACCGAGCGGATCGACGGCCCAAGTTGCGGCGCAGAAATTGGGCGTGGCGGTTCCTTATTTGATTGTTGCAGTTCCCCAAAAACCCTTGAATGGGAAGCGTCGGGCCCCTGGGTATAAAAGGAGAGTAGCGGCGGCGGTGGTCTTCATTAGTGTTGCAATAAGAAATTCTTCGTCTTCCGCCACGATTTTCTCAGCATTTCTTCCGTCACTTTTCTTATTCACCCTCCATCGTGGTCCCTGGCCGTTCTATTCGTCGGAGATGGCGCCGAAGAAAAGTGCAAATAGGAGGTCATCGGCGGCGGTCAGGGGAGCTTCTGCGTCACCGCCCCCAAATGCTAGGGTTGAGGATTTGGTGGTGCCTCCCTGGCGGGGCATTGGACTCGGAGTACCTTGAAGGAAGATGACATTAATACTCTTGTTTTCGGCGGTCTTCTCCCAGATAAGGAGGTCGGTGGTTGGCGGTCGGCGCTCGGTGAGTCGTACCCGACGCCGGACACCTGTGAGCTTGTGGTGTTCGAGCCTTTCTTCCGCTGTGGTTTCGGGGTTCCGGTTCATCCCTTCCTTCGTGGCCTTTTGCGGTATTATGATATTTCACTCTGCAACTTGAATCCCAACTCGATTGTGCACATTGCGACATTTATTCATATGTGTGAGGCGTTTATTGGGATCTATCCCCACTTTGATTTGTTCCGATACTTCTTTCGTTTGGAAGACGAATGGGAGCAAGTCGCTTGGTGTTATCAGTTCGGTGTACCTTCAACTCAGAGATGGTATGGCTAGGGAATAAATCTCGATGCCGCTGCATTCCAAATTTGCGGGACACAAGTCGAGGTGGTTTTATGTTCATCAGGAGGAGCCCTTCGCGCCATGCGATCCCTCGCTGGTGCCCACAGTTTTGGATACCTGGTCGGAGCTGCCATCCGAGGCTAATTTGGATACTGTGAAGTCACTTCTGGAGCTTCTCGACCGCTGCACTCTTGATGGGGTGGTGGTAGCTTGTAGTTTCATCGCCAGGCGATGTCAGCCTTGCAAAGATAGGGATCATCCAGCTTTTGAATATGATGGCAAGGGTGACAGTACCCGGGAAGCGCCGGAGAACATTGAGAACGATATTGCTGAGAAGCGTCTGAACTATATCTTTGACCTGTCAAAACGTTCGCCGCCACCGCGTTCGAGGGAGGCTTTTTGTCTCCGTCGTCCTCCTCCTCAGGTTTTGATCTCTTTCTTTTTTACGTTGTGTTGTTGTAGCTGGCGGTGTATTTATGTGCCTTGGTTATGCAGGTTCATGGTGAAAACCGTGCTCACTATTTTGCCCTCTTGGCGACCCCTGGTGTGTTGTCAGAGTTTTGTACGCCCCTAGCGGGTGTTGATATTGGTGAACCGGGTGGATCTGGTCGTTCTGAGGGTGTTGATGATGAGGATCTGGTCGGCGAAGAACTACCCCGGGTGGGGACGGCTGTTGCCGATCCGGAGCCTCTAAGGTCAGAGCCCTGGGCTGCGGATCCCCGGAACTTGGCGGTGGTCTTGCTTCTTCGGGAGGTCCTGAGGTTCCTTCCGGTTTTGCCGCGGGATTTGATGATGATGACGTGCCACTGGCGTACCTATCGCTCAAAGAGGAGGCGGGCTTCTGTCGTCATTGAAGATGATTTTGTGGAGCTGCCTCCCTCGCGGGAGGGTATTGTTGACGATGAAGGCTCTGATTCTGGTCGAGGCGTCTTGAGTGGTGTGGAGGTGAGTCGACTTCTTCTTGTTGATTGGCCGCATGCTTATCCTTGCTTTACAGGCGTTGCTGAAAACTAGTCGGGAACGCAAGCTCCGTATCGCGTTTTTGGAGAAATCTTTACGGGAGTCTCATGCGCGGACGCGTGAGTTGGAGAAGTCTCTAGTGGAGAAGGGGCGTGACAATTTGAATCTGCGCGATCAGCTTTCACAGGCGAAGAAAGGTTGGCTTCTGGTAACCTATGGAGTTCCTGTAGTTGTTGCTTTTGTGATTATACCCTTTGGTGTTTGTAGAACTGGCGGACGAAGTTGTTGCCGGGCGTCGTCGATTCTGGAGTCTGGTTGAAGAGATCGGACCGGTGATGGCCTATGTGGACGGTGTTACCTTTGTTTCCGTTCCTGCATCGGATGAGGTTATTGCCGATTTTTTGTCGAGGGTGCGAGGATTCTGCGGACGCTTCAAGTCGTTTGTGACACTGGCGGCGCAGGAGATGCTTTCTCACGAGTTGTCGATGCTGCGGTCGCATTACCCGCGAGTCGTTCTTCAAAGGTTGCAGAGCGGATATGCAACGGGCACTTCGGAATCGGATATTAGTCGTTTGGAGGAGGAAGCCGACGCGGTAGCTAAGGATCTGCTTCGTGATATGGAGTTTTTTGCTACGAGGTAGCTGTTGTTGTATATAATACAAGATTGGGACGAACGTGTAAGTGAAATGTATCAAAGCTTTGTTTATCCGGGCGGTGAGCTTTTATTTCACTTGTATATCCTTTCGTGCCTACTGAGTCGTGAGCCGTAGCGATTAATCGTTCGGCCTTGGGTCTCAAATGGTCCAGATCGTAGGGTTAGCACCACTGCACGCGTAGGATGCATAAGGACTCCCAAGGAGGCACGCAGCTGGCAATCTGCGGCGCAGAGGGCAAACAGCTCATGCACGCTTTGGATGATACCAGAGACAGGGTCCTTTTCCGAGAGGCTCGATCGTGGCGTGACCAGGGCCAGTGGAGACCGTTCCTGCAGACGTTGGGCGCAAAGCCATGCTGCTCGTAGAGTCGTCGATCGTTCTGTGGTCGTATACAGATTCTGGGCGCATAACCTCATGACTCCCGACCCAAATGATACCGCCCGATTGTTGGGGAAATATCATTTGGGAGGTCTGTCAACGTGGTCGTAACGATTAGGGTAGCTACTTCTATTCGCTATGACTCATTGACAGGCCAACTTCGGGAGCTTTCTGGTTATGGCCAGGCTGTTTGGAGAACGCCGTAATGCGTTTGGAGGGGTCGTCGAACACTGTGGGAGTGTTTTGGAGAGGTCGTCGAACGTCGTATGCGTTTTGCAGAAGTCGACCGCCGTAGGCGTTTTGTAGTCGTCGGGCGTCGTGGTCTCGTTATCACCTGGGTGCCCACCGAATATAGGGAAGATGCGCGCGGCTTTCGTGAAGCTGGTAGTCGGAGTTTCTGCCAGGTCTCCCTTTGGCGGACCGTTGCCTGGTCGCTTTGCGTCCGCCTTGCTCTGGAAGGCCTCCTTGAGGGCAAGGCACTCCCACATAGTGTGCCTTCCCTGTCCATGAAGTGGGCAGGGGCCGTCGAGGACCTCTTTGTACCCATTGCCGCGGCGACGCTTTCGCCCGGCGCCATGGCTAACGAGGCCGGGCATCGGATGGGACGGTGGTGCTTCGGGGTTGATCTTTCGTGCGGCCGATGCGCGTAGACGGAGTCGGCGGCGGGCGGCGCTGATGAGGTCGATGCATTCGGCGAGGTCTTCGTCAACCTGGTCGATGGTACCCGCAAAATTCTCATGCGTAGTATGATCGGGGGTGCTTCGAGCCGTCTTGGTGGTCGGGTCTTCAACTGGAGGGGAGTCCAGCGCGAGAAGCTGCGCTGGTTCCGACGTTTCGGAGACGGAGACGGTGCCATGGATGGTCCAGACCATAGATCCGATCTGGAGAGTCGCGCCGCCAGCGGGGATGACCATGGATCCAGGGAAGGTAACCGCTTGATGAGTCATGGAGTCGATGCACACACCCCCTACCTAGCGCGCCAACTGTCGACGAAATATGTGTCGCAGTCTACCTAGGGGGTACCCTACGGTAGTAGATTGTAGGCGGAGGTGTGGCGACGGCGATCAAGCGTAACACAAAGAGCGTAGACACGGCGATTTATACAGGTTCAGGCCGGCAAGTCGCTGTAATACCCTACGTCCTGTGTTTTGGTGGCTGGATTGATCTTGCGTATTAGGTTACAAGATCTGTAGATGATCTGAGAGAGGTTGTGCGAGAGTTTTTGAGGGGGGTCCCTGCTCGCCTTATATAGCCGGGGAGCAGGGTTACAATTTCCATATCCTAACAGATTACGATCGGTTCCCTATGGCAAGGGTTCCGAGTCTATCTACTAGGATCTTCCTTGGCGAGCAAGACTTCTTCGGAGACCTTGGCGAGCACGGCGGGCTGGTCGCGTGCCCCAAGGCCTCGCGGGCTGGGCCGTCTCCTGGTCGGCAGGCCCATAAGGTCCTGGGGATATGCCGAGGTAATATCCCCAACAACCACTCTAAACGTACTAATTGCAAATTATTTTTAATGCGAGATAAAATCATTATCAAGGAAGAACACATGCAAAATCTGCTGCAGAGCAAATAAAAATAATCAGCAGCAATATGTTTCATGCTATTTAGATTAACAAATTTTTAGAGACACAAAGCACTACTAGAATCTCCATCCGACACCAAAACTTTATAGCCTTATGGACTTTGGACTCCAGAATCCAGATATGCTAAAAATTTACTTCAAGTATATATTAATATAAAAAAGATCAATAACGTAAATAATACTTACTAGGAAAAATGCAATTTGTCGATGATTCTTATCAGCAGCAAGTTGGGCTGGTGTCAAGCCAGTATTGTCTTGAACCATAAGATCCTCCTTTTTGCCAGCCTGAACTAGCACAGTGCATGACTCCAAATTCCCCCGAATAGCAGCCCAATGTAAAGGAGTACAACCTAAGGAAAACACTTACAATGGAAATGAACAACAAGCTGGTGGAAGCAAAGGCTCTCTTGATTGTAGATATTGTCATTATTTGTACAAAGATAGGAAGGGTTTTGAAATAATTCAATGCATACCTTCTTTATCTTGGCGCGCCCTATAAGCACCTAAAAACAAGAGGAGACGTATGGTATCTGCAAATCCCTTATATGCAGCCCTACAAGTGGCATGAAAATAAAAATAGATATGTCAGTAGGAAGTTAGACAATATGCTAAGAAGAGCACAAAAACATAATACCACCAGGTTCATATTATATATATGGTACAAACCAGTGAAGAGGGCTTCTTCCATCACTATCAGGGACATCATGATCAGCATTCCATTTTGCAACAATGTGACAAAGAAATGCTGTCTGGCCATACTGTGCGGCAACATGTGTGGCCTGTGACATAACAGAAGATTGATTAGGAATCATAAGTAGAACTCCAACCACAGGCTAATTATACAGGCTTCACTGAGGCTGTTATTTTCTTTTTCTCAGACACACAGAAGAGCTGAGTATCATTATATTAAGAAGAAAATGGGATAAGAACCCATAGAAGACCCACCCACTCACACCACTGGGTTCTTACTAAACAGGCTCACCCTTAACCACAAAGAGTCTTTTGTTTCATCTACTACAAATAGGCTGCTCTCTCCATTTCTTTTTCTAGAGCACATAATATGTTATCAATTACTACAGAACCAATGTCTATGTCTTAATAAAAGACATGTGAAATAAGAATTTATTGATGCCTCTTGAGTAATTGAATGTCAAACTATACAATATTTGACCTTTTTGGATAAAATATGCCGTATTTTGAAATCGAGGCAGTAGTATATTAAGGCGTGAACCTAAAGTGAACCATATCTTTGTGCAACTAAGTAAACTCCATCTGTTTTTGTATCAGAGGAAGTGAACCATCAGGAGAAATTATGAAATACTAGACAAATTATAGATATGATGATAATGGGAAGTGCCATGGGTGCAATAGAAAAATCAAATTACAAACCTGGTATCCATATAAATCAGCGGCATCCACCTTAGCTCCTTCTTTCAAAAGTAATTCTGCAACTTGAACATGACCACGCACAGCACTCCAGTGAAGTGCTGTTTGGCCTGTGTGGTCTATAGCATTTACATCGGCACCATGCTGTCCAAATTTAAAACTCAGAGTTATCATCCACCAAACCAACCCAAAAGGAAGAAAAAAATGTCATGCTGTAGTCAAGCAAAAACAACATATGATTAAGAAGGACATAACCACATTTTACAACAAAGGACACACATGATCGGAACAACGATTTCAAGAGAGGCGATTTTTAACATAAGTACACTTAACATTTCTAATAATTATGGCGGCCTGTTAACATCCTGAAGATGACCACTATTTGAACCCAACCAAGCTCCCAGGTTCAATTTGAGTGTCTTATGTCAGCAATGAAGACAGAAAATGCCATCTGTTTGGAGATAAGATTAAGGATCAGCTTTAAACAATACTCAAGGATATGCAAGAGAAAGCTCATTTTGCCTTTAAATCTAACGAAACCAAAACCCAAGCTCTTCCATCAGTCCTATATTGAGATGGACATCATATACGCCATCCAACATCTCCCAAGCTACAGCAAAGCAACAAGCATAAAATCTGCACTCAGTTACAGCAATGGTTCTACCCAAACCTTACCCACCAGGTCACCAGCCATAATGCCCACAGGCAGGCTCGAATCTCGAACAGACTAAGGATAAAAACTCCCAATGACAACAAATTAGCAATGGCTATAAGCTTGAGCTCATCTGCGCAATTCTCATCGAGGCTGTAGCCTGTAGGGGCCACAACAAATACAGTTAAGATATTGAAACCACTGCACATTCCTCACGCAAAATCGTCACTAGTCACTAGAATCAAGTGATCGCCATTATCAACAGAGCAGCTAAACCCAACAGGCTACCGCGTCGGGCATCAAGGAGAGGGGGACCGACCTCGAGAATGTACTGGGCGCGGCGACGCGGTTGTTGAGCGCGGCCCACTGCAGCGCGTGGTACCCGAGCGCGTCGGGCACCGTGACGGAGCGGCCCTCACGCTCGACGAGGCGGTGCAGCTTCTCGAGGTCCCCGTACGCCGCGCCCGTGTACACGTCGTCCTTGAGCGCCTCCTCCTCCCGCTCCTGCCCCGCCCCCTCTGCGACGGCCGGTCCCGCTCCACCGGTGGTGGCGGCGGGGGCGACGTCCTCGACCACCTCGATCTCCGACGACGCCATGGGCCCGGGGGATCGGGCGGCCTCGCGGAATAGGGTCGCGACTCGGGAGCGGGAGGCGACGGAGGCGGCGACTGGCGAGGGGCCTGCACCTGCTCGACGCGGGGCCGCTTTGACTTTTTTTTATTCTTCTTTTTGTTTTTTTTTTCATTGTTTCACTAGGCCAGATAGGTTGTTCGCACGTTGCTAGGATAAAAAAATTATACTTAAAAACACAAATAAACCACATAATAAGATAATAATATTATAGAATTAAATACTGATATTAGAGTTACATTTAATCAAAAATCAAAGTTAATAAAATCAATACAAAGTAGAAAGCGGAGTTGCGGATTCATAATGTTGTATCGAATGAAAATTGTTAGGCCTTGTTTGGATGTGCATGTATCAAGCGCAAACCACATGGATTGGTATGGATTGCAGTGTATATTAGTTCAAATACATTTTAACTCATGTTGTTTGAGGGAGATACATGTACATCCAAACAGAGCCTTAATGGTATCCATTAGTATTTCATACTTTCGTAATAGAATGACTATCGACGAATATGTGTCGCGGTCTACCTAAGGGTACACTACGGTAATAGATTGTAGGCGGAGGTGTGGCGACGGCGATCAAGCGTAACACAGAGAGCGTAGACACGGCGATTTATACAGGTTCGGGCCGGCAAATCGTCGTAATACTCTACGTCCTGTGTTTTGGTGGCTGGATTGATCTTGCGTATTAGGTTACAAGATCCGTAGATGATCTGAAAGAGGTCGTGAGGGATTTTTTGAGGGGGATCCTTGCTCGCCTTATATAGTCGGGGAGCAGGGTTACAATTCTCATATCCTAACAGATTACGATCGGTTCTCTATAGAAAGGGATCTGAGTCTATCTACTAAGATCTTTCTTGGCGAGCAAGACTTCTTCAGAGTCCTTAGCGAGCACGGCGGGCTGGTCGCGTGCCGCAAGGCCTCGCGGGTTGGGCCATCTTCTGATCGGCAGGCCCATAAGGTCCCTGGGGATATGCTGAGGTAATATCCCCAACAAGTCCCCGAGCACGTTGCATTCTTCTAGCGAGCCCGCAGCGTCATCCTCGAGGGTATTCAGCTGGTCGCCATCACGCGGAGTGGTCATCGTAGAGTCCTGACCAGGGTGGCTGGTCGAGGTGTTGCTCGGAGAAGCCTCCCGACCAGGTCGGGCTGGTCGAGAACGTCGTAGCTTGATGCGCGAGCTGGTCGCCTTGCCGGATGTTGCGGCTGCTTGTTTGAAGAATGTGACGTGCTGAAGAAGAACAAACTTTTGGAAAGTCATTACCTGGTGAAGTGTACCCACTTAGGCTCTGAAAAACAACACAGAAAACAGCAGAGCTTTGCCGAAAAGAAAATTAGTACATTCACCGCAAGGTGAAATGTACCCACTTAGTCCCCGAGCATGGTAACAGGTGAAGTATGCACGTGGTGTCATGCTTTATAAAATAGTGCATAAGGTATGTAAATAAAGATTGAAGGATAAGTTTGCAAAAAACGACTGCAAGTACCCGTAGTCCCCGAGCCTGATGTAAGAAACTGGGAGCTTCTTGTATCAGGATCATATATTGAAAATTACAGAACTGGAATATAAGTTTAGTAAGAAACGACTGCGAATACCCGTAGTCCCCGAGCCTGATGGAAGGAGCTTGAAGAGGTTCTTGCATCGGGGTCATTTGCTTTTCATTCGTAGTCCCCGGGCGTCAGTCCCCGGGTGTTGTCCTTCGGCGCCTTAGCCGCAGTCCTCGAGCCTTGCTCGGTGCGTAATTGGACGAAGCCCCCGAGCCTGGTCGGGAATGCGATCAGCGCTCGGGTGGTAGTTGCTGTCGTCGAAGTCCCCGAGCATGTTTGTGCCATCCACTCTGTGAAACTTGTTGGCCAGACTGCTGTAGTCGTCTAATGTTGCTGCATAAGAGTAACAAGTCTGTTCGTCCAGTCCCCGGGACTGTACCGTTGGTGATATTGCAAAGATAAAATTATTAGCCGTAAATCATGTAATTAACTACAAGCAGAAATGGAAGGAAAAGAAGTAAATGGGCCAAAACAACGGGGCGGCCAGCGGCTCAGTTCACGACGCAGAAGTGGGCGTGGCGGTTCCTTATTTGGTCATCGCGGTTTCCCAAAAACCCTCGACTGAGGATCGTTGTGCCCCAAGGTATAAAAGGGAAGCGGCGGCGGCGGCGATCTTCGTTTCCTGGTGAAGTGTACTGCGTTCCTCTATCCGCTTTTCTCCTACTCTGTGACCCACTGCAATCTTAGTTCTTTGTCGTCCTATCCTACCGATGGCACCTCAGAAGAGGCCAAATACTCGCTCGTCGGTGAAGAAGGAGGGAAAGACTTCGAAGATGATGGATGTGCTTCCGGATTGGACCCAGTATTGGTCTAGATGTACTTTGAAGGAAGAGGATATTTAGCTTCTTGTTACCGCTTGTATTCTTCAGGACAAGTCCATTGTGGATTGGAGGCTGGCGACCGGTGAGGAGTTCCCGACCCCTAATACAGGTGATCTTGTTGTCTTTGAGCCTTTCTTCTGGCGTAGATTCGGGGTTCATGTTCACCCCTTTCTCCGCAGTCTCTTGGAGTTTTACAAGATTGCGTTGTGCAACCTCCATCCCAACTCGATACTGCACATCGCGGTTTTTGTGCATTTCTGTGAAGCGTATTTGGGGATCGACCCACTGCAATCTTAGTTCTTTGTCGTCCTATCCTACCGATGGCACCTCGGAAGAGGCCAAATACTCGCTCGTCGGTGAAGAAGGAGGGAAAGACTTCGAAGATGATGGATGTGCTTCCAGATTGGACCCAATATTGGTCTAGATGTACTTTGAAAGAAGAAGATATTCATCTTCTTGTTACCGCTTGTATTCTTCAGGACAAGTCCATTGTGGATTGGAGGCCGGTGACCGGTGAGGAGTTCCCGACCCCTAATACAGGTGATCTTGTTGTCTTTGAGCCTTTCTTCTGGCGTAGATTCGGAGTTCATGTTCACCCCTTTCTTCGCAGTCTCTTGGAGTTTTACAAGATTGCGTTGTGCAACCTCCATCCCAACTCGATACTGCACATCGCAGTTTTTGTGCATTTCTGTGAAGCGTATTTGGGGATCGACCCGCATTTCGAGTTATTTCGTTATTTCTTCCGTCTTAAGCCGAACGGGGCCGCCACATCCTAAGTTGTCGGTTCTGTGTACCTTCAGCTCCGGGAGGGTATGGCGGATGTGTATCTTGCTACTTCGTTGCCTTCGAAGGTTGCGGAATACAAGTCTCGCTGGTTCTACATCCCCCAGGAGGAACCATATGCTCGTGGTGACCCGGCACACATCCCGATGTCGCAACCTAGCTGGTCAGCGGCCCCTTCGCGTGCGGCGATGGAACATGTGAAGGATCTGCTGTCGTTGATGGACCGGTCGTCGCTCGATGGTGTTTCGGTTGGTTGGAATTTTGTGATCAGGTGTTGTCAACCTTGTAAGGACAGGGTTCATCCTGCCTTTCTTTACACTGGTCGTGGTGATCCGACCCGCGTGACGCCCTAAAAGTTGGATCCAGAGGATGCATTGGATCGTGTTGCTTTAATCTTTGATCTTTCTTTCCCCTATATGAGGAATCCACGTGGTGCATTTCGTGCTGGGCTATCGCCACCGTCGGTGAGTTTTGATTTTGCTTGTCTAGCAATCATCTAGCTTTTGGATTTTTGGTGGGTTTACTCAAATCTTCTTGGTCAGGATCGTGTCGTCTTTGTTTCTCAAGTTCCGTCAACGGAATGGCCTCTCGGTGTTGATCAGACAAGGAATATGGAAGATATAATGAGTGGGGGTGGTCGCGAATCTTCTGGCGAGCGGGTAGTTCGTGAGCCCCTGGGTGAAAAACGCCGAGTACATGGCGACCGAGTCGGGAAGCGACTGGCCGACCTGCCCCGTGAGAAGGTGAAGCCGTCAGTTAGGACCGGGGGCAAGTTTGTTATCAATGAGGGCACCGCACATCCTAAGTCATCAATGTCTGATTCGTCTGACGATGGTTCGGGCGGGGATGACACGCCGGTCGTGACCCTGGATGGAGAAGGGTGTTCTAGCTCAGGTACCAAGGCGGCTGCCGGGACTTCTTTTGGAGTAGAGCATCTTGCTGCGTCGTTTGAGCATTCGCCTATGGGTGTTCCATCAGGCTCTGCGGGAGAAGTTCCTGGCTGGAGGTTCGTGAGGGTTCATCGGAAATCGTCCATGTAAGTGCTTCATCCCTTTTTTTGTTGAGTCTTAATCGTCTTTGTTGATGTGCATATGATGCTGTTTTTGGGTAGGGTACCGGATTCTTAGGATCCGCTGGCATCTCATGGTAATAAATCGGGCGTCGCCGGTGGAGCGCGTGTTGAGACTAGCTCGGAGAGACATGGTGCCCCTATGCCTGCTGATTCTGCAACTTGTGAGGAGGATCCTGCTGCAAGTGAAGGGGCGATGTTTGTTGATGGTGCTTCTGGCTCTGCGGCTATTGATGCAGAACCGGTTTGCGGTGTTTGTGCCGAATCTGTTAGCACCCTCGGCGCCGTGTCCGAGGCCGAAGAAGAGAAAAAGGTCAGCCGTGCTGCTGGAAGAGCCGGAGGTAGTGGAGGAGATTCCTCGAGCAAAAGACGAGTCGAAGCCGGCGCCAGTCCGTACTTTCCGCCGTGATGGTGAGGACTTTGTCGTTGTCGAGAATGACGAGGCCGAAGAGGAAGCGGCTGCCTTTCTTAATGATGCTAGCGATCTATTCGGGCGAATCAAGGTAGCTTCAGACCCTTGGCTACTTATGTGTTGTCTCTGTGCCTCCTTTGTAGAACTATTATTGTGTCGTCGTAGGGACTTTTTAAGTCTGGAAGGGAGCGTAAGGTGATGGGCGACTAGCTTGCGAAACTAACTGCAAAGAACGAGTGTCTGCGTTGTGATGTTGCTCGTGTCGAGGGTCAGTTTGCGGGACTGGAGGAAAGCTTGGAGGAAGCAAACCAGCGTGCCCAAGTGCTGCGAGCCACAATCCAAAATCAAGAGCGTGAAGTCGCGGAGCTCCAGTCACATATTGAGAAGGTCGACGAGCTTGCCGCTCGTAAGTCTTCTTTGCTCTTTGTTTGTAAAACTTGTTGCCTCGACCTTGTGGTAATGTTTCTTGGTTATTGTGTAGAGCTGCTTGGTGCTGAAGAAGCTAAGCGTCTTGCGGAGGAGAAAGCATGTGTCGCCGAACAAGAAATTTACAAGATGCGAGCAATGCACGAAGGTAATGCTTTACTACCTGTTGCTTTGATTGTGTAGTTCCCTTACTTGGTATTTGCTGTTTTCGTAGCTTACCGGAGCAATGTTCGTCTTCAATTTGCAGACCTGCAGGGTAAGGTGGATTCTTACCACAACAACTTCTGGGCGTTGGCGCGGAAGATCGCTCCCGTGGTGGGATGTGTTGATGGTCGGGCGCTCATTCCTGAACCTGTTGATCAGGCGACCATGGATGGTGTGTTAATGAGGGTTCGCGGCCTGTGGGGTAGACTTCGGTCATTTACGACTTCGGCGGCACGGAGTGTGACTGCTCATGGCCTGGCTATGTTGCAATCTCATTACCCGAAGCTTGAGCTTGGTCGCGTGGAGACCGGGTTCGCGTCAGGGACGTCGGATGAGGATGCAGATCGTCTCGAGGCGGATGCTGATCGTGTCACGGAGATTGTAGCTAAGGACGTTGATCTGTTTGCTGCTGGACAGCAGTAGTTTGTATCCCAGATACAAGGATTCGGACGTGTAAGTGAAAACTACAAAGCTGTAAAATATCCGGGCGGTGAGTTTTTGTTTCACTTGTATGTCTTGCCGTGCCTGCTAAGTCGTGAGCCGTAGCGATGAATCGTTCGGCCCTGGGTTCCCTGTGGCCCAGATCGTAGAGCCCGGAGCTACTGCACGCGTAGGCGCCACAGGGATTATCGGGGGTAGGCTGCTAACAACCTGCGACACAGAGGGCGAACAGCTCATGTACGCTTAGGGTGATGCTAGGGACAGAACCCTTTTCCGAGAGGCTCGATCGTGGCGTGACTAGGGCCTGTAGAGACCGTTCCTGCAGACGCTGGACGCAAAGTCATGCTGCTTGTAGAGTCGTCGACTGTACCGTGGTCGTATACAGATTCTGGGCGCATATCCTCATCGCCTTCAACACAGGTGATGTTTCTCAGTTGTTGGAGATGCATCATCTGAGAGGTCTATCAATACGATCATAACGTATAGGGTAGCTACTTTTATGCATTATGAAATTGATAGACCAGATTTGAAGGTTTTCGGTTATGGCCAGGCTGTTTGGAGAACGCCGTAATGCGTTTGGAGGGGTCGTCGAACACTGTGGGAGTTTTTTGGAGAGGTCGTCGAACGCCGTACGCATTTTGCAGGAGTCGTCGAACGCCATAGGCGTTTTGCAGGGGTCGAATTTTATATGGGGTATAACGAAAAACATATCACTTTATTTATTTATTGGGATAGAGAATACAAATTTCATTGACCCGCTTCAAGTATCTGGACTATTTGTATTGCAGGAATCGTAGGCCTTCATGCGTAGTTGCGAGAGGGGCCGACGCCGATAATTGATGCTTGCGTTTCCTTTGACCTCTTGGCGGCAGGGTTGTCGTTAGTGCTGGAGCTGTATTTGTCGTGGGGACGGGGCCTCTCGGCGGCGTTTATTGTTTGTTGTTCACACTCATATGCGACTTTCAGTTCGGTACGCAGGCTAAGGATGTCTTGTTGTGTCGGG
This sequence comes from Microstegium vimineum, assembly GCA_022036555.1. Taxonomy (NCBI): domain Eukaryota; kingdom Viridiplantae; phylum Streptophyta; class Magnoliopsida; order Poales; family Poaceae; genus Microstegium; species Microstegium vimineum. Next base: position 41,963,298 of record CM039121.1, on the reverse strand, counting down.
ATCTTCAACACCATGTAAGTGTAGTGCGGTACTGCCATGAGCTTTGAGAGTGCTGGACGACCAAGGATCGCATGGTAGGCTGTTTGGAAGTCAGTGACGATGAAGTTGATGTTCTCGACCCTGAAGTGGTTTTGGTCGCCGAATTGCACGGGGAGTGTAATTTGTCCTACTGGCGTGGATGTCTTGTCTGGGATGATACCCTAGAAAGGGAAATTCGCCGGCAGGAGGTCCTTTGAGTAATCGAGCTGGCGGAATGCATCGGCGAAGATGATATTTAACGCGCTGCCGCCGTCGACTAGCACTTTCCTGAAACGACACGTCGCGATGGTTGGGTCGATGATGAGTGGAAAACGACCAGAGTACCTGTAGTCCGTCCACTCGTCTTCCCCGGAGAAACTAATAGGCTGCTCCGACCAGTCTAGGTAGCGGGCGTCGACCGAATTGTCTCTGTTGGCGGCGACAGAGTAAATTTCTTTGCGAACTTGGCGACGTTGCCTTTCTCCTTCAACGACCATGCTACCACCGAAGATGGAGTACGTCGTTGAAGGTGGTCGGAATTTTGGTGCTGGTGGGTCTTGGTCTTCGCTCTTGCCGGAGTTTGCTCTCTTGTCTCTTCTTCCCTTCACTACTGACTTAAAGAGTTCGCAGTTTTGCATGGAGTGCTTGGAGTTCTTGCGGATGGGGCAGGGGCCGTCGAGGATCTTCTCGTAACTGGCGTCGTAGTCCATCTTTGATTCGTCGTCTGCGTTGGCGACGTAACTGTTGTCTCGCCTTTAGTCGTACCTCTGCGGGTAACGCTCAGAGCTGCCCGACCGATGGTCCCGGTGATGACCGGCCCTTCCAACGCTACGGTAGTCTGGTCGGTGGTCCCTGTCCCTCTCGCGTTTCGGGAGACGAGAGTAACGTCGCCTGTTCTCCCTGCTTCGTGTGGCGTTGTCTTGGTTGGCGTGGGGAGTTCCTGCCAACTTGCTTCTGGATTCGTCGACGGATGAACCATTGGAGAAAACGGAGGTGGCCTCTATCTCGCTATCGCGGTGAGTGCTGTCGGCAGAGGTTTGAAAAATCATCCTTCTGAAGCCTGGGGGCGCTCTGGGAGGTCGCTGGTCGATCCGGAGGAATCAGGTGTTTCAGGTCTCGCGGTAGCGACTGAGCCTAAAGAGGCCGTGCCACCGAGGGATACTGTCTGGTCAGAGTCACTGGAGATCGAGGAGATGACGACGGTGTTCACGACTGGAGTCGCCGGGATCTGGTCGAAGACCGATCGGTACAGTTGGCGCTGGAAAGCGGCGGCCTGATTACTGAGCCCATAAGGCATCATTGAAGAGGGGCGAGTGTCCCTGGTCGTCATGGCCATCGTCTTCGGCGGGGATCGGCGGCGGGGTGGTCGGCGTCGTGCCACTTGTATGAGGTCTAGGAAATCCATGATACTACTGCTGGAGCGATCGATGGCGTCGATCAGGTCGTCGACGTCGGTCTTCTTTCGCAGGTGGTACTTTGGCATGGCGAAACGATTCGGAGACAGCGCGGTGAGACGACGTGGAGATGGCGGCGCGTTTGCCACGTCTGGCGCGGATCCGACGGTCCAAGATACAGATCCGATCTGAAGCACGGTGCCAGGCGTCGGAAGGACCATCGAATCCGGGAAGGTGACCGCTTGACGAGCCATGAAGTCGATGCACACACCCGCTATCTGGCGCACCAACTGTCGACGAAATATGCGTCGCAGTCTACCTAGGGGGTACCCTACGGTAGTAGATTGTAGATGGAGGTGTGGCCACAACGATCAAGTGTAACACAAAGAGCGTAGACACGACGATTTATACAGGTTCGGGCCGGCAAATCGCCGTAATACCCTACGTCCTGTGTTTTGGTGGCTGGATTGATCTGGCGTATTAGGTTACAAGATCCGTAGATGATCTGAGAGAGGTCGTGAGGGATCTTTTTGAGGGGGAGTCCCTGCTCTCATTATATAGCCGGGAGCAGGGTTACAATTCCCATATTCTAACAGATTACGATCGGTTCCCTATGAAAAGGGATCCGAGTCTATCTACTAGGATCTTCCTTGGCGAGCAAGACTTCTTCGGAGTCCTTGGCGAGCACGGCGGGCTGGTCGCGTGCCGCAAGGCCTCGCGGGCTGGGGCGTCTTCTGGTCGACATGCCCATAAGGTCTCTGGGGATATACTGAGGTAATATCCTCAACAATGACAAAAAAATCTGACAACAAAACAATATATCTACAAATTCCCCGGGACTTGATAGATAAGGGAAATCATGTGGCTATAATCAAGAGATAAAAAAACAAATTCCATAATTTTTCATTCTCTAAAATATAATTACAAATAAAGAGGTGTTTGATATATTTAGTCTCTGCCACATCGAATGTTTATATACTAATTAGAAGGACTAGCAAATGTGCCCGTGCGTTGCAATGGAACTCAATATGTATAGAAATCGGCTTCCGTGCTTTGTGGGTAAACGTGTCCGTGTGTTGCAACGGAACTCAATACGTGTATGAATTGGATTAGGGGAGCCGGATAAAAAAAGTGGAGGGAGAGAAATTTTACCTAGTCGTGCTAATTTACAAGACGAATCTAATAAAACTAATTAATCCATCATTAACACATATTCTGCAACAATACATTATCAAATCATGAACTAATTAGATCTAATATATTCGTCTCATAAATGTCTTAATTTATATAATTAATTTTATAATTAATCTATATTTAATAGATAGTGTCAAACATTCAATGTCATAGGAACTAACTTTAGTAAGGGTGAACTAAACACCCCCTTGGATCCTGTTTAGTAAACTTTCATGGTAGCCCAAGCATTCGAGTGGGCTAAAAGTATAGAAAGAAAAATAAAAAAGACACAAATTTTCAAAGAAACTGGAAACAACGGCCCACATGAGGCCCGTGCGTTTTTTTTTTCCGACGTCGCGATTCCCCTTCCGTCCGATTCATCCCTCTCCGTCCTCGTTGTGTCTCTCTCGCTCTCGCTCCCCTCTCGCTCTCAGACGCCACAGCCGCCGCCGCCACCGCCACCGCCACCGCCGCCACCGCCACCGCCACCGCCGCCTCCCTAAGCCAGGCTGGTGAGGATTTCGTTGGTCTCTTCGCCGGCCAGGGGAAACCACCAGGTACTCCCACCCCTTCTCTTCCCTTCCCTTTGTGCGAAGCTGAGAGCACCGAAACCCTAACCTAAACCTATTCAGCTATTTGACAAGCCTCCTAACTTAGAAGTTTCTGCAAAAAGTATTGGGTGTACATGTGTACACCCATGTCCCTTTACTGGATCCAAACTTAGGTTGTACCGTAGATCTCACTTTAGCTCCGAAAGTTCCAAATTTCTGCCATCTTTTTTTTTCTGTTAAAATTATTGGTGTACTGAATTTCTGTCTTGTTGTAGAAATCCTAGCAGCTTTGAGTATGGAGGTGCTGTTTGAGAGCAACAACCATGGCGGGGACAAAGCTGCTGATTTGGCCCCGCTTATACTTGCCCAGGCTGCCTTGGAGGTGCCAAGGTTACTTGGGCTCCTCGCCATGGTAAAAGTTTCTTCTTTTCTCACGCCTTACAAGAAATCTTATTAAACCGTTACAGTAAATCTCTGTGTCAGTAGATCTTCATACGTGAGGGGCATTTTTATCCCGTGCGTTTTTTGGGGTCGGGGGTGGGGTTGTGAAGAGTGTTACCATTATGTATGTTATTCTTGTGAACGGGTCTCTAGCTAGGTTGGTTAGGTGGCTCTAGTAGTACTCGTCAGGTCTGATTTCCAGTGGGAGCGAATTTCAGGCTGGGGCCAAAAAAAAAAAGCCTCGTATGTCTCACGCCAAATCACAAGTATGAGATCGGGCCCTCGATTGTTTCTCACATGCGCTACGGTGCCACTGTATATAGGTGGGCTAGGGTTTTGGGGGTTTTCTTGACCTGCATGCCTAGTGGCTGTCTTATGCCTGGCTCCCGCAGGTCGAGTTTTTTTATTATTATTATGTATGATTATTCACTGACTGCTAGAGAAACTTGTATATTTTGTTTTGTTTGCCGTAATTGTCTGTTGTATGCTCACGCCATCAATGCAGCACGGATATGGATGCTTGTATGGATATGACATTTTTCCAAAAAAAAAAATGGATACAAGGCAGCCACCAGAGGATGTAGGAGGCCATGCCATGGCCAACGTTTGTGGTAACAAGTAGCAACTGAGCTGGGACCCACTATGGTCATCTCGCCCCATGGCTGCCTAGCACGAGCACAACCGTTACCCCACCTTCTGCAGTACCATGATGTGTCGCTGCTTGGTCGCGAGGATCTCGCCGGCCTTGCTTCTACAGGAACTGCAGTGGAGATGGAGGAGGCTGCCATCGCTTGGCCATGGAGGAGCTCTCACGTGCGGGCCTAGGTGGTGTTGTGGTGGCTTTGGCCTGTGTACGGTTATGGGAGAAAGGAGGCAGCAGGTGTGGTGAGTCTAGGAGTTATCCAACATGCTGTTGGTGGGCTGGGCTGGGTTGTTATCGGACCGACGTATTATACGAGACGAACATACAAGTAAAGAGTATCCTAATTATTGTTGGATCATTTTTTTACAGATACTTCACGAATATGTATCCACTGCAAGTCATGTACCTAACTTCACTTTTCTGATGTTAACAGACATTGGGTGAGCTGCTTCTCTGTTTGCTACTGATATTTTGGCCAAGCTTTTGAGATCTTTACTATCTGTGTTTTAATTGCTTGGTACTGTAGTTGTTTCCATGGTCCAAATGACTGCGGTAGTATGTAGCGCAGTCATTATTTGGAAAGGAGAGCATAATACATGCTTTGCGATCAGTTCTGTTACAATAAATATTAGTAGTGTTATTAATTTGCTCGAGGGGATTTTAATAAAAAGGAAAGTGGTTGCAATTGGTGCCTTTACTGTCTTTGAAATCTGTTGACTGTTGAGTGTTAAGATGTTGTCATTCATGTCTTTTCCTTTTCAACAAAAACATCTTGCATTGTTCGTGCACTTGAAATTGAGAATATACCTCGTTTCAGCTAATAATCTGTATATGTTTTGATTTTGGTGTCCAGATTCTGCATAATGAAATCTTTACGTCTGGTGGAGATCAGAATTTGATTACTAGGTATGCCCCATCTGGCGAATAATGCCAAAACATGTAGCATATTATTTATTGCCATGGTCATTTCTTTTCTTGTCTTCCAAAGCTGAGGATTGTTTGTCTCCTTTTTTCCCAAGGATTCTGGGCAAAAGCAAAAATGAAACTGATCCTGAGAACAAAGATGATGGAGAATCTGATGATGATAATGATGATGAGGGAGATGATGAGGATGCTGAAAACCAAGAAGAAGATGATGGTGGTGACGACGGATCAGATGATAATGGAAACGAAGAGGAAGATGACGATGATGACGATGATGATCCTGAAGCCAATGGTGACGGAGGAAGCGATGATGATGATGATGATGGTGGAGAGGATGACGATGACGACGATGATGGGGACGGTGACAATGGGGAAGATGAGGAGGAGGAAGAAGAGGAAGAGGAAGATGAAGAGGATGACGATGACGTCCCCCAACCACCTACTAAGAAGAGGAAATGATCAATGGCTGCAAATGGTTGCTTACATGCAGGAATGGCTGCCTGTTCGGTGTTCACCTCTGCGCAGCAGTCTACTGTTTAGTGGGTAGGGGTTTTTAGCTTGGTCGTGGACAATTCATAGCCTAGTTTGGAAACAAAAAGAAGCATTTAATTGTGCATGTACTATTAAACCATTCCTTTAATCATGTTTCTCAGATTGCTATCAACCCCTGTGATACTCCGAATGGTTTCTAAATTGTGTTTGTTTCAGTTTTGTATTGCAATTTGACTATGCTCTTGTCCAACCTGATGGTTGAGGTATGTTATGACTGGTTGCAAGGACAAAGCAGAATCTGCTAAAGTATTCCGGGATAAACAGAGAATTGTCAGGTTTGATGTGAGGATTGGTCCTGATTGTTACATACATTACCTTAGGAGAGAGTTTCTATGTTGTTCTCTCTTTATTAATCCTTGGCTTTGAGCCTTCACTATATGAAAGGTTTTCAGCATGCCAAGCATTACCGCACGAGAGGCTGAAAAAAAAACTGCGTGTTTGAACTTTGAAGTTCCTCATAAACCGAACTTTGTCAAAAGCTAACTCTTGCTATTGCATTTAAAAAACAGTTTCGAAGAACATCACTTCCTCTTTGCTTGCATAATGTTTTGAAACAACAGTTCCAGAAAACATCACTTTGATTTTGCATGCATAACGTTTTGAAAATAGAACAAAATTTCAAGCAAAGACCATGTTAACTACTTTCAAGAAGGAAAAAAATGCTGAGATTAATCATCATAATCATCACCAATATCTTGAGAAACTGTTGAAGTTTTCCAGTGCTTCAATGTCTGGCTGGGGCTGATGACTTGTGAAGATGGACTCAGTTGCTCGAAGGGTGGAGGGGAATTTATGGGATCAAAACATGGTCGGACCCTGGAACTAAAAACTCCAAGAAAACGGAAACTAAAATACACAACGGGGCTCATCAACAGGAGGAGCAAAGCACATGCCACAGATACTGTATAGCTGAAATACTGCTCTACTCCCCTTGCAAAACTGGCGTCTCTCACGGGCTTAGAGCCATTTGAAGAGAATGCCACCATGGGCGGCGAAGAAGGGGGCAAAGACAAGGGATTCAACAGCCATAAGCTTTATGAGGATGTTGAGGGAGGGGCCAGACGTGTCCTTGAGAGGATCTCCAATGGTGTCACCAATGACAGCCGCCTTGTGAGGGTCAGAACCTTTTGGGCCAAGGGTCCTGGCATGCTCTGAAGCTCCAGCCTGAGCAAACCAAAGATCAAAATGTTATAAATAAAGGTGTTTTTTTCCTTCAAAAATAGCTTTTTAGAGAAGGTGTTATGCAAGTTCAGGCAGGGGAAAAAAAGGCCCCGTAAAGTCTGCGTGTAACTTTACCTCAATGTATTTCTTGGCATTGTCCCAGGCACCACCAGTGTTGGATGCAGAAATGGCAATCTGAAAATGGTAAAATGGACTAAGGAAAAACTCAGATGCAACTACCATACTGAAATTTGAGAGGAACTCCCACCAACCTGAACACCAGAGACAAGGGCACCAGCAAGGACTCCAGAGAGGGTCTCAACCCCAAACAAAATCCCAACGATCAGTGGTGTGAGCATAACAAGAGCACCTGGGGGGATCATCTCCTTGATGGATGCATCCGTTGAGATCTTCACACAAGTTGCATAGTCAGGCTTTGTGGTGCCCTCCATGAGCCCAGGGATGGTGTTGAACTGCCGTCGGACTTCCTCCACCATCTTGAGTGCAGCACTGCCTACACTCTTCATGGTCATTGCCGAGAACCAGTATGGGAGCATAGCACCAACAATAAGCCCGATGAATACTTTAGGAGTCAGAACATCAACAGTGGAGATAGCAGCCCGGCTTACAAAGGCACCAAAGAGTGCAAGGGACACCAAGGCTGCGGAGCCAATGGCAAAACCCTGCAAATAGAAAACCATGAGAACTTTTCTAGCAAAACCAATTGCATTGAAGGTGGTATAAAATGATCGAAATAGAAAATATTAAAGTTTCTAGGGGCATCCAAGCTCTTAAATAAAAGCACATGCAAAATTTCAACTATGCATTTGCTAATGGAAAAAAACAGGAAAACTGAAAAATCTTTAGTTCGCTGTGCAATCACGTGAAACTCTGATAAGGCAAGCACATGTCTACCTTTCCAATTGCAGCAGTGGTGTTTCCTGCAGAATCTAGAGCATCAGTTCTCTCACGGATCCTATGGCTCATCCCAGCCATTTCAGCTATTCCTCCAGCATTATCACTGATAGGGCCATAGGCATCAATAGCAAGGCCTGTGGCAATGGTACTCAGCATTCCAAGAGCAGCCACAGCAACACCATACATGGCAGCAAGGCTGAAGCTGAGGAAGATACTAAACGCAATAGCAAAAATTGGGATAATGACTGATTTGTAACCCAAAGCAAGCCCAAAAATGACATTAGTGGCAGCTCCAGTTCTGCAGGAATCAGCAACATCTTGTACAGGGCTGGAACACAAAAGAACAGATATGTCATACATTGGAAGCAAACAAGAAATGCTACCATCATACTCACAGGCAAGAAAAGATTCTAGATACCTGTAGGCATTGCTTGTGTAGTACTCGGTAACAAAACCAATGACTAGGCCAGCCCAGAGACCAACCGCCACACACAAGAACAATTGCCTGATAAATTTAAATTAGAATGAGATTAAAATATAAATTACTTAGTAAAAAACCAACAATTAGCTAGCACAAAGACCAACTGCAACACATAAGAACAGTTGTCTGATAAATTTAACACAAAGAAAGACTGTAATATGAACTTTATACTAAAAATTTCAATGGCCAATCAATTTTTTTCATACCAGCTTTGCACTGTCTTCTGGGCTCCAAAGTTAAAAATGGTGAAGGTGTATGGAAGACCAAGCCAACTGATGAGCGCAATGCCAATGGTCATCAGAACAGTGGATATTATAAGTTGTTTCTTGAGAGCAGGCTCTATTTCATTCACAACCTTTATCTCGAAGAAATCAGTTGCAAACAGTGTTGTTATGAGACATGCTATAATACCAACAGAGCTGACAAGAAGGGGGTACACCATCGGAGTAAATTCATGGTTGATTCCAAAAGACGAGATCGATGCCACAACAAGAGCAGCACATGACGATTCAGCATATGAGCCAAAGAGATCTGATCCCATTCCAGCAATATCTCCAACATTATCACCAACATTGTCAGCAATGACCTGCAAGTACATCAAGAGATCATTCTTACACCACGGTGCAGACACCAGTACAAGCAGAATGCCGCTATAAGCTATGAACGAAAGCAAGGCCCTGTTTGTTTCCGCTCAATCCCGCGTTCGTGGTGGCCCATCGCGGAGGATGCCGCCAAACGGCCTGCGTTGCATCCGCGATATCCCGTCGCCCACGCCCGCCCATCGCGGAAAATGCACTGCGACTCGCAATTTCCGAAACACGGCCGCCAGCCCGCGTTCGCTGAATCGCGCGTTCGCTCAATCGCACCGGGTAAACAAACAGGCCCCAAGTATGAACACTATGCAATTGCAGTGTACTAAGATAGCACTTAAGAACCGGAAGTTTTCACAATTCAAGTGAATGAATTCTTACAGCTGGGTTTCTTGGATCGTCCTCAGGAATGTTTCTTTCTACCTTCCCCACAAGGTCAGCACCAACATCAGCAGCCTTGGTATAAATACCACCACCAACACGGCCGAAAAGAGCCATAGAAGAACCACCAAGGCCATAACCAGTAATAGCCTCAAAAAGACCTTCCCAGTCATCACCGTAATAAATTCCAAACAAATTGATAGCAATGTAAAGAACCAAAAGACCGCTAGCAGCAAGCAGGAAGCCCATAACTGCACCAGATCGGAAGGCAGTAATAAATGCCTTCCCAACACCCTTTCTGGCCTCTAAAGTTGTCCGGGCATTCGCATAAGTTGCGATCTTCATTCCAAGAAAGCCAGAAACCAGTGAGGTGACTGCACCAAGCACAAAAGCTATAGTACTGAAGATGGCATTAGCAAGAGCAGGCTTGCAAGTCTTGCCCTTGCTATAGTGGCAAGGTTGACTCTCCGTGCTGAATCCCTCGACAGACCCAAGGAAGAGGAATATAAGGATTGCAAAGATGCCCATGAATAATCCAACATACTTGTACTCAGTGAAAAGGAAAGATGTAGCTCCTGTTCACAACAAAGTAAGGAAAAGTAGTTACAGACAGTGTATTAATGCTTGCTAAATAAAAAATTGAAATGAGAAAAGCATGCCACAGAACAACAGCTCTGAAGTGACAAAAAAAAATCGAGGCTGATGCTATTGAATCCCAAACAACTCTAAAATAAGGCATGTTTGAGGACTTGTCACCCCATTCTGGCGCTTGGGGATTACAACTCATTCACCACGCCAGTGATACAATGAAGGAAAAAAATCATGGAATGGCAAACTCTACTTCTATGTGCATGACTATATTCATTCATGAAAGAATTGCTGCGCCCACTATAAAATAGACCCAAATGGGAACATCTCTTTAATCCTATATGAGGAAGGTAATTTTTTTTACAATAAATTTCTGTCATAAATACAATGTTATCATTTACCAAAATACCACAATTTTTCCCTATTTTTAACACACAGAAATTTCATTAGTCCCCTCACTTGCATGCATGGCTTTGATCAATCAAAGCCCATCTTAGGTAGAAACATTAGACCGCATGAAAGTTGCTCAATTTATGTACCTTTGTTAGGCATTCTGAAAAAAGAAGCCAAAATAAGATTCTAGTAATACCTACTACCAGTTTTCGGCTGTTATTGTTGTGACAGTCAGAGACAGAACAGGGACATGAGTCAACATCAAACCAACTGGAACAGAGAACTACAGACAAAGGGTAAATAGTGACAGAGTGATGACTGCCTTAAGAGCAAATTAGTTCAGTGCTATTTTAAATGAAAACCATGAGGTCCAATGAAAACTTATCCATCAAAACTAATCTGGCCAACTACAACATGACGTAGGCAACTGGTGCTGCAATGGGAAATTGGGAACCAACCAAATCTAATCCACCAAGCTTTAAAAATGCCCATATTAAGTTAGCTTACTTTAAAGAAACTCTTAGCAAATTAGGTAGCAAGTAGTGAATGTCAAAATAGTTCAGTAATTAGAGAAAAAATCGCTAAGTAAGTTTCGATGCAATAGCTACAGAAACTACATGGCCTGTCTCTGGCCCGTTGTGTAAACAGTAAAACCGAACACACAACCACCTTCACAGAAAAGGTTACATTTGACTAACCTATACGATAATTGCTCCCAGATATCATCAGCAATGAATATGGAATATCATCCTATCCTTAATTCAATAAGAGTATATGTGGTAGCTATCTTTCTAATCTAATCCACCAAGCTTTAAAAATGCCCATATTAAGTGAGCTTACTTTAAAGGAACTCTTAGCAAATTAGGTAGCAAGTAGTGAGAGAAAAAAAATCGCTTAGTAAGTTTCGATGCAATAGCTACAGAAACTACATGGCCTGTCTCTGGTCCGCCCGTTGTGTAAACAGTAAAACCGAACACACAATCACCGTCACAGAGAAGGTCACATCTCACTAACCTATACAATTATTGCTCCCAGATATCATCAGCAATGAATATGGAATATCATCCTATCCTTAATTCAGTAAGAGTATGTGGTAGCTATCTTTCTACGGATGAGAAACTCAATACAAAAATGTTACTGGAACACAATACAAAAATGAAACGGAAAATTGCAAGGGTTCTTTCCACGGATGCTTTAAGAGTAACATGCCGAGCCAATGTGCAATTGTTCATCTACATCAGTACTTTCCCCGCACATGTGCACATGCAAGGATTTCAATGAATTATAAAATTACGAAAGCAGCAGGTGTGGACCATGTGGTTCCCACAAGATGAAGTCTGGACCGACTACAGTTAATATCAGCTGACCCGAAGATTGAGTAGCGAGGACCACGTGCTGCGAGAACTTATCTCTTTATCTGCAACCCCACTCCTGGACTTCTCAGACTGCTAGAACTTATCCCTTCATCTGTTACCCCACAGGCAGCTTCTGACCAATTCGACTAAATTATTATGACCAATTTTGACCACGCCCACACATTCCAAAAGAATATCTTGGTGCACTAGAATTAGCTGTGCCTCCAAGGATTAGGGCTTAATTAACTAAGGCTTACTGTAATCTCTGCTGCTTAAAGTAGCAACAACAGATAGTTTAATGCCTTGTCTGAATCCAACTAGCATGGAACAACAGATAACCATCCATACATGAACATGACCCCCAAGCCCCCCACCCCCCCACCACCACAACACACACTACCACATCCACTGATCCACCCCAAAAAATCTACAATTAACTTTAAAAAAAAAGGACCGTCAAAAGAGTAACGCCTTTACTTGTCGTTTGCAAAACAAGCAGTCTCAGCAATTGATTAAAAGTCTCCTGGCAACTTGCGTACGCACGACGCTCTCACATCACCGAGCAAGACAACACATGCTCCCTCTGTCCTAAAAAAGAGTCGCTTCCCAAAAAGTCAATAGTTTTTTACTTTGGTACATAATTAGTATCATTAGATAGATCTTTGAATATACTTTCATAATAAACTTATTTAGAGATATAAATGTTCCATGTATTTTCTATAAATCTATAAATCTAGTCAAAGTTGAGAAAGTTTGACCAGCACGATTCCCATAGCGACACTATTTTTGGGACGGAGGGAGTAAGCCGCATTAAATGATTGTTTCCTCCAACCATCTCGTCACATAGCGAGCAAACAAAAAAATCAAAGTTCCTTCCATAACAGAGGTGTTTGGTAGATCATCGTTAAATAGAATAATCTATTAAATATATAGGTATATGTGTTATTGTTATATATAAGAACAAAAAGGATTTCCCACGATCCTTTTCCTCGAAAATCAAATCCACAGCATCAACTCGTGCGGTCGTGGTTGCCAAAAAGCAAATCGCGTAAGGTTTCGATCATTTCCAACAGCACCCAACTCAAACAAGGCTAAGATCTTTAATCGATCGAAGCATCCAGCAAAGCCGCCGCGCACCAACTTGAAACGAAGAGTAAAGTAAAGGGAAAACGCGCGCGAGTATGCAGCCAAACACAGACAGAGCCAGCGCTGGGTTTCTCACCTTGGGAGATGGCGTTCTGGATCTCGGCGCACTTGACGACGACGTTGTGGTCGTTGAGCCCCTCCTCCTCCTCGATGAGGTAGTCGCTGGGCCCGCCGCTCTTCACGGCTCCGCCGTCCGCGCGGCGCTCGGGGGTGAGCCGCACCTTGGACACCAGCACCCACTGCACCACCGCGAACGCGATGCCCACGGCCGCCGCGACCGGGATGATCACCTGCGTCGCCAGCTCCGGCAGGATCGCCGCCGCAGCCATCGCCGGAGGCTACTACTCCCAACAGCGTTAGGGTTTCCTTTCTCGAAGCTTCGGCACTCCGACGAACCGGAGAGAAACGGGGAGAGTGATGGTACGGGAAGGGAGGAGAGGAGAGGCGAGCAGAGCCGCTGCCGGGCCTTTATAAAGGATGGGAAGGAAGACGAGCAGCGGCGAGGTGAGTGACTGAGGTGGTAGTTGGTAGGGGAGGAGGGTATTATCGGGCTTTCAGTTTCTCAATTACTAGGAGGAGTATTTCGAAACAGTTTTTCAAACTTTCTAAAAAAAGGAAAGTTTCTCAGACTCTCACTATTATTCTTCGCAAAAACACCCAGGGATTTTTTTTCCTCATATTTCATTGACTATAATAAAGTAAAAGATAACATAGCTTTTTAGCCAACCTCGTTACAATTTTTCTAGTTGTGTGATCAATGCATTAATTCAAACTATCCCCCAACTGTATTGAAACGTAGATAAAGGGCTATTATGGACCAACCTACCTGTCATGGTACACGGTGTGAAATGACAACTAAATTTTTGGTACATACAACTTTTTTAATTTAAATTAAAAAGTAGAGCTCTTGTGGTTATAATAACATAAAATTCACTTTAGGAGTGGTGTAGATAACACCGAGGCAGGACAAGAGGGTCAAGATCATAATTAAGCCACAATAAGATATCATAAATATTTCATATTTTACGTGTGACAGTCAACCGACAAGTAAACGACACTAAGACGGGATAAAGGGTGAACCGACAAGTAAACGACACTAGGATAGATCTAGCGAGAATACATGATCATAGTGAAGCAGGACTAGTGCTATGATAATAAGTGTCGTGTCGGCAAATTTGAGATCTACATATGGTGAAGTTGGTTAGCACATGACGCAAAAAATGTGGTAAAAAACACAAAAACGGTCAATTGCCTTTTAATATAACCATTTCCACTAGGTAACAAAAGGCTCAATGACATCCTCAGCCTTGCGATTTCAAGCTGGCCGTCGCCGCAAACAAAATGACGACAGCACAAGCTCGGCACCGTCATTTTTGTTTCGTTTCGGCGCGAATTGGCATCTTGTTTTAGCAGTGCAAAAGAAACAGAGATTTCCTGCGGTTGTTGACAGCTGCCCTGCTCGACAGTTGTAGTAAGTACGTGTTACGTACACGACAGCGTGGTCATTATTAAAAAGTTAAAACGGGCACTAAAGAAAGCAAGACGCTGACGTGCGAAAAGGGCGATGCCGTTGTATGGGGTTTGGGGTGGCGTGCGGCCGCTCACCTCTTTTCGAATCCTTTTTTCACGGGGACGACACAAGCAGCCATGGCCGTCTACTGCTTGTCTTTCAGTCATCACAGAAAAGGCCGTCTAGAGTTAAATTAAATGACGGCACCGCCGGAATCCGATCCACGAGGCTCTGAGCCGGCCCGCCGCCGTTTGTCCGAGCTGCTGGGCCGTCGTCGCTCGTCGGACTACTCACCCACCGGCCCGATCGGTTCGCCGCCACCCCGATCGATGCAACGCCGCCCGCCGCCTGATTGAGAACATGATCAAGCAATGAGATGATGAAGCATGGATTTGCAAGGAATGGAAAGGGTTTATTGCAGCGACGAAGCACGTGCAAGCAACGAAGGTAGGTGCGGGATGAGATCTTGCAATGATCGCCCAGGACAAGCGTCAATTCGTGATGTAACCTTAGAAATTATTGAGAAGGGCAAGTTAGGGCCCGTTTGGTCGTTTCATTAACGAAAATAGCTTTACGAACAACTCTCTAGATGAAGCTAAGCTATTTTGAAAAAAGTGTTTGACAAAACAGCTTCATCAATAACTTTATGCATGGATAGCTACTATTTTCAGCTTCATCCCACTTCATATCTTTGTGAGAGGGGAAGAAAAACAGCTTCATGGGTAAAAATGTTTTGAAAAGAGGTGTTTGGTAAAAAAACAGCTTGAAATTGTTATAAGCTGTACCAAACATGCCCTTAGTAATAGTACGTGAGAATGTGGGATTGAACTAGTATAAGTCAGCATCACTTTTGTAAATGGCAGTTATAGGCTCACGTGGATCTGTTTTAATATGTGAAATTTTACAGTACTAGAAAAAAAATTAGAGTCATCCATTTGATAGATCAAATGGCTATAAAATAAAATAAAAAGAAAGCCCAACGCAGAAAAACTTAAGTTAGGAGTCGTAGCCTGAAATATGTGGGTTCGAAATAAGATATATATATAGGTCACAAATTAGTTTGAAAATAAATTTAAAGGGTAGAATAGGGTCTTGTATTACACTTAATTACTTTTAATTATCCTCCAGGTATGTTTTCCAGGAAAAAAATATTCCATGGGAGAAACCAAGGGAGGGGTTCCTCCCAAACACCATAGCAAAGCTCTTTTAATAAACACAAATAAAGCAAGATACCATTTGGTATTTGGCACTACTACTTAGCTTCACATTTTTTTGTTTCACAACGTCATGGTTGTTTAGTTGTTTTAATTTTGTGTTCATAGCCGGTAGTACCTTGTTTTATCAGTTGGTACCAACACTTAGTATTTTGTGTCCATAGGGTTTTGAGGGGCCGAGGCACTAGGTCGTCAGCCCTTCCAATCGAGCACCACTTTATTGATCGTCTTTTAATTGGTTGGACAAGAGGGTGGACAGCCTAGAGGGCGCATGAGCACACATAGGTGTAGCCTCGAGATCCTTTCTAATTAGTCAGGGTCGAGCAGGAGGTAGCCTTTTGGAACTTATATATGCTATGTCGTTGGTGAGGGTACCTGTGGACTGTGGTACTGGTATTCATCATAAATCACATATGAACATGATTAACATTCTTTCCGAGTTTTCTCATCTCTGAAGAGCACCTCGTAAGCAACAAGACACACATCCTAGAATGAACAAAGACCCAAATAAGAAAGAACCCAAGGCCTAGGAGAAGAAGTCTTGTTTTAGCTTCTTGTTTTCTAAAATAAGTATTATATTAGGCGTGTTCTAATATAATTATTTTGAAGCATCTTGGACCCTACTTTTAGCTTCTTGTTTTTTAAAATAGGTGAAAATAGAAAAGTCTTTTACAATTGTTTCATAGAGAGCATTAGACTTTACTTGTTTTAACTAAATACTTTATATTTTCAAATGGTTTAACAACGTTTTTTGGGCCTAATTGGTTGGCTACCAATTTTTGCCTAACCAAAACCATAGCATGCCAATATTTGTAGTCATCAATGGATTCATCGTCAAAGAATTAGTACACCAATATTTATAGCCAAAGTTTTAGCAAATATCTAGAAAATTCTTAAACTGCATAAAAGAGAAAATTGGCAAGCCTTAATTTTGGTAGTCAACCAAATGCACACTTAATTTTTTTCCCTAGCTTTGATAGCCTTGATTTTGGCAAGCCATAATTTTAACTTGTCATGATTTTGGTTGGGCAAAAATTGGTAGCCAATTAATCTAGCCCCTTTTCTTTGAAAAGTTAGCATGTCTTGTCAGCCGGTGCAGGTTGGAGCTAGTCCATTCTCGTGTTTACAAGCTGGATTAGACACAAGGGCACGCCAAACCGCACACGTGTAAAAATGGCTGTCAACACGAGAGGAGAAAACGTGCGCCACATTGACAGTTTGTGGTTTAGGCTGTGATCGGAACGGGGATGGCTACGGCTACCGCTGCGTACTGTAGCAACTGTTGTGGAATCTCAGCTGCAGCAATCTGAACTGAGCAGTGTGTCAAGAATTTCGATCATGTGAAGAATCATTGTCGTTCATCCCTAGCTGCTACGTACTGTTAGTTCTACTATGCTCATTAGTCAGCATCATTGCAAACCAGCATTGTCATATTCACAATGGAGATATCACAAAAAGATCAATTTCTTACTGGCTTAAAAAAAATCATGTATGCCAAATATGCCTTTAATATTTATTTCCTATCGAAATCAGTAGGTCGTTTTTATTTTTAGCCTAAATTAAATCATTAAAGTTTGACTATGCTCATAGAAAAATACTTTAATGTACAATACAAATTAAATGTATTATAAAAGTATATTACCTAGTGATTTGGAAAAACTAGTGAATTAAAGCTAATAGGAGGTGTAATGTGAAGAGCTATTTTAGCAAATCGATCGAGTGACATGTTTGCATACGTGCTAGAGATGAAGTGTTAGGCAAATTAACGAGATATTCTTTTCCTGACTTTGTAATATGAATTTTTTTTGCGACGAGCCTTGTAATATGATTTTATCCACGTACCTCTTGTGTCGCCTTCTGTATAGTTGCAGTTAGGCTTAAGCTGATTTTATCCACCTACCTCTTACCAGCACAAATCTCCAAGTAAAATGGATGACTCGAGATAAGTTTTGCGGCCACCGGTACATACGAGAAATCCACTCTGGACTTTTCCCCTTTATATATATAAATCCGCTCAAGACGACGTGATTTCATAAATTAATTCACGTGGCATGACTAAACGAACACAATTAAATGTATTTTAGGACGAAGAAAACTATATCACCCTGTTCGTTTGGCTTATCAGTCATCGAAACCGCAGAAAAACAACTAAAAACAGCATCAGCCAGCTTATCAGCCATCAAAACGGTGAAACGAACAGGCTGTATGTTGACAGTTCAAACCCAGCAACCTTGCTGAAACCACCAGTCTGTTACTAGATAACTTCCATTTAATCAATTTAATCCTGATGTTACTGTCATAACTGTGTAAGTACATTACATATATAAAGTAAAAATAGTTGATTTGACATTGCAATTACTCAAGAGAATATGTCATTTTATCAGTCCATTTTCATATCACAGAAACCCAGAAGGCGATTTAGCAACAGACCCATCAACATTAACCCTTATTATTATGCTGTGAATTTTCAGTGCACAGCAACTCTGAAAGAATCAGCTATTCAGCTAACAGCACACACATCTGAACTGGCACCTTTTAATTTATTTTCCTATGCAGACAACTGAGCGGGCTGCTTCTTTCTTTGCCATATGTGCTCTCAGTCCATGTGGCGAAGAACATATTCCAACACAAAAGGTATATATTCCAAATAGATGAGCTTTCTTAGAATGCGCAAATTCCGTTGCTATGTGTGGATAGCTTGCATCCAACGCTACCACAGGTATCTTCGTCTGGACCAACAAGGATCGGAACACTGAACATACATATGAGTTTTTCCCAATCATCTATGACGGAGAGTTTTGGTATCTCCCAATAATTTCGAAAGCGTGGGGAAAAGAAAATACACTTGTGTTTTTTGAAGTGGAGAAAACTGCTGTCTGTTGAAAAAACACCGTTGCCATACAGTGTGGATAACTGGATAAGCATGCAGTTTCAGATCACAAAGTTCATTCAGACCACAATAAATTCAGGCATAACATGTCATCCTGGTATCCTCCTACCACTACATGCTACTGCCACTACTACTAGAGAAGCACAAGTGGCAGCCACATATGCAAGGAAAAAAAAGAGAGAACAAAAACGGGCATCAACACGCATATCCTACGTGCGTGTGATCCTCTGAATGGAGCTTTTCGTTTTCAGACTCCAAGGTGTGATCTGGCTCTGACACAGATAGATAGATAGATGCCTGTTCCTGCTTTACAGTTTCCATGCTGCCATTGGTCCTCTTATCTCTTTCAGGCCGTTGCAGGACACAAGTTCCTATGGTTATGGCTTATGGGGTAGCTCTGCATGGTAGGAGTAGATATGACTTGCTCAGGGAATGGACCACCGTTTGGTAGTTGGTACTGCGGTATTGTTTGGTTGGTTCTCTAGTAGAATAAGACCAGTCTCAATGCATGTTTCATGAGAGTTTCATGCACATTAATTAGACTGCCACATCAGCTAAAATGGAATTTTTGCTTCATTTGAGGAGGAGAGAGAGTGAACGCACTATTTCCAACTCCTTGGAAACGGCACGAAACGAGTGTTGAGGGGGAGAGTTTCATCGTCTTCGATCCCGTGTGCACGCCATCCTTCCCGCGCCCCGGCCGAATCCTTCCCGCGCCCTTCACCATCCCTCTCGCGCCCCCCTGCCATTCCTTCCTGCCCTCGCCATTCTTTTCTTCCTGCTCCCGTGCAGCCAGTTTGGAGATCCAGCGCCATGGATCCAACACTGTCAAAGGGTTCCGGGCGGCACCCATCTGGGAGAGGAGGGAAAGGGCGTGGGGGCAGCCGCCTCGGACTGAAGACGCCGTCGGCGCCTCCAGTTTCAACGGATTCGTCGCCGACGCCGACATCCCTCCCCGCGCCGTCACTAGTTCCGCGGCAGGCTGTGCCATCTTCCTTCTCTGCTGTTCCTGCCCCTCCTGTGCCGATTTCATCCTCCATTGTGCCGACGTCCACTATGCCGCCACAACCATCGCAAGGAGCAGGATGGGGAACCGTACTCCCAAATTTTTCATCTCAACATGGAAACCAACAAGCCCCAAATCCATGGTACATATTGATTTTATTTTACACAAGTAGCTGTTTTGATCTGTGCACGTACTTAATTTCCTCTCCTAGAAGTAGTTGATTTTGATTCCTTTAAGTGCTCGAACTGAATAGAAGTGATGTGTATTATCTTTGAATTTTTATCTGTACTAGAACTGCAAATAGATAGTTACCAGATGCAGGGGTTGTAGATAGTGATTTGTATCATCTCTGAATTTATCTGCAGTACGCTGTCTAAATTTATTTCCATGACTCACTATCTGCAGTACGCTGTCTAAATTTATTTCCATGACTCACTATCGGATAGCAGGTCTGTGGTCCACTTGGTTAATCTGTCAAATATCCAATGTTTGAAAAATATTTAGTAGAAGGTAGTTTGATTTTCATGCAATTTGATTATGTACAAATTTTAGGATGTGTCCACCAGGTGGTTTTCTAAATATGATTCAACAACCTCTAGTACAAGGACAAAAATTTTCAACACGATACCTCCACGACCACCAAGTGTCTATGGGACACAACACCTGAAGCTATGAAACAAGGCACTTCAGTGAACATTGAAATTAAGGAAGACGACACCAATGATACAAATAGGACAGCAAAGAAAAGATATTGGACACATGAAGAGGAAGAGAGACTGGTAATGATTGTTCTTAGTAATTTTTGTTGGTCAGTGTTTGGTTTTTCTACAGAGATGTTCATATTTTTCTTATTTTTTATTTGGTAGGCAAGTGCTTGGTTGAATGCTTCTAAAGACCCAATTAAGGGGAATGATCACAAAGGTGATACATTTTGGAATGAAGTCACTGTTGTGTTTAACAAGAAAGGAAATGGGAAGCGTACAAGGGAAATGAACCATTTGAAGGTTCACTGGACTCGTTTGAAGGCATCAATCACTGAATTCAATGGGTTTTGGACTACAGTAAGTAACATGCACACAAGCGGATACTCCGACGACATGTTGGAGGATGAGGCACAGAAAATATGGGCAAACAAGTATGGAAAGCCCTTCACGTTGGTGCATTGGTGGAAGAAACTTAAAGATGAGCCAAAATGGTGTGCACAGTTTCAGAAGACCGGCAAAAACAAGAGTGAGTAATATATGTGTAATGTTTTTATATGTGTGTGCGTTTATGAGTAGTATTATCAATTAATATATTATACTATATTTGGATGTTGGTATGTGCGTGTATGAATGAGTTCCATTAATAGTGTGCAGAAGTGCGTTAGAACATAACAATAGCTACAGAATTTATCTTGCATACTTGATCCCACAACACATAAGAATTAAATGATACAATAAGCCTATGAAATAGTGCAATGAAACTATTGAGTCTCAATGGACATTTCATTGGGAGTTTCAAGTTTCAGCTTCCAAAAAAAATAGTATTGAAAACAGTGACATGAAACCAAGCATTGAGACTGACCTAAGACGGTTTTCATGTGTGTGTATGGCTCTATAGGCTGCCAGGCGATCAGGAGAGATATTATACTGTAGCTCAATTGGTGGCAGAGGTTGGTTGTCTAGGTCCAGTCCTATTCGATCTTTCAGAAAAAAAGAAGTCTTAAGGTGAGTCGAACATCCATGTACAATTCTTAATTATAACCTTCTAGGATATCGTTAAGCCGTGTTATATTAAACTTTTTCAAAGACATGTAAACTTTTTGCGTGATCGAGAAAAAAGAAAAAAAAAAGAAGTCCTTAATTGAAAGTTGGATAATTATTTGCCACGACTCTGGTTCCTCCGAAAATAAGTCTACTCTAGTTACTCGTAAGAAGCCATAAATTCCGGCTCCTCCTATATAGTCTAAAACTTCGTCACTGAAGCCATTTTTTACACTGCCGTTTGCCCTTGATACAACCTCCTACAGAAGCTGAAGCTAGAGCTGCTCCTGGAGCCATACTAAACGGCACCTAAACTAAAGCTTGTCTCTTGAGCCATAGTTTCTAGAAGAAGTAGTTCAGATGGGTGCCATAGATTTGGGCATCAGCCAGTGTGACACGGAAGTAGTTCAGCTCGGACGACTTCGATGCTGTTCTTCTAAGTAACATCCTTCTTTAACTGTAGGGTCCATATTCCCTGTCTATTTTGGCCTTTTTTACCGTCCATGTCAAACTCTGCTTACTGCTAAAGTTACTCATTACCGTACTATTGTGACAACGCAAAGGCAGTTGCTATCGGATTACACTGATTTGCTACCTGTCTTACAAGGAACATATACTATCGGACCTAGGACAGATCCAAGTCAAATTTGTTCTCATGTGTGTGGTGTATATATAGTAGTAACTCATTACTTGGCACCAAAGTTAAACAGAACATTACTTTTTTATATAGTTAACTGAAAACAGTTGAAAACGTACTCGTGGAGCCGTGCACGCTTCAGTCTTGATGTGCAGCCATCAGTTTCAGCTGCCATCTAGAGAAAAATCCTGAACAATAATTTAGCCGCCAGAAATGATCTGAAAACTCCGCACAAGTTGGTAAAAACTCTGCCTTTTCATTATTGACGATAAATGGTTCAGAGTCATGACACTTTGAAAGTACTAGAGAAATTATGCTGAACTTGTCAGAGTTCAGAACAGATCTTGACCTTCTACTTGCTTCTATATTCACACATGGCCAGAAAGTGCCACGCGTGTTAATTTGAGCAGCCAACCATTGGATCGTGCATTGAAAAAAAAGCTTAACAAAGAACTTGGTGAAGGACCGAGAATGGCGACCAGAGAGGGTGTGTGAATGGGAGCCTCAAATTTCTCTCGAAATATTCGGGTCACTCTTCTCAAAAATAACCCCAGCAAACAAGCTTACTCCACCAGCAAGATCACGACCCTAGCGAGGGTGAATACCTTTGGTGATGACCAAGAGGTACAACGGATCTTCCAGAAACCAAAGACTCAAAACCGAGACACCGAAAGTGAGGCTCTCAAACCCTAGAGAGAAGAGAAGAGGGCTCACCCAAAAATACTTATGAGAACTGGTTTCACAAGTGCTTCATCAAGTTCCCTACGTGATTACGAAACCAGCGCAACAAACGAAACTCAATTCGGAATCCGGACGAGAGAAAAACAAGCTTATGACTACTCCTGTCAGGACCACAGGACCATTGGAAGTGGTCCGATGCTATGGTCCTAAGCACCTCAGGACTAGTCCGGAGCACCTCAGAACCAATGGAAGTGGTCCGGAGGTATGGTCCAGAGGGTGGTCCGAAGGGTGGTCCGACGCTATTCCTCTCAAAAAATCAGCCAACACAGAATGCACCCTAGCTTAGGACACGTGGTCCGACGGTACCACAGGACTATGCAGAGTGGTCCGACGGTATGGTCCGAAGCTAGGGGTTGTTCTGTTGGTTTTTGGCCAGACCACAGGACCAATGACCGATGGTCCGGAGCCTGTCCAAGGTAGTTCGACGCCTGGTCCGACGCTCACGAACAGAGCGTAGAAACCCGCGAAAAACGATTCTACTCCGCCAAATCTTCCCAAAACTCAACCAAATGAACTCCAACTGCAACCAAACTTTGTAGGCATGATTCTTGTACAGTTGGGGAGCTATCCCGAAGAAATCATCGTTCAATTTGCCTTAGAGTAATGGGGAGAGAAGAAATTTGGGGAAAAGCTCAAGAACGAAGAGCGCAGCAAAGAAATCGCCCGATCTACGCGTTCGTGAGGTTTTAGGGAAATTCCTCCGGTGTAAAGATGCTCCTCACGAGTACGAACAACTTGGTTCAAACGGATTTGCAAAAACTACTCCCTACAAAGAATTCCCATCTCGGGAACAAAAGGGAGCAAAAACAAAACGCGAAGAACACAAGAAAAACGGGGACACGATCAAGAAATCAAAGGCACCATGGCCTACGGAGGTTATGGCCTCCGATTCCTCACAACAATCTCAAGTTCTTACACCGGAAACACGGTGGATCTCAAGCAAGAAAGGCTAGGAGAAGGGAAAACCTAAGAATTAGGTGGGAGTGAGGAAATGCAAGAGATAGGATGAGGGATACCCCTTCATCCCTTATTTATCGGGCTTTGGCTATTTCCCAAAGACCCGCCTAGATACATGAGTGAACTATCTAGCCTAAACATTGCAGTCCAAGCTCTGGAAAATATCTTCCTCGATTTGAATGGATGGCCCCGCTTCCTGCCAAGAGTTGTCGTCGCCTCGACGCAACCTCCAGGATTCCGCCACATGCCGCCCCCGCTTCCTCGGAAGCTCCGCCCGGGTTTTGAGGCACTACTACAAAAACGATTTACCGCAGCGTCGCAGTTTTGCCCTCCGTGGCGGACGTCCTTTTTTGTCCGTCACGGTAAATCGCACGATTTACCGCGGTGGACATTTTTCATTTACCGTGGTGGATATTTTTGCCCGCCGCCGTAAATCGATTTACCGTGGCGGGCATATTACGATGTCCGCCACGAAAAATGCTCTATTTACCGTGGCGGGCGTCTTAAGGTGTTCGCCACGGTAAATCATTTTACTGCAGCGGGCGTCCTGTAAGATCCGCCACGGTTAAGGCCGAGGCCCGTTAGGCCCAGGACGAGGCCCGATATCTAGTCCAAGTATAAAAGCAACAACTTAGGGTTTCAGAAAATCTCTTCACTCTCCATCTCCCCTGCTCGCGGCGCTCACTCTCTCTCTCCCCCTCCCTCTCCCTCACGCAGCAGATCCAGCGCTGCAGGGCCTCGCATGGCGCCGCAGGGCCTTGTAGCGGCCGGAGCCAGCCCCGGCGAGGGCGGATCCAGCGGTGCGGCGCTCGGGGCCGGAGGCAGAGGCGCGGCCCAGCGGCTCGCGGCGGCGCGCGGGGCGCGGACGCGACCCAGGCGAGGGCGGATCCAGCGGCGCACACGGATCCAGAGGCGCGGCCCCGGCGAGGGCGGATCTAGCGGCGCGCGCGGATCCAGAGGCGCGATGCGCGGGGCCGGAGGCAGAGTCGCGGCCCCGGCGGCGCGCGGCGGCGCACGGGACGCGGACGCGGCCCCGGCGAGGGCGGATCCAGCGGCGCGCGAGGATCCAGAGGCGCAGCGCGCGGGGCCGGAGGCAGAGGCGAGCGGCACGTGGGCCTCCCCTCCCCTGGCGGTGAGCGGCGCGACTCGGCCCCTTCCCTCCCCCGGTGGCGCGCGGTGCGAGGCACGACATCGAGGAGCTCCGGTGGCGCGGCGGCTGCTCGAGGCCCAGATCTGGGCTTGGATCTAGGCCTGGATCTACAGCGGGTTTTGGGATTTTTTTATTGTTTTTTTCTACTGATTATCCGCGGCGGGCATCAAACGTCCTCCCTCCGTAAATGTCCTATTTACCGTGACTTTTTCACGGTGTCGGACTGGTTTGCCCGCTTCGGAAAAAGGATTTCGCCCGCCGCGGTAAAGATTTCTGTAGTAGTGAGGCCCAAACCCGCGAAACCCGCCACCTGTAGCTTTGAGCTCAACTACTGAACCCTGAGTTTTAAGGTCCAAACTCGGAAACCGTCCTCTGATGGTTTTGAGGCCCAAACCACCAAACCGCTCGACTCGAGCCACCTTATCCTCGCCCAGTCGGACTCCGAGTCCCATGAGCCTCCGCTCGACCCGCTCGTCCGCCGTCTTGAGTCGGTCAACTCGGTCTACCTCTATGTATTCTCGCACTCACCGGTGCCAAGTACTAGCCACCACACCTAGTCCTCCGGCGCCCATGGTCCCTCAGTCCAAGCTCTGCTTCCGCCCTTCACCGCTCTCAGTCCATCGGCACGGCAAGCCTCTACTCGACCTTCTCCACGCCATTGACCACTGTCTCCGGGCATAGCACCTGCACACCACAAGCCGATAGACAGACACACACATGCTTTCGCAAGGGTTAGAATAAATCGCTCAAACTGAAACGCTCTAGTGTTGGACAATCACTCATCACAAAACTGAACATCATGTGTACATATCAACCATGTGTTCTCATTTGGAGTGACGGCTAAATTCTGCCTTTTTTAGATGCTGCTTTATCTTTATTCAGGAGAGCAACAACGCCCTTTTTATAATTTGCAGGATAATTTGTGCTTGCACCATGTCAGTATCGTGGTCGAAGAATATTTTCCCTTTGTTAGGTATTGATAGATCAGGTTTGTTATTTGGTTGAAATATTCGGATGAGTCATCGCTGATGATGGAATCGATTGGTCAAGAATCTTCAAACACCTAAAGATATTCCTAGATCATTCATCTCTGTCCTCACTTTCCCTAAAGAGTTGCCTTTTTTAATTAAGACAACACATACTAGTAGTGAGTTAGTTTTTTTTTTTGTTTTTTTATGAAATAGTAGTGAGTTAGTGACAAAGAATAAAAAACAGAGACTGATAAGATCGCACGGTGAATAGATTCTTCACCTATCTCTGCGTGGCAAATGTGATTAACTCAAGGCGTTGTATTCGTTGTGTTTTCATGAATGAGATGGAGAGGATAATATATAGAATCTTATCTTTTTCTTAAACCTCATCAGGACCACACCAACTTTGTGCAATTTGGGCAAAGATTTAGTGCGTCCTTGTCAAATGCATCTATCTCGCTTCTGCTTTAGCATTAGCATGGACTCTTGTCACATTTTGATTGACAGATTGAGTAGTTGGCATTTAGGAATAGTGCCAAGGATAACAATCCTGCCTTGAGCAAATCATCTGTTGTCAGTTGTCACCCATGAGCCATGAGGTTTCAGGGTTACCGAGCTCGCAAAGGCATATCTGAAGAAACAACATCATGGCATGTACTCATGTCAGTGAAGTAGGCTAAATAAAACATGTTAGTGAAAGACACTGGTTTCAATTAATCATCACGAAGCACCCCCGCATCTAAATTACCCACCTATAATATTACGAGATATAATCTGAAGTAACACTTAATGTACATCCATATTATCCACCTGACATTAAGATAGATAATTTGAATTATCTCTTAAATTTACATCTAAGTTACTACTTTACCATTATTAAAGAAACACTAGAAATCAACATCTAAATATCAACATGCTATAATATAAAAATGTATAAGGAACTAAGCCGGTTACCCGTTTTTTTCGGATCGGGTAATTCGGGTAATTTAAAATTCGGGTAATGAAAATTGCTACCCAATATTAGCTCCGAAAAAACACTAGCCGAAATTTTGGGTACCCGATAATTCGGGTTCGAGTTCGGGTAGGTATTACCCGATATACCCGAATTTACAAAAATCAACAAACTAAATAAAATTTTGGTAACATTATACATAATTTCAGCAACAACTGTATAGAATTTTAACAATAATTTATAGAGAATCATTTATTATTGTTATTTGTTCAAAAAATAGAGAATTATATTTTAATTGATATGTTCAAGTGTTCAACTAACAACACATCATAAATACGAAAACACATACAAAACTTTGGGTAGTTCGGGTACCAGAGGATATTACCCGAATTACCCAAACTAATTTTAGGTAATCAAAATCACTATCCGAATTTAGGATAGGGTACCTTGGGTTCGGGTAATTCGGGTCCGGGTTCGGGTATCGGGTTTTTTTGCCCAGGCTTAAAGGTATATTATCCACTTCTATCAACATTAACAATATATAAAAACCTCATAAAGTATGCATATATGTCGTACCATCATGTAGATCAAGCACAACGTTTATTCATTAGCGATAAACATATTTTATATTCAATGGCATAGAAAACAAGCCCACACATATACAGGAGCGTAAAAAAAAAATAGATTCAATATCCATGAAAAAAATATTATATAAGTTGTCGCTACAAATAAGTTTATATATTTTATTGAAAAGTTACAACATATTTATACTAAGAATTTAAGCAGAAGCACCTGACTTTTTAAAAGCAATAGTATTACACATATAATTCATACAAAAATTAGCATCTTGGAGAATGAAGGAATTTAGCGTTGACTAAAGATGGCTTTGCCCTTTATAGGGTTTTTAGATTTTTTAAGTAAATAGAGATTATTAAACTTAAATAATTATATATCTTGAGGTTGGCAACATTGTCTCTCCTATATCTCACTTTCTTTACATGTCTTGACCATTAGTAATGCAATACATGTTAATTGACTGTTTATTCCACCGTAGTGCTAAAAGTTAGTCTATGACTAAAATCATCATTTCTAATAAAATACAAAAGGGTGATTTTGGAAAATAAAGGTAAAATAAGCACAAAATTTCAGTTTAACTAGTGGATAAAAAAATATAACAACTAATAATAACAGAAATAAAAAAGGCAAAATCTAGATTCATTGCATTATGAGCTATGGTGCAACAGAGTCATCATAGTTTTAAGCTAAACGTTAAATTAAATGCATAATAAAAATATGTCGAGGTGCTATAGAGGTGGACAAATTTGTAGGTATTGGTGAAAAAAATTAAAGTGATTTGGCAAGTTCATGGAGTATCTATATATATGCATATTGTGTTAGGATATGAACAAAAACAAATGGTGTGCAAAGATGAGTATATTTCATTACTTGCATTATGTCCATTCCAAAATATAAGACATTTTATATTTTCTAGACACATTGATTTTATTATATACCTAAACATAGTACATACCTAAGTGTATAGCAAAACTACGTATCTAGAAAAATCAAAATATTTTATAATTTAGAACCAAAGGAGTTTATCAAATATGGAGCTATAAATGTTTATGCCTCCTAAATTAATAGGATGTGCGGGAACATGAGTTGATGTCGCTACTGTTAAGAGTTTTTAAATCTATTTATTTCAAAATATGATTTTAAGACCTACATATTAGAAAACCAACTGTTCCGTAGCACTGATGAAGACTGAGGGGGGAAAACAAAAGCACGGCCACTGGTTGGCTGGCGGCTGACTCCAGTGGCGATCCAGTTGGCGCGCAAGCTGGATGAGTCTGTACAACGGCTCGTATTTGCTGGATCATGTGTGTGTGGCAGGCTGGATGCGACTGTATTTTATACCATTTCTCTAGTCTCTAGACAAAACGCTTTATTTTTGTTGCTGTTACTATTCGGATCTGTAAGTACAGATTATTAGAATTTAGAACAGAACATTTGGGTTAACCATTATGGGCCCTAGAGGAGTCTTTCTATAAAAGATGGCCTTGGATGGAAGCACATTAGCAAGGAGCCCACTGGGTCGTGTGCTCTCTAAGATACGTTGTCATGTTGTGTCAAATTAATTAATTTTTGTGACAGCATTGTGCCTATGCTTTGAGGATGCTATTAGAAATTTTAAAATCAAGCATTGTAAAGTTTAAATGACGATTATTCAAAACATATGTAATGCACCAAAAGATTCATACAAGTCACATGTCTTTCAGTAATACGGTACTCCCCTACGTTTTTTTATAAACATCAACGAAGTCCCACATGATTAGGCGATCATTGGATGCGTCCAAAAATAGTACCCGCCCAAACATCTTTAGCTGAAAATGATGGCAAAGAGTACAGATCCAGAAAAACCTAGTCAAAACAGAATCTTCTTATATATATATATATATGAATAATCTGAACAAACATTTTCTATGATACTACTTGTCGCTGTTATGACCCAGGGGGTCAAGACCACCGGCTAGTAAATTTGTATATTGCGTGCTCCCTCTCCCAGATGTGATGCAAGAAGAACACAAGATTTATCCTGGTTCGGACACAGAAGACCTTACGTCCAGCGGGGTAGGATGGATTGTATTATCTTGCACCGAAGTGCTCGTACAGAGGGGTACAAACAGGTTTACACGGGGGTGCTTAGGATGAGCTAAGACCTAGAGCTAGCGGGGCTATCCTAGGTGGTCGGTTGATTGCTTGAGAGGTCGATCAAACAATCGGGTGAGTGATATATGCGGGTCAGAGCTGATGTCCGAATGTGAATACCTGTGCCCCTTGCCCCTTCTTCTATCCCGACGTCCCTTTTATAGACCAAAGGGAGGCCTGAGAGTACAGAGTTCTAAACTGTAGCAGTATGAGAGGCGTGTCCGTGGCGCCATGCTGGCAAAGGGACGTCGATCACTGTGGCGGTGTGGCCTTCCCGTCCTTCCGGTGTTCAGGGCGCGGTGACGGCTGACTGGGCATCACCGCACAGCATGGTGCAGCAGGGTTGACCTTCGGAAGATGGGTGCGAGTCCCACAGTTGAGGCGAGACGGAGTGGATGGGACGGGTCCCATACCGGAGTGGTTGGAGGCAGGGGTCGAGCCCCCTGGTCGAGGGGGGTCGAGGCCAACGTGGTCCTGTCGTATCCCTGAAGACACAGTCGAGGGCTGTCCTGTTCACGGCTTGAGGGGGTGCCTCTGGAGTCCGTACTTGCGACGTGGCTACAGCGGCAGCACAGTTGACGGAGGTCCAGGGCATGGGCGGTGAGTTGATGGATTTGACTGCGGTCGGGGGCGCCCATGGCGTTTAGGCGGGGCAGGTGAGTGCATCGGATCCCCTTTAACCCATACCGGGAGTAGGTGAGCTGATCGAGCTTCCCGCCCGGGGGTCGTTCGTTCGACCCCCGTCCGTCATTCAAGGGGTGGAGGCGGAGGCGGAGGGGTCGTTCGTTCGACCCCTTGTCCGTCAGTCAGGGTCGAGGCGGAGGCGTAGGGGTCGTTCGTTCGACCCCTTGTCCGTTTGTTTCTCCAGAGGTGGACCGGCCCACGACTGGCTGCTGCTGTCGGTGCGGGGGGCCTTCGTGTGATGGACCCTTCTTTGTGGACTTGAGCGGCTGATCGGGTCCTGTCTTAAAAATGGTTGCTATGTTGAGCGTTAGTTTATCGAAGGGTTTAGGGTACCCCTTACTTTGTACCCGACACTACTCTACTATAGTAGAATATTAACATTAAACTCGTTTTTGAACTGATTACCCAATTTAAATTAAACAAATATTTAAGTCACAATTGCCACCACACAGCTTCCTTGATTTGTACTCATTCCATGTAAAAAAAAAAACCCCACCCCATTATGAGACACCTTTCCCTTTTTTTCTTCTTCTGCTTCTAACAATTCCAACGCTTATTATTATTTTTAACTTGGCTATATTTCTCCTCACCCTCTCCTCTCCTTTTCTTCATCCCTCCGCTTCGCCTCAACTCTCCCATTCGGTCCCCCGATCTCACCGGATTCTCCTCCTCCTCCTCGCCGGCGGCGGCGGCGATGGCGGGCAACGACAACTGGATCAACAGCTACCTCGACGCCATCCTAGACGCCGGAAAGGCCGCCATCGGCGGCGACCGGCCGTCCCTCCTCCTCCGCGAGCGCGGCCATTTCTCCCCCGCGCGCTACTTCGTCGAGGAGGTCATCACCGGCTACGACGAGACGGACCTCTACAAGACATGGCTACGCGTACGTCCGTTGCCGATGCGGCTACCGCCAATTCCACCTCCTACCTTCCGTTGCTGTTGCTGTGATTCCGTTACCGATCTGTGCGTGCCGTGTCTGCAGGCGAACGCCATGCGGAGCCCGCAGGAGAGGAACACGCGGCTCGAGAACATGACGTGGAGGATCTGGAACCTTGCGAGGAAGAAGAAGGAGGTAAGCTTTGTTCTTTCTCCGGTTGCTTCTCCGGTTGGTGGACGTTGCTAGACTGCTAATACAGAGTATCATTTGACGTTGGATGAGTTTTGTGACGACTATTCTGCCTAGAGGTTGCTGATTACTTGTGCTAGTTTTAGATGGCCCGTTGCTTTTGCTTTCCCTTAGTTAGAGGCTTAGAACGAGGGACTGCCCTTGCTAGGTGACGTTTGGACGCAACCAGATCAATTAGATGAGATACATCAGCTAAACACGATATTGACTTGCGCGAGGAGTTGTTTTCAGACGGCATTGGCCTCTGATACAGCTTTGACGTTGTAGTTTGCCAGTCTTTCCTAAGTTTTTGTTTTTCAGCTGCTGCCCCCTTTGTTTCTACTCACTGACTCACTGTTAGCTTGTAAATGGGTTTCACTTGTCCAGTAGCTGGACCAACTGTGACAGATGCTGGGAACAAGGGAATTTCATGAATGAAGCATGTAAATGGCTTTCACTTGTCCAGTAGCTGGACCAATTGTGACAGATGCTGGGAACAAAGGAATTTCATGAATGTCCACTACCCACTAGCTGACTAGCTGAGCTAATGGGAGCATGCTGACACTGCATATCCATTTCAGCTTCTTTTTTTATCTATTCCAAAGCCCTCCATGGCTATTATTCTGCCCTCAAGATGCCGCACATTCTGTTTTGACTGATAGTTCCTCCGTCATAGAGTTAAGCACTTTTGCACAGTGTTCCTAGTCTACCTCTGATTGAGCTCAGGTTTTATATTTTACCTCTTTGGTAACTATGTAAGACTTAACACTGCGTTAGTTGTAGCACGCACAAGGTTTCTTCTATATCAAAGAGAACAAAGATCCTGATTCTTCCGCTTCTGCTTCTGGCCAGTGTTGGAGTTGTATCTATTTCTTATCTTTCTAATTTTGTCCTCTATTTTTTGAATATATATTTGTATATGCAGTTCGAGAAAGAAGAAGCTTGTCGTATGTCAAAACGTCAGCCAGAAACTGAGAAAACACGAGCTGATGCTACTGCGGATATGTCTGAAGATCTCTTTGAAGGAGAAAAGGGAGAAGATGCTGGTGATCCATCTGTTGCATATGGGGACAGCACCACAGGGAGCTCGCCTAAGACAAGTTCAATTGACAAGCTATACATAGTATTGATCAGGTATAGAGGATATTCGCTCCAAGTCATTTTTAAGTAGGGAGCATGGCATAAATGATTCTTTTATTTTTCTTGTCAGCATTTGAAGCGGCACTAATGTTTTTTTTGTCCTAACAATTGCTTAAATCTTATGGTGTTTCCCTACTGTCATGTGTTGGTGGAAAGGAAAATGAATTGCTCAGGCATATGGGCATCTAGCTGTTATTGCAATGTGAAATGTGTAATTTGAAACTCAAACTTATCACTGGCATATAGCCTTTGTTAATCTGTCTGCGCTTTATATTGCAGTCTACATGGTCTGGTCCGTGGTGAGAACATGGAGCTTGGCCGAGATTCAGATACGGGTGGCCAGGTAATCTTGCTGCACTCAGCTAATTAGTACAGCAACTTCTGTTGATCTGTATAGGTGCACATTGTGATCTAGTATATTGCTCACTTCCAATACTTGGCAACTCAAACATGAATCAATAATTTATTTCTTAATAAAACTTCATAGACTCCATTTTTGTTTTCAAAACTCAAATTTTGCAGACAGATATATCTTAATGGGAGTTCAAGTTTGTTTTATAAAATACTCAGCAGTTTTCATCTAACTGTAATTAGATATTTTTTCCTTCTGTACAAGAATTTCTAGTACTTTACTCTCTCAAAAACATTTAGACCTTGTGTCATTGAGATCACACTCCCTTTCCCCATTACAAATGAACATACCCTACAAAGCTATAATACGTTTACATTTATATTTTGTCATCTGATATTTCCCATCCCACCTAGTAAAAGGTCAGATGAGTGCATAATTTTATTTTGACATTTTGTAGGTCAAATATGTGGTTGAACTTGCTAAAGCATTAAGTTCATCTCCTGGAGTTTACCGGGTTGATCTGCTAACAAGACAAATCTTAGCACCAAATTTTGATCGTAGCTATGGTGAACCTGTAGAATTATTGGTTTCAACTGGTGGTAAAAATTCTAAACAAGAAAAAGGAGAAAATAGTGGTGCATATATAATTCGGATACCATTTGGCCCAAAAGACAAGTATCTAGCTAAAGAACATCTATGGCCTTTCATTCAAGAATTTGTTGATGGTGCACTCAGCCATATTGTGAGGATGTCAAAAGCCATAGGTGAAGAAACTGGCCGCGGGCATCCAGTATGGCCTGCTGTGATTCATGGGCATTATGCCAGTGCAGGAATTGCTGCTGCGTTACTTTCTGGAGCACTTAACCTTCCTATGGCGTTCACAGGACATTTTCTTGGGAAAGATAAATTGGAAGGGCTTCTCAAACAAGGGAGACAAACTAGGGAACAGATAAATATGACATACAAAATAATGTGCCGAATTGAGGCAGAGGAGCTATCTCTTGACGCATCTGAGATTGTCATTGCAAGCACTAGGCAAGAAATAGAAGAGCAGTGGAACTTGTATGATGGTTTTGAGGTTATACTTGCAAGGAAGCTCCGAGCAAGAGTTAAACGTGGTGCTAATTGTTATGGCCGTTTTATGCCTCGTATGGTTGTAAGTATACACATTCTACTACCCTTGTGGTAACTTTGATCATTGCAAGTATATTCTGTCTAGACAATTAGCACAAGAAGTAACTGCACCAATGTCTATTGTGACTTTTATTGATCTTATTCTCTATTTATGGATTTTGCAGATAATTCCTCCTGGAGTTGAATTTGGTCATATTATTCCCGATTTTGATATGGATGGTGAAGAAGAGAATCCATCCTCAGCATCTGAGGATCCACCTATTTGGTCTCAGGTCACTGCATATTCTTTATCATAGTATACACAAGGGCTCGCTAAATCATTAGAGCATCTCCAGCAGGCTACCTATCCCCAATTTGGGTAGTGGAGGACAAAAAACACACTCCAGCAGGCTACCTATCAGAGTACCTATTCCTGTTGGCCCAACAAAGATCCCCTCCCACTACCTATTCCTGTTCGGTCCACAAAAGTGACTACCTATTTTTTCCTTCCTTCTCTCTCCTCCGCACGCTGCTGTTCGCACAGGGTGCGTCCCAGGGGAGCCGCCACCGGTCTGCCCCGTCGCTGGATATGGCCGCCCCTGGCCGGCTACTCCTTCCCCAGAGCCCAGACCTCCCCCGCCTTCCCCTGCCCTGGCACGGCCTGCCCCAGCACGGACACACGGCGGTGCCCTCCCACGCCGCCCTCGACTCGACAGCGACGGCGCGCACCTACACCGTGGTGAGCGCCCCCCGGCGCGGCGAGATGGCAGGGCCAGCGCGGTCTCCACTGGCCCCGCACCTGCTCCCCTTCTTCGGTGACGACTTCATCAGTGGAGAAGAAGACAGAAGAGAGAACGACAAGTGGGACCCACCTACCATTCTCTACTAGGATGGATTTGGGTAGCCTGTTTTAGGCAGTACTGCTGGAATTAGGAGCAAAATATGGGTAGTAGAAAAATAGGTGGCTACCTAAACAAACAAATGGTAGTCTCTTTCAGGTAGTACTGCTAGAGATGCTCTTAGTGAAGCATTTAATCAGTACTTAATGTGGATGGTTTATTTTTATCTGTCAAACCTGCATTCAAATTTCACACACTGACTTGACAATACATGTGCACAACTGATGACAGATAATGCGCTTCTTTACAAATCCTAGGAAGCCTATGATTCTAGCTGTTGCTCGCCCTTATCCTGAGAAGAATATCACTACGCTTGTAAAAGCATTTGGTGAATGTCGGCCACTAAGGGAGCTTGCAAACCTTGTAAGATTGATATTAGTTGCCCTTTTCCTTTTGTTACAGTACCATAACCACGACTATGAGAATTGAACGATCTTGACTTTTGTGCTTGTTTTTGACTCTCTGCTGCAGACATTGATAATGGGTAACCGTGAAGCTATATCTAAGATGCACAATATGAGTGCTGCTGTCTTGACATCAGTGCTTACATTGATTGATGAATATGACCTATATGGTCAAGTGGCATACCCCAAGCATCATAAGCACTCCGAAGTTCCTGACATTTATCGTTTAGCTGCAAGAACAAAGGTATGTCCTCCCCCCCCCCCCCCCCCTCTGGTCTGAATCCAATCATTTGAGGTGCTTATCTTTTATTTCTTACTTATTTATCTGGTTCTAGCATATAAAGTTGTACATTTGAGAACTACATAAAACATTTTCAAGTAAAAGGGAAGATCACTTGTTCACGAATGAAGTAGACTAGAAGCCATAATTTATTTAATACTTGTTTGGTTTGTTGAACTCTTACCACCTTAGTACTTGTGTTTCTTCACTATACACTTGCATGCTGGTCATATGTCGATCTTTATGCAGGGGGCTTTTGTAAATGTAGCTTACTTCGAACAATTTGGAGTTACTCTGATAGAGGTCAGAATTTCTGAGGTTCCAATTTACTGTGCTGCTATTACTCTTTATCTGTATCCTAATTATAACCAATTGTTATATCCATGTGCAGGCTGCTATGAATGGTTTGCCTATAATAGCGACAAAAAATGGAGCCCCTGTTGAAATTAATCAGGTGTGTTTTCCTTCTGCTATTCCCTTGGTACATGTACTTTGCTTTCAAAAAAATATGCTAGCTAATTGCAAAACATCACTATCGGTTTCCTGATTGATGCTAATTCAGGTCTTGAACAATGGTCTCCTTGTTGATCCGCACGATCAGAATGCCATTGCGGATGCACTATATAAACTTCTTTCTGACAAACAACTTTGGTCAAGGTGCAGAGAGAATGGACTGACAAATATTCATCAATTCTCGTGGCCTGAACATTGCAAGAATTACCTGTCAAGGATATTAACTCTTGGCCCAAGGTCTCCTGCTATTGGTAACAGAGAGGAGCGGAGTAATACGACTATTTCAGGAAGGAGGCATATCATTGTTATTTCTGTAGACTCTGTTAACAAGGAAGATCTAGTCAGGATAATCAGAAATGCTATTGAGGTCATACAAACACAAAACATGTTGGGTTCAACTGGTTTTGTGCTGTCAACTTCTCTGACAATATCAGAGATACATTCACTGCTACTATCTGGGGGCATGCTTCCCACTGATTTTGATGCTTTCATTTGCAATAGTGGGAGTAACATTTACTATCCTAAATATTCTGGTGAAACGCCAAACAACTCCAAGATTACATTTTCATTAGATCAAAATCACCAGGCACATATCGAGTATCGTTGGGGAGGAGAAGGGCTAAGGAAATATCTTGTGAAATGGGCCACTTCAGTGGTAGAAAGAAAGGGAAGAACAGAGAGGCAAATTATTTTTGAAGATCCAGAACACTCTTCGGCCTATTGTCTTGCATTCAGAGTGGTTAATCCCAATCATGTAAGCCTTTTTATTTTCCAGTTGTGTGTGCATTCTAGAAACTTTGTGTGCATTGTGCATTCCTTCATTTAAAGCATTATCACATCCTCTTTCATAATGTTTGACATGATTATTTTTCTTACTGTAGCTTCCTCCTTTAAAGGAGTTGAGGAAGTTGATGAGAATCCAATCTCTCCGTTGCAATGCATTGTATAACCACAGCGCTACCAGATTATCTGTAGTCCCTATCCATGCATCACGATCTCAGGCTCTAAGGTTTGTCATTGTTTATTCTTCTTCGCTCCTGCCTTCAGTTACTAGTTTATATTTCTTTAAGGTATAGTTCTAGCAGTTTAGGCTGCCTACTAATTTGATTAGAAATACCATGAATGTGTATTTCGACAAGCAAAATATTAAGGGTTTGCCTGGAATACCGGGATCTCAAGAAATTCAGGATATAGTTCAAATATGATAAAAGGCTATAAACTTGGTCTCAATTTTCTGCTTAGCTAAAGAGGTCCAAAATGTTGAATTCTCACTACAAATATAGAAAAAAATGGTGAAGCCTAATAATCGGTGCCCATAGGCCATAGTTGATTTGGGCATGAAATTACTGTTTTCATGAAAGATATTGCCCTTCTTTTTGCATAATTATTTTTTGAATAGATATTTGTATGATTAAAGTTGATGGAAGTGTTAGTATTCTATCTCAAAATGATACTGTCGATCTTATCACTATCACTTAGTTGAGTAGTGGATCGAGTTCGTTTCGCTGAAATTTGTCTTATACTGATTTGTTGTGAGAGAAAAACACTGTTTGTTTGCTGAAAAGTATTGCTGATGAACATGGCCATATGTCATACTCCAATCATCTTTTCCCAGGCACCTGTCTTTAAGCTATAGGAGTAATGTTTTTTTTGAATGGTCAACCTAGGGGGAGAGCATCCCCACCTGAATTGTATAACCACTAACGAGCAGCCTGTTTTTAAGGTTATATTTGTAACCTAATGGACCATTTTTTTTTCGTTCATTAGGTACTTGTGTATACGTTGGGGGATAGAGGTGCCAAATGTTGCAGTCCTCGTGGGTGAAAGCGGCAATTCAGATTACGAGGAACTGCTGGGGGGTCTCCATAGGACCATTATCCTGAAGGGCGAGTTCAACATCGCCGCAAACAGGATTCTCACGGTGAGGAGATACCCCTTGCAGGATGTCGTCGCACTGGACAGCTCAAACATCATCGGTGTCGAAGGTTACACCAAGGATGACTTGAAGTTTGCACTGCAGCAAATGGGTATACTCACACAATAACACCTCCGGAGCTTCTGTTTCCACACCCAAAGCCAACGGGAAAACGAAAGGAAAGGAGACGAACCAAGTGCAACTGTTTCCATGCTCGATGGAAATGCCGATTTTGCTTGTAGGCTGTAGAGGCTGTGTTTGTTTGTGTGTGCGCGCGTGGTGGTGGCCTATTCTTGAGCTGTGAATAACTGCCCTCCTTTGTTTGTAATATCCCAAAATTTTGAAGTGAGTACACTCCAACCAAACAGGAAACAGGTTCACATATTGATAATGGAGGGGGGGGGGGGGGGGGGGGGGGGGGGGGTGAGGAAACGAATGCGAAAAGGGGAAACAAGAATTGTTTGGAACGGCAGTGTTCCATGGTACGTTATACTGTTGCTGAGCCTGCAAAATGTATGACTCTGCTCATCACTTGTCTTATCTGGCTACTTTGTTCTACCTTCTGAACGTGTATCATGTGGTTAGTTCATGTATCATGTGGTTAGTTACTTTGTCCATCAGCTGTTTTCCCTGTTGACTTGCATTGTGATTTTGTAGCAAGCACAGCACATGTAGCCGTCAGCAACCTTTGACACACCGGAGGTCCTCTTCGCTTAAATTTATCACTTAACTTATCAGTTAAGATGCATTATTTCTCACACAATGAAAGTGCATCTAGCCCTTTAGTGAGTTTTAGTGAATTGAGTGACAACACAATTAAAGGTCTAACAAGTTTGCTAAGTGTATCAAAGGTTTAACAAGAAAAGCAAACTTGATGGTATTCCACAAAGTGTTGAAATAAAGGTCAAATTGTATATTGTTGTATTGGAAGATCATGAAAATAATCTAGTTCAAATAAAAGACAACAATGCAAATGGAATCAATGAAATAACTTCTATGTTGTGGGATATCATAGTATCATGTGAAAGCAAACATACTTGACAAATGATAAATAAGACATGAGTTGATAGTTTTGGATTGGTCTCTTTATTGGCTTGCTTTGCATGAACAAGAAGAGTTTGACAGTGGACTAGCATTGATCAAGGATTGAAGAATGAATCAAGAGTGTATTAGTGAGGAAACACCAAGCAAAGGTCAAATGACAAAGGAGACAATGTATAATGAATACAAGATGGTCTCTACTTTAGGGGGTGTTTAGTTCCCCATGGAATCCAAAATATTTTAAGTTTTGGTTCTTCATTTTGTAAAATGGAACTAAACACCACCCAAAATATTTGGCAAAAGGTCCCCATTTTAGATTTTGGACTCAAGAGGCCAAAATAAGGAAATCTTTGCATTGGTTTGTGTGTTATCCTCACAATCCCCATCATTGGAAGACAAATTTTGGTTGGAACTAAACACCCTACCAAAATATTTTGGATTTTGGATTTTTGGAATCCAAAATAGTTGGGATTTTGGATTTTGGATTTTGGTTGGAACTAAACAGGGCCTTAGTTTGCTTGTATGGACAAAGATTTGAAAATCACTTTGCATTAGTATGATCAAGCTAGAAGTATGAAGATAGAGATTGAAGTGAGTGATAGGAGTGTCAAGCCAAAATGGAGAGGATATAAGGAATAGTGAATTGGTTTTACCATATTGATATTTATCTATATATGTCTCTATGTGAGTCAAACTGAAGCTTGATTGATCTCAACATTTATATCTAGAAGATATTCAAGCAAGGATCACAATAATGAAGAAATGGTTATTCAATGGATACTTGATATGATGTGACTTGAGTATGGCTTGATAAGGTGAAGATAGCAAGGAAAGATCTTTGAGGTACTAAGCGGAGATGAAGGGTAAGCAAAGGCTCTAACCGATGGTACCATGGCTAAGGTGAAGAAGACATTACTTGCATTGAGTCAAGGTACTAATCAAGCTATGAGAAGTCATATTGTGTTAAGGATCAAATCATTAATAGAAGTGACTTGAAGCCATAAATTAAACTAACATATATGGAAATGGTTCAAGTCACATGCTCAAGGTATATTTATTCAAAGAGAAGAGACAAAGTTGACTACAATCCCTGAAGCAATATTGAGAAGAAATGGCATATGAATATATGGAAACTCAAGTGGTTAACATAGTTAGTTTCTATTATCCTTGAGTATAGGTATGTCATACTATAAATGGGGACTTTAGGACAGTTGGTCAACTGTTGAACCAGATGCTCATATTCTCCGAATAACATCCTTTTACTTAACCCAGTTACCAGTTCAAATCTCAAATCCATCGGAGTAACTTGGCTAGGGCGGCAATGCCGCCCTCTAAGCGTGGCAGTGCCGCCCTCCAACGGTTCAGTATTTTCCAGACTATAAATACCTGTTGGAACGGTCACAACCGCGCCAGCTCAGTACCCCTTTGTCAAGCTCGGTTCCTGATCGTTGCAAAACAGACCAAGCTCTCTCTCTCACTCTCCATTGTTGCTCCCTTCCTCTCCAAGCCTTCCCACCATTCCAACCAGCAAAGCTTGAGAGAAAAGGCAACAAAACACTCCTAGAGAGCAGATCTACTTCTTCCCAAAGTCTAAAGAGCATTGGTTCACGTTTGGCCGGCGGTTCTAGGGTTTGTTACTCTTGGAGCTTGCTCCTAGCCGGCTAGGCGTCGTCCTAGAGCTTGCCCTCTTCGTGTGGTAGCTAGGGAGGTTTGTAATCATCTATTGCAGCTAAGAAATCACCCCTCACTTCAAGAGTTCACTCTCTTGATTTGAGAACGAGGGAAAGGCAAGCCTTGTGTGGCGAATCTCAACAACGTGGACTTAGGTAAGCCTTGGTGGCGAGCTGAACCACGGGATAAATCCTTGTGTCTTTGTGTGCTGTTTAATTTCAAGAATATCTTGCATAGACATTGCTAGGGTTTGAGGTTTTGATTTGAGCTAGAAAGTGATTTCTGTGGTATCCAGTCTTCGTGCTGGATTTTATAGTGAAACTGTGGCTTTGTGCTTCTATTACTATCTAGTTTCTCCCAACAAAATCTGAGCTCGATCCGAGTTATATTTGTAGGGCGGCAGTGCCGCCCTCCATTCTTTTGGAGTCTTGAGCTAAATTTTTGCAGGGTTATTATTGAGCACCTCAGGAACTTGTTCTTTTAGTTTGGGCTGAATTGGACCTACGGTCATAGGTCGGCACTGACGCCCTCAAAGGGAGGCAGTGCCGCCCTCAGTGTTGATATTTGTTTGAGCTAATTTTTTGTAGGCCTATTCACCCTAGTCCTCCTAAGCGACATCAAGGTCCTTTCACACAACAAACAAGCAAAGTCAGCTTATTAACTGTAGAAACTATCAGCTTATCAAATAGTATAATATTTTTCGCACAACAAAACAACTAAAATCAGTTTATTAGCTTAGAAATAAATCAACTTATTGCGAGACGGGAGAGAGAGCTAAGCTCCCTTAGGGCAGTCCCAATGGTGTATTGATGATAGTTTCTATCCATGTTAAATGACTTGTCACGTAAGCAAAATGCTATCATGACAACATAATTAATGAAGAAAGAGAGCACAAATCATAGAAATGGTTTCTTCACGAAGAAATCAGGTCTTCACTTCACCCAATGCATCAAGAAACTATAAAATCACCATTGGGAAAAAACCACCAATTTCTAAAGGGCTCGTGACATACTTTCATTGGAGGAAGAAGATAGAGTTGGAGGAGAGAAAGAGAAAATAATTATTACACGAAGATACCTCTATTATGGAAAATAATTTCTATACATAAGATTTCTTGTGCTATGGAAATCGTATCAATTTCTTCCATTAGGATTGCCCTTAGTCCGTTTGATTCCCGCCGTAAAGACGTGCGGATGGCGCACAACACGGCAACCCACTTGCCATCGGCGTACCGATCCGGCCGTGCATTTTGCACGCCATGTCGCATTCATTCCTTCCTTCGTTTGTGCTGTGCGACCGCGTGATCAGCGGCGAGAAGCGACCTCACGCTGCACGGAAGCAGCGAGACTCTGTTTCAACGGCACATAAATCGCATGGAGAAGAATATACTGGCAATCCGCCGCCTATGCCGTGGAATAAACGATCCGCGAGAAAGCACGAATCCGTGCCGTGTCCCCCTGCCGATTTTTAACACTTTTTTAATACTATAATTTAAAACTAGTATGGTTAATTTTTTTTCCTTAAACTAACATTTTTAACATAGCGTGACAATATCATGCACCATATAAGTTTATGAACAATCTAGGGAGGTCTTGATGGGAGAGAGCTAAGGAGGAGGCGGTGGAGGAGCTTGGGGTGAAACCTTCCTCCCACCACGGAGCGACGACAGTGTAGGGTGACGGGAGGGAAGGAGGGGGCGACGTAGGGCAGCCGGAGGCGAGCAGGATCTGGCGCATGCGGGCACAAGCGAGCCAAATCTAGAGGACGAAGAAAGAGAGAGAAGAGTGAGGGAGCTAGCAGACTGGTCTGTAGACACCTTTGTTGCGTCATGCATGGTGACATGCCATAATGATTTTTTCATATCATACTCCTAGACAAAAAAAATATTAGTTTAAAAACTAACTATGTTAGATTTAAAATTATAGTATAGTATTAAAAAGCGGTAAAAATAAAATAAAAAAACCTGCTCCGGCCACCGAAGGTCGTCCGGACACGTGAGCGAAGCAGGCAAGCTAGAAAAAGCAAAAAGGCCTTGGTTGGTCAGTGGAAAGCCACAGGCCGGGTCTATCAACGGATATATACCAGATGTATGTGAATAAAAAAAGAAGAAAAAAAAAACCCGGATAACGCCGCGGCAACGACGGCGGGGCAAATTGAAGAGGCGGACGGCGGACGTAGGATGCATCCATTGCGATGGATGTCGACGTGGGGCAAGATACCAATTGACCACAGCGCATCGATGTCTCGTCCAAGTTTCATCCAAACGAGCAACGGAGAAACGAAAGGCTGAGAAGCGTGAGCCACGATGATGCCTCTAGCTAGTAGCTAGGAAGATCCAACGAGCAAGCTAGGCACCTAGCTAACTTGTATTGCCCAGCCGCTAGCTGAGGGACGGAATAATCATATCCAACGATGTTATCAAAGGTTTTGTTTGGATGGCTATACAACGTACACTTTGTGTTGCGTTTTGTTTTATTACCAATGCAAGGTGGTGGTCGCCGTGCACGGTCAGGTTAAGCTAAGTTTAATACATTATATTGTGTCCATGATGCAGGTCTATGATGTCGAAAGGATATTGCTTACATGTTTCAAATCAAGAGTCGTTATGTCTTTTTTATAGTTACATAACTTTTATTTATTATACATTTAGATAGACATTACATCTATATAGTACATATATAATAAATGATATATATATATATATATATATATAGGGGTGAGTTTTTCCTACTCTCGCTTGTCTCTACTCTCACCTGCGAATGGGTGTGTGAGGGTCCTCCAACCAGTCCGTGGAAAAGGTAACGGACGGTTCGAGCTAACGGGTTAAGATTGCGGGGACACATGCATGCTGATAACTCCCGTGAAAAATGGATCTGCTTATTTTAATTGGTTGGCCTTATGGTCCGTTAATTATGCTTTTTTTTACAAGGGTATACGGATATGCTTTTGTATGAATAACGTATCGTTGCATACTTTAATAAGATAAATGAGTATATTAGTTTGTATACACTTGTTTTGCGTATTAATTTATGATTATACATGAAGTACTTGTTTTTTGGTGGTACTGGTAGTACGTATGAATATATGCTGCTTTTAAAAGTATGAGTGGATACTTTTTAAAAAATGGTATGAGTGGATACTATTTTTAAGAAAAAAATGAGTATATCTGCATACTGCTTTTGAAAGTATGAGTGTGTACTTTTTTTAAAAATAAAGATGAGTATATCTTGATACTTGTGCTATAAGGGAAGTATGCTACTATGTGTTTATAATTTTTTTTTATAAATAAGTATGTGTATATACCTTTTCAACGAATAATGATCGTTAGTACATATATACACGTTCATATACACAACTGATGAAATGCGTAGGTGGCAGTATTGAGTACAAACATGCAAGGAAGTATTGATCGAGTATTTAACAAAAGAATATAATATTTTAAGTGTAATGTACAGAACACTCTAACTATGAATAATAATTACGCCGAGTGAATCATGCACGTTCATCCTGCCCGCCATTCTCTCCAAACATCAACACCTTGAAAGATTTATCTCTCTGAGAAGTAATGTTATAGTAGGTATCAGGTGATACTCTAATCTGAAACCGGTATATCGGGTGATACTCACATCATCTGAATAATAAATATATATACAACGGTAAAGTGACAACAATGACATGTCTGGTGATCTTCTCCGGATAGTTCCACAGCCTAAAAGGGACTAGATCAAATCAAATCCTCCTATCCGCGGTCTCTGATCTAATCTGATCAAACAAGGGGAAAAATCAAGATTACAAACCGGTAACATGCAAAATC
This sequence comes from Microstegium vimineum, assembly GCA_022036555.1. NCBI lineage: Eukaryota > Viridiplantae > Streptophyta > Magnoliopsida > Poales > Poaceae > Microstegium > Microstegium vimineum. The sequence continues at coordinate 41,919,176 of CM039121.1, read as the reverse complement.
GATCACAAAAGTTTAGGATTCTCAACCAAACCTGGATTCTCTGGATTCCATTATTGATGGCATCACACGCTATCCCAACGGGGCACGTGGGGCTAGGACGCGACTCGACCGGCGGAGACGGCTCACGCGGCCGGCGCGAGTTGCTCAGCAGAGACAGGAGCGCGGGAGATCTCGGGTGTCGGGGACGATGCAGGCAGTGCCAGATCTCGAGCGACGGGATGGCGTGCACAGACTTCGGAATGGAGTGGCTCGGCGATGACGGGATCGTGCAGCCCGGCGCTCTCGCACGACGATGGCGCTCACAGCTACGACGGGCCTGAGGAGAGGAGGTGGCGGCTGCGGCGAGAGGCGCGGGTGGGGGCTCTGGCTTCAGATGGCAGCGGACCTTTCTTAATTATATATATTGGACTAATAACGGGTCGTTTTTTTATAACCCGCTAATCAACCTGGAGGTTTCACGAGTGTATCGGTGTGGGTTTCGGAGGAGAGAGTAACTACATGCATGCAGGTGTAAAAAGGAATTTCTATATATATATATATATATATATATAGAGTGCAAGACGTTTAAATATTATTTTGTCCATGATAATCTTTTAGAAAAAACTACACGTTCAAATAAATAAATACAACGCATATTTTATAGAGAATTTAGTGGACTAATATGACATCATAGACGTTGATACAAAATATTTAAGGCAAAGATAAAATAAACTGTATTTTAAAAAAAACGAGGAAGTGCATGTAAACCTAGTAGTATCCATACGAGATGATGTTACCAGAATCAAACGTCTCACATGTAAAATAACACTCAATATGTAAGAATACATATATTTTCTCTTTTACCATTATGTTGATCCAAGATGCACAATTGCTCAAAAAAGATGGACGTTGATATTGTGCAACCCCTTCGTTGTCGCGTCATGGTCCCCTTGCTCGAACGCCGCCTCCTCCTCCGCTGGTTCTGACGCTGTCGACTGTCGTCTCTCTTGTCTCCACCGCTGCCCCTGCATGCCTCTCCCGAGCCCGTGTCTAAGTCCACCGAAGGTGAAAAAGAAGAAAGAGTGAAGGGGCCTCACACGCTAAAAACGTAGCGCGACGGGTTGCTTGATAGAGTTTGTGAAAAAACATACTACAAAAGATACTTTACCATGACAAACCCTCGATTAAATAAAATGCTATAAATTCTAAGGCACATCGTATAATATTTGGACCAAATTACCACTACACTTTATTAGTGCCCCTGCATAGACATCACATGCACATCCCATTCCAATTGCCAAAAAAAGCCCAAAAAGAAGCAACGGACATTCCCTGTGAAAAAAACACACACACCAACAAATCCGCAACAACGCAACGTCCATAAAAGTGTGGCGTGATCGGTGATGTGATTCCCGCAGACACAGCCCAAGCAAAGCAAAGCAAAGCAAAGCCCAGCACCGCCCGCAATCAACCCGTCCGTCCGCAAGACAAAGCCAACCAACCAAGCGCAAGCAATTCCCCCTTCCCCATCTCCGGACCAGCGCCGCCGCCGCCAGTCTCCGGCCACGGACACCACGGGCGCGCCTCCCCCGAGCCCAAACCCAAGCTCCATCCCGCCGTGGATCACCGCGTGAGGAGGAGGGGCGCAGCGGCCGGACCCCGGCGGGCCAGATGGTGTCCGGCGCCGGAGGGGGCGAGTAGCGCGGTTGGCGGCCACGTACGGATCGGCGGCGGCGGAGACGGCGCGGCGAGGCGGCTGTCGGGGTGGGGGCCACCATGTCTGCGGTAGTGTGTGGCAAGAGGTCCTCCATCTTCGGCGACGACCTTGTAGCTTCCCCTTCCTCCCCTCCGTCCCCTTCCCACCACCATCACCCCGCCAAGCGGGCCCGCTGCTCCCCGTCCCGCCTCAGGGAGGTTCTGCTCCACCACCACCTTGTCCCGCTCTTCCCCGACATGGATCCCCAGGTTCGTCTCTGCGCTTTACTCATTTGTTTTTTTTTGTTTGTTTACAAAAATTCTGGTGGGACGTCGCATTTGCCACTGAAAGGTCCGTTGGCTCGGTTCATCATCGTGCCGGAAATTTAGTTTTTACAGGGATCAGATTCAGCTGCTCAGAAGTGTAGATCAGATGAAGCTGCTCCTGCTAATTTGTTTGGTCAACCTAAGTACAATTTGACTTGAGATTGCAGTATATCTGTATGTGAAGAAGTGACCTTCCTTTCGTTTAGATTTGTGGTTTCTCAGTTGATGTTTGCCATTTAGGATTATTCTACAAGTTTATAAATTATGAATTATGACGTTTTTCTGCTGAAACAGGGACTCCTTTCGCTCAAAAGTTATGTTTGTTAATGTTTGATTGATGCACGAGTGTTTTGACATACGAGTTTGGACTGCTGTGACGCATCATAATGAACCTGTTGTACTCATGTTTTTCACTTAAATGAAGGATGAATTTGGGCATTTATCAAGCAGCAGCAACTGTAAGAGTACTGGCATGTGAAGGTTGTAGTGCACGCAACTTGTTCAGCCTCTGTTATTGCCAAGCTGGAAATCTTCATTTTGGACACATGCTATTTGCTTATATACACCTATAGGGCAGGATTATACCAATCTTCATCTGGTTTCAATGCCTTATTTGGAATACCCACTAAGAAGCTTGTTCTGATTTCTGAGCATTTCAGCATGTTGCATAAGTCACCTATTTTGGAAGTCTTCAGTTCTCAATAGGTATTAGATTAGCTGTTGCCTTTTTGGTTACTCTGTTTGAAGCTCTGATGTGTTCACAGGTTTCAGGAAGACCTTTTTCATATCCTTATGCTACATTTGCTTCTTGCACTGAGCACTGCACTATGATGTCATTTGTTGTGCAATTAAAGTCTCACTGCACTAGCTATTTCAAAAATTAAAATGCTGCTTTCAGCAATGATCAATTTCGTTTGAGATGTCTTGCTGCTAATCATAAATTCTTCTTGTTGCATATTTAACTTGTCTTTTGGTAGCGAATAGAGCTGGATATATTTCTTGATTTTCATTGGTACGATTCTCATATTCAAAATTATTTCAGTTGCTTGAAAAAGCTCTTGAGGCCTCTGGAGATGATTTGGACTCTGCTATAAAGAGATTAAATGAGCTGCGCCTGGAGTCAACTGGGGCTATGCTATCTGCCACTGTTTGTGAATCTGAGCTGGGCATATCATCAGCTCTTAAGTTATCGGCTGAAGGTATGTACATTGGATTTCATCTAGGAATAGTTGCATACCAGATAAAATGTAGCATATATTAGTTGTAATTACACATTTCTATCCTCTGTAAGAATTTTGTTAAGTTACTGTTGCTACGAATGTCAACATTTGCCAGATGGTGTATAAATAATGTTGAGCAATGCCATCAAGGAGGCATGTTTAATTGTTTTACCAATATTACAGATTATCAGTGTTTGTTGTCAGTCCTGATTAGCCATTGTTATGTCAAATGTATACTTGTTGCAGCAGTGAATTCTTGTAAACTGCATATGCTAACTAAAGCTAAGCTATGCAGCTCTGTCATCCTTGTTCTCAATCGACCTATGTGTCAGTTTCCCCCTTTTTTTCTTGGGCATTACTTAAACATTTATTACACATCAACATCAACATCAACAAAGCCTGTAGTCCCAAGCAAGTTGGGGTAGGCTAGAGTTGAAACCCAACAAGATACCCAAGTCATGGTTCCGGCACTTCAATAGGCTGCTTTCCAGGCAATCCTATCCAAACATAGCCCTCTAGATATATCCCAAGCTTTTAAATCCCTATTCACCGCCTCCGCCCATGTCAACTTCGGCCTTCCTCTACCTCTCCTTATATTATTAGCTTGGCTTGGGACTCCACAATGCACTGGTGCATCTGGCGGTCTCCTCTGGACATGGCCAAACCATCTCAACCGATGTTGGACAAGCTTTTCTTCAATTGGTGCCACCCCTAGGCGACCACGTATATCATCATTCCGAACTCGGTCCATTCTTGTGTGACCACAGATCCAACGCAACATGCGCATTTCTGCAACACTCATTTGTTGAACATGTCGAGCCTTTGTGGGCCAACATTCGGCTCCATACAACATTGCAGGTCTAATTGCTGTCCTATAGAACTTGCCTTTTAGCTTTTGGGGTACCCTCTTGTCACATAGAATGCCAGAAGCTTGACGCCACTTGATCCACCCTGCTTTGATTCTATGGCTAACGTCTGCATCAATATCTCTATCCCTTTGTAGCATCGATCCCAGATATCGGAAGGTGTCCTTTTTAGGCACGACTTGACCTTCCAAACTCACATCTCCCTCATCCTGAGCTGTTGTGCCAAAGTCGCATTTCATATACTCGGTTTTAGTTCGACTTAGTCTAAAACCTTTAGACTCAAGGGTCTGCCGCCACAGCTCAAGTTTCCTATTTACTCCCGCCAAGCTTTCATCAACTAACACTACATCATCGGCGAAGAGCATGCACCAAGGGATGTCCCCTTGAATGTCCCTTGTAATCTCGTCCATTACCAAGGCAAAGAGATACGGGCTCAAGGCTGACCCTTGATGAAGCCCAATTCTAATCGGGAAGTAATCAGTATTACCATCATTGGTTCGAACGCTAGTCACAATCCTTGATGAGGGTCACGTACTTTGTTGGGACTTTATGTCTATCCAAAGCCCACCACATAACATTTCTTGGTATCTTGTCATAAGCCTTCTCCAAGTCAATGAAAACCATATGTATGTCCTTCTTCGGCTCTCTAAATCGCTCCATAACTTGTCTTAACAAGAAGATTGCTTCTGTGGTTGACCTTCCAGGCATGAAACCAAATTGGTTGGTAGATACTCGTGTCCTTCTTCGCAGGCGGTGCTCGATGACTCTCTCCCATAGCTTCATAGTGTGGCTCATCAACTTAATCCCACGATAGTTATTACAACTCTGGATGTCACCCTTGTTCTTGTTGATTGGTACCAAAGTGCTTCTCCACTCCTCAGGCATCTTGTTCGATCGGAAGATATTATTGAACATCTTGGTTAGCCATACTATAGCTATATCCCCAAGGCATCTCCACACCTTGATTGGGATACCATCCGGGCCCATCGCTTTGCTCCCTTTCATCCTTTTCAACGCTTCTCTGACCTCCGATTCTTGAATCCTCCGCTCAAAGCGCCTATTGTTGTCATCAAACGAGTCGTCCAACTGAACAGGGGAGTTCTCGTTCTCCCCATTGAACAATTTGTCAAAATACTCTTGCCATCTTTGTGTGATCTCATCCTCTTTCACCAAGAGTTGCTCCCTCTCATCCTTAATGCACTTGACTTGAGTAAAGTCCTTCGTCTTCCTTTCACGAGTCCTAGCCATCCTATAGATGTCCTTTTCTCCTTCCTTCGTATCAAGACGCTTGTACAAATCTTCATAAGCCCGTCCCTTTGCCTCCGCCACTGCCCGTTTTGCAGCCTTCTTTGCCACCTTATACTTCTCTATGTTATCTGCACTCCGGTCCTGGAACAAGCTCTTATAGCCATCCTTCTTCTCCTTAATTGCCTTTTGAACATCCTCATTCCACCACCAAGTGTCTTTCATAGCGCATCCACTTCCTTTGGTCACACCTAGCAACCTTTCGAACGTATGTCGCCATCTTCTCCCACATATTGTTGGCGTCACCTTCGTCCTTCCACGGGCCCTCTTCAATAACTCTTGCCTTGAAGATCTTTGATGTCTCCCCTTCTAAATTCCACCACTTTGTTCTTGCAATCTTGGCTTGTTTAGCCCTACAAGTTTGTATCAGAAAGCGGAAGTCAGCCACCACTAGCTTGTGCTGAGACACCACACATTCCCCAGGTATCACCTTACAATCCACGCAAGCACGTTTATCTCCCCTTCTTGCAAGGACGAAGTCAATCTGACTGCAGGACAAGCCACTACTAAAGGTCACTAAGTGGGACTCTCACTTTTGGAAGAAAGTGTTTGCTACCATCATATCAAAAGCTGTAGCAAAGTCTAGGATATCCTCTCCCTCCTGGTTCCTTCTTCCGGAACCAAAACCTCCATGTGCTGCCTCGTAACCTGTACTAGATGCTCCTACATGGCCATTAAGGTCCCCTCCAATGAAGAGCTTCTCGCTACTTGGTACAGCCCTGACTATGCCATCCAAATCCTCCCAAAATTGCCTCTTAGCACACTCATCAAGGCCTACTTGTGGAGCATACGCACTAATAACGTTTAAGACTAAATCACTAATGACAAGTTTAACTAAGATAATCCTATCTCCTTGCCTTTTCACCTCCACCACACCACCTTGGAGGCTCTTATCGATCAAAACTCCGACTCCATTTCTACTCGAAGTTGTCCCTGTGTACCATAGCTTGAAGCCTGTATTGTCCACCTCCTTCGCCTTTTGACCCTTCCATTTGGTCTCTTGAACGCACAAGATATTTACACGCCTCCTAACCATAGTGTCAACTAGCTCTCTTAACCTACCCGTGAGGGACCCAACATTCCAGCTACCTAAACGGATCTTGGTTGGTTCGACTAGCTTCCTTACCCTTCGCACCCGCCGAGGGAGGTGTGAAGACCCTTGCTCATTTTGCACCACATGCAGGCGCCGATGTGGCGCGCCACTAAGGATGCGACGACCCGATCCTTGCTCACTTGACACCGTGACCAGATCAAGACACGGCGCGCCACGGGGGTGACGACCCGGCCCTTGCTCATTTAACACCATACCCGGGTTACGCCCCAACGGGAATCTTTTGGGTCTCATTTCCATGAAAGTGGCTAAGTTTTGATGTTGGCTCGCCAAGCCTATCACACCCTCCTCCTTTACCAGGGCTTGGGACCTGCTTTGCTGGAACACCAAATGCACTCCAACCTAGGCGGAGTTATAAAAAAGGGCGTACCAAAGGCACTGCGGGGTCTAGGGAAGGGAAATAGCCCGCAACCTTTCCCGCACAAATGTGCAGAGGCTGGGGCTCGAACCCTGGACCTCTTGGTCATAGGCAGTAAAGCTCTACCGCTTGCACCAGGCCGCCCTTCTCCTACTTAAACATTTATTAGTAGTATATATATCATTTAGCGACCAACTTATATTGTATATCTTCATGAATTCTCTATTTTGTGAATCAAATTTGAAATACCTGACTATGTTTCTCCATCTTGGACAGGTACGGCCAGTAATGGCCATTTGGACGTGGCTACTGGAAACCCACCTGCAACTGATAACACTCAGATAAATCATCATAGCTCTGAATGGGTTGAGCTATTTGTCAAAGAGATGATGAGCTCCTCCGACATAGATGATGCACGAGCTCGTGCATCCAGGGCTTTGGAGGTGTTTGAAAAATCCATCATGGATCAAGTTGGAGCTGAAGCAGTGCAGAATTTGCATAGGGTACCATAGCATGCATCACATGCCATTTTTTGTCTTAAGATTTGTTCTCCTTGGGAAGCTTAAGTAGTTATGCTTTTTTACCCCCCATAGGAAAATGTGATGCTAAAGGAGCAACTGACAGTAATTCTCCGAGAGAATGCTGTTCTGAAACGGGGTGTTGCGATACAGCATGAACGCCAAAAAGAGTTTGATGTAAGGACTCAGGAAGTCGACAGCCTGAAACAGTTGGTATTGCAGTATCAGGAGCAGCTAAAAACTCTTGAGGTAACTCCTGTTCATTACCCTTGTGATTTTGATCTTCCGATATTTATGTTTTACAAAAAGGTAAATTGTGATACATGTTTTGGTGCAGATAAATAATTATGCACTTAGAGTCCATTTGAAGCAAGCTCAGCAGAACAATTCTATGCCTGGACGTTTCCCACCTGATGTCTTCTAATATTTGTCATGGCTCAGCCGAATAATTATGTACCTATTAAGATACAAGGTCCTTGCAGCCTGCTTATAATAATGGCTCTTGCAGAGGAAGCTCGGATGAAGTTATATTGGCTGTATGTGTTTGAAGTGTAAGAACTGATATATTGTATGTAAGCTTAAGACACAAAGAACCAAACAATGTTTAAATTATTTTTTTCATACACCAAGCTAGAATTATTTATTTTTATTCATAGTGAGATATCTGCATCCACAGTCCACACCGGAGCACGAATATGCTTGTTGAACATTCGTCGTAATTTAACAGTTTTCATGGTGTTGGTTAAATGCCTCCAATATTTGGAATAAGGCTGTCAGCATTTCTTGTGTTCATTGAATACCTGAATATGCAATCTGGAGAGCAACCCTATCACATCACAGCCTAAGACTTTGTCAGTCTCATAGATGGACGATTTACATCAACAGATTTACCCATACACGATGTGTGAGATCCTATGGTAAACCCAGCTGTGCACTTCTCTACATATCAATGATCAGTTTAGTATGTGATAAAAAAAAATGATCAGTGAAGTAAAATACCCTACAAATTAATATAACTTTTGTCTTGCATATTCCATTTCCACTCCATGTTGGTGATGCCACGCTAGCATCCAACTTCTGTCTTTATCTTTCCAAATGATGAACAATGGTTATCCATCAAGTGTAGCTAACCACGCTACCTTGGTCATTGTTCATAGCAATGAAGCTCCTCCATCTTCATGCCATCAAGCCACTTGATATTAACACATATCTTCACTTAGCTTCATATTCATGAATGATATGATCTATAGCTTCACATGGTCTATCGATCACAGCCTTGCCTGCTCTTCACCATTATCTCAGTCCATCGATGCCAAGCCCTATACTCGCGCTTTAGTGCCTTGTCGGTCCATCGCTTCTCAAGCCTCTAGCTTGCCCTTCACTCCCGTAACTGATCCTAAATAGCCAAGCCACGCCTTGTCTCTATCTTGCCATATGAGGCTATGTTATGCCCCATATTCAATAAGCTTCTCCAACTTCACTAGTTGAGCACTTGCATCACATGCACAAGTTATATCTTCACCAAGCTTTGCTCAACCTAGTGTGTGTCGACTAAAATACCTATTCATCTCATATGAAACACATTAGTCCACCTAAGGTTGTTACTCAATTATCAAAACTAAACCGTGAGTTTTTCACTCTGCCCCTTAATAGTACGATCAAAGGAAAAACAAATCTCTTAATACACAATACAATGAATATCTCCATGCAAACGACATATATTTGCTCTATTGTGTTCTTAGTTTTCATGAGTATCCTTTGCACCATGCTTCATCGACAAACCAAGTCTTGGCTTAAGAGACTTGTGGATATTCTCATTATGACTAACTCAAATGTAATCACCATTGCAAAACACGTTAGTTACAATACTTGTGCTCATCAATCACCCAATCCTCATTCTTCTTTCCAAATGGTGATATATTCCTATGTCTCTTAGTTATGCTGCCGACTTACATAGCCTCAGCCCAAGTTAGCTTCAGGTGGAAGTGGTAGCATGGCAATAAGTCGTTCTTCTTTCGAACAGTGATGCCAGAAGCAAACTATTGTGCTGATTTATGTATGGGGCACACGAACGATGGGATGCAAAAGCAAGTCGTTCTTCTTTCGAACAGTGATGCCTATGTCCTCAGTCATGTCCAGCTCACTTGGCTTCAGCCCCTCTTTGAGCTTCCAGTCGAAGTGGTAGAGCAGGGCTGCCAGTGCGAGTTCTATATTCGATTGCGCAAACACCATCCCAGGGCATATCCTTCTACCAGCACCAAATGGTATGTACTCAAAATCCATCCCTTGAAGTCGATCGTGCCACACTCAAATCTCTCTGGCTTAAACTCTTCAGCATCGCTCCAATACTTAGGATCCCGACCGATCGCCCACACATTCACGAACACCGTGGTGCCCTTTGGCACATCATACCCAAGGATTTTGCACGACTCCCTTGCCTCTCTTGGGAGAAGCAATGGCGCCGCCGGATGCAGCCTCAATGTTTCCTTGATGATGAGCTTCAAGTATTTCATCTGTACCAAGTCATCTTCACTCACTTTTGGCTTACCATTGAGGTTGTCACGTAGCTCGGCTTGCGCTTTCTTCATCACATCTGGGTACCTCAGAAGCTCCGCCATGGCCCATTCCAGTGTTGTTGCTGATGTCTCAGCTCCAGCGCTGAACAAGTCCTATATATGCAAAATTTCAAGAAACATGATGAATGATAAACAAAATGAAAAAAAAAACATGATAAACTCTAGCATGTTATGTATATGCACTTACAAGGATAACGGCTTTGATCATTCCCATTGTGAGAGGCATGTCGAGGCCGCCTTCCTTTTGTATCCTCAAGAGCACGTCCACCAGGTCCTCTTCTTCCTCCTGGACAACGGCAGCGCCGTTCACCGCCGCTCGAGCTCTCCTTTCCTCGTGCTGCTTGATGGCACACTCCATAAGCTCAAAGTTCTTCCGGTGATTCGCATGCGCTCGTCGTGCCGTTCCGCTGAGGAAGTTCACGAACGGCCATGACGGGAACAGGTCGCCTAGGTTGAACCCGGAGACGAGCTTGAGCCCCTCCTCGAGCGACACCAAGAACTCGTCCCGCCTGCTGAACCTGTCGCCGATCATGGCACGCACCGCCGAATCAGCAACGAGCACGGCGATCCGTCGGCTAACGTTGACGGGCTCGCCGCCAGCGCCGGCGACCGCGACCGCGGCGACGAGGCGCGCCACCTCGTCCTCCCGAACATGGCGGAACGAGTGGACGCGGCGGGCGCTGAGCAGCTCGAGGATGCAGATCTTCCGGAGCTGGCGCCACGCGTCGCCGTAGGGCGCGAAGACGAGGCCCAGCCCGTCCCGCATCATGATCCTGATCGTGGGGCTCCACGGCCGCGTGGCGAACGTGACGTCGTTCGTCCGCAGCACCTCGCGCGCGGCGTCACGCGACGTGGCCACCACGACGGGGACCTCGCCGAGCCTGAGATACATGAGCGGTGCGTCGAGGCGGTGCGCGAGGTCGGCGAACGTGCGGTGCACCAGTGGCTTGCCCACGAGGTGGTGTAGGCTGCCGATCACCGGGAGCCGCCATGGCCCCGGCGGAAGCCGGACGCCATCGCCGCTGGCGTGGCGCCCTCTGAGCAGCCTGAGGAGCAAGAGTGGTAGGAGTAGAGCTAGGAAGAGGCACAGGTACTGCGACGCTTGCTCCATGCTCTTGCAGTCGATTCGAGTGTGTCTGGTGGTGGACAGCAGGACGAGCGCTACGTGCTGGTGGTACATAAAGAGGCGTGAACGGTGAATCACAGGTGTGTACGTACAAAAACAGAGTAGCTTTCGGTGTGAAATATTTGCTGATTTCCATGGTAGCGAAGTGTGGTGGGAGTAGGACAACTCACTCGGGCATTGCCGCCGTCCACACGAGATGCCGCTTTGGCATTGCAGCCCGCGCGCGTATGGTCACGCCCGCAAGGTTTGCCTGCCTCCAAATTAAGCTGCCATCGAGATGGTGCCAGCGGATGCGCCGCCGTGCTCCAGTCGCCAGGCAAATGCGTGGCTGCACTCCGGCCGGTCAGCCGGATAAAACTCTACGAAGGGTTCGTTAGCTAGAGACATGCAAGAACGCCGCAAGAAGACCGCCACAGCACGGTGGTACATGCGCGGCCGGCAGGGGCGAGAGATCCCCTGCGAGGGCGACGGGCCGACGGCGACCACGGGCGCCGTTCCGCGAAACCCAGTCCAGGCTTTAATCTGATTTGACGTTATTTGGTGGCAGGGAGGCTAGTAGCGTACTCTCGCCGTCACTAGATATGTGTCGCCATGTTTAGGTGTCATAAATTTGATCTGATTTATAAACAATATGGACAACTTTATATCTCTAAATAAATTTATTTAAAAATATATATTTAAATATCTATCAAATGATATTAATTATGTATCATAAATATTAATATCTTTTAATATATATTTAGTCAAAGTTGTTTATGGAGAAAGAAAATGACAAACATTTAGAGACGCATGGAAGTATATCATAATACAACTCTGCTTTCCAGCTATGATACGAGGTAATACAACTCTGCTTTTCGGCTATGATACGAGATGACCCGGTCGACCATATCACTTGTAGAGTGACATGATTGAATTGACACTGCCAAATTGGCACAATGACTGAGGGTTGATAAACTGGTGGCAGTGTTTCGAAGATTCAATACGGGTTCAAGAAAAGAGTCGGCAATGTTCATTGGAGCCAACAATGCCGGTTTTTGGCACAACCCAACAGTATAGTCTCGACCAACAATGGCGGTTTATAACTGAAAGCCCAAGTTTAGTTTTGGTTAATTAATGAAACATATGGACTAACCCTATTGCTAAGTATATGATCAAGATAGGGTAATCCACATTGACATGTGAAGTTAGATGGATGATCATGGTGCATTGATCAAGTGCTTCATGGACAAGGAAAAGAAGAAAGAGACAGACAAAAATGGGTTCAAGGCAAATGTATATCATAGGTTCATTTTTGGTTTAGTGATCAAGACACTATAAAGAGTGTGATCACATTTATGATAGATAGCCGTACTATCAAGAAGGGAAAACTCGCGTCGATTGCGGTTATCATGTGCCACTAAATCATTTGCATTGCATACATAAAAATGAACCTAAGTGTCATGAGAATAGAATTAAATCCAAGAAAATATAAAGTAAAGGCTAACACTTAAGCAAAAGTGTTTGGATCAACTTGTGTTAGCATAAGGAGTCTTGGAGTGAAGAAGGCTGCTCGTTTTGGCCAAGGACGCAGGTCCGGACGCTGAAGAGTTGTTGTCCGGACTAATGGAAATGCGTCCGGAAGCAAACCCTACTCCTCAGCTTCGGAGAACAGGTGGTCCGAACGCCGATGAAGGTCCAGAGGTTTGCTCCGGACAACCGTCCGGAGACTCAGAGCTCTCTGTTTCCCTTTGCAATGTGGTCCGTACGCTGAGTTGTGTCCGGACGGTGAACTGCGGACAACCGTCCGAAGCTCGGGAGCTCTCTGGTTCGCCTATGCATAGAGACCGGACACAAGGCTCAATGGTCCGGAGCCCCACTATTTGGAGCGTCCGGAGGCGATGTGGCAACAGCAGACAAAGGCACGAACGAGCAGATTCAAATGGTGAAGGGTCCGGACGCGCGCGCGATGGTCCGGTCCCCTCAGCAAACAGCGTCCGGAGTCACGCAGTGGACTGAGAAAAGTGAAGCAAACGGCTAGCTCGTGTTGGATAGCTATATAAGTGTTTTGGTCGGCTCCTAGGGCTCTCTCTTGCACCTCTCATTCATTCTCACTCATTGTGTTTGCTTGAGATAGCCCCCAACTCATCTCTCTTTGCTTCAATTGCATTCTTGTGAGATTTTGAGTGAACCAAGTGCTTTGATCTTTGCATTGCATCTTAGTGGCACTTGGTCATCGTCATCGCCGCGGGATTTCTTGTTATTCTTGGTGTTTGCCAACACCTAGACGGCTTGAGCAATTGAGGAAGCTTCGACGCGATTGGTGATTGTTCGTGGCCGGCTTCGACGATTGTGAGAGGGCTTGTACCCACCTCGGCGGAGCGCCAAAGGGTAACTCTAGTGGATTGCTCGTGTCATTGAGTTACTCTCATTTGGGTGGATTCTTGTGGCGCCCGAGTAGTAGGATAGGCTTGTGATTGCCTATTAGCCACCGAATCACCACTTGAGTAGTTGACACAATGGGGACTAGCTTGGTGGCAACCAAGTGAACCTCGGGAGAAAAATCTTGTGTCAACTTGTCTCCCGGCTACTCTTTGGTATTCTTTGTGATTGGTTCTTTATATTGACATTCATACATTACAAGACATCGGTATAACAATCACCTCTATCTTTGTATTTACTTCTTTCATATCTTGCTTAGTTAGCTCTCTAGTTTGCTTGTAGCTATTTTGTTAGCTTAGCTTGTTAGTTGTTCTTGCTAGCTCAAGTTAAGTGTCTTAGGATCTTGCTATTGTTTGATAGACACTTAACCAATTAGAATTGTTTGGATAGGTGACTTTGCACTCCTTGTAGAGCTAGAGCAAAAGGCTTCGCTTAAGTGTTAATCTAACCTTTGCTCTAGTATTTTGTAGATTTTTTATTAAACTATTCACCCCCCTCTAGCCATCTAAGACCTTTCAATAACTCAAGCCATGAACACCGTCAGTTTATGGTTCGAGCCGGTAGTGTTCTCACAAAGAATACTACTGGTTTGAGCCTCTATCCGACAGTGTTGTCTTGACTAACATTGTCAGGCTGGTAGCTTTAATGGTTTAACCGACAATATTATATTAGAGAATAGTGTCGGTTTTTCACTCAATCTTGTAGTGTTGTGTGGGAGAACATTGTCAACTTTTTGTTAAATGACAATGCTATCTTTTGCACAATTTATTATTTTATAAATTATTTTATTGTTTTTTATGAAATCAGGTTTTGCTATATATTTGCTACAGTTAAATATCAAATCATTAAACATTAAACATTAAACATGTTACTGGTATAGTTCAAATTGTACCTTTTGAAGATCTCAAAATTACAGTAGTCTAGCGATCAGCTCAGCCCCATAATCTGCATTGCACTTCTTGGAGTGTGCAATGGTGAATGTTCCTTTTTTCCATGCACCCAGACAATATGAACTTTGCTTGCTCCCTTGATAATCCTATAATCTCCATCTCATCAACTTTTCATGCTTAAATTTATTGCGCTATTGTTCAAGAAAGATGATATTGATAGGCACAAATGTAAGACAAAACAATATATAGTTTCGTTGACTTAACCGATATAAATGAAAAGTGAAGTATACACACCAATTCAACTGCCTTATTTGATCTCCCGTCGAGGTAGTAGAGCATTGCCCACATTATATAGAAACCGCATTCATTGTTTCTTCCGGGCTGCTTTAGGGTCTTTCTTCTCATTTCTGCAACCTGGAATATGACCTTCATCCCTCGATCATTCTTTCCCAAACACTGTGCCACAGTAATGTTCTATGTATGATTAGCAAATAATATGTTATTAGGTTCACTTATTGAGCACTTTGACTAGGGATTGATAGTAGAAATTGCCTTTTTCTTGGAGTCCCACATCGCGATACGATTTTTTAGGAATATTGATATCGAGGGAGACAAAAATGGTTGTTGCAATCTCAAAGTTCTAGTTAACGAACAATATTAACTAAAAAATAAGCACAAAAATAAAAGCCGAGTTACAACTATGTTCGTTTTTATCACATCTGATATTGAAAACAAAGCCGAATGCACATCATATGTATGATTAAACAGATCTTGACATACATGGATTACATGTATGCCACTGTTTAATCATACATGTGATGACAAAAATGGTAAATTGTTGTGTTTATTTCAAAAGTGATATCATATTATAAAAATACCAGAGGGTATAAACACAAAAATTACATCAAAGTTCTAGCAGAGCAGTGTCTCCATCCCTTCAGCCAACCGACTGAGGGTATACTACAGCCTAGCATCAACACTTTCTTAAGAAAATGCCACTTTGAAAAACTCCGTCTTTTAGTCCGAGCAGCCTGGTGGTAGCGAAGGGGACAAAGAGAAGGATGAGTGCATCAAATGTACTCCGCAAGTGTATGAAAGTATGACATGAAGCTGTAGCAAGGATAGGCTACCTTGGTTGACATATGCACTTAAACATCACTCCTATTTCCTTAAACCTTAAGCACATATTTAACTAGGTGTGGTCTTCTTTCTCCTTAGAGAACTACTAAAACCAAGACTCAGATCCCATCTAAGCACCACACATGGATTCCATCCAAACCAACTAACGTGTGGATTCCATCCAAGTCCCCAACCATTCCCCTACTAAGGGAACCACCAAATCATGAATCAAGGAGCCAACTAATGAAGAAGAAGTCCATGCCACTCTTGACCGTGAGAACGACTGATATATCATTTTTAAACTCTAAAACCTCTTCTTTTTGTCCACTATGAGCATTAGCAACCGAATACGAGGACCTTTTCTGCGAGGATGCCTATGCTCTTGTTGTATGCCCTGGTGGAGGAGACCTCCCTCCACCATGTGATGATGAAGAGTGAGGATGACAAGAATTCAGTTTTCTCAGGCCGGATGAAGAGGGAGGAGGACGAGAGGAGGAGACTTCTATTTTCTTGGGGGTGCTCGATGAACAGGAAGGATGACAAGGTGAGGGTGACTAATTATCTCTAGGGGTGAAGATTCGCAGTTGTCCTCATCTATCATCCGAAGACAACTGGTGATTAAGCTTAATGAAACATTACATTAAGCCACATCAGTGCCCTTGTCTAGCATCATCTTTTTCTATGTTAAGTCTACCAAAAAATCCCCCAGCGATGAGATGACCCTCTTCACAAGACCAAAGCTCCCACTTGCATCACAAACTTCTCCTAGTATACACCAACCAGCTTCAGCTTAGTCTCAAGGTAAATCCACTCTCAAGAGTTTCTCTCATATTAAGCTTATGCACTAACACCACTTACATGTACACCAACCGGCTTACAGATAATAACAACTGCCACGGTTAATGCATTAACCATGGCGGTTGGTGTTACGTAACCGCCACAGTTAATAGGCCATTAACCGTGGCTGTCAAATTATAACAACCGCCATGGTTAATGCATTAACCGTGGCGGTTGTGACCCCCAGCCGGTGGGCTTTCTGGGCACCTATTAACCGTGGCGGTTTATGTGTTTAACCGCCACGGTTAATAAAACCCAAGTGCTATGGAAAATAAATTATGTAGTAGTGGTTAATGAGTTCTAATGCACATGAAACTGGTTAGATCACCTAGTAGCAATTGATAATTGAATCACTAAGCATTTCTCACCTCTTAATAGTAAAACTATCAATACTAAACACACTCACATCCTCTATGGTTTCTTGAGTGCCAAAACAAAAGATCCTATCAAGTTATACCTTTGCCTTATCATCCTTTTGTTTTTCTCTTTCTTCTATTCAAGTTAGAGCACTTGATTTATCAATTTGTGATCTTGACCATTCATCACCATGATCATTTTGGCTCCATTACTTGAGGTGTACCAACCTATCTCATATAATCACTTAGAGACAATAGGTTAGTACTTTTAAGGTTTCATCAATTACTCAAAACCAACTAGGGATTTCAATGCAAAGAGAGTGGAGGTCGGTTTCTTTGTTTTATTTTTTTGGAAGAATGAGGAACGAGAATTGGAAGCTCGCATATATATTTGGTGGACTAGCTCCGGAGGCGAAGCTGGATAGCAACATGAGAACCAGAGGAAGCCGGTGGAGGAGAAGGAGCGATAGATACCGCTTCCGGGGAAATCTGCTCCAAACAATCATGACCGTAGGATGGAAGATTAAACATACGAGAATAATGGAGGCGACATGGACATCGGTCCTATTTAGGAGCCCTACCGGTTTACTAGGGGAGAATTCCTATGTCTCTTGTCATACTACCGACTTACATAGCCTGAACCCAAGTTGGTTTCCAATGGAAGTGGTAGAGCATGGCAATAAGTGCAAGTTCTATAGTTCTATGTTAGATTGAGCAAAACCATTCCCAGGCATCTTTTCCAAACCTACTCCAAATAGAATGAACTCACGTCAATTTTGCCACATTAGGTCAAATCTCTTTGGCTTAAACTCTTTAGCACCATTTGGGTATTTAGTATCCATGTGAATTTCCCACAGATCCATGAATACCATGGTGCCTTTTGGCACATCATATCCAAGGATCTTGGAGGCCCCAATGAAAAAAACCTTGGCATGTATGAAAGCCCAAGTTTGGTTTTGGATAATTCATGAAACCTATGGACTAACCCTATGGCTTAAGCATGTGATCTAGCTAGGGTGATCCAAGTTGATAAGTGGAGCTAGATGGATGATCATGATGATCAAGTGCTCCATGGACTAAAGAAAAGAAGAAAGAGAAAAACAAAAATAGGATCAAGGCAAAGGTATATCATAGGGTCATTTTTGGTTTAGTGATCAAGACACTATAGAGAGTGTGATCACCTTTAGGATAGATAGCCGTACTATCAAGAAGGGAAAACTCGTGTCAATTACGGTTATCATGTGCCACTAGGTTTGCATTGCATATATTAAAATGAACCAAAGTGACACTAAAACATGAAACAAATCCAAGAAAATATAATGTGAAGGCTAACACAGGGCACAAGTGTATGGATCACAAGGTGTTAGCATATGGAAGCTTGGAGAAGAAGAGGCAACTCGGTTTGGCACTCAACAGGGCTTTGGACGCAGGTCTGGACGCAGAGCAAGGCGCTGTCCGGACCATTGGAACAACGTCCGAAAGCAGACCCTAGCTCTCGGCCTCGGCGCACAGGTGATCCGGACAGTGATCAGCGTCCGGACGCAGGACTCCGGACGCGCGTCCGGATGATTTGAGCTCTCTAGAAGCTCTCTACGTAGATCCGGACGCAAGCTTCGATGGTCCGGACCCGCACTGTGCAGTGCGTCCGGAGGCTACGTAGCAGGAGCAGACGAAGGCGGGGCCAAGCTGATTCAAATGGCAGGCAGACCGGACACATGCGCATTGGTCCGGACGGCGCTCTGTGCGCGTCCGGAGGCAGCGTCCGGACTTGAAGACAGAGGCTCTGCAACTCGACTGATGAAGGGTTCGGACACCACCAATGGTCCAGACCCCAGGCAAAACAGCGTCCGGAGCTACGCAGGAAGCTGCAGTGAAGGGACAAAATGGCTAGTTGGTTTGGGGTTGCTATATAAGTGTTTTGGCCGGCCTCTTTGGGCAAATCTTGCACCTTCCATTCACTTAAGACATTTGTGCTTGCTTGAGATAGCCCCCAACTCATCTCTCTTTGCTTCAATTGCATTCTTGTGAGAGTTTGAGTGAACCAAGTGCATTGATTATTGCATTGCATCTTAGTGGCACTTGGTCATCGTCATCGCCACGGGATTTCTTGTTATTCTTGGTGTTTGCCAACACCTAGACGACTTGGCGATTGTGGAGAAGCTTCGACACACATTGGTGATTGTTCGTGGCTGGCTTCATCGATTGTGAGGGGGCTTGTACCCACCTCGGCGGAGCGCCAAAGGGTAACTCTAGTGGATTGCTCGTGTCATTGAGTTACTCTTATTTGGGTGGATTCTTGTATCGCCCGGGTAGTGGGCTAGGCTTGTGATTGCCTATTAGCCACCGAATCACCACTTGAGTAGTCGACACAACGGGCACTAGTTTGGTGGCAACCAAGTGAACCTCGGGAGAAAATCTTTGTGTCAACCTTTGTCTCCGGCTACTCTTGGTGATCTCATTGTGATTGGTTCTTCTCATTGGTATATCATCTTCACAAGGCATCGGTATAGCAATTACTATTCTCCTTGCATTTCCTTTTGATTATATCTTGTCTAGTTAGCTTGCTAGTTAGATCTTGTGTTAGTTGTTCTTGCTAGCTTGAGCTAAGTGCCTTAGGTTGTTGCTATTGCTTGTTAAGCACTTAGTTAACTAGAATTGCTTGGATAGGTGGCTTTGCACCCCTAGTAGAGCTAGAGCAAAAAGCTTCGCTTAAGTGTTATACTAACATTTTCTCTAGTGATTTCTAGAATTTTTATTAGGCTATTCACCCCCCTCTAGCCATCTAGGACCTTTCAATGTAGTTACCAATGTGGTTTGTCATCAATCATTTTGTACTTTGGCATTGTGCAAGCAATATGGACTTCCATCAATGTAAAATACGACCACATGAGGAGAATCGTCAATAGAGACATGCTAGATTAACTGTATATGGGTCTCATAATCTCATTAGAGTTGGAATGAATTACAATTTTGTTTGTTCACTCCACATTTTATTATAGATATGTTCTAGCACACAATTGTCAATTGTATGGGTTATTCTTTGATTTGTAATGTGACCGTTGTTATTTTAACATTCCTAAAACAACATATTATCAATAAGAAAATGTATAACTTTGGGTTGGAGTCTGCAACGCAGTTTGTTCCCTATAATTATTAGTACTAGATGATATAAGATAATAACTTACATATGAGTTCAAATACTATAATGCTTGAAGCAACTATTGTGCTGATTCATGGGGCACACGAATGATGGGATGCAAAAGCAAGTCGTTCTTCTTTCGAACAGCGATGCCTATGTCCTCAGTCATGTCCACCTCACTTGGCTTCAGCCCCTCTTTGAGCTTCCAGTCAAGATGGTAGAGAAGGGCTGCTAGTGCAAGTTCTATATTTGATTGCGCAAACACCATCCCAGGGCATATTCTTCTACCAGAACCAAATGGTATGTACTCAAAGTCCATCCCCTGGAAGTCGATCATGCTACACTCAAATCTCTCTGGCTTAAACTCTTCAGCGTCATTCCAATACTTTGGATCCTTACCGATTGCCCACACGTTCACGAACACCATGGTGCCCTTTGGCACATCATACCCAAGGACCTTGCACGACTCTCTTGCCTCCCTTCGGAGAAGCAATGGCGCCGCCGGATGCAACCTCAATGTTTCCTTGATGATGAGCTTCAAGTATTTCATATGTACCAAGTCATCTTCGGTCACTTTCAGCTTACCATTGAGGTTGTCACGTAGCTCGGCTTGCGCTTTCTTCATCACATCTGGGTACCTCATAAGCTCCGCCATGGTCCACTCCAGTGTAGTTGCTGATGTCTCACTTCCAGCGCTGAACAAGTCCTATATATTCAAAAAAAAATCAAGAACATGCATGCTAAACAAAACAGAAACAAACATGATAAACTCTTATTATGTATATGCACTTACAAGGATAAGTGCTTTGATCATTCCCATTGTGAGAGAAATGTCGAGGCCTCCTTCCTTTTGTATCCTCAAGAGCACGTCCACTAGGTCCTTTTCTTCCTCCTGGACAGCGGAGCCATTCACCGCCGCCTGGGCTCTCCTTTCCTCGTGTTGCTTGATGGCGCACTCCATGAGCTCGAAGTTCTTCCGGTGATTCGCATGCGCTCGCCGTGCCGTTGTGCTGAAGAAGTTCACCCACGACGATGACGGGAATAGGTCGCATAGGTTAAACCCCGCGACGAGCTTGAGCCCCTCCTGTAGCGACACCAAGAACTCGTCCCGCCTGTTAAACCTGTCCCCGATCATGGCACACACCGCCGAATCGGCGACGAGCACTGCAATCCGGCGGCTGACATTGATGGGCTCACCGGGTGGGGTGGCTGCGACCGCGGTGATGAGGCGTGCCACCTCATCCTCCCGAATATGGCGGAACGATTGGACGCGACGGGCGCTGAGTAGCTCGAGGATGCAGATCTTCTGGAGCTGGCGCCACATATCGCCGTAGGGCGCGAATCCAAGGCCCTGCTCGTCCTGCATCATGATCTTGATCGTGGGGCTCCATGGCCGTGTGGCGAACGTGACATCGTTCGTCCGCAGAATCTCGCGTGCGGCGTCCCTAGACATGGCTTGCCCACGAGGTGGTGTAGGCTGCCGATCACCGGCAGCCGCCATGGCCCCCGCGGTAACCAGACGCCGTCGCCGCTGGCGTCGGCGTGGCGCCCCCTGAGTAGCCTGAGGAGCAGGAGTGGTAGGAGTAGAGCTAGGAAGAGGCACAGGTACTGTGACGCTTGCTCCATCGACTGGAGTGTGGTGGTGGACAGCAGGCCAGGTGCTACGTGCTGGTACATAAAGAGGCGTGAACGGAGCATCACCGGTGTAGTGTAGGTACAAAAATAGAGTAGCTTTCGGTGTGAAATATTTGCCGATTGGTAGGACAACTCGGCATTGCCGTCGTCGAGCTGCCATTGGCATTGGAGCCCGCGCGCTTATGGTCACGTCGTCGCTCCGTCGTCGAGCTGCCAGGGTTTCCGCTCGTTACGCGCACGCAAGTTTGGCCTCCAAAGTAATAAGGATGCCAGCGGATGCGCCGGCGTGCTCCAGTCGCCACGCATCAGTGGCCAAATGCGCGGCTAGTCGGTGAGTGTCGTCGTCTTCGTTCCGGCCTGCTCTCTGTTCCTCTGGACCAAATCCAAGTGCCGGCCGGCCGGCCGGCCAACCGGAAAAATCTCTAGGAAGGGTTCATTAGCTACAGACGTGCAAGAACGATGCAACGGTCCATGCAGGTACATGCGCGGCCGGCAGGGGTGAGAGATCCCCTGCGACGGCGACGGGCCGACGGCGACCATGGCGCCGTGTTCCGCGAAACCCGTGTTCTATACCGAGGAAAACCTATATATGTCCCTCCGATAGAACAATTATGTCACCTCGTAATTCATGAACGACGTCGATAGAGATTAGGCTTAGATTAGACCAGTGGATCCGACACCCACGTACCGCGTACGTGCAGTGATACATGTCCAAGGTTTTTGCCATCAGTCATCTTGACACTATCAGCTGATCGATGATTTAGATTATTCTATAATATTGGTGCATGTCAGCATGACGTGCCGCTAAACTATCTGCTTATCGTTTAAGCGTTTTGAGCTCAGATGTGGTACTCCTATATCCAAGACACACCACGCAGCTTCCCAGGCTCCCAGCAATTATCTGTCCTTTTTTTCTTGGTCCCTCTGCCTCCGTGCTCCTTCCATCTTGTCATCGAACGCCATTCGCTGTGATAAAATATCCGACCGCGTCGCCTTCACCCCGTTCGACTCTGGCCAATTGAAGCATCAAGCCATTGCTTTCGACCTTCGCTATCCACCCCAAATATAATCATGATGTCATCGCAAAATATACGTCCTACCTGCATCCCTAAATGTTAACTAGTCTTACTTTCTCGGTCTCAAAATAAATCAGTTTGAATTGACCAAAATCAAACTATTTAAAATTTAACTAGATTTATAGAAAAATTACCAATATTTAAAATTGTATTGTTAGATACACCATGAAATATATTTTTATAGTGTATTTATTTGATGCCATGGGTGTTGGTACTCCTTTCTATATGCATGTTGATCAATTTTTAAATCATTTGACTACTTAAATAATTGTAGGGCTTGATTTATTATAGCTAGGACCAAGGGAGTAAATTATTTGCACTGAATTATTTTAGAATGGCTTTATTTTTGTACGCGCGAGGGGAATTGCGGCTGCGGTGGGGTAGGCGGCTGCCGGCCGGCTGTCTGCCTGCGCGTGATTGGCTGGCGACGAAGCTGTTGTGGCCCAATTAAGCTTTGCTCGTGGACAACGAGATCTTGTCCTTGTTCGGCGTCCATGGCCGCCGGCCAGTCTTCCTCGAGGCGCGACTCATCTTCTCGCAGCACAGCCTCCTAATTTGCTGGTACCAGATGTTGTTCTGATTATGATGTAATGTGTGTGCTTGATTGGCTTAATTTCTATTTGAATCTTCAAAGTGCTCTCTGATGTCGGAGCGTGCGGACGGAATTGCGGGCCACCACGGATGTCGTAACCATAGCACGGCGGAAAACAGGCCGCCGCGCATGCCCGCATGCGAGTAAGCGGCGCGTACGGACGCGGGACAGGCTGTCCGCAGCCGCGCCGTTTGCATGTATACCTCCGTCATTACTGGCCGTATGGTGTTTTTTTTTTATTTTTTATTTATTAATTTATTTAGTAAATTATTAAGTTTAGAAAAATCAACGGTCCAGATTTGATTTAAGATATTATCTCCTGGGAGGTAACCGAAGTACCTGAGCATTGGCCATCTACTATCATTAGCCTTTTGGCGGCATCAGATCAGGCATCGTAGAGGTAGGAAGAGTCTGGACAAGATATACCTTATTCCAATACTCTATCCTTGCCACCACCTCGTCTTTGTTACTAGAAAAGCAAACCCTAGATAAAATAAGAACCTTAAATCAGCAAAAAGGAGTGGCCCCATCTAAGCTTGGGCAAAATTAACTGAAACCAAAAAAACTGAACAGAAAGAACCAGAATTGAAACCGAAAGAACCGGAACCGAAAAATTTGGTTCCTTATTAGGTTTCTAATATTGGAGAACCGGAATGACCGAAGAAAATTCGGTTCCTACTCTCGATTTACCAAATTAACCGAATTACATGAATTATACTTCACTTACTTGTATTTTATAAGAATTATGTTTGTTTTATGTGTGGTGTTTCATATTTGAACTGCTTTATATTTGTGTTAATATATTGCTAATGTCCCTTAATGAATTATCATTATTAAAAGTAGATATGATGTTGCATAAATTTGCTTTAAAACATAAAAACATATATATATATATATATATATATATATATATATATATATATATATATATATATATTGTTGTTGTTTTGACCTTTTCTGAAAACTTCGGTTAGTTCTGTTAGAATCGGAACCGAACCGATATAACCGAGAACCAAAATAGTCGGTTCTGAGAATTTTTTGTACCGATTGGTCTCTATTTTCTGGGAACCGAATTTCTTCAAAAACCGAAGAACCGAACTGAGAACCGAATGCGCAGGCTGAGCCCCAACTCCTCGGGCGAGACTGCTAGAAAAGGAGAGGAGACCGAGATCTAGGTATCAACAATTGCTATGGGGGAGCATGGCATTATAGTTATTGCTCCCATTCTTTTTAAAATTATATCATTTTGATTTTCTGGTACATAGTATATAAGTTTTACTATGTATCTAGACATATCATATACATAGTGTATAACAAAAGCTACTATGTATCAAAAATACTAAAATGACATGTAATTCATGATGGAGGGAGTATAAATTATACAAAGTGAATTTCGTACCCAAGGTAACGAAATATCAAATATGGTGCCTGCTAAGGTTTAGCCCTTTAGGCAAAGTCTTCATGTGGATGCATCAACCAGCAACCATTGACGGCGTCACATCGTCACACAGATCAATAATTGCACCGGCGGACTGTACTGCGCTCTGTGTTGCAAATATTTTGTAGTATACATCTTCTTGGAACTTGGATCTTTGTACTGGCCTCGGTGGAAAGAACAAGACGATCGACCACACGCATGGCGCCAAGCGATCTACAGTACTTACTACAATGCAAATCTTGTTGCCATTTGTTAAGCACCGAAGCAAACCCCGATGTTATAAGTGCCTCGCCCAAACTACAATTCACATAGTATACCACTGCAAAGTTCTTCAGAGATTGCTCAATTCAGTTCTTGGTTAGCCATTGCATCCTTCCTAGATCAGGCCAGCATCATGGATTCGCTCACGTACTACCTGTGCTTCTTCTTAGCTCTCCTCCCTCTCTTACTCCTCAAGCTCAAGAAGCGTGACAACAACAACAACAACCTGAAGCTACCACCGGGGCCATGGCAGCTGCCGGTCATCGGCAGCCTCCACCACATGCTGGGCAGCCCGCTACCCCACCACGCCATGGCTGACCTCTCGCGCCGGCTCAAGGCGCCTCTCATGTACCTCAAGCTCGGGGAGGTCCCCGTTGTGGTCGCGTCGTCACCGGACGCGGCTCGCGAGATCATGAAGACGCACGACGTCATGTTCGCCACGCGGCCGTGGAGCCCGACGATGAAGGTCCTGATGGCGGACGGGGTGGGCTTGGTGTTCGCGCGCTACGGCGCCCTGTGGCGGCAGCTCCGCAAGGTGAGCATCCTGGAGCTCCTCAGCGCGCGCCGCGTGCAGTCGTTCCGCGCCGTCCGGGAGGAGGAGGTCGCCCGCCTCGTGGCCGCCGTCGCGGCGGCGGCGGCGGCGGGCGAGGCCGTGAACCTCAGCCAGAGGATCGCCGAGCTCATGAATGACACGGTCGTGCGCTCCATGATCGGCGACCGGTTTGAGAGGCGGCAGGAGTTTCTGGAGAATATAGAGGAGGGGATAAAGATCACCACCGGGTTCAGCCTCGGCGATCTGTTCCCGTCGTCGAGGCTGGCGAGCTTCATCGGTGGCACGGCTCGCCGGGCGGCGGTAAACCACCGTAAGATGTTCGAGCTGATGGACTACGCCATCAAAAAGCACGAGGAGCGGAGGGCAGCAGCAGCCATGGCCACATCATCTACAGAGGGAGAGGGCGTCGTGAAGGAGGATCTGGTGGACGTGCTTCTGAGGATACAGAAGGAAGGTGGCCTCGAGGTGCCACTCACCATGGGAATGATCAAGGCCATCATCCTGGTACGTAGAGTACTGGGCAAAAACTTGGGTACGAACGGTCCGTATCGGTGCTCCGTGCGGTCTATGTTACCGACCGTGTGGACCATAAATTTAATTTTACCTTCCCTGTCGTAAACCACATACCCCGTACGGACGGTTGTACCTGATTTGTTTCTAGAGTACTGCTGCTACAGCATGCATGTCGATCTATATGTAGTGTCCATTGATGTTGTACGTATTATCTTCTTGCTTAATTGTATTTGCATGTAGGACCTTTTCGGAGCCGGGAGTGAGACGTCTGGAAGCACACTTCAATGGGCCATGTCAGAGCTTGTAAGCAACCCAAAAGTGATGGAAAGGGCACAAGCCGAGGTACGCTCCAAGCTCCAAGGGAAGACAACGGTGACTGAAGATGACTTGGTCCGCTTGAAGTACATAAAACTCATCATCAAAGAGACCCTAAGGATGCATCCGGTGGTTCCATTGCTTCTTCCAAGGGAGTGCCGAGAGTCATGTAAGGTCATGGGGTACGATATACCCAAGGGAACTACTGTGTTTGTGAATGTTTGGACGATCAGCAGGGATCCCAAATACTGGGACGACGCTGCGACATTCAAACCTGAACGATTTGAGGCAGCTGGTACAGTTGATTTCAAGGGCACAGACTTTGAGTACACGCCGTTCGGGGCAGGCCGGAGGATGTGCCCCGGCTTGGCATTTGCTCAGGCAAGCATGGAGCTCGTGCTCGCAGCGCTCTTGTACCATTTCGACTGGAAGCTGCCTGATGGGATGCTGCCGAGTGAGTTGGACATGACGGAGGAGATGGGCATCACTGCTCGAAGGAAGCGCGATCTTTACCTGCATCCAGTTCTCACTGTGCCACCACATGTATGATACTACAATACATCATAGCTGTTTTGCTTGCTATATATTGTACCCTAGCTACATGCTTTACCCGTCTAAGTTGCGTATGTGCCGTTTTCTGAATTTACAAGTAAGTACATGAAACAAATTGTTTTACTTTGGTGCATTGAAGTTGTATTGTTTTACTGGGGTGTGAAGACACCTCGAACAAGATATGTGATGGGACCACATCTGCATGTAGCTTTATTGTTTTTTAATCCGATATGAGGTCCAACGCTGGAAAAAGTATGTCACTTTTGTAGGTTGGGTACAATCCTGAGCCAATGAATGGAGTGCAATAGACTCTGCAGGCGCTCACACATCAGCATATGCATTTCTGGGTGAGAGTAAGTTCAATAATAGAGCCAAGTGTTTGGCTATAAGCTAAACTATTAGAGCCAAGTTGTACAATAAGTTGTCTCTTACTTAGCTGTAAAAAAATTATCTTTCCTATTCATCCTCATAACATTTACTATTTGGTCTCACTACTACCTAGGCTTTCGTGTCTAGCTTGGTGCTTACATGGGAGTCAAACTCTCATCTCTCTCCTCTTCTCTTTTCTTCACATCAGCATTTGCTTAGCTATAAGTCAATTATTGTACTTGCTCTGATCGACACCACATGAGTGAACAAGTGCAATTTTATTGCTGAAAGCATTTCGTGCATGCAACTGTAGATTTTTTTTTTTGAAACTAGCAACTGTAGAATTCAGACTACGGTTGTTGGACTGCATCACCAGCTATTGCCCTGTCAGGCTGTACTGTAGACAAGTTTTTTTTTTTTTTTTTTTTTTTTGGCGCCCATGAGGCCATGATATATGCTGGCTGCGTCGGGAATCAGGGCTCAATGCAGCAAGAATGAGATAGCACCTGTATCTTCGATGCAAGATACTAACTCCGTCCAAAAAAAAATTACAATTCAAGATGCATTCTCGGTTTAAATGGCTAAAGTTTGATCAACAATACAAGTAAAAATATTAATGATTGTTATGTCTTTGGTCAACACTTCCGTACCTAAGCTATAGGCTGTGGAACGAATTCTCGGTACATTTGGGAGATGGTCTGGCTTGGGAATCAATTTATTACGGACCGAGATTTACTGAGGGGGAGCAAATTGAGTATAACATCCATCTAATTATTACTTTCACATATGAGCTTTAAGTCAACGTAGACATCCTCTTATGTACTTAATCCGTTTCAAATTATAGTTCGTTTGACTTTTTTAATCTTAAGTTTGATCACTCGTTTTATTTAATTTTTTGTGTAAAATATTATTTCTTTTGATGTGGTTTATTTATTTAATAAATAGTCTATATAAATGACTTAAATTTGACTATGTTTACACAAATTTTTTGAATAACACGACAGGTTAAAGTTATAGTAAAAAAAGTCAAACTAATTATAAATTAAAATGGAGGGAGTATGTATTTAATCATCCTACTATTACTCTAATATTCTTATTGAAATGAAATTCATACCTTTTTGGTTGAGATCATTACTATCCACATTTACATTACATTTTTTCCCCAAAAAATGCAAACTCTAGTAATATTAACAAGTCTAGAGAGGCAGCCGCACAGGGAAGAGCCGCTTGGGTGGGCACAGGAGCAGGGCCACCGGAGAGGAGGTAAACAGTGGCAGCTGCTGAGCATGCGCGTCACTTAGGTGCGGGCAGTATGAACGTATGTGGGGAGAGCAACTGACAAAACAGAATAAGGGTTTGGGGAGGAATTTGATAGCATAAGTATAGATCGTGCATGTTGGAGTATGTTATTACCCACTAACCTTAAAAGTATGATAGAGACCCTAAATAGGACTCATGCTAAAGTTGGTCTGAGTATAGTTTTTTTTTCTTTGCTCCATCACCTAAATAGTAGTGACGCTAAAGACGGTGCTAAACCATTGATCCCTGAACTAGCTTGATGTCACCCTTAGAGTATCTCAAAACCTCCTTAAATTTACGAAGTAAATCAATAATTGTGCCAAGTGAACAAAATAAACTGACTCAAAAACCATGCGAAGGGAGTAAACCTACGGGGAGAAACAAAAACCATGTGAAAACCACGTGGGAGCGAGTGCTTGAATGGATAGCAAGCTCGAAACACCCTCGTATATTTATGAGTTAGGCGTTATTTGTTGTTATCGAATTTACTTTAATCAACATGGGTGAAATTTAATTCAAGTTCCAGTTAAATTCATCCCAACATACATCCCAACGTAAGTGGATTGATACGAATCTAACTATATCGTCCAAACAAGACCTTAAGAGGGGATTTACCGGTACCGGGTGCTTATTTTAGGGAGTTAAAATATAATAAAGTTATCGATGGACTATGATTTTAGAAGAAAAAAGAAATTATGGTTGTTATATTTGGGGTTGTCCGATGAATCTATTCATGTTTGCGATTATATACTAGTTTCTTTGTCCCTAAATAATAAATAAATAAAGAGAATTCTAGAGTTATTTTAAGTCAAATTTTTTAAACTTTGACATCATTAGATTTACTACAGAGTATATTTTCACAAAGTGTTCATTTATATCATAGATGTTGTTCCTATTTCTATAAAGCTAGTCAAACTTATAAAAAAAATATTTGGCATGGATTATAAAAATTGATTTATTCATGGAATTTTCTATCTTTGTCAAGAGAGAGAGAGAGAGAGTTGCTATTTCACATACGCCTGTTTTTTTTAAAAGAAAAATCAAGTGACATATGCCGAGCACTCAGTGCTCTCTACATGTCGCTTGAGAGCTCAGGCGACTAAAGCTTAGGAAATGTGAAAAATAAAATTATAGAACTCTTTTCTCATGGATGCGTCATGCATGGACAACATTACATCATCACACAGACCAATGCATTCGCGGATTGGCCGTGCCGCCATGTACTTTCGTTGCTTCGTGTTCGTCGCTACGGAAATCACGAGAAATAACCTTGTCGCGTCCTCGTGTGTGTCGCTATATACATATGCTTCGTCCATTCCAAGCTTGATTGATACCATCCTCGGATCACGGATCAGCTATGGTCCATTGAGTTCATTCTCTGTAATTCATGGAGCAGCTCGGGTACACCATGTGGTTCTTCTTGGCGGCTCTCCTGTTCCCTTTTGTACTCTTGAAGCTCAAGAAGCGTGACAACAACAATGTCCTGAGATTGCCGCCAGGACCATGGCAGCTTCCAATCATCGGCAGTCTCCACCACCTCCTCCTCGGCAGCCCGCTGGCCCACCGCGCCATGGCCGACATCGCGCGGCAGCTCAACAACGCGCCGCTCATCTACCTAAGGCTCGGTGAGGTCCCCGTGGTGGTGGCGTCGTCGCCGGACGCCGCTCGGGAGCTGATGAAGACACACGACGTCAACTTCGCCACGCGGCCATGGAGCCCCACCATCAGAGCCATGAAGCAGGCCGACGGCGAAGGGCTGCTGTTCGCGCGCTACGGCGCCCTGTGGCGGCAGCTCCGCCGGATCAGCGTCCTGGAGCTGCTCAGCGCCCGCCGCGTCCAGTCGTTCCGCCGCGTCCGGGAGGAGGAAGTCGCCCGCCTCGTGGCCGCCGTCGCCGCGTCGGCGTCGGCGGCTGTCGTCGTCAACGTCAGCGAGCGGATCGCCGTGCTCGTCGCGGACTCGGCCGTCCGTGCCATGATCGGCGACCGGTTCGATAAAAGGGAGGAGTTTCTGGAGAACCTCGCGGAGGCGCTGAAGATGACGGCGGGGTTCGGCGTCGGTGACCTGTTCCCGTCGTCGAGGCTCGCGCGCTTGGTTTCTGGCGCCACGCATCGCCGGGCGGTGGCGAACCACCGCAGGCAGTTCGAGCTGATGGACCGTGCCATCGGACAGCACGAAGACCGGAGGGCAGCCATGGCCGCCGGCGCTGTTCATGAGGAGGACCTAGTGGACGTGCTCCTGCGGATTCAGAGAGAAGGTGGCCTCGACGACGTGCCTCTCACCATGGGGCTCATCAAGTCTGTCATCCTCGTAAGTAACTACTACTAACTCCGTTTCAAATTATAATTCGTTTGATTTTTTTAATTCCAAATTTGATCACTTGTCTTACTAGGACCTTTTCGGTGCCGGGAGCGAGACATCAGCGAACACACTGCAATGGGCCATGTCAGAGCTCGTCAAGAACCCTAAAGTGATGCAAAAGGCACAAGCCGAGGTGCGTGACCACCTACAAGGAAAGCCGACCGTGACCGAAGACGACCTAGCCGACCTGAAGTACACGAAGCTTGTCATCAAAGAGACCCTAAGGATGCATCCTGTGGTGCCATTGCTTCTGCCAAGAGAGTGTCGAGAGTCATGCAAGGTGATGGGGTACGACATACCCAAAGGAACCACGGTGTTTGTGAACGTCTGGGCGATCAGCAGGGATCCCAGGCACTGGGAGGACGCCGAGACGTTCAAGCCGGAGAGGTTTGAGGCTCCTGGCACCGTTGATTTCAGGGGCGCTGACTTCGAATTCACGCCGTTCGGCGCCGGTCGCAGGATGTGCCCCGGCATGGCGTTTGCGCAGGTCGGCATGGAGCTGGCGCTCGCGGCGTTGCTGTACCACTTCGACTGGGATCTCCCGGTGGGCAGTTGCCGAGCGAAGTAGACATGACAGAGGAGATGGGAATCACCGTCCGAAGGAAGCATGATCTTTACCTGCACCCAGTTGTTCGTGTTGTTCCACCGCAAAAAGATGCTTTTTTCTTGAAATGATGTTTGTTTCTTGTTCTTCTGTTTATAAAAATTAAAAATATAGAAATATAGCAAAATAAGAGTCTTTAATGGGGTTCGAACCCAAACCTTGGGTTAAAACGAACTGTAATGATGTTGTTGTTGCATGATCCTTGGAGAATTATACTTGTTTCATTTCAAACGGCGAGATCTATAAGATAAATAACTCGGCGCCAAGATCTACGACGTCGAGCTCAGCGTCAGCCACCATGGCACCAAGCTCCCTGTCACGTGTACGCCATGTCATCAACCCGCCAAATATAATCGTGCCACTCGAGACGTGTAAACTCAGAGCCAACATCGGTGGCTTCGAGTTGTGGGGCTAGATTTTGAAAATATTATGACAGAGACGTATCTAAGAGAATCTTTAAAAAAAATCCAAAAAGCAAAAAAAAACCCGGTATCAACGATATGCCTTTATTTGAAATCCACTTCTTAGTTTGATTAATATAAAAATCGTTATCAATATTCTTGATTGAATTGGCAAGCCATACATGTGAAACCAACTCAAATGCAACTAAGCATACCTCTGTCTCCCAGCCTGACAAAGCAAGGCACAACAAGAATTCCAAAGGCACCCTATATGTTGATGGTAAGATACTGTATACATATCTTGATGGCGTTGGTGGCTGTGTATATACATTCAATTGTCAGGGCACGTATCTTGTATCTTGTATCTTATATCTATGAAATACATAAGAAACTAAAGCAATCTTTACAAATACGAACATGAAAACAAACTTCATAAAAAGAGTCGGCAATTGTAAAATTTTGCATTTTTTTTAAGAACTAAATTTTTGGAATTTGGTAACAACTGTGCCAACCTTAGATCGACCACCTCTTAGACGAACAACCTTCACATCCACCTCTATTAATGCGGTAAGACGCTCTTCTCTGTAATCGTTTTAGAGAGACGGGTGCTGCGACCACTTTCTGAATTTGGCCCATTAATTTAGAACTTTTGTACAGATAACCGGGCTGTTGCCTAGAAATGAAAAGATAATCTAACCGTCGCCTCTGTTAATGAGAAATGACCACCTCTAAAAATATAAGTTAATGGGAAATGACACCCTATAAAAATGCTTTTCCTGGTAGTGATTATGGGATATGATATAGACGGTACTGTATTGGTGAATGTTTGGGTGATCCACAGGGATCTCAAATATTGGTACGATGCTGTCGTTCAATCCAGAGCCATATTAGGATAGGAATGTTGACTTTTAAGGGCAAAGATTTTGAGCTTACACCACTTTGATCCGTCTCCGGGGTTTGACATTTGTGGAGCATACTTGCTGCACTCCAATACTAATACCACTTTGGCAAGTATGCAATAATTGAGAAAATACAGAAGAAGAAAAATCAGCAAGTGTGCTACAATTGAGAAACACAAGTGAGATTAAAAAGAATCTTTTCTTTGCCACTGACAGTAATGATCCATAATACAATAGCCAGCTGATGATGCACTTCTTCAAGCGCTCAAAGGAAAAAAAAAGAATAATGTTTTCAAGATTTGCAGAGATATGATGTATTTATGATGCTATAGTTCCTCAGCATCCTTCATTTGAGCACCAGTGACGAGCTCTTCTGTCAAAGAAAATAGTCCAACAATCTCCTCTTTAGCTTCAAGAATCACATCAATTTTCCTTTGCGGTTCCATTTTAGAAGCACCTTCACTAATGTTTGAATTTCGAGATGCTACCAAATTGGTACCAGAATCAGCTCTACCACTTCTCAAGAATTCCTTAGTCACATTCGCAAGCTTCTTCAACAAAGTGCTAGCAGCTAGTGCCTCAGCCTCCACAGATTCCAATTCATGCTTTTGGAGCTCCACTTCTCCCACAATGTTGTCTTTGGTTGCCTCATCAGCAATGCTAGACAGTCTCCTGATGTCATAGGGGTCTATGGATAACTCTTCCAACTTGTCTAGTTCCTTGTCCCTAGTATCTAACCTTCCAACTACTGCCTTCAACTCTCGATCTTTGGCGTCAAGCGCTTTATAAGCAGCACTCAGATCCATGTCCTTTTGTCGTAAGGATTCTTTTAGCATGTCTATGTCAGCCTTCAATTGGCTGTGTTTATGCAAATTGGACTCAAGTGCTGTACTTGTGCTTAAAATTTCATCATCCAGCAAGTTATAAATGTCAAATTCTTCACCTTCGACAGAACCTATAAGATTTCCAGTAAGCTCAACTATCTTTTGCACCACAGATTCAGCTTGTGAGCGTCCTAATCTCATCTTATCCAATTCATCTTGCATTAATTGTATGCATTGCTCTTTATCCTGTAATTCAGTTCTAACTTGAACTAGTTGATCCTCCTTGCTATTTATCAGCTGCTGAAGTTCAACAACCTCACTATTAACTTCATCAAGTTTTCTTTGTGTCTCCAGAAGCTCCAAATCCTTCTCTTGAACAGCAAATTGTATGGAATCCACCTTCAATTTCATATCTTCGACTTCATGTCTGGCCTCTAACAGCTCAGTCTCTTTTGTTTCAACAAGCTTTTGTGAATTGGAGTAATCCTTCTCCTTCTGAACTAGCTCCTCTTGAAGCAAGTCTACTTCCTTAGTTTTCTGTTCCAAGCTCTCCCTTTCTTTGGTTAACATAGCCTCTAGGGACTCAACCTTCTTTGTTTCCTCAAGTAACTGAGATTCAAGTTCACTACAACGAGATTGTACAGCACTGAGCTCATTTGTCTTTCCTTGAATCTCCAGCTGAGCAGCTTCCAAATTCCGGGTATAAGAAATAATCAATGCCTTTTGGTTTGAGAGTTCCTGCACTTGATTACTCAACTGTGCTGCTTGATCTTCAACTTGCTTACGCGAGAAGGTGAAAGCCTCTTTCGAAGCTATTAGTTCAGAACGCACAGCATCTAGCAAAGACCTCACCCGTTTGAAGTCATTGATTGTATTCTTGATATTATTCTTATCCTTGGATGCCATTTGCGCCAGTTCCTTTAACTCTTGCTGTGCTGCAATCCATCCTGAACTCTGCTTCTCAAGTTCCTGTTCTGCAACTTTCAGTTTCTCTTCATTAGCTTTCGTCAATTCATTTAATCTCTCAATCTCAGTTTCCTTTCGTTTAATTTCACTTTGAAGCTCCCTAATTGTTGCTTCTTGACGTGCAATGGCCTGATTAGCTACAAGAAGCTCTTGTTCCTTGGATTCGATCTCTGAACGCTGCAAGGCTGCTTCACCATTCTTCTTCAGCATCTCTTGTTTAAGCTTATCCACTTCAATAACCTTCTTAGAAAGTGCATCTTGTGAACTAACAATTTTTTTGTCTTGTTCCTCGACCATGATCTTCAGATTATTGATCTGTCGGACTTGTAGACTCAAATCCCTACTCGCCTTCATCAGTGCTTTCTCCATTTCATGTTGCCTCGAATATGCTTTGATGATGTCTTCCTCCCTCTGATCGAGGTCCTGCTTCGTCTGGTTCAACCTTGACCTATCCAGAGAGACTTTCCTCTCTGCATCACGAAGATCCGTCTCTTTCTTCTTTAGGATTGATAAGGCAGCCTCAAATTCAGTCTTCAGGACCTCAATGCTCATGCTCAGCTCCCTATCCTGAGAAGCGTTTGGATCTAGACTCTTTGTCTTGGCGAACAGACGCTCCAATAGTTCTCTCGCGGGCTCTGTTCCATTGTCACCATCAGTGATATCTGATCTAGCACCTTTTACAATAGATCTGATCAAATGAGATGAGCATTTCGCATGTTGAGCCTGGAACGCCGCCAGAAAGCCCACCTTCTGCCTGAACAAAACCTGAGATGTTGCAGGAAACAACGCATGGGAGGACTGCTAGGATAATGCACATGAATTGCCCTTTAAGTAGAACAGTTCAAATGAACTACAGAAAAAAATTTGACAACTATATTTATACTCCACGAATTTTGGTAATGAACTTGATTAATCTGAAATGCAGACAAATCAGTACCACCATAAAATCGAGTCCGGCAAATATAAAGATACCAACAGAATACCAGTTAGAGTTAGCAATCCGAAATCATCTTTTATCTTCAGTTAAACATAACAAGTTCACGAGACCGGAATTTGGTGGGCATCCAACAACACAATCGCCACTGAGCTCAGCATCCAGATACCATAACACATCATGATAATTGATACGGAGTAAGAAACAGTGAAGATAAAAGAATACTCACGTGGGTGGCGGCGCGGAGAGGCGGCAAAGCGTTGCGGACTGCGGCGGCGGCGGCCGCCCCCGCCACCAGCGAGGAAGTGGAGGAGAGGGGCATGGCCACGGAACATGGGGAGGAGATCACGCCCGCCCCGGCGCGATCAGATGGGCGGCGACGCGCGCGCTGGTGGGCTGCGGGCGAGGCGAGGCGAGAGCGGCGGCTGCAGAGAGATGAGGTGGTGGGACCGGGGGAGCTCCCGGCCGCGTGTGGAGTGCAGCGCAGCGCAGCGTGGATTCGATCACGCGAGGAGCACGTGATACTTGTGTTTTTCTTTTTTTTTCTGAGAAATTGTTTTCTCTCACTGTTTTCATTTATATTATCTGAGAAAAGAAAATAGCCTTTTTGACGTCCATTTTTGTCCATCCGCTATAAAACCCGATTTTGGAAAGGATGTCAACTTTGGAAAAATAGAATGCCTTTGAAAATCAATTTTTTATGTGACTCGGTATACAAGATAGGTTACAAGCTGGGGTGAATTTGAAAATAGAAAATAAAAAGAAAGTAAAAATTGTTACCTTTTGGGGTAAATGAAACCACCGATGACATCTTCTTTAATTTCATCGTTTCTAAAATAATTTGGACTTACTTTAAGGAAGCATTAGGGTGGGATAAATTACCTAAGAACATTCAAGTGGCTTTTGACTTCAAGACAACTTAAGAGTGTAGAAACTATTCTCTCAATCCTAAATTATAAGTCATTTTAAAAATTTTAAAGATTAAAATATCTCAAGTTTGATCAAATTTATATAATAATATAATAACATTTATGATATCAACTAAGTATTATTAGATTCTTCATCAACTATATTTTATAGTATATCTATCTAATGTCATAAATCTTTATAGTTTTTGCTTTGATTTTCCAAGATTTTTATAATAATTTATAATTTGGAACGGAGGGAGTACCATATAAAGCTCTTCGTGTTCTTGATTATAATGTGGAGCATTTGGAATGTTGAAAAAAATAGGGATTGGAAATGTATTCTAGGGTCTTCTAATGAGGTCTTTTCTACAAAATGATGTTTTTCTACTGAAATGGCGTATTCTGTTGAGAGAGAAAGATGTCAAGTACATGGAGAAC
The DNA here is from genome assembly GCA_022036555.1 of Microstegium vimineum. Taxonomy (NCBI): domain Eukaryota; kingdom Viridiplantae; phylum Streptophyta; class Magnoliopsida; order Poales; family Poaceae; genus Microstegium; species Microstegium vimineum. The sequence continues at coordinate 41,882,400 of CM039121.1, read as the reverse complement.
AAAATCAAGACCGTGAAGTACATGGAGGAATTCTGGAAGCAGACTAAAAACCTAGAAGTGAAAGGTTTAATCTGAGTGTTTTATCTAGCTTCGTTTCTTCGAAGTAGTTGTTTTGCTCTTTCTTTTATAAGTAGTGCAGGACTGCAGTTTTTTGAATTGCACCTTGTAAGCTGGCAACCTCAGCAAGTGTGGTTGCTGTGAGTTTAAACTATGTGATCACTATTATATTTTCTATAAAAAAATTGAGGAGTTTACCTATATAAGAAAGAGTAATTAAGAACACAGCAGTCATCCATCAAATGTTTACTTTCTTTCAAATAAAAATTGAAAGCCTCTGCAATTATTTCCCCAGGAGCTGAGAAAGCATCAGAATTAGATACAGACTGAATATTCGAACATAAGTTTAGTAGCAGGTATTTGGGTGTTCGTCAAACTTCGCCACACAACTTTTGGCGACTTTGACTTCTCACAAGGCGAGTATTTTTTTTCAAAACGATCTTCTATTTAATTTTTTCGAAAGACACAAGGGCCAGCAACTTTAAAATATGATGCGTGCTACTGCTAATCCTAGTTAGTAGTCACGCACTCCCATAGCTTCACATTCCAAGGCGCGTTCCAAGGAATCCAAGAAGTAGGAAACTGCCTGGAATCACCGAATGCGCGGCGTCTTCAAACTAAAAAATTATCATAACATTTAACGTAGCATTTTTTTTTTGAGAAACACGCAGCAAAAATGCAAAATAATTGAATGTGGACGGATAGCACGTAGAAATGCAGACTCCGGTCACTCGGAGATCTCTCGATATGGGATGGGCTTTCCAGTTTCACGGCAGGAAATCATCTAGAAGGACTTTTGGGCTTCGGGTCCAGCCTGCTTGTTGTTCAGCTCCGGCCCATCCAATGAATGGATCGTCCCATTAGCCCATCACACCTCCTCCTCGGCAGAGCAGTGCAGAAGCGGGCAGCGGCCGCCGAGCCCTCGCCCGTGCGCCTAAAGCCCTACACGGCTACACCCTGCGGCGGCGCCGGCATGGCGATTCGCCTCCCCGCCCACCGTTGCTGGCCGCCGCCGGGCAGCTCTATCAGCACGGACGACACAACGCCGGTGTCGATGCGACACGGGCTGGATCCGGGCAAGCTGTCCCTCTACCAGAACACCGTGCTCGGGTTCATCTACTCCTACCTCCCCAAGCCGCCGGTCTCCACCGCCCCCACTCTCTCGTGGGCCGCCGACGACGACGAGGAAGGCGGAGGAGTCGATCGCATCAGCGGTCTCCCCGACGACCTCCTCCGCCGCATCCTCGTCCGCCTCCCCACCAAGGACGGGGCCCGTACCACCGTGCTCTCCACGCGCTGGCGCGGACTCTGGCTCTCGGCGCCGCTCGTCGTCGTCGACACCCACTTTCTCCCCCGCGGGGGCGCGGAGGGCCGCCCCCCGCGACCCGACGCCGTCACGCGCGCCGTGCGCCGAGCCGTCTCCGCGCGCACCCTGGGCCGTTCCCCTTCGTCAGCCTCTCCTGCCAGTTCATCAAAGCTGTCGATGCGGACCGCGCCGTGCTCGCTCGCTGGTTCCAGTTCCTCGCCACCAAGGGCGTAGAGGAGCTCGCCTTCGTTAACCGCCCCTGGCCCTATGCCGAGCTGCGCCTCCCCGCCGCGCTCTTCAGCTGCGCCACCCTCCGCCGCCTGTACCTCGGCGCTTGGAGGTTCGTCGACACCACCACCCTCCCGCGCGGTGCCTCCCTCCCCAGGCTTCAGGAGCTAGTCCTCGGTGACATCGCTATGGAGGGCCGCGATCTCGACTTCCTTCTCGCCGCTAGCCCCGTGCTTGAGGTCCTCGCCATTGTTGGAAGCGTGGAAAAGTTGCGCGCCCGTCTTTCCAGTCATAGCCTACGCTGTGCACAGTTCTGCCTAGTCCTTATCGAAGAAGTGGCGATAGTGGATTGCCGATCCCTTGAGCGCTGCTTCATCTGGAGGTGCCCTAGTTACAGGGAGTGTGTGGGTCTGGCGTCTCTGTAAAATCCTAACACTCTTTAAACTGCTTTTCTCTTAATACAAAAACGCACAAGCCTCTTGCGTGATTGAGAAAAAATCTGGAGGTGCCCTAGTCAGCGAAGAGTTAAGATTGGGATTGGCCATGCACCACAGTTGAGCATACTGGGATATTTGGAGCCGGGTGTACACGTGCTGGAGATTGGAAACACTGTCATCAAGGTTCTAATTTCCCTTCTTTCTTTCTGTCAATAGTTGACATACAATATCTACTGATCTGTGTCTAACATGATGGGGTGAATATGTTGCTTTGTTTACTGCAGATGGGAACAAAACCGAGTCCCAAAACCACTGTTCCAAGCGTGCGGATGTTGGCGCTCCATCTGCATTTCGGAGTTCAAAATGAAGTGGAGATGCTACCGAGTTTCCTCAAGTGCTTTCCCAACGTTGAGACATTATGTATCCAGGTAAATTTGACCTATTTTTCATTTTTTCATTTGACATTTTCATCGTTATCATTTATTTATTTATTTGCCACTTTGTAGCACTGCGTTATTGTTGCATATGCATATAATTTCTTTTTTCCAACATGGATGAACCAAATTTCATTATAGGTAGTAACAAAATTATAAACTTTCATGCCATCTGTCTGACTAGTTAAGACCCAAAACCTCATATTGCCCTCCAGACCGAGCACAAAGGGCTCAGCCAATGGAGCAACCCAAACCGCCAGTGTCTACTCCACCCGAGAGAAAACCGAGGTCCAGACAGACACAACAGAAGTTACCACTAAACCCAGTTCAACTCATTACAAGCCAGAGAGGGCTGCTACGGCACGCAGGCTACCGGCGTCTGTCTTCCTTTCCAGCAAACTACTAAATCATTCCAATCTTGATGGTTGCCTGCGATTCATCTCCCTCCTGCTGGACTTGTTGGTGAAAGTGTAAAGCCACTTCAGAGTTGCCGCCCAATGTTCCATCTGAGTCACTTTTTTTTTCTTCTAAAGCCCTGCCAAATATATTAGCATAGAACAAATCAAACAGATAATCTCAGTAGGCGCTTTAACCCTTTTCCTCTCAACGCAAATAGAGTTTCTTGTTCTCCAAATGGCCTAGCAAACTGCAGCCAAACCAACCATGTCAGCCTGTTCTTTTGGGAGGATCCATTTCACTCACCTACAATATTGGTTTAATGAGGAAGGTATGACAGATATCCAAAAAATAACTCACGTATTTTATAACAGGGCACTAAATTTGACACTAAAATTCCCAGTCCCAACTTGCAACATGTTTTGCTTCATTCACTTTGTATCTGAAGATAATATCACGTAGGCGTTTAAGCTAGTCCTACAGGTCATCTAACCACCTTCAGAAATCCAACCTCCAGTTTTTACAGCAAAGTTCATTCACCTGGCATTTTTGTGTAGTACATATCATATAGACCAGGAAACTTGTGTTTCAGTAAGACATTTGCACACTAAATATCTCGCCAGAAATGACCAAAAATCAATCATATGACCATTTCCCACCTTTAGATACAAAGTGGGCCATCTCCATCCATAACGTTTCTTTCTTTGATAAACCCAGTTTAGCATTTATCGATAAGTTAGTTTAGCAATTATCGATAAGTTTGTTCATGATTTTCTCCAACCTAAGAATAAGGTTTTGATGAAGATTTTGTAAATGACAGTGATCAGACATATAGGTCTGTATTGTTGGATCTTGCTCGCATTCTTGATTTTGGGAAGGTAATTACCCGTAGTTTATACTCCCAATGTCCAATTTATTTTCATGAAACTCCATTAACATTGAATGTATGTCATCTCTAATGAATTCCCAACAGTGTTGATAAATGCAATAGGCGTATGATTAGGGCCAGGGGCGTGCTTTTCTCCATAGAGAAGATGGCTTCTTTAATGTCCTCCATAGTAAAAGGTTCATTCAAGTATTCAACTCATTTTCAGTTTCAGTGATCTTCTCAGTAGGTGCCCAACAATTAGGGTCCATGAGGACACCTTGGGTTTGCTGGTAGATCCAAACAGGTTTTTATAATATTGTGTTGCATGCTCAGCTATTTTATCATCCCCCCACAATATCACCACTATTGTTGCATATATATATATATATATATATGTGGCTAAACTGTGAATCTAAATTGCAGTCAGAACCAACTAAGGAGCCCACCAGCAACCTAGGTCTCAAATTCCACCATCAAGTGTGTCCAGTCACGTCTCAAGACGCTGGCGTTTCGTGACTTCCATGGGGATGAAAGTGAATTTGCTTTCCTTATGTTTATTGCCGAAAACGCCCAGGTATTGGAGAAGATGAATATCGTGATGGAATTTCGAAAACCCTATAAACCAGAAGAGCTGGCCTCGAAGATGATGGCGTTGGAGAATGCAAACTGGGCAAGCGGAAGCAACAAATTGGGGTACAAGTTTTCCCGGCTTGGTCAGGAAGGAGGCTGTGGTTGGTCTCTCAGATTAGCGTTTGATTTTAGTTACAATGACCCTTTTCTCTGCCTTTGAGTTTAGAACTCAGACACAGTAAATAAACAATGCAGATTTTTACCGATGTATGTCTAAATTAGAGATATCGCAACTAGTGTTGTAGTAACTTAATTACCACTGTTATATGGATGTTAGGTGAATGTGCTAATTTATGCTGCTTTTGTTTACATTTGAACTGTTTCTTTGTCTTGTTGCTCTTTTCTCGTACCGAAGATGACTCACATTTTAGTTAATTGTATTAGCATAGTAACTGTACTGGAAGTGCACCTTGTTTTGTATCACACCATTTCCACTAAATTATCTCAGGTCTGGTGAACCACATCAACCTGTATGCAGATGCCACTGCACTATGCTGTCTATGCACCTGGATCTGGTTATGGGCACTGACATATATGATCATGTCAGGTGTGGCCCAATCGGTATTTATTTGTTCCTTGAGCACTAGCATGCTTTCTTCCAGCTTCAGATCCTTTCCTTGTTCCTTGAACACTAAGGGCGTCCGCAATGGTTAGCTATTTGGCTAGCTAAATGTGACGTGGCAGAAAAAAAGTAGGAGAGAGAGTAGTCACTAGCTACGAGCAAATAGTCTATCTATTTCACGTAGCACAAGACTATGTGAGAGAAGTATGTGGGTCTAGTACTATATGTTAGTCTCTTTTATTGTATCTCATCTTCACATCAGCTGACTATGTAGCTAGTACTAGCTATTACCATTCAAAGATAGGCCTGGGTACTGTTTTTTTTTACTTCTTCCAAACTTCATTGCAGTGCTCGTGTCGGAACAAATCAGTCTTTGCAATTTTTTTGTGAAGACCGTTGCGAAAGAAGCGTTTATATAACAATAAAAATTCGTATGAAAAGTAGTGATAATTATACATGATGAAACCCCCCAAAAAATGACATGATGGACTTGCACACAAATCATTAATGGACTGAAGTAGCTAAACGCTAACAGCAGTGCAGTGATTCAGTGAACAGCTTGCTACAGATGAAATCAGGCCCAGATTTACAGAATTTTACAACCCAATAGAACAATGCCAACATGAAGATGACAGCACATAGGAGAACTGGGCAAGGAAGCTCCCAAATTAACTTGCTAATAGCAAGGAATAACCACAAAAATACACTGACAAACACATTTCTCCCAGGCAGGGAAGCTCAGGGCACCTACTGATAATACACTATGCATCACACTACCTTGCTGAGGGAACCGTCTCACTGGAATCAACTGCCTCTATCGCATCTGCTTTGGGACTCCTCTCCTCGGTGATGCAATCTGAACTATCAGGTCCGGATGAGCCCTGGAATGAGCTATCAGGCTTGAACAGATCATCTTTCTCCAGGTTGGAAAGCTTCTCAGTAGATTCTCCTTTGAGCAGCTCAACGACTTCAGACATTATGGGTCTCTGCTCTGGCTTGTCCTGAGAACAGGAGAGCCCAACAAGCACCATTCGCTTCAGCTCATCCTCGACAAAGCTATCCTTGAGCTTTGGATCAGCAATCTCCTTGAACTTTTTGTCACGAGCTAGAGGAAGAGCCCACTCAGTAATGGTTTGCTTCGTGGTGGGGTTAAGCTTCTCAACTGGCTTCTTCCCGCTGGCAAGCTCTAGGAGCATAATTCCGAAACTGAAGACATCGCAGCTTTCAGAGGCCTTCCCAAGCATTGCATACTCTGGTGCGAGATAACCGAGTGTGCCTTTCACCTTTGTGGTGACATGTGTTGCACCATCTGGAATTAACTTGGCAAACCCAAAGTCAGCAACCCGAGCTTGGAAATTTGAATCCAGGAGAACATTGCTTGCCTTGACGTCTCTATGAATGATGTGCGGCGTGGCATAGTGATGCAGATAACTGCAAGATGAAAGAATTTTAAATAATAAGATTGCTGAAGTTTGGTTGATGTTGTGAGGATAAACATGAACAATGATGTTGTGTGGCTTACGCGATCCCTTCTGCAGAATCGACGGCGATCTTCATTCTTCTTTCCCAACTGAGATTGCACTCTGCTGCGTGCTGTCCATGAAGTTGAGAGTGTATGCTCAGGTTTGGCATATAATCATAGACTATCAAGCGTTCCTGGCCTTCAGCACAATATCCGCGCAAGCTTAAAAGGCTCTTGTGCCTCACTCGTGCCAAAATCTCCACCTCGACAGCAAATTCTCTTTCAGCTTTGTTGCTCCAACTCTTGAGCCTCTTCACGGCAATCTGTTTGTGTCATTAAAGAGTGAAGTGGTAAGTTCCAGAGGATATGAAATCCCATTCATGGAGTAAAAAAGGACACAAAACATACGGGGTCCCTTAAGAAACTGGTATTGAAACAATAACTCAAAGTGTGCAGCAAAAGCATATCAATGAGCCCACAAGGAGCACGTAGCTCAAAATCCCACAGAAAAGAAAAATATTAACGTTATGATACACCAATTTAGGCAGATTGTTGCTTATAAAAAAAAAGGCAGATTGTTGCGACATAGCATGAACAATATATCTAGGCAGATTGTTGCAACATAGCACGAACAATATATCTAGGCAGATTGTGTCAAGAACCCTACTTTTTATCTAGCCACAATATATAGGTATAGCATGAACAATGCAAACGCATACGAGCATAGGTTTACCATAGAGTAAAAACAATTAGCTGAAGTGGTCCAATTCGCCAGGACTCTGTGATTGGCTGATACTTCACTTGCCTTTCCCCTCTCAACTGTGTTGTGTGTTCACACCTAAAAATTTGCCTGTCTAGTTATATGATCGGGTGATAGCAGAAGTAACACACTAACGGTGCTCTAATGAGACCAAAAAGTTTGTGGTTGACATGGCCTCAAGCTAAGGTATAATCTGGATGGCCATGATATCATCTTCAAAAGAATATTCAAAGGACAGCTCTCAAAATTACCATTTTAGATTTCAAAATACTGCTAGAACAAGAAATATTACTCCAAGATGAGATTGAATCAGTTAGGATACAATCATCAACATCAGGAGGTTCGTTGATGGTTGTCCTGTTCTGATCAAAAGTACAAAAAAAATGCCACCTGTTTTAGATCCAAAAAAAGAAAACAGTCACCAGAAGCTAATACTACACCCAAAAAAACTTGTGCACACAGTAACACAGTAGAGACTGCACCTGTGATCCATCCCAGAGCTGGCCCCAGTAGACACTGCCAAACCCACCCTCGCCAAGCTTGTTATCATAATTGAAGTTGTTCGTTGCTGACTGAAGCTCCTTCAGTGAGAAAATTCGCCACGCTGTGTCCTTCTTCTTCTTCCTCCTACCAGGTTCAGCCCTAAGAACACAACAAACCAAAACTAATTCAGGTCAAGTGACGGGCAGCAGTTACTAGAAGAATGTATGGTACAAAAAAAAGGTCATTCACTTCACCCAACTCCTCCCCAAATTGGAGCACAATATGAACAAGCAATTTAAAGTTAACTTTATTGCTCTCTTCAACCTGATCTGCCCGCAATTCAAGACTAATAGTTGCAGTGAAAACAGACAAACAGTGAAATTTTAAAGGATGCAGAAGTTGAGATATTCAAGCTTTGTCCTTCCATTCGGTCGAAACAAGATGTGATTACTTATTATATTTATCATTCAACGAAGTGCTGTACGAACCAACCCACAGAAATATACATCAAGCTCATCTCTGATCCTTTCTCGTTAACCAAATCAATTGCCACTGAAGACAAGACATCAACCCCAGTACCCCACCCAAACAGACCAACTTTTCTGTGTGTTGAAGAAGTTGAACACAGGTGAAGGCGTGAAGCACACAATCAGCTCCCCCCCAAAATCCCAGTCTACAACAGTGACACACAAACCAAAAACGGAGGAACGAAAAAAAAAAAGCTTGTACCATTTGACCATCCCCTTCTCCGGTTCTCCCCCAAAACCGAGCACAACCCAAACTCATAACCCCGAACCCGCACCGAGACCTCAACTGCAGGACAAAATTCGCCAATCACGGCTAGTCGGCAACCACTCACCCATCCGACCTCTTGCAGCAGGAAGTCCACCCCATCGTCCGCCGGGCCGCCGCTTTCAGCGCCTCCAGAGCTTCCAAGTCAGCACGAGCCGGCGCGTCCCCAGCTACCTCACCGGACAGGGACACACCCCGCGGCCAGGCGCTCACCCGCAACGGGGACGACCGGAGGAGGGAGAGCCGCCGGAGAGGGCGGATCTTCTCTCGTGGGCTTCCCCTGTGCTGTGTGCGTGTGTGCGTGCGTCGGCCGAGCGCACCACCACTTCCCCACTAGCGTACGCAAAGCCAGGTGCGTACAGGTAGCCGGGGTGGTCCGCTCACCCGCGGCCTCCCGAGCAGCGGTGGCCGCCGCGCCCACGTGGCGGCAAGCGGTTGGCTGGTTTTGAAACGACCGCGGTAACGGTCGGTTCTGAACCGGCGGGGTAACGTCACGCGGCGGGTGACGGGTCGCGGTCGTGACGGCCACTGGCGTGCGGGGCCCACGGCCCACGCGGAAGTGAACTGGCGACTGTCGTGCGGGCCCCGCGGGGTGTGTTTAGAATGCGGGCTGCTGTTGGGCTGTTGGGTGATGGCTACGTTTGACCAAAAGAAAAAAGGATCCCCGGGAAGACTTGGCATTGGCTGAGATAAGTACAAGCTTTGTTATGGGAGAGGTGTACAGTAGTATTATACTGTTCGTATGTAACAAAATTCTTGTGAGTTGTCGGATGGATTGGTGAACAGATTACTGCTCTTGACCGTTTCAACAAGCCACCTCGTTGGAATGTTTCCTCAGTGACGTGTTCGCAGCCTCACGGGATACACGAACACGAGGATTCGCCACACCAAAGGAGGTAATTACAAGGTGTAATGTTATGGTTTTGTGGTTTGTGTTTTGTTCTTTTTTTTTGGTATATAGTTATGTATAAAAAGAAAATGTTTAAATTACTCTTTTAAGTTTGCCCTACGTCTAAATAACCACATAAAACTAATTTCATTTACTATCTTAGTTATTTTAGTCGGTCTAGTTTATCTCTTAAAAGTTATGCGGGGGTGCAAGTTGAGTTTTAACTCCTATGCGAAAAAAGAGAAAAAACTTATTAAGTGGTAAATTGGACAAGGGGGTGGGTGATATTGGATTTGTAAAGTAAATACTTATATTATTCATTCCGGGACGATAATACAACTTACCTTGTGTTGGTTTACACATTACTACGGCCCTGTTTAGATCCCCTTCAAAATTTCAAATTTATAAGTTGTATTATCGTCCCTGAGCAAACAAAACCTAACATAACTCATGATGGCCGTAGTAAACCGACATCTAATTTTTAACTCATGCATGACTCATGATGGCGTGCGGGGCAAACAAAACCTAACATAAGTAAAATAGTGAGTTAACATCGCCTTTGCTTGTTAATCCACCTTTGCCCACGCAAAGCAAAAAAGGGTAATGAAAAGAGCAGCAAAAAGAAGCAAGTGTCCCACGATAAATCCAGCCTTGGGCATCACTAGCCGCATTAATTAACAATAGTACAAAGTGGTCTTGTCGGGACCAATTATTAGTTAGGCGCTACAGACACAAATACTATCGCGAAGCGATCTCAAGAAATGATTTGCACGCACGACGCTCCCCATCACACGGGCCCAGGTACTGATTTTGTATTTGTATTATTCTGGTGCTCGTAAAAGAAAAGATCAGAAAAAAAAATCGAGCAATCGAGCTGGCGTTCCGTCACCGTCAGTTTCGCCTGAAGCTCCGGCTCCGTTGACCTGTTCTTCTAACCTTCCTGCTCATGACATCGCAGATTACACGGCATGCACATAGCAGCTGGTGTTGGACCGATGGAGACATGTTGAATTTTGTCCTTAGACAGACAGACGACTTGTTTGTTTTGATTGAAGTTCAAGTCATCCCGTGAACCTGACCGTGTGTTCATTTGCATGACCTTTGCAGCATCTATTGTCGACCTAAAGCGGTGGGTTTATTCTATTAGTATATTACCGAGTTTAATATATATCTATACTTAGGTCTTGCGTATGTATTCCTTGAATCACATAGGTTAGTGTATCTGAACTAATTTATACTTCAATCTATTTTAATTCATGTGATTTAAAAAAAATACATGTGCATCCAAACAATACCTTATTAATAATAAAGAAGCAAAATTTCTAGTCTTTTTTTCGGTCCATCTATTTTTTTGTCTGCCTCTTCCTCTAACTTTCGGTCCATATTCGGCTGGTAGAAAAGTCGGCTGATTTCGACTGATTGAATAATGTTTTGTAAAAGAGAACAAACTGAAACAAGCTGAAAATAGTTTAAACGAACATAGCCTAACCTTTTGGTTCGTTTCTTCCTCTAACCACCGAGCACTAGAGAGTTTATTCAGTACAGACTTATATATAACCCGTGCTGAATAATTCTTGTCTAGAATAGATACAAATTGTGATCTAAATAGCAATCATGGGTGTTGATAGAAATCCTAAACTAAATAGAAAAGTATGTACTCCCTCCGTATCCTAATTAAATGACGTTTTGGACAGCGACACGGTCTCCCAAACACAACTTTAACCTCTTGTGTTTATAAAAATATTTATGAAATAATGATATATGTATACTTTTATGAAAGTATTTTTCAAGACAAATCTATTCATATAATTTTCACATTTGAATCTCAACAACTTAAAAATTATTGATCATTTATATTCCCAATGTTTGACTCAAATCTTGTTCAAAATATCATCTAATTATGATATGTATGGAGTATATGTATGTTTCTTTTACTTATTTTCGGGAGCGTGGATCAAGGGGAAAAAACCTGGAGCTGGCAGCCACGGTTTGGGGGAAAAAAGAGGAAAAACAAAAACAAAATGAAAATGCCTGGCCGATCACGGCAACAAGAAGAGCCGGAAAAAAAAGTTCGAACTCTTATGCATCCGGTACTGTCCAGGGATTCTTCTGCATCCGGTACTGTCATGAGACACTGTAGCTCATCGGATTATTTACCTCAAAACTTGCGGCAGCCATACTTTGAGAACCATATTTCCGTATCACTAATCCAAGATAAAGTCAATGAGCTAGGCCACGTCTACATGAAAGCAGATAAAAGAAGAACTCGTGGGTATGTTTTATCACATATAATCAATTAAGCAAAACAATTTCACATACGAATCCTATTATATAAGGGCTTTGTTGTGGTACATACAAATAACCGTGAGTCGTTCATTTATTTTGATCGGACGGCTATGATGATAACATATTACCTCTTAGGAAGTAATTGGTGGAATAATTAATTGTTTATTTTTTAAATTAGTCAAATTGAATAAATAAAGGAAGTTTTAGATACAATCTTTTTCAATATTTGATTGATGCATGCATGATGTGGTGGATATGGTAGTTCTTTTAATGTGTGATATAGTAATAGCATTTGGTTATGTGTTATGGTACAAACGTACGTGATTACGTGTACGTGACATATGTGTGTATCATGTGTACACGGGTAGCGAGTTGCCGGTAATGAGTATGTGTACGTGACTTAATAGGTATGTAGCGTGTGTATACACGTGTTAGTACGTGGCTCGTAAGTCGCATGCAATCTGAATAGCTATATATCGACAATTTCACAAAACTGAATTTATATGAAAAAAAATGTCAACCAGTAGCAATAGATCACACTCTGGCACGAGGACTGTCGAGCGTGCACGGACTTACGTACGCTCGACCGTTTTTGTGCACGCTTTATCGGAATCCCATGAATATGGCTGACGAGATCTTTTCTCCCGTCATTAGGGGGATATGGAGTGATTACTTTTTTACTTTCCTGATTTTGTACTTTATTAAATAATTCATAAAATATGAAAAATCAATGGTTAAGATTGATTTAAGATATTACCTTCTTATATATAAAACTGATTAAATATACATAAAACAAATCTACAGATCAGGTCGATTCTAACGAAAAGTATAAATTTTTTTCAACGGTCCATGCTGCGTAGCCGATTTCAAACAATAAAACAAAGATGAAATCGTTTCCTAACTAACCAAAATCAACTATATGCATATGGACGTGTCTTGCATCATCCAGCATGCGCATACGCAGTCATCTTCTTTAGGTTTCTCCTACACGCATCACATATATGCTCGAGATGGTGAGAGACAAAGGAGACAAACAAATGTTGTTCACCATTGTGAAAGGATAAAAAAAAAGGAGGAATGAAAATCGTTGCCATCAGCAGAGAGGCTACGGAAATATTTGTAGGTGGATGAGAAATAAGTGAAGTGAAAGAAAATTTAAGGTCTGCTAACTAATATCGTGGATTGGTCATGATCAGCTGAATGTCGTACTACCTTGTCTAAAAGACAAAAGAAATATAGTACTCCGTTCCAAATTATATATAAGATATTTTAATAATATTAAAGGGTCAAAACATTTTAAGTTTGACTAAACTTATATAATAATATAATAATATTTACGATATCAACTAAGTATCATTAAATTCTTCATTAATTATATTTTCATAATATACATATTTGATAACATAAATTTTTATAATTTTCTCTATAATTTTGATTAAACTTGAAATGCTTTGACTCTCTAAGATTCTTAGAATGTCTTATAATTTGGGATGGAGGGAGTATATGTTTTAGTAAGAGTAAAATTATATGGTAAGTTTAACTAAATGTATAAAAAAAAATATCAACATTTTAGATTATTTGGTCTTTTCTTTCTACTTTTTAGAATATTCTCGGTCCTTGGTGTCTCTATATGATTGTAACTTGAGTTCAAGCAACTCATATCTAGCGATGATATAGAAGTCGACACATATATATGTATCAGACCCATTGCAATGCAGAGACATATTTACTATCATAATTAGCTTAAAAGCGAAGTTACCACTTGAGTTCTCAGCCAAATCATAAGGATTTTGCACGACTAGATTATAATACATAAACTGGCAAATTAATTTTCTGTCTGCTCTTCTTCAAACAGATCGACATGCCTTTTCGCTAATCTCATTTCGATCAAATCGAAGCTCCCATCATACCTCACGTTGTTGAACCTTGCTTGCTTTGCTACTGAACAACTAAACAAGGTTCATTCATTAAGTGTTCACGGATACTTGGATACTATAACAAAACATCTTATAGTAAATTCGTACAATATTATTTGGGATTTGCTAAATATTTCAGGTGTTTTCTTCAAGGCGACAATTATTGCATATATTTTATACTAAAATTACAGTTTTAGTTCATTACAATTTATTTAGACACAATGTGTAATTTTTGGTTTTAGAAATGAAAAATCTGTTAGACAAACACAAAATCTTATATATGTTGGTACAAAGATAATTTAACAATTACAATTATTTCTATAAGAGGACAACGACATAAATTAAATATATTATAACACAAAGAAAAATAACAAAATACAAACTTAACAACTAACTTATATTAGTTGATGGTATATTAGTGTTACCTGAAATCATCTTAAATTTCAGGCACCTGAAATATAGGAAAAATGATATTATTTAGTTCTATAGGAAACACCGATGAGATGATGCAGCCCTGCAGGTGGTTCTTGAGCGGTATGTGATCAATCATGCAGCGGACGTGGACTCGGAGCCATCGGCGCCGCTGCCGATGTCAACTCATGGCCCGTGGAGCAGGTCATTGCAGAGCACGCTATAGAACCTGCACACCAGCTCGACGAAGACCGGCGACTTGAGGCGCTCCCAGCAACGGAGAAGCTCCTCCACGTCCTGCAGGTCCCTCGCTTTCCCCTCCTCCACAAGCATCTCCATCAGACAGCTCTCGAAGCTCCGGCACGCCTCCTCCTCCTCCTCCTCCTCCTCCTCCTCCTTGTCCCCGTCGTCCTCGATCTCCGCCTCCTCCGCTAGTGGTGCTCCTCTGTGACCGCAGCCGCGCCACCACATTCATGTACGCTGGCGTCTCTGGGGACGACACCGGCGCGATCACCACCGGAGTCTCGTGCGCCACTGTTTGCGGTGCCGGTGCCGGTACTGGCCCCCGCGCCGCCTCATCGCCTTCTGATGCAGAGGTCGTCAGCGACGGCGTGGTCGACGTCGTCGGGACGAGCGGCCAGAAGACAGAGCGCACCGACCGGAACGTCGTCTTGCGGCGGCGGCGCGGGCTCATCATCCTGGTTGCTGCCTTCCGGAGGTTACGGAACCGGAAGGCCCTGATGGAGAGCGCAGCGGATCGCGGAGCAGCCGCGTGAGTGCTCGCCGGCATGGCGCAAGGATGCCGCACGTCACGTTATGAGACGAGGAAACAGGCATCTTTTTCTTTTGTGAGAGATAGTTAGTAGTGGAGTACTGTTGATTTGGAACGGGGCCGCATGATTTGAGCTTCGTATTTATATATAGGAACCACAGGCTTGTGGTGTACTGCGTGCTTGCATGCCTCCTTGTCGTTGCAGCGATATGTGGTGTACACGTTCATACATCATATAATCATATATAGCATTAATTATCATATATGCCACAAGAATCGGATAGCATTATATGCCATAAGAATTGGGTGCCACTAAGAAGTTGCGACGCTGATACGAGCCATTTAATAACGAATGCGAGTGCCTCCACGTACGACTACCAATATTATATATTAGCAAACCTATCTATGCATTATAATGGAACATACATTTTGTTATGTGGTCAGCTGAATGACTTATGGCTTAGAGAGAGATATGTAACAGTCGCACCATCTCTTTAGATATGTATTGGAATATGATTTTTATTAAAAAAGTTTCTATGATTTGATTGAATCCTAATTATTTGGGTGTATGCATGCCGAGTCATCCTAGTTTGCTAAGATAGGATGATCACATCTCTTTATTTGATTTAGAGGACGCAACTATCCATTTTTTTATTTGTGGCACATAGCAAACGGTGAGAGGATTCAGGTTGTCCATTAGCCATCAATGCTGTGTGCTGTGGCATGAAGGATTTGCATGCCAAGGTGAACTCTACCAGGGGTTTGCTTGTTGATCTGCCGTGATGTGGACAAATAAAAAAGGGAAGAGGAAAGGAAGGAAAACCGTAACTTGGTATGATGCAGCTGCTTCTTGATGCTGGATCTAATCCTGAACTTGGTTCGTCCAAGTGAACCAGAACCACCATCTATTATTGTGTCTTTTAGAGATTGTTCTGCTGCCGGGAGAAAAGAAATAGAAAGCTTTGAGCGGTTGAGCCTTTTACTACTTGCTAGTTGCTACGCCAGGACAATTATTTAGCAGAGCAAATGAAAGTATGGCAGAGAACTCTGTATCCATGCAGTACCTAGCTAGCTAATGCTGCACCGTGCAATCTCTCTAGTCTGTCATAAAACATCAAATGCTCCAGTCAGATGTTTTCAGGTTAAGAAAATTTGGTATGGTAAAATAGCAATAAAAATCAATCCTATTTGCACATGAACAAAAGCTCAAAATAAATCTCTGCAAAAAACAAAAGGGGTGCAAAATCATGGGTTTTAAATGAACTCCTACATGAACCTCTGAAATTGATGTCTCCTTATTTAAACAAATGTATGGCTGCATTCTTAAAATTGGTCAAAATTTCTTGAAAAAGGGATATTTGAATTTCATTTTCCTTCCAAGAGATTAAAATACTACTGTATATAGCAAACATAACATTAACATCCTACTTGTCAAGGTCTATAAAAGCTTCAAGAAATTTACTATACAAAATATGATTTACACAACACGTTAATGAGAGAGGATTTCCAGCACCAATTACAACAAAAATTCCAAAACATTGCCCTCGATGGATAGAAAGTAAGAAGCCTTTGACAGTAAATTTCTCTGCATTTCCATCTTTTGGAGGTAAACTTTCCTATGTTGTCAATTATGGCCGAATAACTAGAATCTGGTGGTTGCAAGACCCTCCCTCCCTCTCTGAAAAGAAAAGAGGGGGCACCAGCACCACAACAGATTTAGTGAAAAGACATTCATGTAGGAGTAATTTTAAACAATACAATCAACAACTAAATTTAGTTTAAGTAATCTCACACTATATACAGCATCCAAGCTTGGTTGTATGTATCTGCTGGGGAGGGGGATTAAAGTGCTAAATAGATCAAGTTAAGCATAACATTAAAATGCATATTGTTATGTGTTGAGGATTACTGGAGGGATTAAAAGAACCATTGGAGCTCTTGCTAGTGCCTTTATTGATAGATTGTATATTTATATATATATATATATATATGAGGGATTACTTGACCCCTATGGAACTAATGAATTCAGATTAGTATACTCTTAAAAGACCATATCGAAAAGAAAAAAGAGAGAAAAAAACTTTCAAATGATCAAATCTAATACCTAGGTGACTTATGGGCACACAACTGCATCTTATAGATGTGGGCGAACCCTGAATAGTATCTACAGCCACTCTTCTAAGCCCACAGAAGAACACATACAGATATAAAGATCTGGGCTGCGCCTCTCTCAAAATATATGTCCTGTCTATTTCAATTGAAGCTTCAAACTCCTGAGGCTGTGTGGATAGCTTGTTGACGGTCGCTCCTGTCTGGGCGAGAAGCTATGGACAACTTTCTAATTCCATTTTGGAGGCAACCAAATTCATCCGGATACGATTTCAACAAAAGAAGCATAGCCCAGTCAAGTACCATTGTGATTAGCAGGACTAAAATTTCATTTCAGGATCACTCAAGTCTCCCAATTGTCAACTAAAGAGGCTCAGACTTGAGGCAATCCTTGCAAGTTAATAAATAAACTTGTAAGGATGCCATCACATCAAAAGTTCTTTATCTGAAGGGAGGCAGCAAGATAGAACCTAGTGAAAGAAATATACACTAATCGAACATTTAATAACACCTAAGCCAGTCACCAATAACAAAATGCTAGAACATTAGATTTCAAAACGACTGACCATGGGGATGAAAAACAAAGCTCGCAACAGGTTTCTAATAGTACTTTCCAGAACAAGTGTCAGCTCGCTCTATTTTCGCCTGTCATCTTATATAGCCATTCCCATTGGTGTTCCCCAGCACAGCTCGAAGCAAAAGTAGCAGCAAGGCCTGGAAAATTGTCCTCGTAAGGATGCACGTATCGTCGTCGAAATGTCTCATCGCTTATAGAGACAACAGAAAGGAAGGTAGGCTTGTCATTGAACAACCCCTTTGCCCTGAGAAAATTCATCAGACAGTTCCGTGGCACCAACCGACGGTCAATGCTAAAACTTATCTGTGCCGACCTTTGTGTGATGTATGGTAGCTCCAATCCAACAACCCCGATCAAGAATTCCATGCTTCTTCGAACCCTTTCCTCAGTGACAACCAATATAGTCGGGTCCCTCTTCACCGCTGATACTATTTGATCTTTTGACCATCCAAGCTTCTCAAACAGCTGTATACTCTTGGTTATCTTCTCATTGCCAAGGAGTGCAAATGTATAAAGCCCACGGGAGAACGATTGCGACCCCTGCTGGATTCTAAACTCACGAAGGAGAGCCAAAGCTTCCTGCAAATTCTTAGTGTCCGCGGTGAGCACACGGGACATGAAGCTGTTGGGGATATCAGAAACATTTATACCACATTCCTGAAGGAGCACCAAGTTGGGCTTGCACGCCTTCTCAATCCTTTTGCTGAGGAGAGCGGCGTTAATTCTGAGCGCCCGCATGAGCTCGTCGAGGGAGCCAAAGACCGAGATCCAAAACTCAAGGTTGGGGCGAAGCGAGCCGTGGCGGAAGTGGTTCATGCCAACGACGAGGAGGCGAACGATCTCCGGACGTGACAGCCCTAGGTCGGTGAGCTCAGCGACGTGGGAGGTGAGGGTTCTCTCCACGTCGGAGCAGAGGACTTTGGGGTCCCTGGTGACGACGGCGGTGACCTCAGCGCTGGAGAGGCCGAGGTTGGAGAGGAAGCCGAGGACCGCGTCGAGCTTCGAGGGACCCTTCAGATGGGAAATACCCTTCGACGCCTTGATGGCTTGTGCTCGGGTGAGACCGCAGGTGGCGACGAGGTAGTCCTCAACGGTGAACGGGTATGTAGCGACGCATTTGGTGGCGGAGAGGAGGCGGTGGGGACAGAGAGCGGCGAGGTGTGGGGGCAAGGCCCGCGGGATGGTGTCCGGGGGAGGAGGGAGATGATGCGCTTCCGAAGGTGGATCATGGCGCTCCGGCGGCAGCGTGTGAGGGTTACCGGTGTCTGGCGGATGGAGCTAGTGTGTCAACTGTCAAAGGCCGAAGGCCGAAGGGGGCTTTCAGTCGAGCCGCATCTAGAATAGGCCGAACAGGCCAAATCTGCATGGGCTCAGAGTCGACAAGATTAGCAAAGCCCAGGCCCAGCACATATACCCAGCTGGCTTCGGTCTCCTCCCTTGCACTGTTGTGTTCGGAACGCTTTGAAACCCTCCCAGCGGCGGCGGCGGCGGCGGCAAATCCCGCCCGCGGAAGCTCCCGGCGCTCTCACCCGGTGAAAGAAAAGAGGGGAAACGGACAGGAGCCTGCTCAAATGGACAGCGGCAGCGATTCCGACGGCGCCCCCGAGGAGCTCACCGCCGTCCAGGTACGTTTAGTCCTCCCCCTCGAAGACCCGACCATACTCGAGAGTAGATCACGATTACGTAAGATTTGCTTGTCTATTCCGCTCAAGCACACGATGAGTAGACGCGCAGATAGTCGCGTAAGAGGATTGTACAGGTCTGTGCCGTCGATTTGGTTGGTCGAGAACTTTTTCATGGCTGGGTTAGGGTTGTTAGCTCCTTAGCCTGGCTGCTTGCTGGTCATCCCGTTTCTTCTTCACGCTTCAAGCTCCACTTTGATATATGTATAAAATACTGAGTGTTGTGCCTTGTTATTGTCTTTTAGGGTGTTGAGAAGAACAAAGAGATCAGTAAAGTTGAGAAGGACAGTGCCGTCAGGTGTGTTTCTTATGCTTACTTTACAGCTGATGACTGGATGGACCTTCTGCTGTCCAATGTGCTACAATGATCTGTTCTTGTTTCTGTAGACTGTATGCGAGTAATTGCTAGACTAGTTCTGCTTGTCTTCGTGGACTATGCTATATTCCTTAGTGGTTCTCTTGGTTTCAGTAGATGCAAAGTGCCATTACAAATTTTGTTTTGGACGGTAACCAAATGAATTTGAGATGCTCAATAATCAGGAAAAAGTATCTCCTTGTACATATTTGTTAGTAATGTTTATACTTAAATGTAGAACTTTTAACATTTACAGCTTCTTTGTTTTAGATTTTCTTTTTTTAGAATTCTAGGGGGGGTCTATTAACCAAGGCCAACAGACAATGTACCGTTATTACAGCGCAGCAGATGGGTATGCCATCTGTTAACAGTTTAAGATACAAACCAAACCTCCTACAAACATCATGTTAGAAAGGAGACTACATCATAAATCAAATGTCAAACAACCAACAACTACAGATATCAAAAACTTGACGCCAAGCACACAGCCTGACACCAACTCATGCTTCTGGAAACCTTCAGTTGATTACGTCTTGTGGCAAACCAGCATTCATGTTTGCCCCCCACCACTGCCATTTCTCAGCAGTTACTTCCAGCGAATCCAGAGCACCTGAGCTGCAGCTTCCTTGATCTGAGATACTTTTTGCAGCAGGATCTCTTCTCCACTGGGCATAGAAGCGACCACTTGTGAACTGTCCCTTCTATCTGATACAGGATTATAGCCATACTCTTCCATGATGTTCTCTGAAAACATAAATTATTTCTAAGTTTTCAAAGGCTCCAAACAGCAGCAGAAGTAGCCATATTTAACACTCTCCATTACGCTTATTACTCTTCCACAAAACATCAATGATGTTTTAGATGTTTATATAGTTTTGTGTATAACTCATGGTGTGTTCTGTGGCCATCTAATCCAATGGTATAACTGTTATAGATTTGTGGGTAACCTTTTTGTGTAACTCATATGAATTTCCTATCTGAATCTTATTTTCTTGATGTAATCAGGGTGCTATAACTTTTTTATTAGCTGATTTTTGTATAGTGGAGATAATAATCTCATTTGGGCATGTGTGATGTGTCCTTGCAGAGTAACACGGGAAGGGAAGGAGCGGAGGAAACGTTGGGCTGAACGAAGAACATCCTCTAAACCAGATAAAAAGGTGCCCAAGGAAGTAGAAGATGAAGATACCAAACAAAGTGAGGAGAATGAGGAGACAAATACTATGCCTGGCATGCTCCCCACTAGTGTCATTGAAATTCTAGCAGCTCGTGAGAAGTATGTGCACTTCTCTTGCTCAATCAATTTTTATTAAAATCTTTGTTTTCGAGTTCGACTTCATTTGTTACTTTGTCTTCGTATCACAATCTCAGGCAAACCTTCGCATCAGATTCTGAGGAAGAAAATGTAAAGCAGAAGGTTCAGAAAAGAAAGAAGAGAATGAAAACTGATGGGTATGTTTATTGTTCCTGTCATCAAATATAAAGTTTCTGAAATGATACTTATACCAGTGGCCGTTGTGTTTATCAGGCCTGAAACTATTCTGTTGAAAGATGTCCGGTCAACGCAACACGTGAAGAATGCCCTTGATTTCTTGGAGCAAAGGAAAAATCGGGTTCCAAGATCAAATGCAGTTTTGAAGAATGCCAGCAAGGCTTTGCGTCTCCTGTCTTCAAAAGGCAATTTTTTAAGTTAAGCGTGTGGCAGAATAGCACATTTTATGATCTGTGTTTAGATCATCATCTCAACAGCAGATATTCAAGAGACTTTGGACTGATGTATTTGAATGAAATCAATCTGGCATGTGAGATGTGACGCAGTATATCCTTTTGTGCTGCAAATTTCTAAAGAAAATTATGAAAGATTTCCAAATTTTGATAGCAACGTAACACTTATTGTACACTTGTGCTACTACCGTTCAGAGGGTTGTTGTATTGGCTTATTGTACACTTGTGCTACTACCGTTCGTCTTGAAATGTTTTACCGGTGATGTTGGGTGCATTTCTTTTAGCATGGTGATAGGACTTCTTCCCCCTCATAACAGTGCGTTTGTTCTGTTTGTAGAAGGACGTGTCAAAGAGCACTTTTTAGAAGTATTCGAAAAAACATTGTATGTGTTACGAAGATATTGTGGTTGATCGAACAATGCAGAGCTCCAACATTAAAACCGAAATATAGTAAAGTAAAAAAGATTGGGACAATAAATCAGAGGATTGATTCCGTATGAAGGGTGTGTTTAGATCCTAGGGTGTAAAGCTTCGTAGTATTTGTAATTGGTATTCGGATACTAATAGAATAAATATTATAGAATTAGTCTGTAAATTGTGAGATGAATTTATTAAGTCTAATCTCCTATCTCCTATTACAACTATAAAGAGTAAAAGGAAGACCACCGCTTCAACCGTAAAAAATTTCGGTCCGCGCCTCCACCCGGTGCGATTTGCTGGAGGAAAAATCAATCAATCGCACGCGACAGAAGAAAAGAAAACGTGACATAAGGAAAGAAAACGCGACAATCAACCCGACATAAGGAAAGAAAACGCGAGACGGAAGGAAAGAAACGTTCTGCTATAATCTGTCCCACCCACCATGCTCTGTTCCATCTCTCCTCCTCGTGTTCGCAAACCCACAACTTCTCTCATGACCTCGATCCTCTTTTGTGCCCACCAGCACCGATGGCCTCCGCTCTCCTCCGTTTATTGCCGCTCCTGCTGCTGCTAACGCTGACGGCGCCACCCGCCGCCACTGCAGCTGTTTTGGCACCGGCAGCGGCCAAGAACGTCACCCTCGACTCTGCCACGCTGTCCTTCGCGGACCTCACGCTACTGGGGGACTCCTTCCTCGGGAGACCGGCGTGCCTTCCTCCAGCGCCGGCACCGTCCTCTGCACCTAGCCCGTGGCGTTCCGGGGCCCCAGTACAACGGCCCTCAATGCCACTGCCGTCGCGTAGCATCGTTCGCGGCCAGGTTCTCCTTCGTCATCGTCAACCCCAACGCGGGCGCCGCGGGGGTGACGGCATCGCGTTCTTCATCTCCCCGGCCGCGCCACGCTCGGCGCCACCGGCGGGCTACCTCGGCCTCTTCAACTCCTCTGACTCCGCCGCAGCTAAGAACGGGTCCACGTCCGGCGGCATCGTCGCCGTCGAGTTCGACACCATCGCCAACCCGGAGTTCGCCGACCCCACCCCAGCGATAACCACGTCGGCCTAGACCTCGGCTCGCCGCTCTCCGTCGCCACGGTCGACCTCGCCGCATCCGGGATCGACCTCAAGAGCGGCAACCTCACGACGGCGTGGATCGACTGCTGCAGCGCGGACCGCCGCCTGGAGGTGTTCCTGAGTAGCTACGCCGCTGCCGTCAAGCCGAAGCGGCCGATCCTCTCCGTCGCCGTCGACCTCTCGTCGTACCTCAAGGAGGGCCATGTACCTGTACGTCGGCTTCTCGGGCGTCCACGGAGGGGAGCACGCAGCAGCACACCATCAAAGGCCGCGCACGCCCTAAGCCCACCTTGCCGGCAGCAGAACCGGCGCGGCGTCCCGACGGCAGAGGCCACGCGACGTCCCAGTGGCGCAGCGTCCTAGCGGGCCCCTGCGCCAGTAGTGTCGAGCCCCGCCGCCACCTTGCTTTGCTAGGTGCCTAGGGTGCTCGTGATGGTGGAGGCTGGCCGGGCGGCAGCGGAAGACGGCAGTAGGGCGTGCGCGGCTGCTCCGTGCCCACGCCCGAGCGATCTGCGCCTGCGCGTCTCTACTGAAGTGCCAAAGTGGTCGCCGCGCCGTGGCTGGAGACGATCATACAACGACGCTGGAAGACTCGAATAGACGAACTGACGAAGACGAGGACTCGACTTCTCGATCGACTGCTGGCCGGTTACTCCGCAGTCTGAATCCGCGCTAGACACAGGTGCAGAAGTTCATAAGCATAACCAATCGAATTTGCTTTCTCTTTTTTTTTTTGTACATAAAAATTTCTGTTATGTGATTTTGACTCCTGGACCCCAGGGTACGCAGAACCACCCTGAATTTTGTATCAATAAAGTGAACCAAGCTGCTTGGCTTTTTTTTTTGTAAAATTGGACTAATTCCTATGAAATTCTTCCTGTGATTACTTAGTAACTTTCTATATAGTTTGTGGACGAAGTACTAGCTTCCCAATGTAAATTGTTCATAATTCTTTCTTTTGATCCACAGAGCTATGGGAACAAAATCATCATATTTTTTATGGATTCTTGAATTATACAATAAAGTTTTTAAGAAAAAAAATGGATGCATATTTGGGTGACACATTTTCTGGCTCTTCATGGAGAAGTGAGAATTACATATATTTATATTTATAGAGGAAATACCAAATATCTTGTGCAAAATTACCCGAAAATTACCTTTTGGATTATTTATTAATTAACCATCGGTATTTATTTTTATTTAATTTTATAGTATGGTTATTATATTATGCGATATATGTGTTCTTAGTATAAATTTTTTGTTATCCCGTAGCAACGTACGGGCACGATGCTAGTTAATATATAATTAGCAATTATTATTATCTAATCGATTAATTAGTCTTAGAAAATTTGTCTCGTCAAATACGGTGACGGCCGCGAATTTGTTTGGAATGGCTCTGTCTCCGCTGACGGTCAGCGTGCCAATTATAGCCTTCATTGTAATCAAGACGACCGTGCCAGCTTAATTTCTGTCAAATAATGATGTACGTGTTGGTTCAAGTTTTTTTTTTTGTGAAATAGTGTTGGTTCAAGTTAACGCAATTAATCACCTATGCGCAACAAAAAAAAAATTAATCACCCGGCGGCCAAGCCTGTCCACGGTGGGACTTCTTTTTGTTTGCGGGAAAGAATTCTGCCACTTAGCTGGGCCGATTTGGGCCTACTTCACCGCCAGATATTTGGCCCTGGCCGCTTCAAGCTGTGTAATATAAATATGCAGTGTCCAGTAGGTCGAGGCGGTGAAGGAAGCCGAAGGGGGAGCCGTCGAGATCAGCATGTCTCTCCGGGCCCTGAGTTCCCTTCTCATCCGGAGGTTCTCGCCACGCCGGATCGCCGACCATAGGGTCGGCGTCGGGGAGGCCAACACGCTCTCTCCAAACTCTGGTGAGCTTCGGTATCTCTAGATCGATCTTAGACATAAACTTTCTTTCATTATTCGCAGCAAGCATCTATTCTCATGTTTCTCATCCCGATACTATATATACAGATCAATCCAGGCGCTGCCGTGGGCGCTCGTGGTGCTTTGGCCGTGACCGGATTGGCTGCACTGGTCGGATTCCTGTACTACCTCAAGAAAGATGGCAAATGTATGAATTGAAATTGAAATCGGCTCTTGTTTGTCATCGTGAAGCTCTATTCTATGTATTCTAATTAATGATGAGCCTTCGCCTACGGTGTTCATATGTAGCTGTAGCTGCCGAGGTGACCGACGACGGGGGATGTTCACATGTAGCTGTAGCTGTAGCTGCTGCCGACAAGGGGGCCAGGAACATGTTGGTGACTGAAATGGAGGCGGCTCTAAATGATCCAGCCATCCTAGCAATGTTCACGGATAAAGATGGCAACATTGCCTAGATGGAGTACAATGATTACCTCACTTTTCGCATAAATTTTCTTGAAAAAGAGGCCAGAGGTGAGGAGCTGCCTGACAGCATGAAGGTGCCCAGGAAGCAGGTGGGCAACGTGATGAAGGTTGATGAGGAAGTGTTGAAGAAAAGGGTTGAGGAATTGATTAAGAAGTATAATGAGGAGTACCGGAACCACAGGAAGATGGTCATGCATGGAGCAGGAGTACAAGGTTGATGAGGCAGTGATGAAGAAAAGGTTCGAGGACTGGATGAAGGAGTATGGCCGGACCTACCCGGACGAGGAGGAGAAGGCTCGACGGTATGAGGTGTTCAAGGTGAACGCGATCAATGCAGACAAGTCTAACTTACATTCCCGAGGCGATACCCGTTATGAACCTAACAATCTTGGGGACTGGACTGAGGATGAGCTGAATAGTACGAATGGTTGTGAAGGTGGCTTTGACTTTAAGTCACACTTTGAGGACATGAAGACTATGTATGCTGAAAGGAGGTTTGATGCCCATCCGAGGAAGGTAGCTATTGAAGAACTGTGGATTGCACTGATGCTGTCAAGAAGGTGTGTATTATCGGATCCGGATCCTAACTATGTTTACAAGTATCGATGCTTGCTAAATAGAAATGTGCACCTCTGTCCCATAACTAGAAAAAAAAAATCAATGTCATGTTTGATTTGAAGATGGCAATTAGATCTTGGCATTCCCATGCATGATCTGTGCACCATATTTTTATTTTAGAAAATTTTGTTCTAACTCTTAGCGTTCGTTTTGTATGAGGACAGAGGTTCAGGGAACTCGCAGCACGGAAGGCCGAACAAGAACGTCAAGCAAACAAGCAGCACTAGCCAGCGAGAAGACAGGAATTGCAGGCTACTAGTGATGGATAAGGTGGATAGTAAGCACGGATTCGAGCAGTTCGTTATTGTAAGATTTCAGATGCTAAAACTCAACCTGATGTGATAAGCACTCTGATATATAGTATCACACACGTTCCTCGATCTTGCAATTTGTCTCTGAACCCCAAAACATAAATCTTACTCCTGTATAAAAGGGAAAAGCAGAAAAATCTTTGCTACCCCGTCCATCGCTTTGGCTCTCTGAACCCCGCCTGCATCGCTTGCATCGGCGATGAGGATTGAGGAGTGCCTTCTTCTCCTCGCCTTGGAGCGTCCCGCGACCCGCCTCACCAGGCAGGCTCGGCGCCGCTGCAAAGGCATGGACGGGGTCGTTGTGAAACCATTGCGCGGCGCTGCTTGGTTGTGCGGACAGCTTCGACATCGGATGACGTGGCGCCAGCCTATGTGTGCTTAGTTGCGTTTTAGCCGGAGGCCTTCGTTGCTTTCTAAGGTCAACCTATGTCAACAAATGTTGAAGGCTTGGATGAAGAGTTTCGAGGGTCTCCAAAATTGCCGAAGGCTTGGACAAGAAATTTTCTCATCTGATGGCTTGGACGAAGGCTCATAAAAATTTCCAAGGAGTTTTCTCAAGTTAACACTCAGAAGGTTCTAAGTCGTCATAGGCTGTAATTTTTTTTTTGCTGCAAAGAGCTGACAGATCGACTTAATTAACCATAGCCCCGAAGGTTTGCTCATAAATATAACCAGAGAAGGCTCACCGGCAGGAGAATGTCTCTTAGAAAAGGTCGCGGGAGAAGGCCTCCTGTCGACGAAGGTTGGCGGAAGAAGACCCCGACGAAGTCTAGCAGGTGGAGGTATGCCGACGAAGGCCCGGCTAGAGAAGAAGGTTCTAATGGAGGCCTGGCCGGAGAAGGCTCCGGCGGAGGCCCCGACAAAGGACTGGAATGAGAAGAACGTTCCAATAGAGACCTGGTAGAAGAAGGTTGCGATGGAGGCCCCAACAAAGGACTGGAATGAAGATAATGAATTTGGTCGGGCAGAGAATCGATTCTTTCGTGGAGAGGCTCGCTCGATTCAGAAGGTGCAGACAACTCCATTTAAGTGGTTAATTACGGATGTAAGCGCACGTATAGACTTACCTATATACAGGACTCACAGGTCAGCCCGTTTGTATCCCTAAGGATATATCTGGCCAGGCCCGGCAACATGCATGTATAAATGGGCTTGCGTACGTATTCGTGCAAAGAAACAACAAAAAAAATTGCGAGGTTTGAGGCAAGTTCCTCCAGCCAGGAGGAAGCAACAGCACCTGTGTCCGTCCAACGCTCTCGGCCTCCTTCCAAAGCGCACGCAGCCATATCTCCGTCGCGCAATTCCAATTCGACGAGCGTTCACCCAATTTGAAATGAGCGAACGGTCTCGACCGCGCCAGCATCACACGCTTCTAACCGGTTCCCTTCGTAGCTCACCACTAACGTGCCACGCTTCTTTCCTATTTTGCTGCATGCGCCCAACTCCTATATGCTTCTCCTGCATGCATCTGCACGCAATTCTTTTTTTTTTTATTTTTTATTAGTTTTATTTAATTTTTCTTTTATGTGATTTTCAGTATTCTTTTATTTTTAATAGGTTTTATTCTTTTTTATTTGTTTTTTATTTTCTTTTTAGTAGCAATGTCAAGTTGTATAGAATAACTTATACACACAAGTGGTATAGAATAACTTATATATATGTTGTATTTGATAACTTTAATACCTAAGTTGTGTCTAATAATTTCTGTGTTTATAAATTTTGGTACAAGTTAATTGACAAGTTGTATATAATAACTTATATGTGCAAGTTGTATAGAATAACTTATATGTGCAAGTTGTATAGAAGACAAGTTGTATATAATAACTTATACGTACAAGTTGTATAGAATAACTTATATATACAAATCGTATAGAATAACTTTAATACAGAAGTTGTATTTAATAACTTTTATATTCTTAAGTTTTGATATATATTATAATAACTTATGTACATAAGTAGTGTTTCACAACATTTTTTATATAAGTTATACGTCAATACAGACATAAATTGATATTAGAAAAAAATATTAGAAATATGCGTTAATGAGATCTAATTTTGTTCGTCTCATCGCATAAAACACATTGGTGCAGACAAAAATAAAAATGGATACCTAGCTCAAAAGTTACAATAATTTAAATTTAAAACTTTTTTTTCCATATCAACCGCCAGTTGAGAAGAGCGTGGACTTTTTGCCTAAAAAGGAAAGTGACGGTATTATCTTTTCCAAAAAAGTCATGTCGGAATTCGATCGCTCGTTTCGGAGGTAACGAGCGTTCGCGATTTAGTCTCGCCCTAAGGTAACTGGTACCCGCGATGTATGTCACTGGTTGGTGCTCTGAGCAGGGACTGACTTACGGGAGATGGACGAACCACGAATGCACGAGAAATGTGTGTTATCTAGGCATAACCTTCACGAATCACACACTTAACTCCGCACATCACACGAAAGCACACCACGGCGTGGTTGGTTCAAGAATTGGGGTCCTTTCGCCACCATACCAGCAGGAGCAGCATCTCTCTCTCCCAAAGCCACCATGGCCGCCGACCACACGCTGCTTCTTCTCCTCGCACCTCTCCTCGCCATCACCATCCCGCTCTACTTCCTCTTGGTGGCCACCACCACCACCGGACGACGACGCAGGACGCCTTCGCCACGCGGGAACAACAACAACAACAAGACGCGGCTCCCACCGGGGCCATGGGCGCTACCGGTGATCGGGCACCTCCACCACCTAGCCCGACCGGGTGCCGGCCTCCCGCACCGCGCCATGCGCGACCTAGCGCGTCGCCACGGCCCGCTGATGCTGCTCCGGTTCGGCGAGGTCCCGGTGGTGGTAGCATCCTCCGCGGCCGCGGCGCGCGAGGTGATGCGGACCCACGACGCGGAGTTCGCGTCGCGGCCCATCGGGCCCATGTCCCACCTCTGGTTCCAAGGCGCCGAGGGAATCCTCTTCGCGCCCTACGGCGAGCACTGGCGCCACCTCCGCAGGGTGTGCACCCAGGAGCTCCTCACCGCACGCCGCGTCCACTCCTTCCGCCCCGTGCGCCACGACGAGCTCCGCCGCCTGCTCGCCTCCGTCGCCGCCTCGGCATCGGGAACCGTCAACCTGACCGAGAAGATGTCGACCTACATCGCTGACTCCACGGTGCGCGCCATCATCGGCAGCCGTCGGCTCAAGGACCGTGACGAGTACCTGCGGATGCTCAAGGGTCTCTTCGGCATCATGCCCGGGATGAGCTTGCCGGACCTTTTCCCGTCCTCGCGCCTCGCTATGCTCCTCAGCCGCGCTCCTGCCCGGATCCTCGCCTACCGCCGCAGCATGCGACGGATCATGGACGGCATCATCCAGGAGCACCGGGACAGGGCAGCAGCCGCCGCCGACGACGGCGACGAGGAGGAGGAGGACTTCGTCGACGTGCTCCTCAGGCTTCAGAAGGAAGTGGACTCCCAGTTCCCGCTCACAACCGAGAACATCAAAACCGTCATGCTGGTGACACATCCATCCACCGCAGAAATTGTACGTGATGCCATCTGAGACCTCACTAAAAGTTCGCTGCTTGCACGCACAGGACATATTTGGCGCGAGCACGGAGACGTCAACGACGACGCTGGACTGGGCGATGGCGGAGCTCCTACGGAACCCAAGGGTAATGGAGAAGGCGCAGCACGAAGTGCGGCAAGCGCTGGCCGACGCCGGGCACGACGCGGTGACCGAGGACAGCCTATCTGGCCTACGGTACCTGAGGCTGGTCATCAAGGAGTCGCTGCGGCTGCACCCGCCAGCGACGATGCTGGTACCGCGGCAGTGCCAGAGGGCGTGCGAGGTGCTCGGGTTCGACGTGCCGGAAGGCATCACGGTGATCGTGAACGCGTGGGCGATCGGCAGGGACCCGGCGCACTGGGACGAACCCGACGTGTTCTTGCCGGAGAGGTTCGAGCAGTGCAGCAGGGACTTCAGGGGCGCCGACTTCGAGTTCATACCGTTCGGTGCCGGCCGGCGGATCTGCCCCGGCATGGCGTTCGGCCTCGCTCATATCGAGCTCGCGCTCGCCGCGTTGCTGTTCCACTTCGACTGGAGCTTGCCTGGTGGGCTCGCGGCCGAGGAGCTGGACATGACCGAGGCATTTGGGATTGCTACGCCACGGCGTTCCGACCTTTTGGTTGTGGCCACCCCTCGTGTCCCACTGCCCACAAAGTAACCATACATATATATCACTTTTTCTATAGTTTAGTTGCCTGAAATTTAAGTTGATTTCAGATAACACCAATATACCACTGACTAGTATAAGTTACTTGTTAATTTTGTATTTTGTTATTTGTTTTTGTGTTATAACATATTAATTTTTTGCCCTTATCTTCCTATAGAAATAATTGTAATTGTTGAATTGTCTTTGTGTCAACATTTATAAGATTTTGTCAGGGTTGTAGTTTTATTTAACAATTTTTTTATTTCTGAAATCATAAATTGGAGACTATGTCAACATAAATTACAACGAACTAAAACTACAATTTTAATATAAAATAAATGCAATAACTGTCACCTGAAAGGAAACTAAATTTCAGGCACATGAAATTTAGCAAATCCCTATATATATACAGGCATTATTGTTTTCTTTGTTAAGATGGAAAAACATATAGCAATATATACGCACAGCACAAACACTCAAAACATACTCCCTCGTCGTTTTCTAAAATAATGTCACACTCGGTTTTAAGGTCAAAACCGAATACACACCATATGTGAGCTCAGAAAGTCAAATCTCACATATATCCACAAATTAAGGTGATATCAAAAGACAATACTTAAATATATAACATATAAGCTCAAAGGATAACCTCAACACAGCAAATAGCGGAAAGACGACTCCGATCTTCAGGCGAAGGCTCCAACTTCATAGGGACAACTAACTGGTTGATCACAAGTCTAACTCCTTTAAGCTCTTACAATCTGATATGGTTGATAAGGCAAGGGTGAGCACTTAAAGTACTCAGCAAAAATGACATAGGGTTATGAAGCTCAAAAGGCTGACACTGGCTTACTGCGGTTGCTTTTAACTTGGTCAAGTTTTAACGACAATTAGCTTTAGTTATGCTTAACCCAGTTGATAACCACATGAACATTAATGAAACCACATTTCATCTCATAACTCCAAACTTACCATCATAAGTTGTTATAACAACATGAGTATCTAACACTGTGAGTTTTCCGAGCCGCTCGTGACCGTGAGCACGGCTATCATGATAGATTTACACTCTGTAAAGGTTACACACTTTACCCACAAGCCGTGTAGCCCATATGCCCGGGTTTGCAACTCCCAAAACACTTCCAAGGTGAGCGGGCAGGGTACACTACGAAGTCTTTCAAAATCCTTTTCTAGCATGTAGCGGACCCTACGGACCCAATGCAAAGGGGTATATGGGACACCCCGATGGTACCACCCGCAGCGGTCCCCACACAAGCTATACCACATAACCAGCTCGGCAAAGATGTCTTTCACGAACCACAAGCATGCTAGTCCAAACTTCATACTTAACTAAAGCCAGAGCCATTGTAGCACTCATGGTTGCATTTAAGTCTCAGCTTTTGTCCTACAGTGTGGTCCTATTTCATGTTGCTATAAAAACCAATTTTAACTCATTGTTACATATATCATTAATCAAGATTCATCTCATAATTCATTATTGTAAAGCATAGCGAGTACCCATATGCATAGATCCCATTGGTGACAAGAAACAAAGATAACAAAGCTATAATAGATCTAATAGGAATGAAATTAAGACACATCCAACATGACTAGATGAATTATGGTGAATAGGTAACAAGGAAGATCTCATGTTATACTTACCTTAAACTTCTTAGATCCTTTCTTCACTTGGTCCTCGATCTTCTGATGACTTCTTCTTGATCTCCACGTAAATCTCACCGATTGGACAAGATTATAAACACCACACAAGCATCTGAATAATCATACAAAGCATATAATATATCTACTTTAGAACAATACACCAATCAATGAAAAAGGTTTTAAAAGAGATCTACGCCTTGCTACGATCACACAGACGCGAGAATCACGCTAATCGGATCTATAACAGAAAAGAAACGTCTATCGAAATATCAGCTTTTAAAAGAGAACTAGACTTTAAAAGGTATATTGGATATTTCAGAGAAATACCCAAATTAATTAAGTCACATTACATTTTCTTTGTAAAAAAACAAGATTAAACTAAGTATGTTTTGTTTTATGAAAAACCGATGTGAAAACCCTAATTGATTTTAATTGGAAAACCATTGTTTATATATTAATCAATTATCATTTTATTTGAAAGATGAAAATATGTTTAATACTGTTACTAACATGTAGATTATACCGTTACCAAACCAACACAACTAAAACAGACTAAAACGGATCTAAAACGACAAGATTATGAGTTAAACAGGATTTTCTCTACAAGATTAATTGATTAAAAGAGATTAATCTAAACTTGATTTTCAGAATTGAAAACTATACTACTGCATAGATCATTAAATTACGGATCTAACGCAACTTGAACGGATCGAATCAGAGCTAAAACGAAGATTTTATAAGCTTTTAAATCAGTGGCACTTTTGTAAATAGATGGAACTTTATTTGAAATAAAATAAATACAGAAATTCGGGTTTTTGAATCTGCTAAAGGACTACGGGTTTATTATGGAAACACCGAAGGGCTCTTTAGAGAAATTACCCGCGAAGGGGTAAGATTGATCTGAGGTCGTTGGATCTTGATCGGATGGCTAGAAACAGATCAAGGGAGAAGGAAAGGGGGCTCCGGCCGGGGACAAAAACCCGACGCAGCTGGCGGCGGCGCCATGGCCGGAATGAGCTCGAGCTCGCCGATGCAATTTGAACGGGAGTTATGGAGCTCGGTTTCCCAAATTAAAGGGACCGAGAGTGACAGGAGATGAAGGTGAGTTCAGCTGAGTGATCGGGGACGGCCAGAGTGGGGCAGAGACGGCCGGCGACGAGCGGTGGCGGAGGACCTTCCCTGGAAGACGACGGGAAGCTCGGGTAAGCGATAGGAAGCGGAAACAAGGACTCAGGGACCTTGCGGAGCTCACCGGATATGTTGCAATGCTCAGAGAATCGATTCAAGGCGGCGGCGTGATAGAGGAGCTTCGGTGGTTGCCAATGGCGTCGGTGGCTCCTTGCTTTGCGGCATGTCGCGTCTGCGGTGCTAGGGCTAAGAGGAGGAGATGTAGATGGAAAATACAGAGGCGGCAGGAGGCTACTGGCTCGCTATTTAAGGACCGAGGAGGGAGACCAAGGCGTGACACGCACGCCAAGGCAAACGCGGACGCGGACTCCTTGGCTCGGTAGAGTCCCGTCCGGGGACGAGCGGGAGGAAGGGGACAACGCTGACCTATGGGTCCGCGGCGTCAGCGAGAGAGAGGGAGGGAGCAGGCGCTCCGCGCGTGCGCGGCCGAAGTGGCCTGCTGGGCTGAGCTGGGGAGGAAAGGAGGGGAGGAGCTGGGCTTGGCTGCCACTCGGGCCGAAAGAGAAGAGGGAAAGGAGTGGCTGACTGGGCAACTGGGCCGAGGGAAATACTTGGCCCATGCGGGAGAAAGAAGGAAGGGAGAGGGCCGAGCTAGACTGGGCAGCAGGCCGAAAGGGGAGAGGGGGAAGGAAGGGTTTAATCTTTTCATTTTCTTTTTTCTTAAAACTGATTTTGCAAACATTTTTACAATACCTTTTGAAAACCTTTTGAGTTTTGAATAAAACCAGTCAACACAAAAAATTATAATGCAGAGGCATGAAATGCACCACAAAGTTGCTAAACTCTAGGTACCCTTTTAATTTGATAAAAAGTTTTTAGTTTCCTAAATTTTCATGAGCACAAAATTCAAAATTAATTCAATTTCAATCTATTTCAAAAATTCAAATTTTCAGGTGTTACAAATAAGTACACATCTTTTTACTAAATTCTTATATTTCCGTTTTTCTACACGTTGAAAAAAATACACATATCGCTTCCTAAAAGTCAAACGGCAGCCAAACAATGTTGGCTTTGCAAGACTATCGCAAGACTATCGCACATCGTTTACCAAAGCGGCACAAGAATATAGGGGAAGCTTGCCGTACTATTTTCTATTCGGTTCTGTAACTACAAATTATGTAAAAAAGGTAACATTCACTAGTAGGGTACCTAAATCAATGAGTGAATGACTAAGTGGGGATCCTCTATGTAAACAATAGAGCAGAAGAAGATACTAAAATTTATAGCATTGTAAGGGTGTCTTTGGTTTAGCTTCTAAGAGTAACTTTTACTTTTTATAGAAGAAAAAAATGCCAACCAAAGGTTCCATTTAGGATCAACAACTTTCTCCAAAGGCAGCTTTCTCGCAATGGAAAAGTGGCAGTGCCTCCAGACCAGCTTTCACCGGCTTTGGGTGGAAGAAGTTCACATATATTACCGCCTTGCCAATCGTAAGTGGAAAATACCCCTTTGTTCTTTTCCCCTCCCCTTCCCACCACCGAAAAACCGCAGCACTC
Source organism: Microstegium vimineum (assembly GCA_022036555.1). Classification (NCBI taxonomy): domain Eukaryota; kingdom Viridiplantae; phylum Streptophyta; class Magnoliopsida; order Poales; family Poaceae; genus Microstegium; species Microstegium vimineum. Next base: position 41,847,949 of record CM039121.1, on the reverse strand, counting down.
CCAGAGGTCACGACCCACACCGAGTTCCAACTACCCGAAGCTGGTCACCGGCGCCGGCGTAGTTCCAGGGTCTCTGTCGGTCGGCCAGCCTCTCTCTCGCCCAGATCCGTCGATCCCCGACCGTCGAAGCTCCTCCCGCACCTCCCATGTTGCGCCTCCATTCACTTCCTCGCACTGACTAGGGTTACAGTGCCGGCAGCTAAGAAGGCCGCACCAGCGGCCCCCTGAGGCACGCGCGGGTCCCCTCGTCCCTTCCCTAGCTGTCGTAGAGGCCCGCTGGCCCGTGGCTTCCTCCCCTGTCCTCCCCTGTCCTCCCCAGGCGCGGAATAGCAGCAAAGGCACAGCTCCTCTCTGATCAGATCTACAACATTTCCGAACGGATCCTCAAGCTAGGTACCTGGAACTATCCTATTTTCCTTCTTTAATTTGTCCAAAATCGCAGCATGCTTGATTAGTAGAAAAAAGAGATCTCTGAGATATTGTTGCTTGCATGTTTTTTCATGGGAGTTTGTTGTGCGCATGATGAGATTGAAGATACATTATTATAGCCTAAGTAACTAGATTGCCGATACCTATAACTAGATTGTCTGAGTGATTCTTTTACTTGCTTCAAGAATGGCTAATAAGGCATATTGGAGTGATTTCTATTTGAGGCATTTGGTTGATGTCTGCAAAGGGGAGATAGAAGCTGGGAATAGGCCTTTTGGAATTTACACTTCGACTAGATGGAAAAATATTATATCTAGGTTCGAAGAAAAGTCTGGCCAGAAGCGAACCAAGAAACAAATCAAGAACAAGTTGGACAAGATGAAAAAAGAATATGCATGCTTCATGGAATTCAAGAATTATGCCACTGGTCTTGGATGGAATGAGTCAAAGCAAACTGTTGATTGTCCTCAGACATGGTGGGCAGAACACCTTGTTGTAAGTTCTGTTCAATGTTTATGTTCTCTGCACTTGGTAACCTTCATTGTTTTTGATAGGATCTCATTTGCTATTTTTTATATTTACTTTCAGAGATGCAATAATATTGAGAAAGGAATAAAATGCAGTCATATCAAGTTTAAGGAACAAGGGCCAAAGTACCTTGACAATCAACATATATTGTTTGACAAGGTACATGTTACAGGGGCTACCGCATCATCTTCTAGAGATATATCATCTGATGAGTTAAGTGGTGATGATGTGGCTGAGGTACAAAAAACTCCTGATAGTGATGATGTCAATCTGACTACATTGAAGACAGGAAAGCAAGGAAAAAAGAAACGAAAGGAGTTCTCAAGTTCTATCAAAGACAAGGAAGAGAAAAGTGCATTCCTTCGACAATACAAGAACACATGTTTGAGGATAGAAACTGCAGCAGAGAAAATCTCCTCAAGTGTTGAAGCATTATCAGCTCATCTAACAAACCATGTCCCTAGCATTGCGGAGACCTAAAGATGGTTAAAGAGTGTGGTGTTGAAGAAAAAAATGCTCTAATGTGTACAACCACCTTGTTTATTATGAAGCCTGAATTTAGAGAGATCTTTAGCTCCTTAGAAACAACTGAAGGACGATTTGATTTGCTTCAAAGGGAGAATGATGAAAGGGAGTTGATGAAGCATCTATAGTTCTTTACTTCTTTTCATTAAATATTTTCCTATTGTTTCCCTATGTTCGTCCATTAGGTGCTTAAACTGTAAGACATTATTTGTTTGTGTTGTTGTGAACCAATATTTGTTTGTTTGTCTATTAGGTGCTTGGATTGTAAGATATTATTTGCTTGTGTTGTTGCAATGGAACCTGAACCTGTTTTTGTGGATCGTTGGATGACATCAGTCATTTTCACAAGCTAAAAACTGGTTTACACGGTCACTTTGGATAGTTCACACTAAGTTTCATGAAGTCCTAAGATGTTTGCGTAAGTTAGCCAAGGACAATATCAAACCAAGAGATCCAACTTCCTCTAGTGAGCATGATAGAGTCAGAGAGGACCACTTTTGGCCTTATTTCAATGGCGTGATTGGAGCTATAGATGGTTCACATGTTCGAGTTACGGTACCAATAGAGGAAGTGGATAACCACACATGTCGACATGGATATACATATCAGAACATACTTGCTATTTGTGACTTTGACATGAGATTTACATTTATGGTAGCGAGATGGCTAGGTTCTGCACATGACACATGGATCCTGAAGAATCATGGACCCTTGTGTTTAGGCGATTAACGACAATACTAGATCACTATGACTAACGTGTGTTTTGCAGAGGCAAAGTTGTTTATGTTAGGTCATAAGTGATGAAATTTGAATGGGTTTAATGGATATTCATGCCCCAAGATGGAAATCGTTTCTGTTGCAAAGGATGATAATACACGTCGAAGACTAGGCTAGTTCTTAGTGCCATAAGGTTGAGAAGGGCACTAAGTATAGCTAGGGCTTTTGTTTTTCCTTTAACCGTACTATAAAGGGGGGTATGAGATTAGTAGCTTGACCTAGGAGAGTTTAGGAAAGTGGGTATATACACACTTGTCACAACTAGTCCTAGAGACCTTGCTTTCAGCCCTTGGTAAACCCTAGACGTGGTAGGAGCAAAATCCCTTGAGAAATCTCAGCGAAAACAATTGATTTAGAGGGAGATAGAGGCTCCGGACCACTCTGCTAAGTGGGCGTCGGACCAAGGAGAGTGGTCCGACGGTCCCTGACTTAGGAAGAATCTCAGCTCGAGGAGCTCCGGACCACCTGTCTGGAAAGTGTCGGACCATAGGAGAGTGGTCCGGTGGCTTGGTTCAGAGACACAGAAGGCTCCGGACTAGTCCGACGGTTAGTCCGACGGCTAGTCCGACGCCTCATGACAGGAGGTTGAGTTTATGCAGAGAGCTCCCTGGCTCCGGACCAGAGCGTCGGACCAGGGCACCGGACCAAGGAGAGTGGTCCGGTGCTTCGTAAAAGAGATAAAGTTTTTTCACTCAGAGAGCACCGAGGCTCCGGACCAGTGCGTCGGACCAAGCAGGGTAGTCCGACGGTGCCTGAGTTTGAAATCAGAGTGAGCTCCGGACCAGTGTGCATGGTCTGGTGGTATGAGCTCCGGACTAGTCCAGTGGCTTCGCAGAGAGGTGGGGACTATTTATAGTTGCCCCCTTGGTCCTTAGAGGGACTCTTGGCCATTGTTTCAGCTGGTGACACCTTGTGAAATCTTTTGGAGAGCCAAGAGGCTAGTGAGGGAGAGATTAGAGAGAGTTCATCTTGTTCTTCCCTCCTAGAGTGATTAGGAGTGACTTGTGTGCATCCATCCACCTTCCTAGCCTTGAGTGGGTCAAGTGAAGGTCTTGTGCTTGTTACTCTTGGTGTTCGACGGCACCTAGACGGTTTGGTGGTGTTCGGAGGAAGTGACCGCCGGGAGATTGTTGGCGGCTCTTCTCCAAGCTCTTGTGATCGGTTGTGGGCGATTCACCGAGCCGGAGTGGCGAAGAATCAGCCCGTAGAGAGCACTCTACCCTTGCGCGGGTAGAGGGGGAGCGATACCTTGCGAGGTGCTCCAACGAGGACTAGGGGGTTGTGTCGACACCTCGATACCTCGGGAAAAAAATCGTTGCGTCACTGAGATTTTCCTTTTCCCTAGCTCTTTACATTTCCGCTTTACTTTCCGTCTTGTTTTTATATTTCCTACTAGAATTGCTTAGGTTGTTTTTTTTAATTCCAATGAACTGCTACCGCTTTCTAGCTAGGACACACGGATCGTAGGCACTAGGGGGTGATTGACATTTGATAGGTTTTAATATTTGCTTTAGAAATTTAAAACAAGCCCAATTCACCCCCCTCTTGGGCATCTTGATCCTTTCAATTGGTATCAGAGCCTTGTTGCTCTAAATTAGGCTTCACCGCCTAGAGCAAGATGTCCCATGGGATGGACCGCCACCCATGTTCGATGGGGATGACTTTCCGTATTGGAAAGTGCGGATGGAGGCCTACCTTGAGGCCGTGGATGTCGGCGTTCACAAAGCCGCCACCCAAGGTGGATCGGTGTTCGCCGAGGACCCATACTTTGAGAAGAACAATGCTAAGGCAAAGAACATTCTTTTCCGTGGCATTTGCAAGGATGTGTTCAACCATGTGCGGAATTGCAAAACCGCACATGAGATTTGGACAAACATTTGTGCTCTTCACGAGGGCACTAAATGTGAAAGAGAAGAGCGTTATCACCTCATCATTGCTAAGTTAAATGCTTTCACTATGTTATCTCATGAAAATGCTAATGAAATGTATTCTCGCTTGAATGTGCTTGTAGAGGAGTTGAATGGCCTTGGGCTCTCTCAAATGACACCGGCTGATGTGGTGCGCAAGATACTTTGTGTCCTTCCAATAGACAAGTATAGCCACATCGTCACCGTTCTTCATCAAGGCGATCTCTTCGCAACTACACCAACGCAAGTGTTGGGCAAGATCAATGCTCATGAGATGTACATGAAGATCAATGATGGAACTTCATCATCCTCCAAGAAGAAAGAGAAGGAGGAGAAGAAGGACTTGGCTCTCAAGGCATCTTCCAAGGAGAAGTGCAAGATTCAATATGTCGTTGAGAGTACAAGTGATGATGATGATGAAGACAACATCGCACTCATGGTGAAGAAGACCGCCAAGATGTTGAAGAGGCTAAACAAGAATGGAGTCAAGTTTGACTCAAAGAAGAAGAAATTCTTCACAAGCTCTTCAAGGAAGCCAATCTCCCAAATGAAGTGCTACAATTGCGGCACCTTGGTCATCTAGCCCATGCATGTCCCGAAGAAAAGAAAGACAAGTTCAAGAACAACAAGTTCAAGAACTTCAAGAAGAACAAGGGCGGAAATGATGACTCAAGTGATGATGACAAGAAGCAAGATAAGCCATACAAGAAGAAGAAGAACTTCAACTTCCACAAGAAGAAGAAGGATGGCAAGGCTTACATTGTGGGTGATTGGCTCACCGATATTGATGATTCAAGTGACTCCTCCGATGATGAGAGTGAAGAAGAGAAGGTGGCCGCTTTGGTGATTGGTTCTTCTATTCCACCGCCACCTCCTCCTTCATCGCCGGGCTCATCCTCTACACACCTATGCCTTATGGCTAAAGGTGACAAGAAGGTGAACTACAAGACCGGTGGGAGCCATTGGGTAATTGATAGTGGTTGCACTCAACACATGACCGGCGACCCCTGGATGTTCACCACACTTGATGAGGATTGTGCAAATCAAGACAAGATTACTTTTGGGGATAATTCAAAGGGCAAAGTTCAAGGCTTAGGCAAAGTGGCTATCTCCCAAGATCAATCAATTTCAAATGTCTTGCTAGTACAATCATTGAGCTTCAACTTGCTATCGGTTGGTCAACTTTGTGATCTCGGGTTTCATTGTCTCTTCACTCCAAATGAGGTGATTGTGACCAAGATTGAAGATTCGTCGATGATATTCAAAGGCTTCCAGCACAACAACCTCTACTTAGTGGACTTCACTTCAAATGAAGCAAACTTGCAAGCTTGTCTATTCTCCAAGAATTCTTTGGGTTGGCTATGGCATAGAAGATTAGCTCATGTGGGCATGTCAACCTTGAAGAAGCTTGTCAAGAAGGAAATGGTTAGAGAAATCAAGGATGTGGTGTTTGAGAAGGACAAACTTTGTAGTGCATGTCAAGCTGGCAAGCAAGTGGCAAACACTCATCCAACTAAAGCTTTCATGTCAACCTCAAGAGTCCTAGAGTTGCTACACATAGATCTTTTTGGCCCTACCACTTATGCTAGTCTTGGAGGAAATCTCTATTGCTTGGTGGTTGTGGATGACTACTCTCGGTACACTTGGGTGTTCTTTCTTCAAGACAAGGGAGAGACACAAGGCATCTTCAAGAAGTTTGCTACAAGAGCTCAAAATGAATTTGATGTGAAGATCAAGAAGATTAGAAGTGACAATGGCACCGAATTTATGAACACAAAGATTGAAGATTATTGTGATGAAGTTGGGATCAAGCATGAGGTGTCCGCCACATATACTCCACAACAAAATGGTGTCGTAGAGAGGAAGAACCGGACACTCATAACTCTAGCAAGGTCTATGCTTGATGAGTACAACACTCCGGAGAAGTTTTGGGCGGAGGCAATCAACACCGCTTGCTATGCGGCAAATCGTCTCTTCGTCCAAAGACTACTAAAGAAGACCCCCTATGAGCTTGTCAATGGGAAGAAGCCGGATATTTCATTCTTCCGGGTGTTTGGTTGCAAGGTGTACATCTACAAGAAGTGCCAACACTTGGGTAAATTCCAACGGCAGTGTGACATTGGTTTCCTTGTTGGTTATTCACTTAAATCCAAGGCATACCGTGTATTTAACAAAGCCACAGGCTTAGTTGAAGAAACGTATGACTTAGAGTTTGATGAGACTAATGGCTCCCAAGGAGCGCTTGAGGATATTGATGTAGGTGATGAACCCTTGAGGGGGGCAATGAAGAATATGCCAATTGGTGCTATCAACCCGCAAGAGGTGGAAGAAGTTGAAGATGAAGCAAATCAAAATCCTTCTCCACCCCACACGCCTCAAGTTGATGAAGGAGATCAAGTGAGGGAAGCTCAAGAAGACACTCACAATCCTCAAGATCAAGCCGAGGCCGAAGCAAGCAATGTTGAAGCACCGCTTCCTCCTCCTCAAGAGACAAATAGAAGATCAACGTCTATCCTTCAAGCTCACCCCCATGATCAAATCATAGGGAGTCCATCAAAGGGAGTAATGACTCGCTCTAGACTTGCATCTTATGTTGAACATCACTCGTTTGTTTCCTTTATTGAGCCTACTAGTGTAGAAGAAGCACTTGCGGATCCGGATTGGGTGAATGCCATGCATGAAGAACTCAACAACTTCACCCGGAACTAAGTGTGGACACTTGAAGAGAAGCCAAAGGATGCAAGAATCATTGGCACCAAGTGGGTGTTTAGGAACAATCAAGATGATCAAGGCGTGGTTGTGAGGAACAAAGCAAGATTGGTGGCAAAGGGGTTCTCTCAAGTAGGACTCGATTTTGGAGAGACCTTTGCTCCGGTTGCAAGACTTGAAGCCATTCGTATCCTTTTGGCGTATGCTTCACATCACAAAATGAAACTTTTTCAAATGGATGTGAAGAGCGCCTTCGTAAATGGTTTCATAAATGAACTTGTCTATGTCTCACAACCTCCCAGGTTTGAAGACCCAAACTTGCCTAATCATGTGTATAGGTTGTCCAAGGCACTCTACGGATTGAAGCAAGCTCTAAGAGCTTGGTATGAGAGGCTAAGGGACTTCCTAATCAAGAAGGGCTTCAAGATCGGGATCGTCGACACTACACTATTCACCAAGAAGCTTAATGGAGAGATCTTCGTTTGCCAAGTATATGTCGATGACATTATATTTGGGTCAACAAACCAAGACCATTGCAAGGAGTTTGGTGACTTGATGTCCAAGGAGTTCGAGATGTCAATGATTGGCGAGCTAACCTTCTTCCTTGGCTTCCAAGTGAAGCAAATGAGAGAAGGGACCTTCATCTCTCAAGAAAAGTACACTTATGATCTACTTAAGAAGTTCAAGATGGAGGATTGCAAGCCAATCAAGACCCCAATGCCAACTAATGGGCATCTCAATCTCGATGAGGGAGGTAAACCGATTGACCAAACTCTTTATCGCTCTATGATCGGTAGTTTACTTTACCTCACCGCATCTAGGCCGGATATCATGTTTAGTGTGTGTATGTGTGCTAGGTTTCAAGCAAACCCTAAGGAGTCGCATCTTTGTGCGGTTAAAAGAATCCTTAGGTACATAAGGCACACCCCTAGCATGGGTCTTTGGTATCCCAAAGGAGCTCCCTTCCAACTAGTTGGCTATTCCGATTCGGATTATGCCGGGTGTAAGGTTGATAGGAAGAGTACCTCCGGCGGGTGCCACATGCTAGGAAGATCACTTGTTTCTTGGTCCTCAAAGAAGCAAAACAGTGTGGCATTGTCAACCGCCGAAGCGGAATACATTGCCATGGGAGCAAGTTGTGCACAAATCTTATACATGACCCAAACACTCTTTGATTACGGCGTGTTTTTAAAAGAAGTTCCACTTTTGTGTGATAATGAAAGCGTCGTAAAGCTTGCTAACAACCCAGTTCAACACTCTCGCACCAAGCACATTGATATTCACCATCACTTTCTTAGAGATCATGTGGCTAGGAAAGACATCACACTAGTTGGAGTTAAGAGCAAAGATCAATTGGCGGATATCATCACTAAACCACTCGATGAAACAACCTTTTGTAGGTTGAGAAGCGAGTTGAATGTGCTTGATCACTCTAATTTCACTAAAAGATGAGCTTGTGTGAACCATGCATTCATATGTAATATAACATGTTTATTTTGGTAATGCACATAGGCTTGGCTAACGCGGTTAAGATAACCGCCCTCAAAGCGTGTGACAAAGCTTAATCGCAGTTTAAACTTGCAAGCAACCTAGATTCAAATTTCGTTTTGCATTGCATATGCATGAGTGTTGCTTCTTCGTTTCTTTTCGGTTAAGTTTTTTGGTCATCATTAGGTTCAACACTTAGGGGGAGCAATTCAACGCTCTAGCTTCAGCTAATACCCCTCTTGTGCCCCTATGGTGACCCTTGGAGCTTTATTGAACTATTTTCTTATGAAAACTAATCCTAGCCTATGGCAAACTACTTCTAAAATTGAGGGTTTGAGAGATGGTTCTTATGTTAAGTCCAACAAGTGTTCCTCTCTGCTCTTTTGTGTTGGTACTTGGCTAAGAGAAAAGATTGGAGAGAAAAATAGGAAAATTCAGAGCAAATTTAAGCACCGGACCACCCTCCGGACCACTCTGCAATGGTCCGACGTAGTGGTCCGACGCCCTGTCCCTCACTGCATAAATCTTTTCCAGCCACAAAATCCGTCGGACCAGTGTCCGACGCTCCACCGGACCAATGGCAAGTTGTCCAGTGCCTCTGTCATTTCTTTCTGTGCACCGTCGGACCAGTCCGGTGCACCGTCGGACCACTCCGATGCGTCGTCCGACGCCCTGATCCGGTGGTCGGGCGCTCACTGTATTCTCTTCTCTGGTACCGTCGGACCACCTATCGGACCAGCCACCGGACCAAGCGGAGTGGTCCGACGCTTTGAAAATTTGCGTATAACCCCCCCGCGTGCGGCTCTATTTCTTCTCTGTGTCACATCTTCGCCGTCCGTACGCCGCTCCTCCACCGCACCGCCATCGCCGCCGTTCCGCCCAAGCTCCGCGCCTGCTCACCTGCACCACCAAAGCCGCCGCTGGTGAGCTTCCCCCCGTGCGCCGCCGCCTTTCCTCCTTGCCGTCCAGCTCAGCAGCGCCGCCGCCCACTGCTCCACCACCGCGCCAGCGACCTCGCCGCCGAGGAGCTGACCTCACCGGCGTCCAAGCTCCCCGCCGAGCTCGTGCAAGCCTCCCAGGGTTTTCCCCCTATACTCCATTGTCCCTGCCTGCCAAGACCAAGGAAGGTTCTACCCCCCTAGGGTTTGCCCTAACCCTAAGACGGTTTTCGCCGTGTTCGTCCTCGAACGAATTTGTTTCATCGTCATCATCTTCGACGTCTTCGTCTGCGACCGATTTCGTTCCGTCGCCGTCGACTTCGCCTCTTCGACTCTAGAGTATGATGTTCATCTTCAACGTCGCGGTTTGTCGAGTCGTAGATAGTGTCATGCCTTAGTATTATTCCTTGAAAATCCATATTCAATCCAATTCACTAATTCTCCATGCCAATTGTAATTCGCAGCTGGCAAATCTCGTTCGGAGTGTGATTGGGTACTTGAATTGCTCTGAATAGCTGTGCTCTCTTACCTCAGGTATAATGTCAGCATTTCATTCTATCACTTATCTAGATGTTTGCTTCTATACGGTTTCTTATCTCTAGATTTTATATATGCTTATGTATACCCTGTCTATTCTATCCAGCAGCAGTCAGTGGCAGTTTGAACTCGGGGCAAAGCTCACGAGTAAGGATTGAGGCAAAGCCTCAGAGGTTCAGTCCAGTGGCTTGGAGGCCCCTCTATCAGTCCAGTGTTTCTTGTGGCAGTGGTTCTGACAGTTGGCAGTGGCTCTAGTGTTTGACAATGGGCAGTGTTTCTTTGATTGCTTCAGTATGACTCGTAGTACTCGTGCTCGCGCAGCTGGGTCAAGTGATGATGCTCCGCCTCCTCCACGTCCTTCCAGCGATAAGGGCAAGAAGCCAGTGGTTGAGAAAGCAAAGAAGAAGAAGCGCAAGCTCACAGAGGCTGAGAAAGCCGAAGACGTGGCCGATGCCGCAGACCGCGCAAAGCGAGGCGGTCGCCGAGGCACAGTGAGACTAGGCACCCCTCCGTGGGATCTTCCTTCTACTCCACTAGCTGGGTCATAGACAGAGGATGCTCCACAGGAGCAGGAGCTTGTCACTGAAGCTCTTGGGACTCCGTTGGCACCTAGTTCCTGGGGGCGTTCCACTCGCTCCCAGTCTGCTTAGTCACCTCAGTCCGTAGCTCCCACAGCAGCTTCAGCTTCAGTTCACCTCGATCTGAGGAATCTTACAGCGAAGCAGGTGAAGAAGCTTCGATTCGTTGCTCTTGAGAAGTGGTGCCCGGATCAGCGAGACCCCAGAGCCTCACTAGGATGGCATACACCTCTCATGGAGGATTTCTATAGAGTAGCTCAGCTGACCAGCATTCAGATTCGACCGCACAGGGTCTGCTCCCTAGAGAGCATCGTTGAGCTAGCTGGTGAGGAGATCAGGCCGTTCCTTACTTACCTTCCGGGACTAGCTGATTTGTTTGGCCGTTCCGGAAACTACATAGAGAGATGGGTCAGAGAGTTCTATGCTTCAGTATGGGTGGATCTAGAGCACAAGTTTGTGCAGTACACGTTCAGAGGCGAGCGATACCGGTTATACTTGACCAGACTCAGAGAGATCTTTCGCCTCCGTCAGCATGGTGGTGAGCTCGATTTACACTATGAGTGCTACAGAGGAGCTTCAGTGCCTCGCAGAGCTCGAGGTGGCCGTACACTGTCAGTGCAGGAGGTGGCTCCTCTCTTCAAGCCACCTTTCTCAGAGGGCTCCAGACGTAGCCCAGCAGAGCTCAGACCCACCGTTCACAGGTTGAACGAGGTACTTCGTCGTACTCTGCTTCCTCGCACGGGTTACAAGGAAGGATTGACAAACATGCAGTAGCTTCTCCTTCAGGCCCTAGTATCTCAAACATCGTTCAACGTTGCAGACTTTCTTGTGTCAGAGATTGAGGATGTGATAGCAGATGGCATGAGGGCCCGTCGTCAGTTTCCCTATGCTCACTGGATTTCATCGATCATTGCTATTGAGCTTGAGGGAGCGAACCCTGGACTCCGCGCTCTACTGGATCAGTCGTCGACTTCCTTCCCAGCTTATAGAGTCCTTGGGTCGTTTGACAGCCGGTTCGGGAACCGGGTCCTCTGTCTTGTCAGAGAGAGGACAGCTCCAGCTGACAGAGCAGAGGTTGATGCTCAGGATGAGTCGATTCGCAGTGTTGAGCAGCAGGAGCTCCATGGACTAGATACTAGAGCAGATGTGACTCTTGAGGACACTTCAGATAGCTCAGATGCAGACTTCCAGCCAGTTCCACAGATGCCCCCACGGGCTCAAGACACCGAGGCTGGCGGCTCTGCCTCTGCCACCGAGACCATGATGCTCAAGCTTCTTGACATAATGAATGAGCAGCAGAGTTCTCTCGTCACTGCAATTACACAGGTCCAGCAGCGACAGGACGAGATGCAGCGACAGTCTGAGGAGCGTCACTTCGAGATGCAGCGACAGATGCTCGCTATGCAGCTAGAGTCCCAGCGCCTTCAGTTACAGTCACAGCAGCTGCAGCAGCAGAACATGGCCTTTATGGCCCATATGATGAAGTGGACTGACGCTCCTCCTCTTGAGTTTCCTGCAGCTCCTCAGATACAGATGATGAGCACCTCACAGCCCTCTCAGTCAGTTGGGCATATAGGAGGCCCACAGTTCTCAGTTGGACCCTCAGTTGGTCCCTCAGTGGCCCCTACGAGCTCCGCCGGTCAGACAGTCACTCCCACCCCAGCCGTACAGTCCAGTGGACTTCAGGGTGCCGGATTGACCACCCCGTTCCAGTCTCCGGAGACACAGATGACACAGTGGTTTGACACCTTTGGCCCCACTCAGCAGTTCACCCCTCTTACTACTGGTTTCACTCCACTTACTACTACGATGGGTGCTACTGCCAAAGACCTTTCAACGTCGTTCAACGACATTACCGGGCAGTCGTCCCCCACTGGTCCACAGATAGCAGCAGAGGTTGAGGCCGAGCTTGTTGCACCGACAGCTAATCAGCATCGCTCCTCAGTAGCTTCCTCAGAGGCTACACACAACAGTCGGGCTCCAGCCGTGTCTACCCCACCTACAGCTGTCGTTGCTACCGATGCTACAGTGGTCACTTCCACTCCAGTTCAGCCTTCGCAGTCTCCGCTCCTTCAGACTCCAGACGAGTCCGTGCATGAGGCACAACCGGACACCGCAGCTCCTGAGGCTCCCGCAGTGACACTGGCACCGGTTACTGATTCTACTGCTACCCCAGCTACTGCTCCAGAGTCTTTGACCGTAGCAGACCCGTCAGCTTCCGACCCCCAGACCGCTTCACTACCAGCTACAGACACTCAGGGGGAGGATTCAGATGATGAGACGTATCTGGCAGCTTTCAGGGTGCTCGACCGCTCCACGGCTGCTTCCACTCCGCCTCTAGACGCCTAGTTTTGGTGCTTCGACGCCAAAGGGGGAGAGGGAGAGTCGAGTAGATGGGCTAGCCTCAGGGGGAGCTAGTAGGACTCGTTCTTTTGATGTGTATAAACTCTATTGCATCATGCATCACGTTTACCGTCTTTATGCATTGTATGATATGTGTGATGGTTGAGACTTGATGGTTGTGTGACATGTGTGGACATTCATCTCTATATATCATGTCTCTTGGTTATGCTATATTGCTTCCGCGCTAATCTCTGTTCTTTTGGCTATAGCATATCCTTTTTGAAATCAAGTACTATGCTCAATTCATATCTATTGTGCTTGTCATGGCTTAAGTGGTTAGGCATGTTTTTGTCTTTCTTATCACTAACCCATGCCTATCTCATGTCAAGTCATGTCTTTCTCTTATCAAAATTCACTCATTTTTCTCTACTCGAGCTTGTATTGTCGTCAATCACCTAAAAGTGGGAGATTGAAGAATCATGGACCCTTGTGTTTAGGCGATTAACGACAATACTAGATCACTATGACTAACGTGTGTTTTGCAGAGGCAAAGTTGTTTATGTTAGGTCATAAGTGATGAAATTTGAATGGGCTTAATGGATATTCATGCCCCCAAGATGGAAATCATTTCGGTTGCAAAGGATGATAATACACGTCGAAGACTAGGCTAGTTCTTAGTGCCATAAGGTTGAGAAGGGCACTAAGTATAGCTAGGGCTTTTGTTTTTCCTTTAACCGTACTATAAAGGGGGGTATGAGATTAGTAGCTTGACCTAGGAGAGTTTAGGAAAGTGGGTATATACACACTTGTCACAACTAGTCCTAGAGACCTTGCTTTCAGCCCTTGGTAAACCCTAGACATGGTAGGAGCAAAAACCCTTGAGAAATCTCAGCGAAAACAGTTGATTTAAAGGGAGATAGAGGCTCCGGACCACTCTGCTAAGTGGGCGTCGAACCAAGGAGAGTGGTCCGACGGTCCCTGACTTAGGAAGAATCTCAGCTCGAGGAGCTCCGGACCACCTGTCTGGAAAGCGTCGGACCATAGGAGAGTGGTCCGGTGGCTTGGTTCAGAGACACAGAAGGCTCCGGACTAGTCCGACGGTTAGTCCGACGGCTAGTCCGACGCCTCATGACAGGAGGTTGAGTTTATGCAGAGAGCTCCCTGGCTCCGGACCAGAGCGTCGGACCAGGGCACCGGACCAAGGAGAGTGGTTCGGTGCTTCGTAAAAGAGAGAAAGTTTTTTCACTCAGAGAGCACCGAGGCTCCGGACTAGTGCGTCGGACCAAGCAGAGTAGTTCGACGGTGCCTGAGTTTGAAATCAGAGTGAGCTCCGGACCAGTGTGCATGGTCCGGTGGTATGAGCTCCGGACTAGTCCGGTGGCTTCGCAGAGAGAAGAAAAAGTAAAAAACGGCTAGTTTTGGAGGTGGGGACTATTTATAGTTGCCCCCTTGGTTCTTAGAGGGACTCTTGGCCATTGTTTCAGCTGGTGACACCTTGTGAAATCTTTTGGAGAGCCAAGAGGCTAGTGAGGGAGAGATTAGAGAGAGTTCATCTTGTTCTTCCCTCCTAGAGTGATTAGGAGTGACTTGTGTGCATCCATCCACCTTCCTAGCCTTGAGTGGGTCAAGTGAAGGTCTTGTGCTTGTTACTCTTGGTGTTTGACAGCACCTAGACGGTTTGGTGGTGTTCGGAGGAAGTGACCGCCGGGAGATTGTTGGCGGCTCTTCTCCAAGCTCTTGTGATCGGTTGTGGACGATTCACCGAGCCGGAGTGGCGAAGAATCAGCCCGTAGAGAGCACTCTACCCTTGTGCGGGTAGAGGGGGGGCGATACCTTGCGAGGTGCTCCAACGAGGACTAGGGGGGTGTGTCGACACCTCGATACCTCGGGAAAAAAAATCGCTGCATCACTGAGATTTTCCTTTTCCCTAGCTCTTTACATTTCCGCTTTACTTTCCGTCTTGTTTTTATATTTCCTACTAGAATTGCTTAGGTTGTTTTTTTTAATTCCAATGAACTGCTATCGCTTTCTAGGTAGGACACACGGATCGTAGGCACTAGAGGGTGATTGGCATTTGATAGGTTTTAATATTTGCTTTAGAAATTTAAAACAAGCCCAATTCACCCCCCCTCTTGGGCATCTTGATCCTTTCAGATCCTCAATCATGCATTAGCTAATTTCCCTTCGTTTCCTGTCCTTCCGAAAGGTATAAATACTTTCTTATTAAATTAGCAAGACTTGTATTATTATTTCCTATATTGATTGGGTCTTATAGGAAAATATTATCTCATAGACTCGGGATATCCAAACCGAACAGAATACCTTGCCACTTTCAAAGGAACTGCATACCATATACCATAATATCATCAACGTAGCGAGTGTCCACCTCAACGGAAGTATAAGATCATTTTTTTTAATCCATGCCTTCAAAATGTCATGGAACGGTCTTTTGGTGTCTTGAAGCAAAGGTGGCGTATATTGAAGGAAATGCCAAGTTTCTCTCCTCGTACTCAGAAGCATAATATTTTGGCATGTATGACGTTATATAATTTTATTCATGATAGTAATTTATATGATTTGAAGTTTCATAAATGTGATGTTGATGAGGAGTATCTAGCACAACCAAGTAATGCTGCAGCACCAACACAAGCAGTTGCCAATCCACACGGGCTTTGTTTAGTGCAAGATGGAGATAAGTATGTCGACGGAGGAAATTATTATATTAACCATATATCTTTTATAAATTTGTATGTACCTACTTATGTGGACTAGATATTAATGATGCATGAAAAACTAACAAAAATAATTTTCCTTGTACAAATTGCTATTTAGATGTGAATAGCTTAGTATTTTACACATTTACTTAGAATTTGAAATAAACAGGAATACTATAGATCTTTTTTACATAGTTCACAGCTCACAACAACTTTTTCAGCCAAACGACTTTTAGCTTTCTCATATCTAACATCCCACATCAGTTTTTGTATGGCCCACAACCTACATCAACTTTTACACATAATCATAGCTCAATCATACAGACCCTAAGACTAGTGGTCTTAATCCATTCTTGTCTAGATTAAAGAATGGTGAAACCATTACCCACGGCGGTTCTGCATTGGTGAAGCCCTAAAACGTATTTTGTTCGACAAAACATAATATAAAATAGATTTTAACCACTCTTATAATATATTATTAATTATTAAAGAACTAATACTATCTCAAATTTTCTATTCTCCCCTTTCCCCTAGGAGCAGGTATATGTTCGAGTAGCGAAAAAACCACAAAGAGAACGATGTTCTAACAAGTTGCTCGGAGATGCGACGTTATGCCGTCTTGTTGACATTTGACCATTTGAAATAAAATTTTATTTCCATGAATTTCCGTTTTTGTAATGTGCATATAAAAACTGAAATAAGGAAAAATTCCCCATGTTTCCACGAACACGAAGTCGCAAAAGTCACAGCGTGTGACCAGTACTGACGAGGAACACTTCAAAGTCAGGTGGCAACCACGACCACAAACGCCGTTCAAATTCCAATTCCGATTCTAACCTCCCCCAGCAGGCAGCAGCAGCGGAGCAGTGTGGAAGCCCGCCATGGCCGCCGACCTGCCGCTCTACCTGCTGCTGGCGATCCTCCTCGGCATCCCGCTCATCCTCTTCGCCACCACCACCAGACGCCCCCGCGCGGTGTCCCTGCGGCTCCCGCCAAGCCCGTGGGCGCTGCCGGTGATCGGGCACCTGCACCACCTCTTGGGCGCGCTCCCGCACCGCGCGCTACGGGACCTCGCTTGTCGCCACGGCCCACTCATGATGCTCCAACTCGGGGAGCTCTCCGTCGTGGTGGTCTCGTCCCCGGACGCCGCGCGCGAGGTGATGAGGACCCACGACGCGGCGTTCGCGTCGCGGCCGGTGGGGCCCATGCAGGAGCTGGCGTACCAGGGCGCCAGAGGCGTCATCTTCGCGCCCTACGGCGAAGGGTGGCGCCAGCTCCGCAAGATCTGCGCGCTGGAGCTCCTCAGCGCCCGCCGCGTCCAGTCGTTCCGCCCCGTCCGCGAGGGCGAGGTCAGCCGCCTCCTGCGCGCCGTCGCGGCGGCGTCTTCGTCGCCGGTGAACCTCAGCCAGGGCATCGCGGCGTACGTCGCCGACTCCACGGTGCGCGCCATCATCGGTAGCAAGTTCAAGCACCGTGATGAGTACCTCCGGATGCTGCAGGAGGGGATCAAGATCGTCCCCGGGATGACCTTGCCGGACCTCTTCCCGTCCTCGCGCCTCGCGCTGCTCGTCAGCCGCGTTCCCGGCCGGATCGAACGGCATCGCCGGGGTATGCTGCGGTTCATCGACACCATCATCACGGAGCACCGGGAGAACAGAGCATCCGCCGCCAACGACGACGACGACGAAGACTTGCTCGACGTGCTACTGAGACTGCAAAAGGAGTTTGACTCCCAGCACCCACTGACGACAGAGAACATCAAGACCGTCATGCTTGTAAGCTCGTTCTCCATAATTCCCATGAATTTATCTGTAACCACATCTTGTTCTTGCATAATTTTGTAACCAAATCTAGTAATAAAAAAAATGCTTATCGATTTCATTCGCATGCTGTGCAGGACATGTTTGGCGCGGGCAGCGAGACGTCAGCGACGACGCTACAGTGGGCGATGGCAGAGCTGATAAGGAACCCAAGAGTGATGCGCAAGGCGCAAGACGAGGTCCGGCGAGCACTGGGTGACGACGGCAAGGTGACAGAGGAGAAGCTGACGAGCCTGCACTACCTCCCGCTAGTCATCAAGGAGACGCTGCGGCTACACCCGGCGGCGCCGCTGCTGCTGCCGCGCGAGTGCGGGAGCGCATGCCAGGTGCTCGGGTTCGACGTGCCCGAAGGGGCCATGGTGATCGTGAACGCGTGGGCGATCGGCAGGGACCCGGCGCACTGGGACGAGCCCGACGAGTTCGTGCCCGAGAGATTCGAGCGCGGCGAGGAGGAGAGGGACTTCAAAGGGACGGACTTCGAGTTCATTCCGTTCGGCGCCGGCCGGCGGATGTGCCCTGGTATGGCGTTTGGGCTGGCGCACGTCGACCTGGCTCTCGCCGCGCTGCTCTTCCACTTCGACTGGGAGTTGCCGGGAGCGGGAGGGATGCTGCCGGCCGAGCTGGACATGAGCGAAGCGTTTGGGATCACGACTCGGCTCAAGACTGACCTTGTGCTTGTCGCGGTGCCTCGCGTCCCGGTGTCCATTGTTGAGTAAACGTAAATATAGGAGTTAAATGCACCGTAGGTCCATTAACTTTTGGTGATGTATTATATAGGTCTATCAACTTTCAAATTGTATTTTTTCATCCATTAATTTTTAGTAATATGTCATTTAAGTCCATCAACTTTCAAAATACATTTTAGGGTCTATTAACTTTTGCTGGTGTGTCATTCAAGTCCATCAATTTCAAACAACATTTTTAGTCCCTAAACTTTTTAACTGGTTCATTATAGGTCCATATCCCTTCGATTAACATGAAACGTCAAATAAACAGCCACCATGGAATAGGAATGTGTAAAATGCAATACACTTTTTATTATGTTCTTTCCTATACATCTTTCCAAATTATATTTTACTTTCTCTTCCACTCATCTACATTTGAATGCTATTTTTCTTTATTTAGTGAATTCTTTTTCTTTTTAATGTTTTTCAATTCCCATTATATTTTTTTAATATTTATTAACTATTTTCTACGTAAGTTATTTATTTTATTTATATGTATTCATATCATATTATTATTTATTTTCTATTTCCATTTTTATTTTTATTTATTTTGCTATGATTATTTTATTTTTTTATATTATAGAAAATGAAATATAAAGGGAACACAAAAACATGAAAAGATAAAAAAGAAACCAAAATTAATTTAATAAAATATTAAACATTCCTACAAAAATAAGCTTAGGAAAACCCCACTAAATAAAGAATTAAAATCAAATGCAGATGAGTGAAAAGAGAAAATAAAATTTAATATAGAACGATACATAGGAAAGAACATAATAAAAGATATATTATATTTTACACGTTTATACTCTGTGGTGGTTGCTTATTTGGCATGACATGACAGATCTATTTTCTAATCGAAGAGGTACGGAGTTAAGATGAATGAGTTAAAAAGTTTATAGACCAAAAAATATAGTTTAAAAGCTAATGGACCTTGATGACACGCTAGAAAAAGTTAATGGACCCAAAAATATAGTTTAAAAGTTGATGGATCTGGATGACACACCATCAAAAGTTAATGGACTCAAAAATGTCGTTTAAAAATTGATGGACCTAGATGACACTCCAACAAAAGTTAATGTACCTATGGTGCATTTAACTCTAAATATAGTTTGTTCTTTCCTTGGAGAAATTTACGTACTAAACCCTCCATTCCAAATTAATAATATTTTTTAATCAAAATTATAAAAAAATATATAAATGATATTGATAAGTATACTATAAAAAATATATTGTAATTAATAAAAAAATAATATTTAGTCAGTATTATAAATGTTATTATATTATTTCATTTTGCCAGACACGTTGTTGTTAGCCGTCAGCATGGTTATGTCTGGATGGCACAAATTTCTCATGTATTTCAGGTGTGATTGGTTGTTCTAGAGATAGGGCTGAGATGAAGAGCTAGTCAAGGTTTGTGGTATGCAGGCTGAAACCATACAACTATGTGTGTTTAGTTGTCTTTATTATTGGACCAGATGTCCATTATAAGACGAGATCATATTTAGTTATATGCATGTATGAGAGTTTTTGGACTCTGCTGGCTCATGAGCGACGGAGACATGTCGGATGAAGGAGGGAAAATGAATGAAATCAAGTCAATCACGTGGTGCCGGATGGACCTGTGAACGGTGTGAGCAGAGCAACCAATCACCCCCTTCGTGATTCCTGCAACTCTGGTCAGTCGTCACAAGTCAGAGTACCCCGATCTCTCTGCCGGCCGCCCGGCCGGCTGGCGGCTGGGAAGCCAACGAGGAGTTGATCTGAGGTGGCGGCATGGCGCTGCCGTCCCTGCGCGGTACGCCACTAGCCCACTGCCCAGTGCCCACCCAAAAACAAAAAACAAAAAACAAAAATTACTACTCTTGTATTGTATGATCGCTTCAAACAAAACTTTCTTTGCACACTGTTTGTTTACTGCCGCCCTGACCATTGGTGGTGCGCACCTCGGTCCTCGTAGTCGTAGCTTGTCGCTTTCGATTGGGATCACGAAACTCCCGTGATTGCGCATGCCGTCATAACCAACTACTCCTGTGGATGAGATCGGCCTGACTTTTGGTCTCATCTCACCTGCACGCCCCTTCGGACTACGAGTCGTACGTACGTGCACAAAAGACAAAGATCCTCACTTGACTAGACACGTACGCACTACGTACGAGTACAAGATTGTGCTCGATCGAGTCGAGTCGAGTCGACCATGCCATGCCTTCGCCATCGACGATGTTTCTTCCAAAGCTGAGCGAAAGAAACAGCCCAGCCTCAAAACCATATACATATGCCGCACGTTGCGCATTTCGTGAATTATTATTGCTGTCTCCGCCCAATGTGCACTTCAGCAGCTCACCAAGCCATCCACGCGCCATGGTCGCGGTAGCGTTCAGTAGTAGTAGCCGCAGCATCCCGCAGGCCGCGACTGTGCGGTTGGCGCCTTGGCGGTTCGCGACGGCGACGGGGGCGGGGCGGGGCGGCGGACGAGAGAGTCTCTCCATAAATCCCGCGCGCGGTGGAATAGTCTGCCAACCGTCCACTCCAGATTGCATCGGTCCATCCATCCAGCCCGAGAGCTCAGCCTCAGCCTCAGCCTCAGCATCAGCTCCGCTCCCCACACCACACCACACCCACCATCATGGGCGCCGCGCTGCTCCTCGCGCTCCTCGTCGCGGCCATGCCCCTCTCCGCGTCGGCGTCGGGGAGCGGCGACGCGCACCCAGGCTACTCCGACGAGGGCACCTGCACGGTGGTGGTCGCCGGCGCGGAGCTGCGGCGGCTGGAGGAGCGCGGGCCCGGGCGAATCATCGACATCACGCACGCGTACGTGCCGGACCTGCCGGCGTTCGCGAACGGGGCCGTCACGGGGCCCCTAGTGCGCCTCAAGGAGTCCATGGCCAACGGGTCCGAGTACAACCTCTCGGAGCTGCGGATGGAGTGCCACATGGGCACCCACGTCGACGCGCCGGGTCATATCAACCAGGCCCACTTCGCCGCTGGCCTCGACGTCGACACGCTCGACCTCGACGTCCTAAACGGTGAGCTCAGCTAGCTGCATCATCTCAAATCCCTTCGGCTTCTCTTTGGGCACTTGGAGGACGAGGACGAGGCGAGGAATTCGTGATTCCCCGATTTTTTGGCCACCAGAACCACTCACTGCTTGTCCGCTAGCGCAGCAGCCGCCGGCTGGACAATTCTGAAGCCATCCTCCAACTGGCGCTGAAAAGCGGGGTCCACTGGGCAGCCACACATCACATGCACATCTCGCAGCTGAAACCTCCAACTGGGGCCTCGTCAAATTTCTTATTTCTATCACGCCTCACCCATTTGGCCCTTTGCTATTTCTAGCAAAAATGATTTCTGAACTCAAAGACTCGCCATACTCATTGTCCGTCCTTTATCCCAATAATTAAGGCATGAACAAAAGCTAAATCGTTCCGCATCTGAAATGAAACAGCAGAGTGCAGCTGCTCGGTTTCCTGTTCGCAAGCTCCGCCTGCGAGCTCGTTACCATGTCTTCAGGCTTTTCAGCACATAACCGGGGTTGGTTTCTTGCAGATGATGATGTTTTCACATTCAGAACCAGAAGGGATGTGAGAAAGGCTATCAGTTCTGAATTTTGCATGTTGCACTTGATTATATATGCTTCATTCATGTCGCAAATGCTGTAACTGACCAAGATCGACTCCTCTTCTCTGGACAGGACCTGCATTGCTAGTTGATGTTCCGAGGGACACAAATATAACAGGTATGTACAACACTTCCATTTTTCTTTCAGTGAATTGGATACTTTACAAAATTATCTGTTGAACCGCCATTTGGATACGCAACGATTCATAGGAAAGATTCATATAATGTGGTTTGAGATGAGCATATATATTCATTTCTGTGGTGCTAAAACACATGGTGCCAGTTTGTCTATCAAGGCTTGTGTGCTAGTGTGGCTCCAGAGGATAGGCCTATGTTTGCTGCCTAGGATTTATTACTATTAATATATAGATATATTAAACCACAATAACTCTATGCAGCTGAAGCAATGAAATTCCTAAATATCCCAAGAGGAGTTCGCCGAGTTCTATTCAGGACACTGAACACTGACAGGTGTGGCTTATGAGTTTACAACATTCAAAGAGCACTAGACAACCATTTTATGGACTGTAATGAACGTGTAAGCAAATGTCTTTTAGGAAGTTGATGTGGAGGAAGGGAGGTGACATGAGCTATGTTGGATTTACAGAGGATGGCGCACAGTGGTTAGTTGACAAAACTGACATAAAGCTAGTTGGTAAGAAATTATGTCCCTGACTGCATACAAGTGGCAAACCTGTTTTTTTTTTTTCCTTTCTTTTATCCCTGACAAAGCTTTGTTTTCCTTACGTGTTGGTTGCCATCTATTCATAACATTTCGTTTTCATGGACCTGACACACACTTGCCAGGAATCCATAATTGGGGACAAACTCACTTTCGATTTGTTCTGTGATATTTGTTGGTGGTCAGTTGAAACTTACAAAATACTGCTACTATGAATTATGCAGGAATCGACGGTCTATCAGTTGCAGCATTTGATCACTTGATCTCTGCCCATGTGGTCTTTTTCAAAACCCCGGTAAGATACATATAGTTTGCTGGACAAAACATTTCAAGCACACCTGGATAACTTTGGCTGCATTTAGCATACCTGTAATCTCATTCTGTTGTTCCCTTATTTTACCACAGAAGATTCTCATGGCAATTGTCAAGCGGCATTACTGACTAGTGACTGCATAACTAAAAAAACATGTTTGATTATCTCATAGCATCTAAACCATTGATTAATTTTCCCTTTATTATACCAGGATATAATCCCCGTTGAAGGCCTGAAACTAGACGACATTGAGGTGGGAATATACATGCTGCATTGTTTACCTCTCAGGCTGGTTGGAGCCGAGGGTGCACCAACCAGATGCATCCTCATCAAGTGATCATTCCCTGCTCTTGCTGGAGGTGACACTGTATCATCCAGCTGAGCTGATGCTTCATCGTGGCCAACGTATTGGTTCACAGTCCTCGTCTATATGAAACAAAATGTTGGATGCCCATGTAGATATGCTTGTATGGACAATAAAGAAACGGCAATACTTCCATCAAGAAAATACTTTTGGGTAAGCCGGTAATGTAAGACAGACCTGCAGTTGACTGTTAACTAGAGGCCTGAGAGGCTGAGGCCTCGTGCTTCACAGATGACAAAATGCAGAAATAAACATAAGTTCTGAAAAGAAGCAAGACTTCAGCGCCCAATTAATCTTCTGAATTATATCATACCTTATTTTGGCAATTGGTTGTTGCTTGTTGCCTCACATCTGCCATGTGTTGGATTGAATTGGGCTTGGCTCTTTTATAATTAATTAAATCAAATAGATCGAGGAATTGGTTTGACAGCAGTGTGCCGATAATAGCTGATGTCATATCCAGTGTGCTAAAATTTTCTCCTCGATAATACCTTATTTTGGCAATTGGGTGGTTTGATAATAGCTGCTGTCATATCCAGTGTGCTACAATTTTCTCCTCGATAATACCTTATTATGGCAATTGGTTGGTTTGATAATAACCGTTGTCATATCCATTGTGCTACAATTTTCTCCTCGATAATACCTTATACCTTATTATGGCAATTGGTTGGTTTGATAATAGCCGTTGTCATATCTGTGGGCTACAATTTTCTCCTCCAAATGGCGAAAACCAGTAGCTAACCTGCCGTTTACTAAGAGCAAGTATTATAAGAGGCTGCAAGCTGGTTAAACGATGAGGTGGAGGAGAGAGGAGGGGAAAGAGAGGAGAAGTAGACTATAAGTTTACAGTCAGTTTGGACACAAAAACCAAAAAAATGTAAGAGAAACATGCGAGTCATTTATTAACTGTGAAGAATTAGTAACTACTACTGTATATGAGTGAGATATAAGAAGCCTGCAAGACCCCTTACAACCAGCAGCTGGTTGTATTTATTAAACTTGCTTTAACGAGGACGAACACAACTACACAAGGCTGGTACTCAAGCCACAA
The DNA here is from genome assembly GCA_022036555.1 of Microstegium vimineum. NCBI lineage: Eukaryota > Viridiplantae > Streptophyta > Magnoliopsida > Poales > Poaceae > Microstegium > Microstegium vimineum. Next base: position 41,823,903 of record CM039121.1, on the reverse strand, counting down.
TTACTGACTTGTGCTGCAGATGCTGAAAGAATCGTTTTTTTTAACCCCACTGACCTGACCTGTGCTACAATTTCTCCACGATAATAGTAGTTTTTAGACTTCAGCTCCTCCGATTGGGTAATATAAGTGTTCCTCGCTCGCGCCGCGTTTGGACCACCATAGATTAAAATCCTAGCGATGCCACTAAACATAAGGCTGGAACTCAAGCCACAATTACTGACTTGTGCTGCAGATGCTAAAAGAATCGTTTTTTTAACCCCACTGACCTGACCTGTGCTACAAATTTTCTCCTCGATAATAGTAGTTTTTCGGACTTAGGCTCCTACGATTGAGTAATATAAGAGCATCTCTAACAACTCCTTAAAATTGACTTGTCAAATCTTATGGTTTAGCAAGTTGCTAAAATATTTGGCAAGTGAAAAAAAGACTTCTCTCCAACAACTCACTTGCCAAATCAAAAAAGCCCGTTAACGAAAGGAGAGCCCCGCTAACGAAACGAAGAGCCCTGCTAACGAACGAAGAGCCCCGCTTATCCTTCGTAACGACGACGACCTTCACGAGCGGCCAGGGGCGGCAAAGGGCGAGCGGCAGCACAGGGGCGGCAGGCGAGCAGCCGGGGGCGAGCGACCGGCAAGCGGCCGCGCCGGAAGTGTCGCGCGCGTTCGCGAGCGGCCAGGGGCGGCGGGGGCGAGCGGCCGGCGAGCAGCCGCGACGGGAGCGTCGCGCGCGTTCGCGAGCGACCAGGGACGGCGCAGGGGCGGCAAGGGCGAGCGACCGGCGAGCAGCCACGCCGGGAGGGTCGCGCGACGGGGGGGAAGAGATTTATCGGGGAACGGCGCGGGAGATGCCACGCGGGCACGGGAGGGAGCCGGCGAAAAAAAATCGTCGAGTGGATTTAAGGAGTTGTTTACCAAGTGTGGAGATTTACCAAGTCCAGGGCGATGTTTACCAAGTTGGTAAATATACCAAGTAGATTTAAGGAGTTGTTGAAGAGGTGTTTTCGTGTTTTTTCTAAAAAAAAATAAGAATACCAAGTGGATTTGAAGAATTGTTGGAGATGTTCTAAGTGTTCCTTACTTGTGCCGCGTTTGGATCACCATAGATTAAAATTCTAGTTATTGTCAATAAACACAAGGCTAGAACTCAAGCCACCGTTACTGACTTGTGCTCTGAAAGAATCGTTTTCTTTCTTTCTTTTTTAACCTCACTGACCTGACCTGTGCCACAATTTTCTAGGAAAAATAGTATGTTAAGGAAACCCACCAAGAACGAGGGCTATCAAAACTCAAAAGCCGTGGCGTGCAAACAGCTCAGTCAGTCAGTCGCCATACCATTATTGCTCAGCCGGCGCTCATCCTGTTGCCTTCTGGAAAGCGAGCTCGTGGCCATGTCTGCTTCCTCTCTGATGATGGCGATGCTCCTGCTCCTGCTCGCGTCAACACTGGCGCCGCGCCTTCCTGTCGCGCGCGGAGGCGCCATGAGCGCCGCCCACCCGGCGTACGCCGACGCCACCGCCTACGGCGCCGCGGCGGCCTCTGCCGTCGATGCGGCGGGGCAGGGGCTTGAGGAGTACGGCGGCGGGCGCATCGTGGACATCACGCACGCGTACCGGCCGGAGCTGCCGTTCCCCGGGCGAGACGGGCTCGGCGCGGTCACTCGGTTCACGGACTCCATGGCCAACGGGTCCGACTACAACGTGTCGGAGCTGCGCATGGTGGTGCACTCCGGCACCCATGTCGACGCGCCGGGCCACGTGGTCCAGGAACACTTCGAGGCCGGCCTCGGCGTCGACAAGCTCGACCTCGACGTTCTCAATGGTAGGCTGCGTGCGTTCCTCCGTTTCAAGATGGATTCTGGATTTCTGGTATCGCGAATGTTTCCCGGTTGAATCAGGAAACATCACTCGTCACTTCGTCAGTCTGAACCGGGGGTGCGTTTTTTTTTGCCACGGTTTGTTGGCTGGTCGTTTCTACGGCTGATTGTTTTGTTGCTAGTGAAAAACACGGTGCATTTATTTGCCACGGTTTGTTGGCCGGTCGTTTCTACCGCTGATAAACCAGCTAGTGTCGTTTTGTTGCTAGTGAAAAACACCGTATCAAGATTAATAAGTTCAAACGAACAAAATTGACTGAATATATTGTAAAGTATCTCAAGTTGATCTAACTTATACGATAATATAATAATATTTATAATGTCAACTAAATATCATTAAATTTATTATTAATTATATTTTTATAGTATGTCTATTTGATGTCATGAATCTTTATAATTTTTTTAAAAATTATTGGTTAAACTTAAAATGTTTTGACTCAGAGGGAGTACATTTGTATTATAACAGTATCACTGTTTACACTGTGTTTAGAGTGTAGGGATTTTACATGGATTTTGTAGGACTTCTATATGAGGATTAACCTAGACAAACCATACCAAATTTCTGCATTATACTTCACAGTTAAACATTCTGCATAAATATTGATTTGACAGGTTTTGATTTCTGTACAGGGCCTGCATTACTCATTGATGTTCCGAGGGACACAAATATAACAGGTATCACGCGTAATGTTTTCAATGAACTAGCTCCTCTCTATCAACTTATTTGATGAATTTCCACGTAACTGCTATTTATCATTCTAATAAAGCATTCATACGAAATTCCTTGGAAACGTGTATTATTGTACAGAGATATCAATTTCACTATCAAATGCATCATGTGCAAGCTTGTGTTGATAGACCAACATTAGTTACACAAGTGTTAATTTCCCGTTTATAGGATGTAAATGGGGCATGTATAGTACTACCTAGTAGTGTCTTGAACTCTTGATATCCACTTACTCTATGTAGCTCAAGCAATGGAGTCTCTAAACATCACGAAAGGAATTCGTCGAGTTCTTTTCAGAACACTAAACACTGACAAGTATGGCTCTTCTTCGTCAGGATATAAATATTGCAAAATAAATCCAAATATCACTAGGCAACTATTGTGTAGACTGCTGAACATGCAAACAAATGTTTTCCAGGAAGCTAATGTGGACCAAGGAAATTGACACGAGTTTTACTGGGTTCACAGAGGATGGTGCACAATGGTTAGTTGACAACACTGACATCAAGCTAGTTGGTAAGAACGTAACTTTATGCTTATCTTGATTTGGTGTTGCCGACTCTCTAGGAGTCTGTAATTGTGAATAATTGTTTCTTTTTTTCACCTTTTGCTACTTGGTGAATTAATAAATATACTTAACTTACTGCTATGGAAACTATGCAGGGATTGACTATCTATCATTTGCGGCATTTGATCACTTGATATCAGCCCATGTGGTCTTTTTAAATAGACGAGTAAGATAATCCAGTTTCCCAGCATGTGTGTCGCATCATTGCACTATTCATATGTAATCAAAAGGCATGCATTACATATTGCAAGCTGACAAATTTAGCTAAGTATTGGCTCTATACTTCCATGCCAACTAATCTTTTCGGGGCTGTTCATGCTTCACATTTTGCTTCTCCAAAGAACATTCCACTTCATGTGTAGATGATAAACAGAATGGATTGGACATGTTATCTAACAACATACATTTGAATCGTGGAATATTTCATCTGTATCATCAACCTGTGTTAATTACATGTAGCGTCAGATGCCATGTATGATGTATCATTGACTAGCTTGAATCATTGGTTTATTTGTTTACTTTGTTCTCTCAGGACATAATCCCAATAGAAGGTCTGAAATTAGACCATGTAAAGGCTGGAATATATATGCTGCATTGCTTACCTCTCAGACTGATTGGATGTGATGGCTCACCAATTAGGTGCATCCTTATAGAGTGATCACTAGCTGATACTGCTGAACATTATCTAAAGCTGGTACTGCCGAAGGCTGGTTAATGTCCTCGTGCACTTTCCACCTCTATGATTGAAAATAATGCATGTGATGTTGATATGTTGGCATGCTCAATAACAGCATAGTTCCATTGATACAATGTAAAAGCATTTCGGACAAGTCTCAAGTCTGTGTTGTAATAAATATCAAAGTATTTCAGACAAGTCTGTGTTGTAAGAAAGAGCTGCAGTAAAGAGAGGTAAAGAGAGTCTTCCAGGCTGTATCCTTGATTTGAACTGTTATTCCATTATGATAACCTGTAACACATGTCCTATATGCTAGCAACATCTCTAGTCACAGTAAGCACACATATCTTGCTTATCGATGCAGATGCATCTGCTCTTTAGACAAGGTGATAGTGATAATCTGATGGGAAATTTACATGCTACAAGATAATATTTCTGTTGGAGTGCCTGGTGGTTTGAAATTTTACATGATACTGTGTTGCATATATGGTCTAAGAAATCAGGTTTTGCAAATTTGTGGGCAAACCATTTTGGTACTATTCACCTTCTTCCCAGCTCAATCCCAATACACCCCTCCTGGATCAACTATTCATCTCCTATTTCTTGTCACCAGTTTGTAAACTACCACCACACACACACACACACACACACACACACACACACACCAAAAGATTGAAATTGGCCTAAAACTTTTTTAAGAAAAAAAATATAATAGAAGAAGACCACAAAATCATGTTTTTTCCCACAACTCACAGCTATCTGTTCCGCCAGAAAGAATTAAAATATGTTTCTCATCAATAATATTGTACATTACTTACATGCCTGAAGCCATTGAGCACAAAAGATTGAACGAGAAACTACATGCAATCAACCAAGCAGATCCATGAAATATAAGAAATATCTAGAGGAAAATATTGCAATATTGGCAAAGCCAACTATTGTTAAAGAATCAACTAATCCATAAATTAACCAGGACTACAGTTTTTGTCATATATGCTGAACAATGGCTAATTCTTTCATGGACATGCTCTCCATTGCACCATGCAGAGCTACGATTATATTCAATGCTTCGTCCAGCTGGAGAATCTAAGAACAAAGATCCAAAAGCCCATTTTCAAGGTAGTACCAGCAGGCTTTCAGACTTAGTGGTATCTTTCTGATGAATCAGTCATTTAGGTTAGCAATCAAAACTCAGGCTTCAGTACTTTATCACATTATGCCGCAGCCACAGTTCATACATAACCATGTGGAATGCATCGTAGGAGACAGGAGGTGAATTCCACACAAAGTGTTTCTGCACCTGTATTGCAACTTAACTTGTTAGTACAGAACTAAAGTGCAATTTAGTTAAGAATCTAGTTATCTCAACTCACATTTCAAAGCATTATAGAAAAAACAATTGCCAAAGCAAATGATTCACTTTCTTACACAAATATACATCAGAGTAGCTAATTTACTACTGACATATTATTGCTATTTTGCCATATTATAGATTATTTTCCTATTACAGTGAATGCAAAGAACATAGTAAGTGTACAGGTGTTCAGAATAAACAAACCTGAACTAGAGATTTATGTAATGAAACAAACTCCTCCTGTGATATAGATTTCAAGATATTCTTCAATTGATATACATCTCTCTCCCTAAGTATAACCGCAAACTTTCTCCAGTCAAGGGCATCATTGAAAGGCAGGTCATAGTAGTCTGACAGAATAACTAAAAGGGTAGAAGAATATGTATCAGAACAATGTATGTAATAAGGAAAGAACTAAAATACTCCATTCCCATAAAAAGAGAATAGAAAGAACAACGAGATGTATTGACAAAGTTCATAAGTAGAAATACTAACCAGGAACACAACCATAGTGTATTGAGTCGGATATACGTGCACTGTTAACTTGAGAACCACCAGGACAGATACAGAACTTGGTACGGTAAAACTGCTTCTGATAAACTAGCTCTCCAATAGCTCTACTGATCCGATTGTTGCTGATAGCAAGCTCTGTGTCATTCTCCCAAACTCGTGCTAGGATAACTCTTATTTTGGAATTGCGATGGCCAGCCCAAAAGCCCAGAATTGTCCTGATTGAATTGCAAAATAATAATAAAATACAATTTGTAATAGGCTAAGAGCAAATAGAGCTGATGATGTAGTCCCTCCACTTCTTTTTCTGAGGTGTAATTTGGTTGGGACACGAGAAACGTGTAAAGCTAAGAGAATGGTAGAAGAAAATGACTATGGTGCCCATGGTATTGTTGCCTTGGGAATATAACAATGACTAGTTGTGTGAATATTTAATCATAAATGTGATGTGCGAAAGTAAAGATTAATGAGAGAAAAAGGAGAGTAGCCATCATTAAACAACATGCAAGCATTATATTTTAGTAAGGTGGCAAAAAAAGTCCACAGCAGCAATCAACTTCCAATTTTCCTATACCTAAGTGATTCTTAGCACTAGATTGGAGCAATGGGCAGTGTGAAACCATGTACACTTCAAGGCATGAATGAGGAGACAACTGGGTAAGTAAGCATGCTCCACATAGAGTTTTCATTTTGACATTTGAATTATTTTTCCAATTTTTTGTGCCATTATAACCTTAGGCACTAGTAGAGTACATGAAGGGCCGAGAACACCAACAGAATCTTGAAAGTTCATTAGGAAAAACATACAAGAAATTTTCCACAGTATTTGTACTGAACAAACACTAACCTGTTCTCAATATCATTTCCTCCTTCAGGTAGGGCAAATGGCTGTAGTACTTGAGGAAGGGCAATATCCTTATGCGGTATAAAGTCAACATTATAGCTTGGTGAACATACAACTCTAATAGAGTTTTTCACCATGAATGGAAGTCCTTCAAATGCTCTCACACCTACATCATGGCAGGTGACAAAGAAGTGGTCTGCTCCTAGTGTCCTGTTCCAGTAAGGATACTTGGTTATCAAACCTTCTACATAGTCCTTAACTATCACTGTCATATTATCATATGAAGTACCCTGCAATGCCAAAACAACACAAATACATAACTACCGTTACAGGGAAACAAGAGCAGAAATAAAAGATGCATATAATAAGCATATCGATCATACAGGGCTTCCTTAAATTTGAAAATGAAAACTCAACAGCTATCCCAGAGGGAAAAACAAATGACTTGCAATTATAGTGAGACAACAAGTTAAGAAACCAAGGATTTTACATCAAAGTGATAACCTACCGAATCAATCAGCAGCCATAGACACACATTAATTAACATACTACAATAACCCATTACAAGTGCAAGCTCAGCTAAAATTAAAATTCCACAGATTCTACTCCCACTGTCAAACCATTAATTATGATTTGTCCAAACCTTAGTGGAAGCATCACAATGCAACCAATCAAAAAAGGTGATTGTAACTACACTACACATTATGCTAACCAAAAGATTCAGAATAACCTCTAAACCTAGAGGCAATATTTGGCATTAGCAAATGTTCACATGAGCAACCAGTGGCAAAGTGGTTCGGGGCACGCTAAGGACAGTCCAACATTAATCCAATGCGCCAACAACTAATACCATCAGTACTGCGTTACTGCGAGATGAAACGAAGGATAGTCCAAGAGAGATAAGGAAGTCACCTTGCCGCGCATCTTGTGTGGCGATATGGGGACGAAGAAGAGGTGCGCCTGGTCGGGGTCGTCGGTGCGGAAGCGGCTCTCTCGGATGTTCTGGAAGAAGTAGCCCTCGCTGGCGTACTTCCCCGTGAGCTTGCGAGGCGTCTGATAGAATGTCTTGGGGTCGCCGTCCGGGTAGATGTACACCTTGAAGCTCCGCTCCATCTCCGCGTACCCCGCCGCGAACGCCTCCGGGGAGTGGAACACCGACGAGGAGGACTGGAGCCGGGGGAGGGGACGGGACTCGTCGGTGGCGACCGCGACCGCGGAGTCCGCGGCGGGGTGGAGGGAGCGAAGTGAGAGGAAGGAGATGGAGAACAGCACGAGCGCGGCGATGAGGAGGAGCGCGCGGGGGAGCGGTGAGGACGCGGCGGCGCCCGGGAGGCGGCCGGCCATCGCCGGAAGCGGGAAGGAGTGAAGTGCCTGTGATGCGGGGATGGATCGAAGGGAGAGTAGAACCTGAGGGGTTTTCTGCGAAAATAGGCGGGTCATTGATCTTGGGCAAAGTAGAAAGTACTACCTGGATACACACGAAAAAAATACATTTGCACATGCAAACAGTCTAGTAGATACTCTTCAAAAAAAGTTTCAAAAATATATATAAGGTGCCACGTAATTATAAAACTCACTTAATAGGTAACAAGTATAATAATTTGTCTTTTAAATTATCTCATAGAATTATAGAGTTCTTAATTTATGGAATATTATATTTATGAGTTGCACGACTAGTCCTAAATTTTAGCTCATGGACCTCTTTCTCTCTCCCTTTCCTCTTTTCTCTATATCATCAAAAAAATTACTTGACACTGCATGAGAGTATAAGACCGCTGATATATAGCAATGCACATGCCCTAATATGGGTCGTATTAGACTTTTTATGATATTGAAGAGAGAGGTGGTTGTTTTGCAAAAAAAAAAAAGGAATATGAGACAGTTTAGGACAAGTACATTGGTGTTGTCTTATAGGCATATAATGCCACGTAATTTGAAGACGTATACAATGGTTACTTTAAGTTGTCTTGTATTAACTCATGATTTAATTTATGCATAGAATAAAAGTGAACTTGTTAGTTGCACGACAACAACAACTCATATAATAATGTATAATAGTTGTCTCAATATCTTAAATCTTAGCTTATGAGGTAGTTATTTCGTGAAATAACGACATCTTTCTATTTTCTTCACATAAGCAAAAATCCTACATATAATATTGCATGAGATATGGTACGAGGCCGCTCACGTATAACAATGTATTTGCCCTTATATGTTATTGTACAACTAGTTGTTTTTATGCAACTTACAAACGTTCCTTTGTTGTTTACACAAACTAAGGACCCGAAAATTACTATAAGACATTTTATTGCGTGTGTTACCTCTTAAGTTGTCTCATAATTATGTGACACTCCATGAGATTATGTATGAGACAATATTATTAATATACTTGCCCTAATAATCCCTAATAATCTGTAGTTCGGTTATGGCAGCGTCAAGACAGTTTCAATATAGAAAACCATGCGTAGTTTTTATGCCAGGCATGTTATTTAAAATAATTTTATATCAAATTATATGTTTTTTCTTTCTAACTATTATATCACTTGATGTCTTGGTTCTTATGTAGACATGTTTTTTTATCTAAAAAATATTTTCTCCTCTCTTTCTTTTTAATTCCAATGCTACATCACTATTTTCTCAGTTGACACTATAATTAATGAACATAGAAACTATCTTAATTTCTAGGTTAGGAGTACTCTTACCTGGCTTACACTATTGAACACGAGTAATACAAATATACTTTGCCAGCACCTAGGGCTTTCCATTCTTCATTTGTTGTTTGGAATGCAAGAATTTTAGCAAAAAATCATCAGAAAAATTCTATCGGTATTTTTGTCGGTAAATATAAATTATGGTTTTCCCAGTGGCAAAATCACAATAAAAAAACAATATATATTACACAAGGATTTGATGATGGCACATACATGACATTCTGAATTTCCATTAGTTCGCTAGCATGGAATGCTTATGCATCTTGAGCTAGCAAAACCAAAAGATCATCCTCCTCAGAGAGAGAGAGGAGAGAAGAATGCTTGTATGCATCAATTGCTAGATTCGCATCCATCAACCAGGTTTCCCACGAAAAGATTGGTGCCCATCCAGGCTGCCTCCTTGAATTTTTAAACAGACACTTGAAACCCACCCATGAAAAACCATCAAATATATTACTAAAAATATGTAGGGTCAATGTTATCCTCACTATAGCTTCATAGAAGAAAAAACTATTGAAAACAAAAGGTTGATGCAACCATGAAAACCACTCCATGATCTATGAATAGAAGTGCAAGAAGTCATATAAAAAAAGGGAACCATATTTTGAGAGCTCCTGATTCATGGCCATGAGAAAAAATCATCCTCAAACTTGATATCATTGAAACATAATGAACATACATACAATGAAAGTTACGACACAGGTCCATTAAACTAATCACACATAAGGTTTTGGGCACACGACCCCTTTTGGTTGGGCTTTTCAACCTGCTTTTGTTTTTGCAAAAGCCAAAAGCCAACCAAAGGGGTGAAAAGCCACAACTGTTTTTGACTAAAAGCAGCTTTTGCTCTAGTACAAAACTGAAAGTAGCCCTCTCCCGGCTTTCATGTGCTTTTGGGAAAAAAATTTACCCATCTGCCACTGGTTATAAAACATACCGGTTGGATTTCTGTTTCTATCGAGAGTTTTTTTTTCTTACGGAGCGTCTTCTCTCCCCCCGACTCCTCTCGCATCGCCGGCCTCTCCAGAGCTCCGTCCTCCCCACCGGCGCTGGTCTCCCTCCGGCGGCACCTCTCCTGCGCGACGGTGGCGTCAAGCTCCCTCCCTTGCGCCCGCGCGGCGGCCGGCGAGCCCCGGCCCGCGTCCCGCGCGCCCCATGTCCCGTCCTCCGCATCCGGCGAGAGCCGCCACGCGCAGCGGCCGGCGAGCTCCGCGCCGCGCGTGCCCGCGGTGGACGGCGAGCCTTGGCCCGAGCGCCCCGCCCCCCCCCCCCCCCGCCCCGCCCGCGGCGTCCCCTGCGGCGTCCGGCGATCCCCGTGCCGCGCACGCCCCCTGCCCCACCCCGCGGCAGCCGGCGAGCCCCGCCTCGAGCGCGCGGCGACCGGCGTGCCCCGGCGGCCGGTGAGCCCGCCCCGAGCGCGGCCCCCGCCCCGCCCCGCGGCGTCCGGCGAACCCCGCGCCACGCGTGCCCCCTACCCCACCCCGCGGGCTCCCCTGCGCAGCTCTCCCCGGCGGCTCGTGCAGGCCGGCGAGGGTACGCGCGAGGAGCTCCGGCCGGCGAACCCCCTACTGCCACAGTGTCGCGCCCAGTCCGGGATCCGCCCTGCCTAACGTTTGGTGAGAGGAGGAAGAACTAGTGTATGTGGCTGACACGTGGGGCCCGCTCGTTAGTTATAACAACATTTTAGAAGCCACAACCAATGAACCAAAGGGGCTTCTCACCACCCTACAGCTACTTTTCCAAAGCTGCTTTTTGGAAAGCCAAAGCCCACAACTACTTTTCCAAAAGCCACAACTCAACCAAAAGGACCAGACATACTTGTCCATATTTAGACTCAGGTCATCCATACTTATTTTTCCACACCAATTGGAGTATTGGACAAACTAATAGGAAAGAGATACTTGGAGTTATAATACAGTATGATCATTATTGGAGACATGTGGTTATACCTATTTCTACAATTTGTGTCCATATCACAACCATTTGATGTGGGTATGGATTTAGGGAGTAGCTATGAATACCCACCAAGAGATATACGTTCCCTGCATTCCATATATAGATATTGTTTCTTCTCAATTGACCTCAATATCTCTATTAGGACACATGAGAATGGAAAAAGTTCAAAGTCTAAAAAAGCCTAGTATATATATCCTCAGAACAATGGAGCTTAATCTATATATTCTGGGAGATTGTTTTTTGTAAATTCTGTATTTTCAAAACAAAATTGATTATTATATCTACATTTTACATAGTTGACGAAGATTACTGATACAATGTTTTCAATCGTTTGACCAGAAGCATTGTGGGGTTGTATGATTGATGATTTTTGCGGTTGATAAGCCGATTAATGTTACCATGGCTGATAAGCTCAAACAAACACGATAACTATATATATTTTAATCTTTATTAAAGGAACAAGGTAAAATATGAGAAATGACATAGAGAAAATTCAATATATTCGTAAGTGACCTAAGCTTTTCTTAGTACAGTACAGTACAGTACAGTACTGTATCTGTATTAGATTAGATCTGAAAAGAAATATCTTGTAAAAAGCGGATAAAAGAGATATTTTGGGCCAAGCTGCCTTGCCAAATCCAAATCTCAAACGACAAGGCTCCAAACGGGCCCGTCGGATCAAAATCGATTTCCCTTTTTCCAGTTTTCCTTCGTCCAGCTTCGCACAGTTCCGCTTCGCCAGCGCTTGGTTTTGTTTTGGTGAAAATTACAGCCACTGCCACCGCCTTCCTTATCCAGGGCGTTGGACGGACGGGCCCGAGCGAGCGACTCGAGCGTGCCGCCGCCGCCATGGTGGCGCTCGCCTCACTCTCGTCTCTCTGCCCCTGCGGCATCGCCCGCCGCCGCGCTGCCTCCGCCTCCCCCTCCTCATCCGCCGCTGTTTCCATCTCGTGCTGCGCCGTCGCGACCCCGTCCTCCTCGGGGAAAGGTACGCACGGCTGCTGCCAGTACCTGCTCATCGATTTCAAAAGGCTAATTAGGATCCAGTTAAATGCTGCGTCGACGCGTAACCGCTTTTTTTAATGTCACCATTCTACTTTGCAAAGCATCTCGGTTCCATTTCTTCACGAGGATATTTCCATTTCTTCGACAGGATATTTTGGGTTGTCATAATGTGATATAGGGATTCACGCGTTGCCTATGTAATGCAAATGCATAATTTATTGTGCTCATATATATTCACAGGACAAGGGAACTTTCTCCTTATGTGTGCAGGGCCCCAGGAATCTAGAACACCCGAAGAAGGCTGAGGAAAACTGAGGGTGCCACCAAGAGCTTGGAAGATTCGGTCAAGCGAAAGATGGAGCAGTTCTATGAAGGGGTCGATGGTCCACCTCTGCGAGTGCTCCCTATTGGCGGTCTTGGGGAAATCGGCATGAATTGCATGCTCGTAGGGAATTATGACCGATATATCTTGATTGATGCTGGGGTTATGTTCCCAGAGTACGTAATCGAGACAATATCTTTCTCCTGCTTACACTACAGTTCAGCTCCCATTATTTTTAATGCATTTCTTATATAGTTATGCGTGTGTAAAAGCTTAAGTTTTTTTCCTTCCTGAAGTCCATGTGTAAAAAAATTGTATACAAATTCAATAAATAATCATCTCTACTGTATCATGCTGCTGGATAATAAACTAGTAATTAGCATTTTTCTGCAGTTCTGTGCTTAGGCTCAAGTAATGTTCCTGTATAATAGAAAGTCGTATGAATGAGCAGAGCGCTTCAGTAAATAAGTCTCTTGTAGCCTATGTCTATCACACATTCACACTGCCCTGCCACATAACAACTCAGCATTTTCTGCACATTGTAGATGTATTCTGTATACATTTTCCTTAGCACGTATGCTGATTTTTCACTGAATTAGAGTCTGTTTGAAATCATGCCAGTTATGATGAGTTTGGTGTGCAAAAGATTATCCCAGACACCACGTTCATCAAGAAATGGAGCCACAAAATTGAAGCAGTTATCATCACGCACGGCCATGAAGATCACATCGGTGCGTTGCCTTGGGTAAATAATTCTCCTGCTTCTTGAGTAAACCATTCCAGTTCATCATGTTTGCTTGGCTATGATCTGCTACACACTTTACTACTTTAGTGACATGCAAACCAACAACATTTGTTGAGTCAAAGCTCCTTCTACAGTCTAAACAGCAGAAAGGAGAATTTGTTGTACTTGTTTGAAAGTTTGATGTTTTGTGTACAGGCAGTTAATTTGTTACCTGCTTGCCCCTTTGTTGAATTTTAGTGTAATTTTGCAGAAACATTGGATGGATATTCTTTCTTCGTTTTTTTTGGTTTGAAATGTTTGCAGTACATAATTCATGATATGTAGTGGTCCAGATCATTTTTATGCTGATACTAATCTAGAACATGGACTACTGTAAAATTCTCTCTTTATTCCTAAATTGGTCTCTACGTAAAAAATGTTGACTGGTGTCCCCACAAAAATTGTAGTTTAGACATACTAGTAAATTAGTAATACTATATATTTGTTATAAAAAAATACTCATGATATTATATGTTACAGAAGTTCTACTAATATACAAGTAGATAAAAAGGCCAAATGTGACTATTAGTTATTGTGCTAACTGCTAATATCCTAAATGGAATATATTTTTGAACAAAGGTAGTAGGAAACATCCAAATTCTTGCTTTAGTGCAATACCAGATAGTCTAGATTTCCCTTTGTTTGTCATCAACATTATAAACTTACCAGCTGAGTAATTTGTGATATCACATGATGTGGCAGTGAATAATCCATTATTCCCAGCAGCGGACTTCATTTTCCCCCTAATATCATGGGTTAAGAAACTCAGAATCAGATGAATGTCAGTTGAAGTCCAACAAAATGCACCATCAATGCAATGCCAACTTTACATTGTTTGTAAATATGATTTTTTTTTCTTTCTCGAATCTGTAGGAGAGCTCCGCATCATTGTATTAAGAGTAAAATGGTTTGAGTACGACAAATACATGCACAAAGAAAAAGGAACACCCTAGTTTCTCTTTGGACATAGGTGCCATGAACAGAAATGAGAATGGCCTCAACTGAAAGACCCAACCTATAGCCATTGAACTTTCAACCATTTTGCTCCCGCTGGGCACCAAACCTTGGCATTGCCAGAGATATCCCACACAAAATGCAAACAGAAGTAATGTACCACAATGATTTGATAAGAAAGATCTTCTAATTTTTTGGGAAATAATCATTATCTTGTATAACCATGAAGGCACCAAACCTTGGCATTGCCAGACATGTCCCACACAAAACTCAAACAGAAGTGATGTGCCATAATGATTTGATTAGCAAGATCTTCTAATGTGTAGGAAATAGTCATTGTCTTGTATAACCACGATGTAGAAAGAGGTTTCTTCACAATTACCTCTGCTTTAAAGGCAGAACAAGATTCAGTTATAAATTAATGGATAATGGATTATTTTGACTCATCAAAAGAACTATAGCTTCTAGTGCCGGCCAACTTCTGTGTGTTGAGCTACTGCCACGCGGAGCATCATTGTTACAAGGCTAAAATTCTGTCATGGCCAACAATTCTGAAAATCCTGCACCTGCTTGTCATAGACCATGGTCCCGTTTCAACTGAGCAAGGAGAGGTGCTTCGTAAGCCGATTGGGACCATGCCAATGCATCCGTATCCTTTGACAACAAATGGGTAGGGTTGGGGGAGTGTTGTATGACAGGTAGGGCTGTAATATCAGATAGATAACATGTGATGCAATTATTATTGTGAGAACAATAACTAGTGTAGTTTAAGGTGTATATCAGCAAAATAAATCAGAAAAAGTTGCAGTTCTCTAGAAAAGCCAAAGCAGACATAGTTTCTGAATTATCTAAATTTGAGGACATATCTGGTGTCTGAAGTGATACTGTTTTGTTTATTGATTTCCATAATCTTTATGTGGCATGTGCGATGTTGTTTAGGTCACTTTGGACAGGGCTTGTCCTATTAAAGCTAGGTTGGTTATGTGGCTCTAGTAGCACTCAGGTCATGGGTTCAACTCCCCGTGGGAGTGAATTTCAGGCTGAGCTTAAAACAATCCCCTCGTGTGTCCCATGCCAAAGCACAGGTCTAAAGCTCGGTCCGGGTTGTGGTTGTTCTCACATGGACTATGATGCTGCTGTGTATGGGTGGGGCAGGGTTTGGAGGTTCTCTCAACCTGCGTTACAAGGTCTTCTTCATATGTACGCTGGTGTTTCTAGAATTCCTATATCAATATGGAATGGAAGTACTTGACATGGTATCTGGATATTTATTTTTGCAGAGAATGTGATATCTGGATATTTATTTTTGCAGAGAATGTGATATCTGGATATTATGCAGATCTTTGTAATCTATTGCACTGAATTTCTGTCTGTATTTGGAATTATCATAAGCTCTTATTTCCCTTCAAACATTTTTACTGTTATTAGGTCATTCCAGCACTCGATTCAACAACACCGATTTTTGCATCATCTTTCACCATGGAGGTAACACTGAAAATTGTTTTGATTGCTAGTCACATACTTGCCATTTTGCACTGTTTGAACGACCTGCATAAAAAAAATTTAGTTCTTCAGAATTTTGAAATGCGTTATTGATAATTGGACAGCTAATAAAGAAGCGTTTGAAGGAGTTTGGGATCTTCCTCTCATCCAGGCTTAAGGTTTTAAGAACTAAAAAGAGATTTCAGGCTGGACCTTTCGAAGTCGAACCGATCCGTGTAACTCATTCAATTCCTGACTGTTGTGGCTTAGTGCTTCGTTGTGGTGATGGCATAATTTTCCATACTGGTGACTGGAAAGTAAGTTAGATCAGCAATAACTATATATTAGAGTTTATGTACTTTTGACTATTTTGGATAACTTTATTATTTTATCTTGTAGATTGATGAATCACCCGTGGATGGAAAATTTTTTGACCGACAAGCATTGGAGGAGCTCTCCAAAGAAGGTGTTACTCTTGTAAGTCAATCCCACATCTTGTGCATATGGATTACTTTGTTTCTAGGATGAAAGGCATTGACTTTGGTTGCACACATGTTGTCTGGCTTCAAAGATGCACTCATGCAGCTATATCAATTGACTAAATGAAGTGTTGCACACATGTTGTCTGACCTATACTAATATGAGCAGCTCTTTGTTGATATGTTCCTGACATTGCTTCTTTCTTTTCCCTCCCTTCAATACAAGATGATGAGTGACTCAACAAATATTCTATCCCCTGGAAGATCAATCAGCGAATCTGTTGTTGCTGGTTCATTGTTGCGACATATTTCGGAAGCAAAAGGAAGAGTAATTACGACACAATTTGCCTCAAACATACATCGAATTGGGAGCATCAAAGCTGCTGCAGATTTAACTGGTCGAAAAATGGTAACCTTTTGAAATTTTAATTTGACAGTGTTACTTTACTATGTTCAATTTCGATGATGTTTTAACTAGTTTGTAGTTTCGGTGGGCTAGAACAGGTGTTTGTTGGAATGTCACTCAGGACATACCTTGAAGCTGCTTTCAAGGATGGAAAGGCACCACTGGATCCATCAACCTTGGTATGCAGCAACTTAATTAGATTAGTTAAATGTTCTTTGTGTTTATTGCTACTGTGATGTTACAAATGATGCAATATTTTTAACGGACTTTTTTTTTCCTTTTGTGATGCATGCAATTGATATGCTAGTATCGACATATGCTGACATTCTTTGTGCGAATAATTTGTTTCTGCATCGTTTTATAATCTACTCCCTCCGTCCCTTTATATGTGTCGTCCGGGAAACGTGTTTGTGAGGGAAACACGGTTTTCTAGAGACAGACATTAAGGGACAGAGGGAGTATAGTTTTATTAGCTTCAGCTATCTGCTTTACCTCACATTATCATATACCTTATATAGGAAAATATATATCATATGAGTTCACTGAAGGTGTTTGAGTGCTATTTGCTTCAGTTTAACGTGGGTAGGTGGCGATTTAATACTGGTGGAAAAGTAGTTCTTCTACCTTTAGGTACGCAGATCGTTTAACCATCACATTCAAATAGTTGAGTGCTAGTTGCATCAAGTCTGACAGCTTGTAGAGTAACTTGATGCTTCCATTTGGGCCTGTAGATCTTTTAGCCAATCATATCAGATGGTTGACTTCTAATTGCAGCAGGTCTGGCAGCTTATAGAGTAATTGATTCTTGATTGTATTTATCCAGGTGCATAGCTTTCTATTTGCCTTAATATTCTCGTCAGCGATTCAGTGTTTCCTTCTTTGTTAATAGCCAGCAGATCCCTTCGATGTCCTGGCCAAAATGTATGCTAGCAATTTTTGTTTAAATATCCTGCTACTAGCAGGCACCATCTATGGGTTCCTGCTGGGAGGACTTGAGTTTATTTAATGTAAACATATAATGAAACAATTGCAATCTCAGTTGTTGTGTACAAATGCTTAGGGTGTGTTAAATGACTATGACTCTATGAGTAATAGTCTGACTTGTTGCTTGAGTTATTTTGATATTACGATAGTTTACCTTAAATTGACATCAACACATAGACATGCTACATGATTTTATGATTTTACAGAATGTAGTCTTCCTAATTGCATAGTTGAAACATCCTGCAGGTCAAGGCAGAGGACATGGATGCGTATGCCCCTAAAGATCTTCTGGTCGTCACAACGGGTTCACAAGTAAGACGTACATGCTATAGGCCTAATTTGTTCAAATGCTCTCATCGGCCACCTTAAAACTCTTGCATCTCTGTATTCAACTTTGCCAGGGAGAGCCACGTGCAGCTCTGAATCTTGCATCTTATGGGGGAAGTCATGCTCTTAAACTATCAAAAGAGGATGTCCTTCTTTATTCAGCTAAGGTATTCCTATCTATCCGTCACTTTATTTTCCTGATAGCTTTCACAATATTTGAGAATAGTCACATGGGAGGTGTTATACATGTTAGCTATCTAGGTCTGTTTTATATTGGTTAATGGTTATGTATTCACATAAGTGGGTTGGCCTATTTTATATTGGTCAATGGTTATGTATTCACATAAGTAGGTTCTCTTAATGCTGGCAGCTGTATTAATCTGGACTTGCTTATATCAACATCAACATCAACATCAACATCAACAAAGCCTGTAGTCCCAAGCAAGTTGGGGTAGGCTAGAGTTGAAACCCAACAAGATACCCAAGCAAACTGGACTTGCTTATATTATGAAGAAAATTATTTTCATATTTGAAGGCTTGTACAAATTATTATTTGCTTTTAGTCAAGGTAATACCTAAAAAATGACACCAAATGTACTAGAAGTGGAAAACATTGCTAGTGAAAAAAAAAACATCTGGAAATAGTTCTGTATTTTTTTAACTTAGTCTTTATAATCATTCCAGAATGCGAATACCACCTTATGCAAAAAACAATTGCTTTTCTTTTGGAAGTTAGCTTTGCAATTTATTGTCCTGCATTTACTTTTCTTTTCAGGTTATTCCTGGAAACGAGACACGGGTAATGAAGATGATGAATCGTCTCACTGATCTTGGCCCAAAAATTATCATGGGTAAAGATTCTGGCCTGCATACCTCTGGGCATGCCTACCGAGAGGAGCTGGTAAATTTTTGTTCTTCTTGTTTTATGGTGCTGTGATGGTGCCTTAAGATGATGACAGGCCTTTGATTTATTATTTGCAGGAGGAAGTTCTTCGGATTGTTAAACCACAACATTTCTTGCCTGTTCATGGAGAACTCCTATTTCTTAAAGAACATGAATTACTTGGAAGATCAACTGGCATAAAGCACACAACTGTAAGTAATCTCAGTAACTTGGCGCTCTGGATTTGTTTGCCAATGGAGAGAATATGTGCATGGTTCTTAGTCTGCAGTGGCTATTGAATTCCAACAAACAGTAAGAAATGTAGGGCCTTTCTGCTATAGTAGCAATGGAGTATTCACAAAAGAAACTTGTTTGATATGTATATATATATTTTTAAATTCCAAGTATTATTTGCATTGCCATAATACAGCAAAGCTCATATTTGTTAGCATTGGTAGGGTTCTTAGATTGCTACTATAATTGCAGGTTATAAAAAACGGAGAGATGCTTGGTGTGTCACATCTAAGAAACAGAAGAGTTTTGTCCAATGGGTTTGTTTCATTAGGGAAGGAGGATCTTCAGGTGAACCATTTATGTATACCATTGTTTTTTCTGTCTTTTAACAGCTATATGATGCCTAACATGACTTATGATATTACAGCTCATGTATAGTGATGGGGATAAGGCTTTTGGTACATCCACTGATCTCTGCATTGATGAGAGACTAAGAATTGCATCTGATGGCATTATTTTTGTCAGGTAGTTTCTTGTACAGTTTTCGATTATTTATCTTCAGAAAAAATTTCTCCTCTCACGTGAAATGAGAGTGATTTATGTCGAGCTTTGTAATAGTCAAAATGGTAGAACCATATAGTGTTGTTCGGGACACCTAAACATTTTAATGTTATTCCTTTGCAGCATGGAGATCTTCCGACCTCAGAAGGAACATGGTTTAGCACAGTCAGGTTTGAAAGGAAAATTTAAGATTACTACAAGATGTCTATGGCTTGATAATGGAAGATTGTTGGATGCACTCTACAAAGCAGCTCATGCTGCATTGTCAAGCTGTCCTGTGAATTGTCCACATAGTCACATGGAGAGGATGGTAGCTGAAATCTTGAGGAAAATGGTACGGAAGTATAGTGGGAAGAGGCCTGACGTCATTGCGGTTGCTACGGAGAACACCATGGCAGGTTTCTCAGAACACCTCGATACTAAATCATCTGGAAATTTTGGACCTTCCTCAGCTACTAGCCACCTGAGCAGGAGTCCAGCTACGAGTCTTGAAGGCAGTTATAAAACACGCCCAGACAACCCCGAGGTGGATGCTGAAGGTACTCTTAACAAATTGTGCCTTATGAATTACTCTAATTCTGTAGTATCTTTGAATAAGGTATTGCATAGCATGTCTTGAAACTTTAGACTGGTCTGCAGGGCAGCTATAGTCCTACACTCAAACTGGCATCAAGTGTCTTATTTTGTATTGACTTGTTACTTTTTCATTAGTTCATAAGGCTGAGCATTGTTCTATGTGTTTTCTTGTCTGACACTGTGTTGACCCTGTCACTATTTTTTCACACAGAAACCCTTCCTGAGGCTGTGAGAACAACACCTGATGATGCAACCACAAGCTCCAATGGTGAAGCATTCTTCTCTTCAGATTTACACCAGCCTAAAACATTGGAGCACTTTTGGGAGTCATTCAAATCCCCTACAGCTGTTAAAATTGCACGAATTGTCAATGGGGGGAACAAACAAAATCTCGGCAAGATTAGCATAATGGGTAAGGACTCATCAATCCAGTCAGCTCCTGCTCCAGTTAAGTCTTCAAAAAAGAACAAGTGGAAACCTGAGGAAATTAAGAGCTTAATACAGATGCGTGGCGAAATGAATGAGAAATTTCAGAGCTTGAAAGGAAGAATGGTTCTGTGGGAGGAGATTTCTGATACCATGTTGAGCCAAGGAATAAGCCGCACACCGGCACAGTGCAAATCTCTATGGACATCGTTAGTTCAGAAATATGAGGTTAGCCATATATCCCATCTCTTCCGAGTCCTATAAAATCGTCGAAGCAAGTATAGAAGGCGGGCTGTTTTTGCTTGGTCTGTAGAATTAAGCAAGATAGCTTTCATGTATTTCAGATTGTACAGTAGTAATTCTTTGTCGTTGGCAGGAAAATAAGAAGGATATGGAAAGCATGAAGACGTGGCCGTATTTCTCGGACATGGATAGGATTCTATCGCAGCAAGGAGAGATGGCAACCAAAGGATAGAAAAGACTGTAGCTTAGTGTTAGAAATTTAGAACATTGATATGTTGTAGCAGAGCCCAGTCAATCTAGTGAGAATATAAGATGAATGTATACAACACCTGGTAATCTATTGGGATCGGAATCCCCTGTTTTGGGTGAGATAGACTACGAGATCGAGATGGCTCGACTGGCTGGGGATTAGGCTTCAGGGCCCGTGGACTCCTGGAGTGGGGTAGCTGACAACTTGTTATGTACTAGCACCACCTGACTTGCAGGAGGGTACGATTGAGCTGCATGAGACACACCGTTGATTGGTTCAGTGTACAAACGGCATGTACGTGTACCTTTTCTGACTAGTGCATAAGATGTTTTGAGGAGTTTAGTGTTTATTTGCATCAACGGTGGATATGGCCAATTAAGCTAGCTAGGCGAGCATATTTGCCTTGGGGGCTTTTGAGCTTGCGGGGCATGTTAGATCGTCAGGTCCTGACGTCTCTTGTCACCGTGTGTTCATTTAAATTTATGCTGTAGCGTTTTTTTTCTCTTTAGCCGACTTATCAATCATCGAAACGTTCGTTAGCAACCGAACAAGGACCGCCTCGATCTCGTGCAGGCAGGCCTCCACCCTGGCCGCACCTTTTGGTGTACTCGTTTGCCACCTGATTATTAACGGTAGCTACTGTCCGTCGAGCGAAAGGGAGTCAATTAAGGTATTGTTTAGATTAGATGCACATGTTTTCATGTTAGTTCACATGTATTACCTGTAACAAGACCTAAAGAATTCGTGATATATAAGGAAAAAACACTTCTAATACTTCAAAATTGTACGTCTTTTTATTGTCCGCAAACCGCAATGTTATTAAAATACAATATTGTCTTGTATAAATATACTCAATAAATAAAGTTAATGATCCTCAATCCCCAAAACTTTATTTGGACTTGTACTACATAATCTAATTGCACTCTTCTTTAATTAAACCTCGTTAAGCTCCTCCCCCTTGAATTCGTAGAGCTCGCTCTTGCTGACCACGACGAACAGCGGCTCCTTCTTCCTGGTAGCGAGGCCGAAGCACTCGTCGAGGTTGACGTCCTCGGCAGCAACACCAGGCGGCAGCGCCCACTCGAAGTGGTACAGCAAGCTAGCCAGCGACACCTGCACGGTGGCGAGCGCGAAGGTGTACCCAGGGCAGCCCCTCCGTCCACCGCCGAACGGCAGCAGCTTGTAGTCGGGGTCCTTGAGGTCGATCTCGCCGCCGCCGGCGGCGTTCTCGAACCGCTCTGGCATGTACTCGAGTGGGCGGTCCCAGATCTCCGGGTCCCGGCCCATAGCGAAGGTGTTGATGAAGACGCGGGTCTTGGCCGGGATGTGGTACCCCCCGAGCGTGCAGGCAGCCACGGACTCCCGCGGCACCAGCAGCGGCACGGCCGGGTGCAGCCGGAACGTCTCCTTGATGATGGCCCGCATGTAGTGGAGCTCGCCCAGGTCCGACTCCTCCACGTGTCCCTTGTCGCCCACCACGCGCCGCACCTCCTCCTGCGCCTTCTTCAGGATCCGTGGGTGCCGGACCAGCTCCGTCATCACCCACTCCAGCGTCGCGAACGTCGTGTCGGTGCCGGCCACGAACATGTCCTGCGGTGGCCGGCGGTAAAAGTCAGGGCAGACAGAGGGTAATCGATGGGGATTGGAGTGGCGTAGGTAGGTAGTACGAACCAGGACGAGGGCCTTGAGGTTGTCGTCGGTGAGTGGGACCTCGAGCTCCGGTGACTTCTGGACTCGAAGCAGGACGTCAACGAAGTCCTCATCACGGTCGCCGGGGATGCGCTGGCGGTCACCGCGGATGTGCTCGTCGACGATCTCGTCGCAGACCTCACGGAGGTCAGCCAGGCAGCGCTTGAGGCGTCGGCGGAGTCCAGTGACGGTGCTAGCGACAGGCTCGAGCTCCGGGAAGAAGTCGCCGATGGTGAACCCAGCGAAGAGATCCTGCGCCTCAGCGAGGACATCACCGAGCTTGTCACCCTTACCATGCGGGAACCGGCGCCCGAACGCGACGCGGCAGAGCACGTCGTTGGCGAGGTTGAGGAAGCACTCGCTGAGGTCGACGGGGCTCGCGGGCGAGGTCTGGTTCTTGGTGAGGTGCGCGAGGAGGCGGCGGAGCTCCTTGACACGGACGGCGCCGTAGGTGGCGACGCGGCGCGCGGAGAGGAGCTCGGACACCACCACGCGGCGCGCCATGCGGTGGTAGGGACCCGCCGGCGCGAACGTGACGTCGGAGCAGCCGAAGGAGAGGAACTGGCCTGACAGGAGGTGCGGCCGTGACGCTAGCGCTGGGTCGTTGGTGGTCAGCGCCGCGCGCGCCAGCTCCGGCTTGGAGATCACCACGGCCCGCACGCTGCCGAGGCGCAGACGGAGGAGCGGCGCCTTCATGGTCCGCGCTAGGTCGGCCATCGTGTGGTGCGGCATCTCGGATAGCAGGTGGAGGTGCCCGATCACTGGCCACCCCGGCGGCGCCGGAGGCAGAGGCAGCCGCGACCGCCGCCTCGTCGTGGTGTAGTAGACGTACGCGGCGGAGAGCGCCGCCAAGAGGAGGAGGGACGCCGATGACACGAGGCTGAGCTCCATGGCGGCGTTGGTCAGTGTGCTAGCTTGGCTTGGCTTGCTTGTGTGCTAGCTTGGCTCGCTGGCTTGTGTTGGTAAAAGTGTGTGGGGTGTTTTTATATACACAAAATATTACTACTAGATTTAATTACGTACATAGGTACTCCGTTGACTTGAGAGGGGGTACGTGGTAGGTGAGGAAGTGAGAGACTGCGTGTTTGAACAACCGTTTTGCGTGGAGCATGTGGCCAGCGTGCTATGCTTGTGCTCCTCTGCCATCTGCTGCTTGTTGCCTGCTCGAGGAGAGGAGATGTACGGCGGCTGCGGCGGTAGGCGAGCGTAGAGAGAGGTAGAAGAGTGCGAGACGCTGAGACTGCGTGCGGACGGGAGTGACTGCTTCACGGGGCAGGTCGACGGGGATCGGTCCCGTGGGAATTAATTTTTCCAACGTCCCCGTCCCCGTCCTCGTTCCCTGACACAGGAGAATTCCCCACGTAGAATCGAGGATTAGGTCTCGTTAGACCATCTTAACAAAGAGACCCAAACTTAAAAATAAGTCTTCCATAGTACATTTACCTATCAAAAACAGCCTCCAACAGACTACCCAAACACATTACCCAAATTGCCTACCGGCCTGAAGGCCACGCAAAAAAGCATCGCCATTCTCTCGCTACGCAAATCCCTCGTCTCGCCACCTCCCCGCGCCCTCTCTCCATCCTCGCCGGGCGGAGCTTCCCGCGCCCGTGCCCGCGGCCGGGGCGGAGCTGTGGAGGTCCCCGCGCCCGCGGCAGCCGGGGCCGAGCTCACCCGCGGCGGAGTTTGGGTTCGCTGTTGGAGTTCAATGTTTTGGGGTGTTGTTTTCTTTTACTGTACATGACTCAAACGGTAAAATTTGGGTAGCTTCTGTTGGAGATAGTCTTACCATCTTTACTATCCATCCTCTACGTCACCTTCCGAGAAGATAGTACTCCATCTGTCCCAATTTAAGTGTCGTCTTTGGTTTTTATGCCACAAGTTTGACTCGATTTATAAAAAATACGTGCAACATTTTAATCTTCAGATAAATTTATTAAAAACTAGACTTAAAGATTTTTTCGATGATACTAATTATGTAGTATAGATGCTAATATATTTTATTATATATTTAATCAAAATACTTCTCAGGAAGCGAAAATGACAGTTATTTTAGGATAGAGAGAGTATGTTTTTAGAAGACGTCAGGGAATGAAGGGAGGGAAATACTCCTCGTACTACCTGAGAGGACCTTCCGAGAAGGTATGTTTTTTTAAAGAAGCCATGGAATGAAGGAATGGAAATACTCCTTAGACTATCCGAGAGGAGTGTTTATCGAAAGGAATGGAATGTTGGCCTATAATAGTTGACAAAGATAAATATTGCTACAATCTATTTAGGAGTTCCTTATACCAAAAATAAGCTTTAAAACAGAGCAATATTATCATACTTCACACAAGATATCATTTGAGAAAATATGCCGAAAGACAAAAAAAAAAGAATCAAGAGCAAATTGAAATATGTGTTATGGATATGGCTTCTATTGGATTTTCCAAGTTATGTAAAGCTTTCATCGTATAATGAGCTTTTAAAGTCATTGTGTTGCTCAGACTCATCATAGTTGTTATCTTGAGATAAAATTTCTTTTGTATATTAGACTAAAGCCCTGTTCGTTTAATTTATTAGCCACTGAAAAAATATTTTTCTCTCACAACAAAATAACCAAAAACAGTATGAGCCGTTTTATCAACCACCGAAACGATCAGCCGACGTAAATTTCAAAATAGAGCAAATATTATCCTACTTCACACGAGATATCACTTATCTTATATGGAGAAAATATGCCGAAATACATAAAAGAATATTCCTTGATATCCAAAACTAAACATATTTTGCATTTTCCTTTGGAACAACGCTGGTGTATTCTTTAGGTCAAGCGGTGTTCATTTGACTTATCAGCCGGCTTATCAGCCACCGAAACAGTGTTTTTCTCTCACACCAAAACAGTCAAAAACAACATCAACCGACTTATCAGCCACCTAAACGATGAAACGAACAAGGCGTTAGGATTTTCTTTTGTTTTTAGCTTGGAAATAAAATCATGTTACATTGTTGACAAACAGTCTTTTTTTTAAGAAAAATGTTGAGGTTAGTCTTCACCGAGTAAAATAAAATAAAAACCAAAATTCAGAAGATTCTGTAACATCAGCATATTCACCCCCCACACCAACTGGAGCAACCAGCAGCCTGCTTGGCGCCACACATGGCGACGGTCGCCACGCGCTTCGGCTCCCTTCCACCGCCGCAGACTCCTCGCCCCCGGCCCGCCGCCGCGCCGCCTTCCCTGACGGAGCTGCGGGCGGTCGCATTAGAAGGTTAGGTGGTTCTGGAGCCTCTTCCGGTGGGAACGATCCTGGGTTTGGGCGCAATGGAGTTGTGCAGATTTTCCCGTGGTGTCCAGATGGCCGAGATTTTCCTGTCCCGTGCTTGTTTCGATCACGGGATACTCATTCGATGGTGCTCTTGTCATGATTTTGCAACTAACACCCACTCGTAATTATCTCATCTGAGTTTTCCTTTGGATTTCTGAAAACTTATACTGTACAGTTGAGGAATCTATGCCTCTGTGGAATGCTAATAATAGCATCTCCTAGATTCATATTATCCAGCCTACTTAAAGAATGGCGCTTGACGCTTGGGGGGAAGTTTTTTTTTTTTTTTTTTTTGAAACTTTGGGGGAAGTTTTACTACTAGATGCAATATGGTTATTACATGAGATAACTTTATGTTTCTCTTGTGAACAGAAACAGTTTGCGCAACTTATCCTGCTTGGTCCCCCGGGATGCAAAAGCATCAGTGTCTGGAGCAGGGCCTTCTTCCGATGGAGAAGATCTAAATGAGGTTATTGATACAGTGGAAGTAGAATCTACCACTCCAGGTGCTTCACTCCTTGCAAAAGTGGCTGTTGCTATCGGTATTGCAGCCACGGCCACTGTGATTTCACTGGTTACCAAAGAGCCTTCGTCAGGCCCTTCTTTCAGTCTGCCACAGATAATTGATGCTTCCACGCAGTCTGATGCAGCAGCTGCCACCATCGGATACACGTTTTCTCTATTCGGAAAGAAAGTCATAATTCCAGAATACACACCAGGGTATGTCAATTTGGCTATGTGTATTACCTTTATGGCTTGTGAGATACATACTATTTGTTTCCATGCATAATTCTAGAATACACGTTTTCTCTGCTGATTGTAATCAGTTACCCTGGTTCATCTGTTAGATTGTAGATTAAACTCTAAAATATAGAGCTACATTTGCTATCCATGCATATCTTCCCCTTCCCCATTGTAATGTCAGGTCAATGCTTCAAATGAACGTCATATTGCCCATTTCCCCTCTGACAAGTTAAGGGACCTATTCCCTTTGTCCCTATATGTAAGTCGTTTTGGCTCTTAACCATGTGCAGCAATATTTATTTGAACCCGGGCATACTCAGTGTACAGACGCATTGAAGAATGAGTGAATCTAGACATTTACTCTTGCTCCTAGAACGACTAACATAGGGGGTGACTGAGGGCCTATGAATTATCTGACTATGGAATGATTTCCACAGCGTTTTCTTTGATCCTGTTCTGTAATATTGAGTTTGGTGATTGCCAGCCAATTGCAAATTGGCTAGTTAGTTAAGGCAAACAATGTGTTCCTTAAATGAGCACCGACTCATGCTTGTTCATTCAAAAATAGACAAACAAGTGTATCCAACTATCCATGGATTAATGACGTTTTTCATTCCCTGTTCTTGTTGACTAGATTACTTAGCAAGTTAGCTTTTAAGAGGTGTGGTCCGTGGTGTACTCTAGTATATTTTAATTAGATCATTTATCGGCAGAGCTGTTGTTTCCTGTAGAATTTCTAGTACATTTCTCTTTTCGGAGGTATCTCAACCACACGCCATCAAGTTATATTTGACAAAACTAGGCCAATAGCTTCTACCACCAAATATTAAGGATATCATTGCTTGATGAGTGCAGAGTCACTAGGGACAAATTTCTCAAGAAAAAAACCTCATGTCTATCTATGGCATTATTCTAATTGAGGATTGCAGAAAATTCATGAACTACACAGGTCAAGTTCTAAAAACAAATAAAAAGTTATGTTTAACTCGGTAGCCATGAATCCAGTCCTCTTTCATTTTTGCACCATTTCTCTAATATATCAGATCATGTCTAAAAATTTCTTCAGGTGGGTCTACTTTTGGTTGCTCATGGCTGCTGGATTTGGACTATTTATCAGTGAAGAAGCTTTAAATGTTTGGGTCTGTCCTTTATACCGGTACCTTCAACGTGACCATGCTCAACTAAGTTTCTAACTTTATTTTCCACATGCAGTCAGACTTTAAATACAACAACTTTATATATGTGTATTCATCTACCATTTGTTTGTGTTGAGAAGCAAAGCCTTTTTCCCCTGCTTCTGATGTAGGCTGGAATTTGTTTAGCACGAACACTTTGTTTGGATGGAACTTGGCAATCTCTTGTTACATCATTCTCGGCGAATGCATCTTATATAGTCTCCACAGTGCTATGGATTTACTGGTGTGTGCATCCTCTTTCCTTGGTCTGTAGACTACACTGCCTTTTGTTAGTGAATACTACTGTGTTCTATTATGTTAACTCACTTATACATGCAGGGGTGTTT
Organism: Microstegium vimineum; assembly: GCA_022036555.1. Taxonomy (NCBI): domain Eukaryota; kingdom Viridiplantae; phylum Streptophyta; class Magnoliopsida; order Poales; family Poaceae; genus Microstegium; species Microstegium vimineum. Next base: position 41,795,503 of record CM039121.1, on the reverse strand, counting down.
GTATTAGTGACATGATCCCATTCTATCTAGGGAAACTCTTCAGGCAAACTAGAGCATCAGAAGACATAAGCAGCAAGGTGTGAAGTAGGGATTTATCTCACTTTATCTTATTTACAGATAAGTTATTTGCCAAGAAAGAAAGAAAATGAAGAAGTATTCTTCTTCATATTTGCAAAATTATGACAGTATTCTTGGCATAATAATGACTCTAATTGCAGCCACCCTTTTTAGATTGGAATTGGTAAGGAGAAAGCACTAAGCATATCACGAGCAGTTCAGAAGTATGGGAACCTAATTGGCTTTGGTATACATCTGAACTCACAGTGTTTTTTTTTTCCTCAAGAATTTGTATCTCGGAGTGAAAGGAAGTGGAACTCTGTATAGCTTTGTGTGCAACTTCGAAGGAAAATTAGATGATTAAGTTTGTTCAGTATTTGCAATAAGAAAAAAAAAATCAGTACTTAAAACTAAAATTATTAATGTCAATGTTGTTTACTGCAGTTGAACGATTTTCAATTGGTGTTCGGAATCCTACAGCATTTCTTGCTGGAGCATTGGTTAGTCAATTTGCTTAACTCTGTGACTTACCAAATACTTTACTGCTCACATATCTCTGTCAATGACATGCTTTGGCTGTTATAAACAGGGTATATCAGCAGACTTTTTCTTCGCTGGAGTTTGTTTTGGTTGTCTATTTACTCTCCCTATTCAGGTAAACGGACCTTTGGTTTTCATTCTTTCTCTGCAACTTCTAATTCGTGGGTTTAGCTAGTAACATTAGCAAGAACCTGTCAGCTCTCTGTTCTGTGACAAAACAAGTGGTGCTTTGCTGCAGTTAGCAGTTGGGTTTGTCCTCCGAGAGCGGCCTGTGGTCGCCCTTGCCAGTGTCGCAGCTGCTGTGGTACCTCTCAGCGTCTCTCACGCTCCTTCCCAACTCCTTTCTCCCTGCTCTGCTTTGTGATCAGATCATGCTTGTTTTTGTTTTTGTTCTGCAACCAGGGTATCTGGACCATGTTTCCGTATGCAGCCGCGGCATGCACGGCCTTGTTCTTCTACTTCCGCCGACGTGAATCAAACAACTGAACCTGTGTTGTCAAAAAAGAAAAAAGAACTCGAACATAGTTTATTTACAAACAATTTACATAGACCTGTACATGTATGAATCGTTTTTTCGATCGATTGCGTTGATCCATGAAAACATTCTTCTCTCCTCTCTTTCGGAAGGAGTGGTTTTGCTAGCTCAAGATGCACAAAATTCCATGCTAGCGCGCAAATGTAAATTCAGAATGCCATATATATTTTCCCCGTGATAATTTTTTTTTTGTTTCACTACATTCAAGTGAAGTTTTAATCTCTATTTTTGTGAGGTGATAGACAACACTATAATTTATGTTAAAAAATACATAGATTTTTATTAATGGTTTGTAGTTAGGATATCTAATAATAAATTTACCCTAGAAAAACAAAAAATGATGCATGATGATGAAAATGCCCCCTATTTTTTTTGTTTCCCTGTGTTCAAGTTGATTTTTAATTTCAATATTTGATAGATAACACTATAGTTTATGTCAAAATATATATCATAAATTTTAATAAATATTTTAACATGTTAGGATATCTAATAATAAATCAGCTCTAGAAATAAAAAAATGAAACATAATGATGAAAAAAACATAATGTTGTTTAACACCTCACAAAATTTGAAATTTAAACTTAACATATACATGTAGAAAAAAGCAAATCTTATTAAGAGGCAAATTGAACTAATTGAAATTAAACCTAGAGGCTTCCCTATTTTTTAATTACTAGCAAAATATGCCCGTGCGTTGCAACGGGAGAAGAAAGACTATCAAACATTTATGAAAAATCAATGACAAGAATGGTACATGTCTATTTTTTTTTTGTTTTATATAGAATTTAAAAGCTATATAGTTTATTTTATAATGATTAAGACATTCATAATATAAACAAATGTTGGTAACTTTTTAACAGTGTCACATTAAGTCCGTAACAAATTTAAATTAGATATTGATAGTATTTTTATCCCGTTACAAAACACATAAACATCTTCATAGTATTTGTGCGTTGATTAACCAAAAGAATGGTACATGTCTATTTTGTTTTTATATAGAATTTCAAAGCTATAGTTTATTTTATGATAATTAAGACATCCATAATATAAACAAATGTTGATAATTTTACAACAATGTCACATCAAGTCCGTAACAAGTTTAAAATTAAATCTTGATAGAATTTTTATCCGTTACAAAGCACATAAACATCTTCATACTATTTGTGCGTTGATTCTACATCTCGAGTTCTATGACTTCCTTTACAGACCCATAATCAAGAAAATGGTCTATCCACTGACAAGGTGACCACTTTTAAGTTTTCCACATATAAACTTGATCGGGGAATACAATGTTACAAGTTTCGAGAAAATTTATTAACCAGACCGGACAATGAAATAGGCCCATATTCCAGTTTAAAATTTGATTTGTTAGACAAAAAGTTTAACTGGATACAATAAGATACACTATTCAAAATTGTATTAATATCTTGGTAGTTAGAATACCATTTTTCTTAAAAGAGCCTGAAGAGTTTAAAGATCTATAATATTATATTTATTATTTGTTTTGGATATTTATGGAAACAACAGAATAAATTATAATTATTTATTAGAACTTTTGAGCTTATAAGCAAAAACAATAGGAGGAACGTTAAAATCCTAATGGGCTGAGCAATTCACCACACCAGGCCTTTTCATTCGACATAAGCCCAATCAGTATCTCTCCTCTCCCCACGTGGGCCAAGGCTTTAGAAACCTGGGCCTGGGCTGCCAATTCCTGGCAAATTGCCCAAACAGGACTATTCAGCCGGTCGGCAAAAAACCGACTGTAATCAGAATTTCAAATTGAGCTGTGGATGTTAACAGAAACCGTGATTCATACGTGAACTAATGTTGAGGGCAGACCAAAAAATTACCAGACCAAAAAAGAAGCTAAAATTTTACCTCTTTATTAATAGGTATATATATATATAAATAAAGTAAAATTTATAGTGGTTTTCTAATAAAAAGCATCTTGTTGCGATCCTATGAATCCAGTTCAATCAAAACTTTAGATTCATACTAGTCATAATGATTGCGTCTTAAAGCTAAACATAAGGCAAGGTTTATTCGAATAAGAATTGCTTAATAATCATGTATTGAAAGAGAAGTCATCTTTTAGGCAACCGAATTTGGAAGGGAGATTTTTTTTTAATTAAAAACTACTACTACTTGATTTCTTTTTGGACATAACCAAACTTAGGAAAGTAATTTGGACCATTCTCTTTTTACGGAAAAAGGGAAATCTTTGGTCTGGTGTGGTTCATGATTTTTTTTTAATTTTAACACTTTTTAAAAACTATTTTTAATTCTGATATTGTTGACTTTTTATTTTTAGGCAGGCTAGCTAGCCTCTCATTGCATGCTAGACAGGCTAGCTAGCCTCTCTCTCCTCTCTCACTTATACGGAGTACAAGTCTCTGTTGTTCCTGCTTTGTGTATCGAAGGATCTGGCTACCTCCTAGGGGCAGCGTCCCTACTGTCTCCGTTCGTAGGTCTTGTTTAGATTCAAAAAATTTACAAAATTTTGAACCGTAGTGTTTTATTTATATTTAATAATTATTGTGTAATCACAGAGTAATTAAACTCAAAAGATTCGTCTCGTAAATTACAGACCAAATGTATGTCAACCACCAAAAATTCGATGTGGCAGAAAATCTTATAAATTTTAGAATTTTAAAGAGAAATCGGAAGAAAGAATAAGTGTTTATATTAAGCAAGCTGAAATCCTTGTGCGTGCTAATTTGGAAGTGGCTGGTGGCCATTCCAACTTTTATTTGTCTCTATACGCAGGGTTATTTCTGAGATTTTTAAGGTCTAGGTTAAATACAAAATATTTTTCATATATAGAGAGACTTGTAAATACAAATCATTAAGAAAATACTAATATTCAATACATTAAAATAACTTATATATAATATCTCAAAGTTTATGAATAGATAAATGTAATAATAATTACTTTTGGTGGTTGACATTATTTTAAACATTTTTAAAATATTTTGAGAAGTAAAACTGCAATGTCATTAGTCTAATACGGGTATATTACTATTCTAAAATTTAAATAAACAATATATTTTTAATAGTTAAAAACTAAAATGTATGTAAGCTATAAATAAATTAATAATTCATGATTTCTTCATTTTTTTAGACCTGTTTCAGCTTGAACTACTTTTAGTTTCTTTTCTTTTATAGAATATTTAATCAGACGAAATCAACCGACTTATATACTAGCCGAACAGAGCCATATCAGACACTGGTTTTTCTATGATTTAGTTTCACCGGTAAAAGATTGTTTTAAAACTTTGTAACAAAACATGCATGACATACTATACTCACGTGAACCGTAGTAGATCAACTTTATTCCGTTTCATGGTTTTTTCTAATTTAGTATTCCATCTATTTTGTTCTCATAAGAACGAGACATTATTGTAAAGTATTGGGAGGAGGGAGGAGATCGTCCCGTCGTTGTCGCATTGGTTTTCAGTAGCACGCAGGCTAGACTAGCAGCATCAGCAGGCGCTAGCAGCAGGCTAGGCTAGATTAGCATGCAGCAGGTGCCCGACCCTCGACGCCCAACCCCCTGCAGCATGCAGCATGCAGCATGCAACCTACTAGTAGGGCGTAGCTGGCCGGGCGCCCTGCTTTTCCTACGCCCGGCTGCACTGCCGGCCTGCCGCCCATGCGCACTGCGTCGCTGCCCTGCAGGGCCGGCTCCGCAGATTATAACGGGGTAGCCTCACTTCGGGCCTGTTGACCAATCTCACTACGTCGGCGTTTGCCGACGGTAAAATACATTCTATAGATGCGGAGCGGCCAAAAATATTAGTTATAAAAATAAAAAGTCAACGATGTCAGAATGAAAAATAATTTAAAAAAATATTAAAATTTTAAAAAAAAATCTGTGGTTCACGACTTTAACATTTCTTCTATTCAAAATTATAGTTTGTTTAACTTATATATATATATATATATATATATGATATGTTTCGATAAATAGTATCAAGATATGTATATCTAGAAATGTCAAAAAAATCTATAAATTAGAATGGAGGGAGTAAAATGTTGAAAAAAAAGTAATAAGGCGAGAATCAGACCGAGGTCATGCGCACTAGTGGCACACTGGCACCACATCAACACGTGCCTCTCGTCTCGATTTTCTTTTATTGGACAACGGCGGGTCACCATGTCGGACAACAGCACGAACATAGCGATCCACTAAACACAACCCGGATCACCGGTCCAGCATCTACTGCAGCAAACAAGTGCTGAATATCACGTACTAGTTGAATGTGCGCGCCCTCGCGCGTTGCCAGTTAGAGGGTAGGTTTATGTGCATAGGTTTATATGTATCTAGGTATATGTTACACACGGATGCATATTTGAGATATTACGGCCCTTTGGCTGATATAAGAGTAGATTTATGTACATAGACATAGAAGATTTGAATATATGTTACATATGACGGTTCCTGATGCATATTTTACATATTGGGTAGAGTAATTCAAAATAGAATTGTTGCTGAATATTCTATGATTGGTCTAGACGTTACGGTCCTATGTTGCATGCTGACTTCTTAGCATCTTGGTTCGCGTTGGACGACGTGCTTTACTTGGTGGATGCTTCTGTTCACACAAGAACCATACCAATCGAAGATGCCCACATTTATCCTCCAGTCGATGTCCCGTGGGAGCGTTGCAATGCTAGCTGTTCCACAAGCGCTAACTTCTATGAAGCAACTTCCAATGTAGAGATTTACCTTTGAAGATGCTCCGTCCACTGGATGTTGGGGTTGCAATTTACCCTAGAAATAGTAGTGTTGGGGAGGTACAACCGTCTGCCGATACCAATATTGAGGAGGTAGGTGAGGAGAAAACAGGGCATAGCGGAAGAAGAGGAGATTCGGCCGGTCTTTCCTGAGCTTGGTTCCTCCCATTGCTGTTAGCAGACCATGCTGGTGGAGAGGAATATCTAGGAGCTGCAAAAATACAATATTTAGACTCTCCTTGAAACTTTGCAATTCTTCCATGTAGCCCACAATCAGTGCAAGTGTGACATGTTTTTATGCATTCAAATTGAAATGTCACATATTTCATGGTGATAGTAGAAATACTAAACCAACACAGAACATCATAATTGAGGCATAAAATTTTCAAATTGATCACATAAGGCCAGACTCTACACACAATGCCCTTGGCAGGTACCTGCGCCTTGCTAGAAAGGAGTAGTGAACTTTACAAATCGGTTTTGCATAGAAACTGAATTCTTGAAAAAAAAATAACACATTTAAAGGAAAAGGTAAATTCAATAGAGGAAACAGGGGGAAAACAAAAAAAAGTATCAACTTGTCAGCCATGTTTTCTTAAAGGGAAATATAATATTGAATGGGTGGTATACTGCAATTCCATTTTGTAAAAGAAGGGACTAATATATGGTACATCCATGTGTAGAGTAAACAAATATTTGTAACTATAGTAGTAACAATACAAGCACATGTAAATATGCCATGTCAACAAGCACGAACAAATCAGTTAATACTTGGTCAACTGAACATGTGGACGTGTGAAGCTAGTCAGTCACCTAGCTTGGAAGGCTTAGCAGCATTCTTCCTATTGCCCTGCTGACCATGTACATATTTGATTGTCAAATAAACAATAGGATAAATAGAAAGAACATTGATTAAACTAACCTGAAGACATAGCCACAATCTGAGCTGCTAATCTCTTCTACATCAACCCCGTGTTGTTTGAAAGGATAGTTATTTTTTATTGTAATAAAGCTTTCTTCGTTTACAATTATAAAAATAATAGTCTACTAACCATGCATGTGCTTATTATGGGAACGGAGGCCAATAAGACTTAATAATATGAATGTGGTCATCTACAATTTCCCAGCAGTGGTTGACATAGTACAGTTCTACTTTTCTTATATGTAATCTATTTAGTGTCAATGTTAGAATAGACTTCATACTTAACTTGAATAAGATGGATCTTTAGACAGTACATTGATGAAAAAGATGGAGAATTTGAGCTGCTATAATGGTGATGGTTCTTTCAGAAGTACTAACAATGCATAACAGTAGTCTCTTGCCTGTGCGATCAAGGACGTAGTGTATTGGTAAGCATAAATGATTGATAGAAGGACATGAATATAGGCATTTTCTATAGGAATACACGTGGAGTTAGGGTAGCATATATGAATGATAGAAGTATATATGAATATACCTGTAGATTTTCTATAGTCCTCTTATCTTAGTCTGTGAGTTGCTGATCATGCCCTTAGAAGCCAGGGAATGGGAACGTGGCCACGTTCCACGTTACGGGAACGCGAATGTTCTCGTTCTCATGTTATAAAATAGTACCCCAAGTTTCCGTTCCTGTTCCATGTTCCCGTTCCTCGGTGGGAACATGACTACTAAGATCATACCTTCAAATTACATAGATCATAATGTACAACAAAAGAGTTCTTAGTGCATTTGTTGAGAATACTATTCAAGACTCATCTATGACTAAAATTGCTTCTTTGGCCGAGTATCTATGACTAAAATTGGTCTAGCATAAGTAATGCCTCAATGAAAAATATGTTTGGCAGCCAGGGAATGATTCTCTCTGAGAATCAACTCCATGGAGCGCTCCCAAATGACCACAAATTCAGATGTGCATGTTCCGTGTTCAAATTTTGAATAGATAACACTAATGTTATCTCACTCATAATTTTTTTTTGGTATTAAAAAACCAACTTAAACGTAGCAAAAGAGAAAAACAAATATCATGAATGAATTGGTGTAGGGTAATTTTTTTTTCTGATCTGTATTTATGTGCAGGTTAATGATATATCTATTCAAGGAACATTATGTTACAGCACATTTGAGGATGTAAGAGGGAAACACAGAGAGGAAGAAAAAGAAAGAAAACATGTGGGAGTACAACGGAAGCCACCATGGAAGAGGAAGGATCAGTGCAGAAAGTTCAGGGACAAGAGGGCAACGACAATGCCAGCAGCCCACAAGAGGCCGTTCTCCCTCGCGTTGGACCTGAACGCCGAGGAGGTTTTGTCAGCCTCCCCTGGCGCCGGCGCGTCCGCGACGATCACAGCTTTCACCGGAGGCAGCGGCGGGTCCATGACGTCAGTAGGTTGCAGCAACGGTGCCGGTGCTCCCGCCGGAGCCAACATCCCGGGGGCTGCTAGGTTGACCAGAGAGCCAGGTTGTGCAGGCAAGATCGTGAAGCTCAGGTTCTCTTTCATGTCACTGCATGGACTTCCTGCAGTTCATAGTTCAGTTCAAGAGAAGGACACACACATATACACATACATATTTCAGTTCAAGAGAAGCTTTTTGTCTTCTGACAACAAAAGGACACACACATATACACACGTAGTACTATTTGGTATAGCTACATCTCATCTGAGTTTTTTCGTGAGAGTAAGGTGTTTGGATCCAGGGTGTAAAGTTTAGATCGTGTCACATTTAATATTTAGAGGGTAACTAGAAGGAGTAAACATGAACAAATTAAAAAACTAATTACATGAAAGTAAACTAATTAGCGAGATAAAACTATTAAGTCTAATTAATCCATCATTAGTAAATATTTACAGTTGTATCACATTGTCAAATCATGGACTAATTAGACTTATTAGATCCATCTCGCAAATTAGACTCAATATGTGTAATGAGTTTTGTAATTAGTCTATATTTAATACTCTAAATTAATGTCTAAACAGACGATGTGATAGGTCTAAAGTTTAGACGTGAGGAAACAAATACCTACGAATCCAGTGTTTCATAGCTGGCTGGCTGGCTGTCAGGCTATATCAGATAGGGGCGACAGATACTCACTGAAGTAGGAAGATGCAGTGGCAGGGTAGTCCGTGACGATCCCATCAGCCACCACCGAATAAGCGTAGGTAGCGACCTCGATCGTGGGGTCAGCGAAGAAGTCGAAGGCGAGGTTCATGAACTCGTTCTTGAGCACGCCGACAAACACGGTGAGGTTGGCGGCCTGTAGGCTGCCGACCGTGTCGGTGAAGTGCGTCATGAAGTAGCCGGTGATCTGCGCCACCGAGTTCCGGTTGATCCTCACCGTGTCCGCGAACTTCTTGATGTCATCCAGCGACGGCTTGGAGGTGCCGCTGATCTTGGCCTCGATGTTGAGCACCCTCCTGAACGTCGTGAACTTCTTGAAAGCCGCGAGCACTGACGAGTCGTCGGACTGGATGAACACCTGCTGCTTCGTCTCCTTGTCGTAGCCCGCCTTGGTCAGCGCGCTCGACACCGCCTCCACCATGCCGAGCCCTCTCTTAGCCAGGTATGAAGCATGCTGCATGTATATGTGTGTGTGAGAGAGAGAGATACAGACAGACCGAAAGAAAGGATGAACTGATCGAATGCTTATTTCTTATTTACCTCTATTTCGATCAGTATACCGGTGATGTTGCTGGCCTTGGCCAAGTCTAAGAATTGGGGCAAAGTCATCAGCTTGCCGGCATTCTTCGCTAGAGGATTTCTTTGCAGGCCTGCCTGAGCAAACGGAGAGATGAGGGCAGCTGCTCAGAAAAAAAAAATTGAAATGGTTGTCAGTGCATGAGCAAATATGACATGACAAAAAAAACTTTTAAAACTATATATGAATGAACAGGCAAACAGATCGATGTTCTTCACATACGCTTCAAGGTTGCGATCTCACTCCATGACAGATCGAACGAGAAAATGCCAGACTTGTTCTGGATCTCTTGGACAGTGGAGGCTTTGGACGCGAAAGCGGTGGACGCGGTCGTGGAGCTGGAGATATCAGCGGAGTGCATGCAGAAGGCCGTTCCGTCTTTTGACATCTGAACCGAGCAATCGATGATGTCAGCGGCATCTTTGATCGCCTCCTGGTAGGCAAGATCTGTGCTGCCGGCGAACATGCCACTCGCGCCGTTGTGGGTGATGATCAGCGGCCTGCTTTTTCCAGGAGGTGGTAGAGGATTGCCCTTGGTATGAGCCATGCAAGCTGATCCAAAACAAGCAAAACCCCTTGATGAGACTTTAATTTTTCCAGTTCCAGTTCCAACATTGAAGAATAGTTGAGTTCTTACCAACAGCTCCTGATGCGGTGACCGGGAAGTCAGTGAGCACACCGTCGACAGAGAAGTCTGGATTGTCTATGAACTTGAGGTACTCTGCAGTGGGATCATAGCTGTAGTTGTAACTCAAGACGATATCACTGGCAAATCCGGATGCATACACTTCCAGCCCGAGGGCATGAGCATCTTTGACCAAGCTGGTGGACGATGGCGCCAAGTACTCATCCTTTTTCACAGGCCAGATGAATGTCTTGGGCACAAGAATCCCAGCTGCGAATTCCTTGATGGATTTTAGATCTTTCAGAAGTTCCCCATATGTTTTCTTGGTTGAAGGCTCCTCGATGTCTTCGTTGAGGAACCGTAAGATGAGCTTTGTCTTGGCTTTCTTGAGCTTCCCTCCAAGCTTTTCAAGAATTCAACCTCCGGCGAGGAGATGTAAGTGAGGGTATCTTTTGGTAGTTCTAATATATAATCTTCGCTACTTAATTTGTGCTCCAAAAAGAATGAATTGTACTGCGAAAGTGAACCAAGTCGTGTTACAAGTTACTAGATGCATAACATGTTGAAATAACAAGAGGGAAGGCTTGTGAATTGACTGGAATCACATTTAATTACCTGTACATTAAGCCATATTTGAGGGGGTGGAGTTCAACAACTTCATCAAGCGTGTACATCCCCTGGGAGCCATCAAACGTGCTTGGGCGCGAAAAGATATTCTGGATCACTGAGGGATTACCAAAGCAAAGCATGTCAAGCCAGTACAATTCTGACAGTACAAAACGTCAACCATATGGAGAAGAAATTGAGCACTGAAGAATGTTCAGTTAGGAAGTAATCAGAGGGTTCTTTTCTGCTTACATGTGATGTTCTGCGCCAGCTGGTCTGCGGTGAAATCTAGAGCGAACCAGCCACGGACATCTTCTCCGTGCAGCTTGTATGTCTTTTCCATCTTGGGGAAGATCTCAGAGACAGTCGTCGAGTTATCAAGGGTCAACCCTGTTTTGCAGAAGCCTATGCGGTCGCTTGACAATTGTAGATCACATAACAGAACGACATCAGGCAAGCAGGCAGTCAAGGCAAACTGGTACGCAAACTGGCTCGAGTCAGGAAACAAGCCAGAGAATCCTCCTCGAGCTATGACTTGAGGGGGACCACCTGTAGGATGATGATAGCAATAGCATTAGCAGCTATATAAGCGACATGGCACTGCAATTGTACAAACACAACACTTGAAACTTGATCAAGTGACAGAGCAGACATTGCAATTAAAAAATCATCAAATCTCTGTGGCAAATGCCGATCGATTGAATCCTGATAATTACTTAGTAAACAACAAGAAACAAAATAAAGAAATGTAATAAACAAATAAGATACCGCTCAGAGTCTGCCATTTCGGCCCTGCTGGAGGTTTCAAAGCAGCATTGGCTCCATGAAGCAGTAAGAGGATCAAAAACATGTGAGGATAGCTTGCTCCCATTTGGTCAGGAGGAGCACCCTACATTACAGCGCAATTCTGTGAGCTCCTGAAAAACGCAGTAACAAGTAATCTGCTAATTTCTCTTTTAATAAGAGGAAAGAGAATCATCAGGTACTTCAGGAATCCAGACAATAACTGGAAACAAAGAACATATATGCATTCATAAACAAAAAATGCAAGCAGTGAAAAATAATTAAAAAAAGAAGATCGGAGAATAAATCTACTGACGTTCAATGAACATGATTAATTGGTTATGGGGAGCGGTGACCTTGCACCACACATAAAATTTCAGACAAATCCAGGCAAAAGTTGAAACACAAAGATTTCAGGAGAGAAACATACCTCACATGAAACTCCAAGAAGAAAATTGAGAGAAGCTGTTCTCCGGCCCCACCGAGGCTAAGGTCGGCAGGCACCCTATATCAGATTGTGGAGAGGAGACAAAGGAGGAGGTTTCCAGACAAAGAAAAACCTCCTAAAATTAGATGGCCCCTGAATGATGGCCACCATTCAGCAGGCTTAATTTAGAGTTCCAACTCACAAAAATAAACTTGCAACATATGCTCCTTTTCCCAAAGGGGAAAATGAGAGGCGTGATACATCACATACTGCATCCATCTGGCTGGCACAATTTTTGACGCTTGAAACACAACTAGTCATTGCTTTTACTGTTTGTAACCTATCACATGTCCTTGTAACATCAGCCCTCTTAAATGTTTGTTGAACATATCAGGCATTAAGACAGCACAGCTCACACATCTTTAAGACTTTTGTTGTAACAGCCCTCTTATGAAAGAAAACATATGGCAGTTTTTCCTGTCTATACACATTTCAAAAATTTCTACAAAACGCTGCAAAGCATAGTGATTAAAAAAATATAAGTTCAAGCATAGTATTGATCACCTAAGCCAATAATCACACACGAAATAGTAACACGGTGGACTTATTGGAATTTAGAGCTTACATCCATATATTACAACTCAACATGGTACATGGTACACTTGAAACAGAGTCCTAATTTTACACTCAGGTCCAAATTGCATTTGCCCTATTTCCTGGCAGCATTTAAGATCTTCAGAATTAGACACCATTGAGGGTAATCACAATTTTGCGAGAGCTGGCATGGTCACGATGTTCGCACAGCCATATGCCCTGAAACAGAACCCAAATAAGACCTGGCAATTTGAATACATGCAGTTTGTTATACTATTCAGATGGCTCCTAAAGCTCACACCCGTTTGCCAGGTGTTACCTAATCATGTACCAATGCAAATTGAGATACATGAACTAAGCTTCAATATCAGATATTCAATTGTGAGAAGGGATATATGTTTCCCTCACCTGCCAAGTGCCCATATTGAGACGTCCATCAGTTATAGGAATCCTGCATAGATCAAGTTGCAAACCGTTAAAAACGTCTACACATTAGAAGAATAACATAATGGAGGGAGGAAATAGGAAGTGAGGAACCACGTACGTTAGGGCACAACCAAACATAGAAGATTTAATATGTGCTGGCATGTCATCAGGTCCTGTAATTAGAACAGAACTCTCACTGTCTTATCACAAAGAAAGCAGTACAGTTTTCATAACCATTGGCCCACATGAGTAGTTTACCCAAAAGTTCAGTGAAGTTTTGCAAAAATTAACACCATTGAGACTTAACTAACCTTCCATAGTGTGTTTCCAAGGAGCATTGTGGCCCTGAAAATGATGACATAAGGAAGCAGCATTTTAATTGTATACCATTTAAAAGAGAAGAAAAAAATTCAGGCCACTGACCTCTGGAACAATTCTGTTAAGAAAAGTCTCAGTGTCAGCCTGCACATCAGAGTCATAGTTCTCGTTGATGGTCAGCGATGCGCTTGTGTGCTGCACTGCAAAATGAAAATAAGTCATTAACACTAATGCAAGGAATAGGTCTTATCTACATGCTTGTCAGCTCATGAATATGCATTTCAGTGGTGACAAAAAAAGGCCACGACTTTACTACAAATTAGGCAAACTGCTTGTGCAGTTGCATGGCTACATTGAATTATTTCTTTTTCAGAACATGTTGAATCAGTATTGAACTTTTGTGCAAGTACTAGCAATACCAAAGATTCAATGAATGCTTCGGGCATATATATAACGTAGCTTTTTCTTTAACAGAATTGCAGGGGAGCACCCTACCTAATTTTTTCATTGATAAAAGGGTATATGCATTTTACAAGGCCTTAGGCCCAAAGAGAAAAAAAGAAAACAGAAAAAAACTATTGGAAATTCTCTACCCAAATAATAAGATGACCCTCTACACTTGGCTCCTCCTGAAAAGTAGCTAATGTCCAACGATCTAGCGAGACACTTCCATTGTCAAATATGATGCTATTTCTATGCCTCCAGATTGATCAACAGGCTACTATCATGATTCCCTGAAGATGGTTCTTCCAAAGGCATCCATGGTGCAAATGATCATGTCCAGTGACTGGAGGGACAAATTCCAGTGGATGTATAGCAAATTGCAGCAAAGAAGGATAAAAGGTCATTCAAAAAAGAAAGATGGAAGAGAGTTTCTTCACTGGAGGTATGGCGCAGAACACATTTGTAGTCATCTAGATGCCTATTCTTTCTTCTTAGAAGATTTCTTGTGTTCAGTCTGTCTCCGGTAAGAAGCCAAAAGACGAATTTCTATTTGCTTGAGCATCTCCAACAGTTTGCCAAACCCACTTGCTATCCTTTATTTTTTGGCAAAACTAGAAAAATCACCCCTCCAACAGTTTGCCATCCAATTTGGCAAATTTTAGCAACTTGGGAAATCTCCCCCCTCCACGCGTATATATATATATATATATATATATATATATATATATATATAGATATATATATGCGCGCGTAAACCAGCACGCATCGCCGGCAAACGTAGAGGTGGAAGGGCACATAATAGTTTTGTTTCACTCTCAGGGTTCCTAATGCAAGTTTGTGAAGGGCATAAAACTAATTTTGTTTTACTTTTGGGTTTCCTGATGCAAGTTTGCCAAAGATTTGCCAAACAATTATACCAAACTGTTGGAGAGAGTCTATTTTTTCACTTGCTATATATTTTAGTAAGTTGTCAAATCATGATATTTGCCAAGTGAATTTTGGCAAACTGTTGGAGATGAGCACTTGATTTCCAAAACCAAGATAAGAAGCAATGGCACAGTTTCAGCTGACCACACAGAATTGCCATCCCCTAAATGCCATCAATACATGGCTTATACTTATACATATCAACAGCTCATAAGCCACGCTAAAACCCCTGAAGTTCTGTTGGTTTGACCGAATAAGCAGAGTGATTTTTACTAAAAGATGCCTTGAGGCTGCCAAATTTTGATGTGGCAAGCGAATTTCAGTTCTGTCCTTCACCGACCCTGTCAGATTCTACATAAAGCTATCAGTGATACTACAACTTAACAGCAACTTACGACATGTCGGCATGTAAGCAAGAACGAACCAAGGAAATGTCTAGAAACGCATGATAATAATAATAATAAGTAGGTATATGTGTCAACATACGGAAGAAATGCGCGAGACCGCACTTGAACCCGGCCAGGTCGCCCTCGATCTCCCTCAGTATCTGCAGCACCACCCGGAGGAACATAAGGGAATCTCAGTACCAAGACCACGAAGCGCGAGTACGAGAAGCCGCCGGTGAGACTGAGAGAGAGCGAGCGGATGGGACCTTGGGGGTGATGAGGTGGCAGCCCCGCCGATGCGCGGGGATAACGACGGTCTTCTGGGCCCACTTCGCGGCCATGGAGCAGGGCGTGATGACTGATGAGGCAGG
The DNA here is from genome assembly GCA_022036555.1 of Microstegium vimineum. Taxonomy (NCBI): domain Eukaryota; kingdom Viridiplantae; phylum Streptophyta; class Magnoliopsida; order Poales; family Poaceae; genus Microstegium; species Microstegium vimineum. The sequence goes on along the minus strand of CM039121.1, from coordinate 41,780,050 downwards.
GGGGCGGCGCTGGGACTGGGCGGCGCCCGTGCTGCGGCGGACCGGCTGTGCTGGTTGTTGCCTGGTTGGGGGCGGGCGCTCGCGGCGGCACGGGGAGACGCTGCAGTAACAATAGCCAAGAGCAAGAGGTGGGGCGGCGTGGCCGCGTGGTGCCACGGATTCGCAGACGGATGAACTGGCGCGTGGATCGCCTATGATAGGCTACTGGGCTGGTATAAAAATCGCCTCATAAATAAACTGAAATAAATTAAAAATCGCCTATTATATAATAATAATTATTATTACGGGTATTATCAGAAGTAAAATAGATTAGTACTCCCTCCGTTATATAAATTATAAGTTTTAGTTTTTTAGTACATCTTGTTATCTAAATAGTCCATAGCAAGATGGTTGTAAAAAAAACAAAGCAATTTATAATTTGCTAATTTATATTTATATAATACATCTATAAGTGAGCACAGCTATCTGTTTTTTTAATATAAAAATATCTTTGTCTATTCGATTTAACAGCAACTTACACGGTACAAGTTTTAGCATAAGATAGGTTTTTGACAAACAAAAAAAATATATATATGAATGGGGAATAGACCGACGAGCCTGTTTGGCTAGTTTGTGCATTTTGTTCATTATTTTTCTGTAATTTGTAATATGTTTTCGTTTTACTTAGTCTGCAGAAATCATTAATTATGAATCCTTCGCAGAACAGATTCCTTTGCCAAGGTTATAGAAGTACACGGAAGAAAGTAGCTGATTTGATTAGTTTTCTTGTGTCCATAAATCCATTGATAGATCTAGGATAAAAGTTTAGGGGACTAAGTACTGACCGTTCAGAAGACATAATGCTATGATTTTAGAAAAACTAAGGCCTACACCTCCTCTTGTTGTCATCTTCTTTAACCTCAAATTTCTCCTAACCTTTTCTCATGGATTAAATTTCAAGGGAAGCTCCATAGGCATGTCCAGGGTAGAGGGGCTCGAACACCCTAACCCTAGTGGCAGATATGTCCAAGGAGTATCATGCTTAAGAAGTAGAAACTCGATGAAGACGATTGAAAGGTTTCACCACATTTAGCGCAATCCAATGATGAGAGGTACCTTTGTAGTTTGTTTGTCTTCCAATTTAGATGTGTGGGTTGTTTTGTTGCCTAGCGAAGATGTTTTCTTTATTCTCTTGTGATGTTTTCTTTACCAAAACAACAATAGGTAAATCACTGAGTTTTTCAAGTGCCTAAAAAAAGTTGAAAGCATATTTGTTGAGCTTCTCCAACGGTTTTCAAAGTCTCGCTCCTAACATATGAAGGCAATGTGCATTAGGAATCCCTATTATTTCCCCTTGTAAAATTGTATTAGGAACCATGTCCTACTTCTTATTCTTTCCCACATCCTCCTATCTCTAGATTAGCCGATTGATAGGCTGCCATAATTTATGTGTGATTGGGTCAAATTTTCCAAGTATGGAAAGATTGGAGGATGTTCTGGAGCAAATTTAACTCGATTTCTAAACCCAAGCGACACCGACACCAATAGTAACAAGTCATTTGTTCTAAAAAGGTCATTTGCAATTTCGTGAGAGATGAATGTAGGAGGGATTAGATGGACCCACCTTTGTTCCTTGTAGCTAAACAGCGCCCGTGCACTGTAGCAGCAACAGAAGATGGCTGTGTGTTGGCCTGCTGGGAAACTAGAGGTTGACCTGAGAGCCTTGCAACTTAGGGAAAACAAATCCACTTTTACTTCCTCACTTTTCATGAAAGCCTGCTTTTCCTTCCTTAAACTCTAAAACCAGCTAAAACACCTCCTTCGACTATTGAAACTATGTGTTTTATCTCCTTGGCACGGTTATAAGCGGTATTGAAGACGGTTTTATCTTTTTTTTTCTATTTATTTCTTTGAAAACTCATAATAAATCATATAAAATAGAAAATCTAAGTTGTTGGACTCCCAAATCCCCATGAGTAGATCTGCACAATGAACATATAAATATAATATGATATGTTTTAATACAAAGTTTTTGCTGTAGACTTAGATGTATTCTTTTCTATAATTAATTGAAATAATTTATAACTGTAATTTCTATAGTCTAATTATGGTAATTTTTTTATTATAGCCTACTTGTTGTATGCTTGAACTGCAGTAAAAATTCTATACTCATTGGATCATGTATAAATTAGTTATAGATAACTTATTAATAATTATAGATTAATTAATTATTAATAAATCTATATCTAATTTATACATGATCCAATGAATATGAATTTTTTACTATAGTTTAAGCATACAATATTTAGGCCATCATAAAATTTTTACTACAATTAGACGGTACAAACTACAGTTGTGAATTATTCCAATTATTTGCAAAAAATAATATATCTAAATCTATATAAAAAAATTTTGTACTAAAGCATACTATTATACATTTACTATGTATATATACACATAAGGATTCGAGCAAAATTATATTTTCTATTTTGTTATTTTTTTGTGATTTACTATATTTTTTTCAAAAATTTAGCCAAAATAAATAAAAAATAAAAAGAAAATACTGTATTTAAAACCACTTATAACCGGATTAGGGAGGTGAAACATACAATTTCAATAGTTATTTTGTCTGATTTTGGAGTTCACAGAGTAAAAGAAGAGTTTTGCAAAGGTAAAATAGCCGTTTTGGCCCTTCAACTATCATCGAAGGCTCAAATTGACCTCTAAACTATCAAAACGGCCACTTTGACCCCTAACTATCACTGAAGGCTCAAATTGACCCCTGAACTATCAAAACGACCACTTTGGCTCTTAAACTTATAATTTTCTTCTCAATTTCATCCATTATCCCTGATCGATGGACACAACCCCTCATTATTTTCTTTACTTGTTGGCCGCACACGACGTTTTCAACCTCGTCGTTTGTTTTAAAAATACAAAATTATGATTTAATGTTAGAAAATTAATAAAAAAATTATTTTAACTAAAAACAATCTCCACAACAAGTTAGATAGCAATGAGGCGAAGCTTGACTTGCACTAGCCTACTAAGGGATACGAAGCCTCCTAACAACAATTTCTATCCTAATATAGCTCTAGGATCACTCAAGGCCTACACAATTCTAGTAGCTCACAAGCACAACCTAATATACTAAAACAAGTATGAATAAGGGAAAGCAAATATGGGAGGAGTGATTTTACCGCCGTGTCGAGGTAATGAGCCAATCAAGAGAACTTCAAGCAACTCAACCAATCACAATGAAGAACAAGAGGTTGACACTTGATTTTTCACCCGAGGTTCACTAGTTTGCCAACTAGCTACGTCCTTGTTGTGTCGACTCACTCACTTAGAGGTTCACGCGCTAATTGGCATCACACGGCAAACCCGTCACCGGGTGCCGCACAACCAACACAAGATGAGGGCACTCAAAGACACGAACAATCCACTAGAGTTACCTTTGCGATCTCCCGCGGGGAAGGCACAAGAACCCCTTACAATCACCACTTGTGGTCGACGAAGCACAATCACCAAGCTTCTTGAATCCACACCGCTTGCTCCAACCGTCTAGGTGATGGCAATCACCAAGGGTAACAAGAAACTAGCAGCGGTATCAACTCCCAAGTGCCACTAAGATGTACTCACTTCATGCAATGCACTTGATACACTCAAATCTCTCAAAAAGATGATCAATCAATGATGAGATGAGTGGGAGTGTGTGTCACAAGCTCACAATGAGTATGCAATGTCCAGGTGTGCAAGAGAGCTGCCTTGAACCGCCACACACCCTTTTATAGCCCCCTCAAAGGAGCTAGCTGTTATGCACTTGGGCTTCTGAAAACGTGACCGTCGGACCACTTGTCATCATCGTCGGACCATAGCATCTGGTCCGACGCTTTGAATTTTGATCGTTGGCACGCAAAACTGGCCACCATCGGACCACTTCCATTGGTCCGGAGGTCTGGTCCGACGCCTCGTCCGACGAATTGCCCTTGGCTTCAACAATCCGCGTAGTAACCACCATGCCTTCGGACCACACCGTCGGACTGGTCCACCGGACCATGCCGTCTGGTCCGACGCTTCCTCAGTGCCTTGAACATTTCACGTAGGGAGCACCCGAGCTTCGGACCTCACCGTCGGACCAAGGTCCGGAGGTCACTTTGACTTCTGCTTTTCCTTTGACCCAGCCACCGGACCATTTGCCTATGGTCCGACGCACAACGGACCACTTGTCCGACGCTCCTCTGTGTGCCAGCCAGTGCTGGGAGCAGCCGTCGGACCACCTCCTATGGTCCGGAGCTCCAAGCACAACTGGTCCGACGCCTCTGTCTTGAGCGGAAACTCCTCTTTTCTTCCCTTGATCTCATGTGCCACCACCAAGTGTTTCACTGACTTGTGGAAGTGTGTTGGCATATTTTATCAAGTTTTACAAGGGTAGTTCATTAGGTTTAGATGCAATGCAATCATGATCAATCTAATGGCACTCGATAGTTGTAACCACATACTATTTTTCCCTCTTAATAGTACGCTTATCTATCCTAAATGTGATCACAACCACTAGGTGTCTTGATCACTAAACCAAAAGGCCATAGCTTATACCTTTGCCTTGTATAGCTCTTAGGGTCTCCTCCTCTTCTCTTCTTCTCCAAGTGTGAGCCTTTGATTTGCTTTCTCCTTAGCCTCCTCCTTGCTCCATCACTTGTCATCTTCACTTCACCTTGGTGTACTAAACCTACTCACACTTAGAGCTAGGTTAGTACTTAGGTTTCATCAGTTACCCAAAACACTTAGAGATCTTTCAATCTCCCCTTTTTGGTAATTGATGACAACTCAATATAAAATGATATGAAATATGATTTTGATTTCACCCTGAAATGATTGATACTACTTGGAAGATATGATTATGAAAGAAAGTGGTCAATCATTTCTAAGTTGGTTTGGCAGTGTTAACTCCCCCTACATGTGTGCACTTCTATGAATGTGTATCAAGCTTTGCACACATGCTTCGATAGAACTTTTGGAGGGGTGAACAACTAGCAAACTATGACATGATGCTAAGGTTTTAAGAATAGACCTTTGAAGCGTGATACCAATCGAAGTGCGCCTTTCATTTCACCCTTAGCAACATGGTTAGCTCGATACCAAGTGATAAACATACCAAACAAGAGAGGATATCTAGCTAACTTCCTATGCATGCTAGTGATCAAATCATCAATCAAGGTTATAACTAAGCATGCACCACACAAGCATATCATTTTGAATGAAATACAATGCAAGCAAGCATATGTGTGAATGCACATTCAAATGCAACAACTTGTTCATAGGCTTGCTCCCCCTACTTGTGTGCTCAAATTTTAATTTTTTTACTTTTCAAAAATACTTTTCAAAAAAAAACTCCCCCTTTGATCTTTCATTTCATATTTTTATCTTACAAACTTCTCCCCCTTTGTCACATATTACCACAAAGGGTCTACTTGTTAAAGTTTCATCAAGTCGATTCATAAAATGATGTGTGATTATCAACTTTTATTTAATCTAGACCACGTGTCCTACATATTTAACACGGTTTAAACCATGGACAAGCTTGTTCACATATCTTGCGATGGTTATCTTATCCATGTTGGTTAAATACATGAGCAAATGTTCTAGACTAAATATGTGAGGTTGCAAGCTTATCAACATGCCATATGTTATCACTAGATCATACAAGACATAGAAGCAATAGTGATAGCATATGTACACAAAAAAATATTTTGTTTTTCATGAATGAGCCTAAATGAGTGATGTCTATATGTTCTACACAAGTCTAGCAAAGGATGAATGCATATGTCAAACAATTGTACCTTGCTATCTTGGAGTAGAGGCATGTCATAAGTGGGGGTGAATCAACTCATGTTGGAGAAATCCAAGATATTCAACTCATTCCTTAACTTGCAAAACCTCTTCTAATCAAGTGACTTGGTGAATATGTCGGCTAATTGATCATCGGTGCCCACATTGTCAATGTAAATGTCACCCTTTTGTTGATGATCTCTTATGAAATGGTGTCTCACATCTATGTGCTTTGTTCTAGAGTGTTGGATGGGATTGCTTGTGAGTTTCACCGCACTTTCATTGTCACATAGCAAGGGAACCTTCTTGAATTTGATTCCATAATCATTCAAGGTGGCCTTCATCCATAATAGTTGTGCACAACAACTCCCCGCACTAATATATTCGGCTTCGGCGGTAGAGAGTGCCACACTATTTTGCTTTTTGGATGACCATGAGACTAGTGATCTTCCCAATAGTTGACATGTTCCACTAGTGCTCTTTCTATCAACCTTGCATCCCGCATAATCGGAGTCCGAATATCCAACCAATTCAAATCTTGACCCCTTGGGAAACCACAATCCAACATCTTGTGTATGCTTTAGATATCTCAATATCCTTTTTGTGGATTTCAAATGACTCTCTCTAGGAGATGCTTGAAATCTAGCACACATGCATACACTAAACATCACATTCGGTCTTGAAGCGGTCACATAAAGTAGACTTCCAATCATTGACCGATATAGTGTTTGCTCAACCATCATGCCACTTGTGTCACTATCCAAGTGTCCATTAGTCCCCATAGGAGTACTAATGCCTTTAGCCTCTTCTAACCCAAACTTCTTCATCATGTTTGTAACACCCTAAATTTCACTTTGTGGAAAATAGTAATAAATTGAGTTATTTATGAATTTTGTGTTCATAATAATATAGGGAAAATTAAAACTTTTTGAGTAAAAGCAAACAACCTAGAGCTTAGTAACTTGTATGTTGCATTCATGCTGAAATCTTTTGACTTTTGGTTGAGTGTAGGATAGGTTGGATGAGTTCAAATTCAAAATTAGATTTGAATTTGGGCATGTTTTCCAAAAGCAATAAAAAGAAAAAGGCTTCTTTCTCTCTCCCCCCTCTCTCTCTCTCTCTCTCTTACTTCTGGCCCAGCCCCCAGAACCAGCCCAACCCCTCTCCCCTCTCACCCGCACACTCACCTCGCCCCTCGGCCCATCCAGCCGGCCCAGCAGGCCAGCCCACGCCTCACCCGCAACCCTCCCTCTCCCTCTCGCTGCGCAGCGGGCCCAGCCTGTCGGCGCCAAGCCAAGCCCCTGCACTCTCTCGCTCTCTCACTGTCCCGCGGGCCCCGGCTGTCACCCTCCCCTCCTCCTTCTTCCTCGTCGCGCAGGGGATGCCTACAGCATTCATGGCTGCTCCCTCCTTCACTGCACTTGAAGGCACTTGAAGTTGAGCCTTCAAGGACGCCATCAAGCGCCTTGACACTCCGGTCGCCCACGCCCCGCGTTCACCGCCCTATAAAAGCCGCCTCAGAGCACCTCCCCCTCCTCTGTTTTGCTCTCAGTCTCCCGCACACCCTCTGCCACTCGCGTCCTCGCCATCCAGAGCCGTTCGCGCGACACCGAGCGCTCTCGGAGCTCCGCGATCCTCCGCCGAAGCCATAGGTACCCTTTATGCCCCCTGTCACTGCGGTTTGCAGTGCAACGTCGCTCACCGGCGACTTCCTCGATCGCAGATCACCGCCGCTCGTCGTCGGACCGTTAGGAGCATCCTCTGTCCCCGCAACCGCCTCCGTAGTACCCACGGTGACTCCCTCTTTCTCCCCAAACCCTCTCATCGATCAATTAGGCACCGTAGCCGCATAATCGAGGAGCACAGCGCCCGGCGACCATGGCACCACCGCGGCTGTCCCGCACCAGCACGTTACCGCCTCACCCGAGCACTTCACAACACTCGCACGGCCACCTTGAGTCTCCCCGTGCCATCAATTTGGCCTCTGGCACACCGTGTCTTCGATCCCGCACAGCACCAAGCCCTACGGCAATGGCGCCGCCACGGACACCCCACTCCGGCCGGCCAAAGCCTCAACCGAGCACTACTCCTCACTCGCACGAGCACGCCAATCATCCCCGTGCACTTGGTTGTTGCGGAGGTGGTCGGGAACGCCCGTACGGTGATCTCCGGCGAGCTCCGGACGTCGGCGTCCATGGCGCCGCCGTGCCCAACACCGCCCCAACGACCCAACCGCCCCCAATCCTCCTTCGCCGTCCGATTAGCCCTGGATGGTTTGGATTAACCCCCCCCCCCCCCCCCGAACCGGTATGGACCAGCAGCGAACTCGGTCCACCGTCCCCACACACGCGGGTCCACACCCACGTGGTGGACCGCGCCACTCGCGCAATGCCACGTGGCACCCAGTCAGCACTGCGTCATCATGACGTCAGCGACGACCTGGTCAGCGCCGACCAGATCTGCCCCTTTTGCGATCTAGCCCCTGTCTTTTTTAATAATCAACCAGCACTCTATATCAGTTCAAATTCCTTTATTTCTGGTCTTGTTTTCTTCTGTTAAGGCCCCTAAGCTTTTGCAAAATAATACCCGCCGTACAGAGCTCATTTAAATTCAGTTTTTATTTGTTTTAATTCAAAAATACTTTGAATAAATTACAATTTTGCCATTCGTTTTCAAAAGCTCATAACTTGCTCAATTTAACTCCGTTTTCATCCAAACAAATTGCGTTAGATTCATAGAGTTGTAATCTACATGTTAAAACCATATTCAGCTCTGTTTTAAAACTTTGAAAAATACTTAATTGTTTAATGGTTTTAAATATATGTTTTAATTCCTAAAACCTGTTTAAATCACATCTTCTCCGTTTTAAATCCAAATCAACTCGTTCAAGTTGCATTGGTTTTGTAATAACATGATCTACGCAGCAATGTCCTTTTATACCATGTTAATAGCTCTGTAAATTCTTAGTTAACTATTAACTTGATTAAAGGCTATGCAAATTGCTTTATAAATAAAATATGAATAACCTTTTAGTTTTCAATTTAGTTTTCAAATCCAAATATAAGTTTGGCTTAATCCAACTTAGGTATTTCTCCGAAGTACCTTAACCATCCTTTTACATAACTAAAACTAATAAAGCTCTTAGTTCTCTTATGAAAAGCTAATCTACCGTTAGTCTATCTTGATCACCGTAGTTCCGTTTAGCGTGTACCTCACGACTTTGTGATCGTAGCAAAGCGTAGTTTCTCTTGAAATCTTTTTTATTGATTGGTGTATTGTTCTAAATATATATGTATGTATGCTATGCATGTTTGACCAGGTGTTTGAGTGGTGTGGTAATCTTGTCCAATCGGTGAGTGTTACGTTGGTGATCAAGAAGAAGTTGATCTTTGAGAATAATTTGAAGAAGGATCTAAGTTTAAGGCAAGTATAGCATGGGATCTTCCTTGTTGTCCTATTCACCTTAAATACTTAATTCATATGCATGTGTCTACCTTGTCACCCCTAAGGATTCCCTAGATATTGTTATCCTGTACCTTGTCATCTTTTGGGTTGCATTGGGTAGATCAAAGCTAGTGCTCATGAAGAATAACCATGATCTTGTAACTTGACTAATGTTATATGCAGTGACAATAAAATATGACTTTTTAGCAACGTGGACTATAGGTGGAACATCAGGAACTCACACCTGTGTTCTCACTCATAGGGATATTTCTGTAATCCAATAACCCAGGAAAACAGTGCTACCATAAGCCAATGGGCTCTGGCTTGACTCAGTATTAGGCTTCTACTAGTTTGTGGCAGCTTACCCAGAAGGGCGCAAGAGGGGCTCTGGGGATATGGGACTTGCTCTGCCACGGAGGTGCATAATTTTTGGGATGTGACCTCCAGGAGGGGAGTTGCTATATCACAATGAGGAAACTTGTAGCGGGTTGCTACTTATTAGTGGAATCTATGAAAGGTCTCGTAGTGAACCCTACCGACCTACCTTGGTAGTGGGTTAAGAGGCTGATCACCTCGGGCGAAAGGGCAATTCACGACTTATGGGTAAAGATGTACAACCTCTGCAGAGTGTAAAACTGTCATGATAGTCGTGCTCACGGTTAAGAGCGGCTTGGGCTCATTACTATGTGATGTTCTTATGGCATAGTTCATCAGTTGTTATTTGTTATAAGTTATTGTTATTTGTTCATATAAGCATTAAATCTTGTTCACTTGATCATGTGGTTATTGGGCTTATGAAGATCTTGATGCTACTCAACTGCTAAAACTATGACTTACTAAAAGCTAATGCAGTTAAACCCGTGTCTATCCTTTTTGAGCCTCATGAACCCCATGTTATATTTGTTGAGCATGGTGAGCTGACGTTTGTTTTCATCACCTTTATATAAAAATCCCAGATGGGTACCAGATTGCAAGAGTTGGAGAAGATAGGCTTGTGGTCAACCAGTTAGTTGGTCCCTGTGGAGTTGGAGTCTTCACCCGAAGATAGGAGTGATCGTTCCGCTGTTTGCTGCTTAAGGTTATCCTTTGACCTTATATGTTATATATTTTAGGTATTGTCTTTTGATATTACCTTGTTCTGTGACTACATGTGAGAGTTGACTTCCTGGGCTCACATATAGTGTATATCTGGTTTTGTTCTTAAAACCGGATGTTACAATGTCCTTGATGTACTTGCCTTGACTCACAAATGTACCATTATTCATTTGCTTGATTTGAAGTCTAAGGAAGTAACTAAGTTCACCAATCATTGACATTTCAAATTCATTTGCCATCAACTCCCCAAACTCTTCACAAAAGTCTTGATTTGTAGACCCAAAGATAATGTCATCCACATAGATTTGCAAGACAAACAAGTTACTTCCAATCTTTTTGGTGAATAGGGTGGTGTCAACCAAACCAATATTAAATCCCTTAGAGAGTAGAAAGCTTCTCAATCTCTCATACCATGCTCTAGGTGCTTGCTTCAATCCATAGAGAGCTTTATTGAGCTTGAATACATGATTGGGCTTCTTTATATCTTCAAATCCGGGTGGTTGCTCAACATACACTTCCTCATTGATGTATCCATTGAGAAAAGCACTCTTCACATCCATTTGATATAGCTTAATGTTGTGAGCACAAGCATAGGCCAATAAGATTCTAATTGCCTCTAATCTTGCCACCAGTGCATAGGTTTCTCCAAAGTCAAGACCCTCTACTTGAGTGTACCCTTGAACTACTAGTCTTGCTTTGTTTCTCACCACTATTCCATCTTGATCTTGCTTGTTCTTGAACACCCATTTTGTTCCAATCAAATTATGATTCTTTGGTCTATCCACTAGTTCCCAAACTTGATTTCTTGTAAAGTTGTTAAGCTCTTCATGAATAGCATTTATCCAATCCACATCCTTCACAGTTTCATCAATCTTGATTGGCTCAAATGATGAGACAAAAGAGTAATGCTCATAAAATAAAGCCAATCTTGATCTAGTTTGAACTCCACTTTGAATGCCACCAATAACTTGATTTAGAGGATGATCTCTTACAATATTGGTAGGTTGAAGTACTTGCATGTGAACATCTTGAGCATTTGGTTTAGATGATGATGGACTTGCTTGCTCTTGAACTTGTACTTGAGCTTCACTAGCAATAGCTTGATATTGAGTTGGAGAGTCACTAGCCTCTTCATTTGTAGGAATGGTTACTTGATCTTCATCTTCATCTTGGACTTGTCTTAGTCTAATATCAGCAATATCCATATCTTTCATTGCATTGACCAACTTGTCACCTCTCACATCATCCAAGTTTTCTTGTTCATCTTGAGAACCTTGAGTTTCATCAAATTCCACATCATGCACTTCCTCAAGAATTCCACTACATAAGTTCCACACTCTATAAGCCTTGCTAGATGTAGAGTAACCAAGTAAGAATCCTTCATCACATTTCTTCTCAAACTTGCTTAGCCTTGTACCCTTCTTCAAGATATAGCACTTGCACCCAAACACTCTAAAGTATGCAATATTTGGCTTTCTTCCATTCAAGAGTTCATATGGAGTCTTCTCAAGCATTCCATGATAATAGAGACGGTTGCTAGAGTAGCAAGCCGTATTGATAGCTTCGGCCCAAAAGGAACGACTAACATTGTACTCACTTATCATTGATCTTGCCATGTCAATCAAGGTTCTATTTTTCCTTTCAACTATCCCATTGGATTGAGGAGTGTACTTTGAAGAAAATTGATGGTTTATCCCAAAGTCATCACAAAGTTCATTAATTCTTGTGTTCTTGAACTCACTCCCATTGTCACTTCTAACTCTCTTGATAGTTGTTTCAAACTCATTATGGCACCTCTTGACAAATGACTTGAATATATCAAATGTGTCACTCTTGTCACTCAAGAAGAATACCCATGTGTATCTTGTGAAGTCATTCACTATCACAAATCCATACTTATTGCCACCAATGCTTGTATATGTTGTTGGCCCAAAGATATCTATATGCAATAACTCAAAAGCTTTGCTTGTACTCATGATGCTCTTCTTTGGATGAGTGTTGCCAACTTGCTTTCTGGCTTGACATGAACTACAAAGCTTGTCCTTCTCAAATATGACATCCTTCAAATCCTTTACTAGATCATGCTTGACTAGCTTGTTCAATTGCTTCATGCCAACATGTCCAAGCCTTCTATGCCATAGCCAACCCATGCTAGATTTTGTGATGAGACATGTTGAGAGTTGGATCTCACTAGCATTGAAATCCATAAGATAGAGATTCTCATATCTAAATCCTTTGAAGACCATGTTAAAGCCATCCACACTAATGATTTTCACATCCTCAACACCAAAGATACATTTGAAAATCGAGATCACACACTTGGGCAACCGACAATAGATTGAACTCAAGCCTTTCCACTAGAAGCACATTACTAATTCTAAGATCATTAGAGATAACAATTTTTCCAAGTCCTTTCACCTTGTCTTTGTCATTGTCACCAAATGTGATACTATCAAATCCATGGTCACTATCTTGGTTGATTGAGTTGAATATCCTTCCATCACCGGTCATGTGTTGAGTGCACCCACTATCAAGCACCCAATGCCTCCCTCCGGCTTTGTAATTGACCTACAAGAGAGATCAATTCTTTTTAGGTATCCAAACTTGCTTGGGTCCTCCAAGATTAGTTACCAAGGATTTTGGTACCTAAATGGACTTCTTAGTAGTCATCCATGGTGCACCAACAAACTTGGCATGAACTCCATTAGTACCCTTGGAAAGGACATAGAAAGAATCAACTTTCATTGAGGATACATCTTGGTTGGCCTTCTTGTTCATGCAACTTTGCTCTAAGTGACCAACTTGCTTGCAACTCTTGCAATACCTACTAGTGTCCTTCACAAAACGAGTCTTGTAAGGGGCAAAAGCAGCCTTGCCTTTCTTGGGGGTATAGCCCAATCCCTCTTTGTAGAGAAATGCTCTTTGGCTACCCAAGCACATAAGCAAGCGGTCCTCACCTCCATAAGCCTTAGCTAAGGAGTGATTGAGCTTTGTAACCTCCTTCTTGAGGGTTTCATTTTTCCACCATTAGTGAGGCATCATAAGTGAAATCATCACTAGTAGATGAAGTAGAAGTAGTAGTGCTACAAGAGGGGTTAGTGGGAGCAACAATGATAGGAGTATAAAAAGATTCATCAAGAATATCACAAGTAACTCCCATGTCATATGTTTGTACAATCTCCTTCTTACTTTGGTCAAGGAGGGAGGAATGAGCTCTTTAAAACTTAGTGTGAGACTTCACTAGCTTCTCATGGTCTTCCATTAGCCTCTCATGAGATGCTACGACCTCATCAAGGTTTTGCTCAAGAACCTCATTGGTCTTGCGCAATTCCTTGCATTCCTTCCTCTTCTTGTCAATGTATTCCTTAGCTTGTTCAAGCATGTCCATGAGTTCCTCCTTTGAGGGATCCTCACTATCACTATCGCTTTCACTCTCACTCTCATCATGAGAAAGTACCTTAGTGGACTTAGCCATGAAGCATGATGATGGAGTATCAAATAGAGAGATCTTGTCCTTCATTGCAATGTTAGCAAAAGCCTTCTTCTTGGTAGTGGTCTTCTTTTCTTGATCTTCATCATCACATGAAGAAGAATTACTATCCCAAGTCACTATGTGAGAGTAACCCTTTGTTGATGCTTCTTAACGTCATTACCAAAAGTAGAATAATTTCTATTTCTGATAACGGCGCCAAAAAGGGTTAACCACCTCTCATACCACTTAAGCCAAGTTGTCATCCCCAGCATGGCAGAGAGATGCGGTATTGAAATATGCAATTGCTCTAAGTGAATATGAATAGAAATGTGTTTCTGCAAGCGCACAGATAATACCGAAGTAGCATTTTAACCAGGAGTATTCTAGGTATCGTTATTTATATTTTCACCATTGGGAAGGGATACTAAGGAATAAATAAGGATTGAGTATTAATGATCAATGAGTATCACTGCATGTGTAATGGAGAGTTTTCATCTATCTCATTCAGTACAAGATAAGTGTCACATAAGATATAGATAATGAATGAATAGTGACAAAAGATAAATACTGATCAGCATAAATGTAGCCACATAAGATAATGATAAGCACCTCAACAGATATTCTAGCAAGTCATTAGCATGGAATTAGGATGAACTACAAAGATATTTCCTAAGTTATTCTTAACTATACAGTCTAGTATACTATGATTAGTGCAATTACACTTGGCAATCATGGCGAGAAAAGAGATATTCATGTATAGTGAGTATTACTAAGGAAGTGAAGAACATAGCAATCATTTCCCTGTAATAGAACTGCTCTGCCTGCCCTACAACCGGGAGGAGGACTACAAAGGACTCAACAGGACTGTCACTCCCACGAACTACCTCACGATCCGGAATGTAGGGTACAATCGCAGATAAATACGGCCTAGGCACCACGCCTACACAATATCTATCATTTACCCATAGTACTGGTGGATAAACGCTATACGATCCTAAACATGCATATGATTCAGATCTAACTATGCCAAGTATATAATCATAATAAACTAAGAATAATATAACTAAGAACATAAACGAATAGAGTAAAGTCATAGACAATATAATGAAGTAGAGCAAAGTCATATTCATAATATTGAAGAACAAATGAAGAACAATGAAGAACTAGATAGAGAATTACCAATAATTCTCCTGACAGATCCGGAAACCAATCGAAGATTGACTACTTCTAGTTCTAATCCTATATAGCTATGCTAAACTAGAGATCTAGTTGATGTGGTGGCTCTAGGGCTTGATCAGGGGCTTCTCCTCTTGAGATGGATGATGAATAATGAATTAGGTCAGAGAGGCTCTCCTCCTCAGGGTCAGGGGGCCTTCCTTATATAGCCTCCTCAAATGAACGTCAGCCGTTGGATCAAACCGACCTTGATGGAGGGCTTAGATGCAACCTCAATGGCGGTGGAGAGGTGGTCCCACAGGGCAGAGCCTATTGGGCTCAACCCTAGGGCGGCCGCCCCAAGGGGTAGGGCGGGCACCCTGCCCCTGGGCCCGCTCGGCCTCTCGCTTCTTCCCACGCCTTCTTGACCCTTCTAGATTATTCTTTTTCGTTCAAATGATAATTATCTCTATGTAAACATGACATGTGGGTCTTTCCTCCATATTTCCTGATATCCCCTTGCAAAAACAAACATTCACCAAAACTCGTAGAATTCTATTAGTTTAAACCTTATTTCTAATTATTGGTTTCATTTAGATCCTTATCCTTGTTTAGTTGACGGTTAATTTTGGTACTTAAGGACCGTCAACAACTCCCCCAAGCTTACCTTTTGCTCGTCCCTGAGCAAAGATAGACTTAGTGATGGATCAGGAGTTGCTGCAATGCTTTCACGCCTTACAGGTACACATGCTTTCAAATAAGATCTCATCTCCGGATTAGATCAACTATTAAGATAAAAACTTACTCATTTTACCTTCCACCATAGGGCTTGTAACTGTCACCTGTGTCTTGGGTAGTTGAAAGACAGAACGGTCCAGTCAAGCACCATGTACCTTGCTCTTCGATCAACTATAGCTCCGAAGTTTTTAGAGATTTTCAAAATAAAACTCAGAGATTCCTTATATGACTCTCTCAGTCGCTCCTTTGTGGTATTTCTAGATCCTTACCAAGGCATTGATGGTGTATGCAATTCTCTCAAATATGTGGTATTTATGGTATGAGGCATTGTGGTATTGCCCTCTCTCTCACCCTACTTCTAATAGGCTAATATCTGGAGCTCATAGGTGGGAGATAGCATATACATACTTACAAGACATATATTGTATAGTCAAACCGCGGATCCAAAGGAACAGGTCAATAAGTCAAATCAAGATGTGCATGTGTGGTGAATGAATGATGTGTGATGATGGTAATGGTGATGAATGATGATGATAGTGGCAGTGGTGAAAGTCTAATTTTACTTATGCTCCCTTTTGATGGATATACCTTTCTTGTATTTGAAACCTTTTTTGGAAGGAATGAGATGCTCGATATAATACTTTTTTTGAAGTGGGTATCTTGTAGCCCTAATTCTACTGTCAGACACTTGTCCATTTTAATCTCTCTTCTCACTTTTTATTTTTTTCGAGATTGGCGGACATTTTGCCCTTTTTATTTCCTCGTATCTCTCTCTCTTTTTTTTCTTTTTTTTCTTTTTTTAAGAGCACTCATCCTTGTAGAGCAATAAAGCGAACATAGCCTAGAGCATTAGGGATGAAACAAAAATAGGAGAATATTTATGTGTTTCTATTCTCTCCCGGATTAGGAGTAGAATGTTTTTGGTGGGTGGATCTGGAGATGGGAATGAGTGGATATATGTGGATGCGTACTTCTGGGATAGAAGCAGCTTATGTGGATGGAGGGTATATGGATGCATACTTTCAGGATAGAAGTAGCGTATGTGGGTGTAGTGTAATTGAATGCGTACTTCTGAGGTAGAAGCAGCATGTATGGATGTGTGTGAATCTTGATTCAAACCGCATGACTAGTTCCCGAGAGTCGCATAGCTTGACCACACTCAATGCTCATAATCAGTATGTAAAAATGTGTGGTTTCCTAATCTAGTAAGCATGTATATATGGTTGTGGTAGAAATTTAAACTCTCGTCATACAGGAACTCATCATGTAGCCTTTTTAAAGTTTTCAAAAGATAAAATTCTCCAGAATTCTAGTATCTCTAGGAGCAGATAAATAGCAACTCAAACCTTCCCATGTCATATCCGTCAATGACTTAGACTTAGATCAGGTACTTCCTCCCACAAGTTTTAGGTTCAGAGTAAATTTCAAACCATAACAATTATGCCTAAACTTGAGAGTGAGATCAAATTTGAAAACTAGGTACTTGAAAGGTATTACGACAGAGCAACTATTCATTATCTCCATATTAAGAGTTTATCATTGGGATTCATTTTAGCATAGCTATTTTATTTTATTCTCTCCTATTATTTATTAGCAAACTTGTAAACTAAGCAAAGACATATATATATATATAAGCGAGAAAATATTTATTGGGTTTTATATGATTATGCATCTTTTTGTTTTTTAATAGAGTATAAAGACCGATAGGTAGAAATACTTAGCTGAGTATGGGGGTGCTCTCCCTCAAGCTGGATTTTGATGTAATTTCTTCTGATGTAGTTGGTACGTGGGGGTGCTCTCCCCCAAGCTTGATTTTGACATAATTTCTTCTGGTGTAGCTGACAGGTAGCAGAGATGTTTGGATGTCCTCTGGTTGCTGTTCTTCTTTGATCCTTGAATTCTGTGAAAGCTCGAATAGACAACAAAGCTTGTGGAACTGGTTAGGTGTTAGCCACAAATCTCTAGCCTGAATTATGTTGAGCTTCCTCTACTAGGTGTTATTATTTAGCAGGATCATAAACTTACTATTTTTATATTTTATATTTTATAAGATAAAAAACATATTTATTTTTATGCCGCCACAGCAAGTATACTCATGGGTTTTATGCCACGAGTGTATTCACATGGGACTTAATAGTTTTAAAATATTTTTATTTTCTTTCTAAGATGGTATAAACATGATTAACTAAATTGAAGAAGTAAATAATTAAGGGAAAAGATAACTACCAAGTGTTACCTCTTGGCACGGTGTTTGGTGGTTTAAGTCCTCCGAACAGGTCTCCATACGTCCTTAGTTGTCCTGGGGCTCGTTGGACGGCGTAGCTGGCGCCTCCGGCTGCGCTTCTTCTTCTGGTATGATTTCTTTTTCTCTCCACACTCGTGTTGGTGTGGTAGCCTTCCTAGGACAAACTCTTGTTTTTGGATATTTATTACAATTGAAAGGACATACCTTTCCTTCTTCACAAGAGTCTCCGCTCTCGTGCCTGGGGTAGTTGTAGAATGATCTTTCATTTATCAACCTTGAAGTTGGTGGTGTGTTTGCATATGTTGACTCTTCTTCTTCGGGGTATGTTTCTTCATATCTTGAAACTTCTCCTTTATAGCTTGCCCATCCGTCCTTGGTGTTCTGCCTCTTCTGGTTGCGGTAACGACGTCTTCTTCTCGTTCTATTCTGCTTAGATTCTTCAACAATGTAGTTAGCATTAAAGTAACGACGTACCTTCGTCATTTGCCACTTCAAACTTCTTGTCCACCATAAGCTAAACCTTCCGGCTAATTGACTTGATATGAGCGGTTATCTTGACTTTCCAATAGCCATAGTTTGTGCCATCAAACATGGGTGGCTTCTTCATATTGTTGATATGAGCCATGATCACACCGTAGGTTGTTAAGCCTCAAATCAACGGTGTCCAAGCTCCGATACCACTTGAAAGGTCATAATCCAAGGCTAGAGCAGGGGGGGTGAATAGCCTAAATCAAAAACTAAAAACAATCTCAACAACAAGTTAGATAGCAATGAGGCGAAGCTTGACTTGCACTAGCCTACTAAGGGATGCGAAGCCTCCTAACAACAATTTCTATCCTAATATAGCTCTAGGATCACTCAAGGCCTACACAATTCTAGTAGCTCACAAGCACAACCTAATATACTAAAACAAGTATGAATAAGGGAAAGTAAAGATGGGAGGAGTGATTTTACCGCCGTGTCGAGGTAATGAGCCAATGAAAAAACTCCAAGCAACTCAACCAATCACAATGAAGAACAAGAGGTTGACACTTGATTTTTCACCCGAGATTCACTAGTTTGCCAACTAGCTACGTTCGCGTTGTGTCGACTCACTCACTTGGAGGTTCACGCGCTAATTGGCATCACACGCCAAACCCGTCACCGGGTGCCGCACAACCAACCAAGATGAGGGCACTCAAAGACACGAGCAATCCACTAGAGTTACCTTTGCGATCTCCCGCGGGGAAGGCACAAGAACCCCTTACAATCACCACTTGTGGTCGACGAAGCACAATCACCAAGCTTCTCGAATCCACACCGCTTGCTCCAACCGTCTAGGTGATGACAATCACCAAGAGTAATAAGAAACTAGCAGCGGTATCAACTTCCAAGTGCCACTAAGATGAACTCACTTCATGCAATTCACTTGATGCACTCAAATCTCTTAAAAAGATGATCAATCAATGATGAGATGAGTGGGAGTGTGTGTCACAAGCTCACAATGAGTATGCAATGTCCAGGTGTGCAAGAGAGTTGCCTTGAATCGCCACACACCCTTTTATAGCCCCCTCAAAGGAGCTAACCGTTATGCACTTGGGTTTTTGAAAATGTGACCGTCGGACCACTTGTCATCACCGTTGGACCATAGCATCTGGTCCGACGCTTTGAATTTTGACCATTGGCACGTAGAACTGGCCACCGTCGGACCACTTCCATTGGTCCGGAGGTCTGGTCCGACGCCTTGTCCGACGAATTGCCCTTGGCTTCAACAATCCACGTTGTAAGCACCATGCCTTCGGACCACACCGTCGGACTGGTCCACCGGACCATGCCGTCTGGTCCGACGCTTCCTCAGTGCCTTAAAGATTTCACGCAGGGAGCACCCGAGCTTTGGACCTCACCGTCGGACCAAGCCATCAGACTATGCCATCTGGTTCGGAGGTCACTTTGACTTCTGCTTTTCCTTTGACAGAGCCACCAGACCATTTGCCTATGGTCCGACGCACACCGGACTACCTGTTCGACGCTCCTCTGTGTGCCAGCCAGTGCTGGGAGCAGCCGTCGGACCACCTCCTATGGTCCGGAGCTCCAAGCACAACTGGTCTGACGCCTCTGTCTTGAGCTGAAAATCCTTCTCTTTTCTTCCCTTGATCTCATGTGCCACCACCAAGTGTTTCACTGACTTGTGGAAGTGTGTTGGCATATTTTATCAAGTTTTACAAGGGTAGTTCATTAGGTTTAGATGCAATGCAATCATGATCAATCTAATGGCACTCGATAGTTGTAACCACATACTATTTTTCCCTCTTAATAGTACGCTTATCTATCCTAAATGTGATCACAACCACTAGGTGTCTTGATCACTAAACCAAAAGGCCATAACTTATACCTTTGCCTTGTATAGCTCTTAGGGTCTCCTCCTCTTCTCTTCTTCTCCAAGTGTGAGCCTTTGATTTGCTTTCTCCTTAGCCTCCTCCTTGCTCCATCACTTGTCATCTTTACTTCACCTTGGTGTACTAAACCTACTCACACTTAGAGCTAGGTTAGTACTTAGGTTTCATCAGTTACCCAAAACACTTAGAGATCTTTCACCTAGTTTTGAATTTTATGAGATCATATAAGCTTTAAATATTCTAAGCAAGTAATAAAAAGTATATCATGATTGTAGTAAAACAAATTTTGATAAAACAAAACTAAACATTAAATTTTGGTAAAACAATTTTTTTATGAATTCTCTAACATTAAATCAGATTTTGGTATTTTTAAAACAAACGGTGGGGTTGGAAACGCCGTGAGCAGTCAACAAGTAAAGAAAATAATGTGGGGCGGTTTCGAACTTTTCGCAATTCATCTGTCCATGTATCCATTGATTAGGGATAATGGATTAAATTGAGACGAAAATCATAAGTTTAAGGGCCAAAGTGGTCGTTTTGATAGTTTATGGGCCAATTTGAGCCTTCGGTGATAGTTGAGGGATCAAAATGTCCGTTTTGATAGTTCAAAGGTCAATTTAAGCCTTCGGTGATAGTTGAGAGGCCAAAACGGCTATTTTACCTTTTGCAAACGTCAAGGGAGGAAAAATGGATTCCTTCAACATATAACGTCACATAAATTGTAAAACTGGGCTTTATTTAGCAAGGCTTCGATATGGCCTTAATTCGTGCCAGTTCGATCAATAGGCCCAGTTACGTTAGCCCATGGCCCTCCTGAAATCACAAAGTGAGAAAAAGAGGGGTGGCATGTGCCACGGCATCAGAAGGGGATAGCATCGTCATCGCAAAATGCAGGCCCTCCTACTCCCCGCGCGGGCCGCGCCGCCGCCGCCGGCGATGCTTCGGCAGCGTGCGGTTTCCGGGTCCGCGTGTGCGTCGCAGGTCTGCCGCTCCCTAATCAGTGCCTCCGGTTGCCTCAGCTGTGGGGTCCACGGAAGCGCTCGGAGACACCTCACAGTGGCGGTGGCGGCGGCCTCGTCCTCGTCCTCGTCGGGACCGCTCTACCCGACGCCTCCACCCACCGAGCAGGAGGTGGAGCGGGTCAAGCTCGAGCAGGTGATTTGCTAGTTCCTTTTCTTCCTTTGGTCTATTGGTTCGAAGCCCCTGGCCGTGCTCTGTGGGTGGAGTAGGGTTTATGTGATAGTTTGAGTGAGGAATTTCGTGCTCTAGTGCTCTCTGGCAACCTTGTTAAGATTCTGAGGCTCCTTTCATCTAGAAATCTAGTTAGCTGTGGACTATGCAGATGGTTTCTTGTTTGAGGAAATGCACTTGGGCAGGATTGGTTTTGCTGTACTGGGTGAGATGTGTGTTATGTCGCTTCTCAATGGTAGTTTCATGGACATTCAATAAGCTGACATGGCATAGTATAAATGAAGAAAGGTGATAAAAGTTTTATGGGACGAAGAGAGAGATGAATCTTGTTTGCATTGTTTCCAACACCAAACAAGGACGTTTTGGAAACAGGGACATGAATTCCCCACTGACACTGGCCTTAGAAATTGTTACAACCCAGGGAGAAGGAACACAAACAAATTTGTGGGAGCTAGTTAAGTGTAGATCTTTTTGGTAGTTGATCATTCTTGATTCTCCACTTTAGCATCAGCTTGTTGTCAGATAGTTGATAGGCATGATTACTCTTGTTCATCAGAGATTTTAAAACTGTGCTTGATTTCTGACTGACATTTTCATTAAGCATTTATTGCTTTCTAACTTTAAAAGCATCAACAAAGGCATGCTTGCAGTTTAGTTCTATGTGCTTATTAGGATTTCTTAGTTCATGCCTAGGCACTTAGGTTCCCTGCTAATACAAGAGGCATGAAAAAAATAGTTTAACCCATATGCCATTTAATCGAGGTATAAAAATTATGGAAGTTCTAGTACATTGAGCTGGTTAATCTCCACTCTTTTTTGTTTGAAATCATGTTGCTTATTCACATGGTGTCATTTTTCAATCGATTATGTGTTTCTTGCTCATCTCTAAATGGACTCACACATGTATAGTGACTCTGAAATATTGGTTTTTCTCTATTTCTTTTGTATTGGCTAAATGGACAGGTAATGAGGAGAATAGATAAAACAGCAAGGTATTTCAAGAATTTGGGTACCCTGGGGTTCTGGTCCCAGTTGGTGTGCACAATTGTTTCTGCTGGAATTTTGGCATTCTCTACAGTTGTAACGGGGAAGGTGACAGCACCCTTTACATTCTATGCAACTGCTGTTGGTATTGCTGCTGCTTTTATCTCAGTCTTCTGGTCATTTGGTTACATCCGTCTCTCTGAAAGGCTTAGAAAAACATCAAAAGAACCTGCTAAGGTACCCCCTTTTTCTCAACTATGCACTGATTTTACATTGTTAGCTGTAATAACAAAGCTATTCACATGAAAGAAGTTTTCCCAAAAGTCTTCGTAGACTTCTTTCCAATGAAAAATCTCGGCTCCTCTTTCCTGCTGGCTTTGGCTCATCTTTTTTACCTGCCTCCTGCCATTCCTTGTGCTACCGAGCTGGTTCAGGCCATGATATTTATCAATTATCTTAGACAATTTCTAGCTGCTTTTCGACACATGTATTATTTAATAGTTAACTTTGTTTGGCAAGCTTGGTTAGGTTAGAAATGAAACTGTTTTTGCATAATTTCATTAAGGTACATATGCAACTATTAATTAATTACTTTTCAGGCTCCTCCACGCTCTGATGTTGTCAAGAGTCTGAAAAATGGCATTGTGCTTAATATTCTTGGGATGGGCGCCGCTGTTCTCGGCATGCAAGCTACTGTTGGTGCGTTGGTAGCAAAAGCTCTCACAACCTCTGCAGTACCCTATTATGGTGCTGTTCCTGGCCAAAGCCCTGTCTTGGCTTTAGATGTTTTCCTAGTTCAGGTACTCGATTGTTTACTCCTATTACCATTTGGCATGAATCGTTGTCTCATCAACAAAGTTTGCATCTCGACATACCATTTGGCATGAATCGTTGTCTCATCTCAACAAAGTTTACTATAAATATTTGCTTAGTGAAATGACATGTCCAATAAAAAGTATTTTGTCACTTTGTTGAGATCATTTTTGTCCTGGTAGATTATTGTAGTAATAGTAGAACAACTCGACATATCACTGTAGGAGTACATTGGAAAGGAGCCATCACATCTAGGAATAACATCAAAATCAATGCAGCCTGCGACCTGACAACGCAAATAATTGTAGGGCTCCAGATTAGAATCCTGCAGACATTTGCTACTCAAGATCATTAATCATAGCAGTAGAACCTTGCAGGGGACAGATGAAGTTGCAGTTGAAGCTGTAGTAATCTGCTACGGTACTAGCAGTAGTAGAAAAAAAGGAACACATTGGTAGCTAGTTGTTCGTTTGCGCTGATCATCGTAGTCTGTTACTATCAAAGACCCATTGTCCTACCACTAATCTTTGTTAATCTTTTTTTTTTTTGAAACTAACCTTTGTTAATCTTCACGTTGAGTGAGCAGGCTTCAGCGAACACAATCCTGTCGCATTTCCTTGGGCTGGCGAGCACCCTGGAGCTGCTGCGCTCGGTGTCACTGCCTCCAGCAGAAGCTGCCCCTACCCCTGCCCCGGCCCCTGCACGGGCTTGATTCCTGAGCCATGCCTTGCCCCTGGCACATGGGGCAGGTCAAGAAAGAACCTTCGTCCCTCGGCTCTACTACTAGACACTTGCTGTTCTCGATTGTATGTATGTACAACTTGCATCGAGCTTACTACATACACATCGATGCCTTGCCTTCCAGTTCAGCTGTAAACAACAACAACAACAACATGTTCGCGTAATCCCCGCCGAGTGTGAGCCCTTGCATGAGTGGCGCATGGTGTGGCGCATGTTTGCTGCTGTACGAGTGAGTGTAGTACAATGTAGACTACTGGCTCGCTCGTTGCTAATCATTGTACCCCGCTTCGCTGGTTTCAACTGTCTGAGGTCTCAAGCACAGCAGTCAACAGTAACACGGCGCGACGACGTCTGGCCTGGAGCCCCAACAGTTTTTCTGGTGGGCCTGCCTGCCTGCCTGGACCCTGGAGGATGACGAGAGCTCCACTGGAAGCGCACGGAGCGCCGCTCGTTACTGCCGCTTGCAGCTGCCCGTGCCGGCAACCCAGGCACGAGAGGCGGTTACGGGCAGCTCAATGCGGCAATGATGCACGCACTTCCCATCCCTGCCAGCGGGTCCCCACGCGTTCACACCCCACCCCAGCGTTTGTCCGCTTGCGGGGCGCTGGAATCCGCGACCGGCGAGTTCCGCGTGCCACCAGTGATTGGCCAGCCTCGCACGCACGCGCAACACAAATTGCGACTAGGGGCGCCGTGCTTGTGCCGGTGGCTCGATCTTTATCCCCGATCTCCGTTCACCCACCGGACACCGTATTCACTTGACTACCTCGTGCGGCTTTTAGTGACAGTGTCAGACAGACCGGGGGGCGGTGCCGGTGGTGATCATCTCGCGGATCCCATCCCACACGCCGACGCGGCGGAAGCGGAACCGCCAAAGCAACCGCCGCGGAGCCGAACCCTGGTGGACGCGACACGACACGAGACGGCCCCCGGAGCACCAAACGCAGGGGCCTGAAATATCCCGAATCCCAGACGAGGGACGGATGGTTGCGGTTGCGGCGC